>OX467088.1:14449600-15120242 GCA_950106755.1 Climacium dendroides | reverse complement strand
TAGAACCTCTCTTCCGGTTCAGTCGCGGCATGGGGGTAGCTCTACCCGGTTTTCACTCTTCTACAGTCCTAAAAAGGAAGCGCGTGACACTCAGATGTTCCGCTTCGCCTGTAAACTACCCTACCGGCGTGTTCACACTCTTAGCTTCTTACGCATCCGCTCGCACTCAAGGTCTCACCTACTCAGGTCTGGAGGAGATCTCTCCATCTCACACCCTTCTCTCACTTCCGTACCCTCTTGTACTTCCTCTCCCTGGCCGTGGTCAACGATAGAAACATCAGGCGCTAAATCAGGACACAACAACACGTGGAAAATCAGAGACCTGAAAATGGGCAGAGCCAGGCTTTATATAGTCCTGACACCCTAGACTGTCTTCATAACCGGTCGGATATCCGGTCCGGTTCTTGACATCCGGTTACCTCCTAATCCGGTCAACAAGATTCCGGTTGGAAATACTATCCGGTTGTACATCTAATCCGTTCCGCTTTGACCTAAAACCGGATTAGTTCCGTAAGGTAATTTTGGTGACTATTTTTGGATTTATTTTTCTTTCTAGATGAATCCGGATACCTATTTCAAATTTCCGGTTCGCTCAAAAGGGTAAACGAATAAAAAGCAAAAACATGAGTTGTCATATGTGAGGAACCCATCCTTCTTCCGCTTCCAACGTCCAATTGATGTTGTCTGATTCATAGGTTCTTCCGTGATTCAACCGCTCGAACATTCTATCCATGTTTCCCCAAACTGTAATGCACACTTCGGGATCCTTTAATTCTGTGTCCAACTTTTCTTTCAAATGTAGGTGAGAAGACTGCACGTTGCTCAACGATTCGTCCGACTGCATTGCATACTTCAAGAGCCCCCTCATGAGTTGAGAGTATAAACCAGATTGTTGTTGTAGGTGCCTTGTCCACAGCACCCACCGTAGATCCCCGGTCTTCATTGGAAGGATATCGTATAGTATTTGTACGTGTTCCATTCTTCGCAGTGAAGACTCCGCGTCATTCTTTGCTTGAATTGCCAAGTCCAATTGTTGCCTTAATTCTTGGACTTCATGATTTACCGTTTGCGTGCAAGCAACTTCTAATGAGAGTGGAGGCACAACTTTAGGGCTCTCAATGGCCATAACGACTTCTACAGTCTTGTCCACAGCTTTGCCCTTATCAAGAAGAAGCGAAAGTTGATCGCTTTCTTGAGTTGGTTGACTTGCCTCCAAGAGGCTTGCTCCGTCCCTGCAATGTTTAGATGACTTGTCGTTTTGTAATGTCTTCAACATCTCCCGATGCCATTGTAAATTGTCCTCAGATGTCTTCAATTGCAAAACCAACTTCTGGTTTTGGGACTCCAATGTCCCATTCGAGAGCTTTAAAGTCTCAACTTCTTTTTGAAGACTAAAACACATATCTCTCAAGGCTTTATGATCTTTATCCCAGAACACCATAAAGCAATGCTTATCCAATTTGTTGAACTTGACCTTCAGGCGATCATGATCTTCTTTGTCATAATTGACCTTTATAAGCTCCTCGTTTTGTGTTTGAAGCTCAACCACAGCCTTGAGATTTTCCACCTTCTCTTCTTGGAGCTTATCTGCAAATTCAATGAATTTTCTGAAGGCCACGGCACCTTCCAGTATCTCTGGTGTCATGCTCATAAATTCTTCAGCTATTTGTGTGAGGGTAGGTGTCATAACAGCTACAAATTTAGCTGTACATGATAGAGAGTAGGCAGTCTTGAACAGTTCGCCGAACTTCCATACTCGGTTGCACGGGGTTGAGGTTTGTCCTTCATCTATCGTGCCTCCTTCATTTATTGTACCCTCTTCATTTGCAGAAGGATGAACTTCTTCTTGAACTTCAAAAGTCTTCCATTTAAGAGAACATTGTAGTAAGTGCTCTATTTCTTGTAGCGGAGGCATCATCGATAAAGTCTTTAGATCCTCTGGACCCAAGAACGCTAGGATTGGATTCTCCTCTGTCTTTGGGGTCTCTTCACCATTGTTAAGAACGCCCGGTTCCCGAGAGTCCATTTTTGCCTTCTGTAGGTTCTCATCATTCATGTTTTGGGAAGGTGGCACTTCATGCATTGGACTCCGAATTGGACTTGGACTTCTGTTAATTTCTTCATCTGTAATCCTAGTATTGATGTCCATAAGGGCATCAGTGTCTAGAAGACGAGTGATTCTAGCAGTTGTCCTGTCCATCTCTTCTGAGGGAACCTCTTCTTTGCACTCCAATGTCTTCAACGTCGATCCTTGTTTTGATGGATGAGATGGCACCTTGAAAATACCAGGTTCTCCCTTCGCGCTTGATGCAATTGGTAAAGGACTCAGAAACATCAGTAGAGTGTCAAGCACGACTCGTTCCGCACCCTTCGAAGAAGACGCTAAAGCTTTTGTAGTATTACATACGGTATCCGGTTCTAGCGTCATACTTCCTCCTCCATTACCTTCTATATTTTCCACTTCGGGTTGAAGTGAAATGTCAGCTTGATTCGTAAGATCCGCTGATGTGGCATTCATTTTGCTACTTTCAAGGGGGCGCTCCTCCTTGTTTTTCCCTTTGTCTTTCATGTTCTGCACTTCGTTTTGAATAGAAACACGTTTTTCTTCCGTGTTGTGCTGTAGAGTAGCATTGCCTTCAACCATTTGAAGAAGTTGTCCCTTTGAAACAAACGTATCGGGAATATCTTTCTGGCCATTAGGAAGCACAAGCGGTGTTTCTACTGTCCCGGGGTACGTACTCCAATCCACCTTGCGAGCCAACTTCAATTCTGTATACACCATGCTTGCTATGGTGTAGTTAATTCTACCCTTGCTCATCAATTTGTCCTCGAAGAGAGCCCGCCACACCTCTACGAAACAATGGACAAAATGAGGGCTGAGACAACTTGCGGGTTTAAAAGAAAACTCCCGAGTGTGACCAACATGTAATTCTTCAGGCCACAACTTCCCAATGTGATACATCTTCACATATTTCTTGCACAACTTGGAAGTCCAGTATTCATCGACCACCTTCTCCCACTTAGGCTCTGCTAAAATGTTCTCATTCTTTAAAATGTCAAGACGGAGATCGTGACGAGCTCCTTTTTGTTTCGATCTCTTGCTGCTTTCACCTTTAATGCCGCCCTTTTCTTCCATAGCTACTTAATGCCTTGATTCTTCTCTTCAACCGTGTGTAAATGACCAATTCAAACCCCCTACGGTGTAATCAAAGATGTATGACCCCAACTCTCTACCACATAGGAGCAACTGGCGCGGTGAGGCAATAGTAGCACATCCGATGTGGTGTTGTTTCCCAAGGAGGAGAGTTGAAGTGAGGAAAAATGCCTTGGCCGTCCCCTCATATAGCCGTCCGCGCCCAAACCTAAAACTTGTCTTCCCGAAATCTACCCCGGACGACACGAACCTACCCCAAACCTGCGGACAGCGTTCGATCGGACGGTCCGTCCGCTCCTGAACCTGTGGACTGGCGGTCCGACCGACCGACCGCTCCGTCGGCCACCCAACCGACCGCTGCGACATCACGCCCAACCACTCCCATGAACGTCCGACCAACCGCTGGACGCTGACCGACCATAGTCCGGTCGCGTCCATAACGTCTGGACGATGGACGTCCGAACGTCCGGATTCTAGACGCGATTTCATGATGGACGTACGTCCGAGACAACCCTGCCTTTGTCGATTTAGCGTGGACCACGCTAAAATATCATAGGGCATTCGATGAGTAATTTTTGACTTTGATTGGTTACTTGTAGATGAGTAATGTAAGTTGACATCTTTGCCACTGGACCAACTGAGCAGTCATTATGGTGGGAGGAAATTAGCTTGAAGGCAATGACGCTAGACATAGCCGATTTCCTTGATAGTAGTTATTTGGCTGCCAGGTTTGGAGGTCCAGGCTCGACCCCCTCTTCATCGAAGCGAAAGTTCAGGTCCACTCAGAGTTCTCCTCTGAGTCAACAAAAGAGAAGGCCAATTCCTCACTTCCACGACGTGGACTCTGATTCCGAAGACAAAGACAAAGACAATGAAGACGAGCAAGAGGGAGAAGGAGAAGAGGAGACGGAAGAACTAGGTCCTGAGGGGCTCAATGAAATGGCAACACCAACTAGTCGTCCCTCCGGAGATATCCCCGGTTCGTCAGCAAGCTCGATGTTGTTGCCCTTGTTGCAGACACCAAAGACTTTATATGCATCCGTGCCACTACAAAAGAGAAGGAAGAAGGACAGCATAACGAATATCGTCAATAGACTGCAGCATCTCTGGCGAGCATCCAGAAGCAAACGAAGTTAGCCAAGCAGCAAACTAAGCTTGCTTTGGCGCAAGTGAGGGCGGAGAACGCTAATGAAAAAATGGAAAATATTGAATTTCATAGGTTGAATCAAAAGTTCATGCGATAGGGGTCAAGAACAAACCGGGAGCTATGTGCGCAAACCAGGGAAATGTTGCAAATCTTACTGGCGAAGATTGGGATTGAACCTCTCACAATGCTGCCGTCAACCACATCTCCTCCCGTGCTACAATTATAGGGGCAACCATTTGGCTCAAACATTAGCAATGCTTCGAGTCCGTCAGAACCCACAAACGGACCACCGCCTCTTCTTGTTCATGAAGCCATGCCTGTCCTTCCCCTTCCTTCTGAAGAGAATGTTGTGGATCTCCTTCTAGCAATAGAGTGTGAAGGAGCTGATGAAGACGAAGCGGGGACGACATTGCAACCGCGGAGATCCAATTGGGGCAGAACCTGTCTAGGGATGCTTCCGAGGTGGAGCTTGGAAGTGATGCCCTGCCCACCAAAGATCAACCTGCAGGTTTTTCCCCGTGAATGCCTAGTTTTGTGATATGTAGTTTTAGCGCAACTCGTGCTAATCTGTTTGATAGAATGTGGACTAGTTTTTTACTATAGTTGCAGCACTCATTTTTAAATTTTTTTTCTTGACGGGTTACCATAGTAGTACCATTTTGGACTTCATATGATATTGTAAAAAGCTTACAACAAAAATCATATGTAATATAACTCTTACAACGAAAATGTGGGAGTGTGATCCCACATGCTAGATCTAGAACACTAGCATTTGATGAGAAATTTCAAAATTTATTCCCTTAAAAAGGAAAGTTTTTGGGTTCTCATAGGAAATTAGAAAAATTCAAGAATACCGGATCTCTGGATTCGGAAAAATTCCATTAGGTATAAAAACCTAATTCTAGAGCCCTAGAAAGTTTTAGAAATTGGATGACGACACTGGCCCTAAAAACTGGAAACCGGATCTATACACTACAAGAAAATCTGTCCGAATTGACAGAAACTGGTCCAAAATGACAGAAATCAACTCCTCCTAATCTACAGAAAATTGATAGGTTTTTGTTAATTCGGACAATTTTCTGTCAATTCAGACAATTTTTTGTCCTAATTGACTGAAACTTGTCAAATTTCTGTAGATTAGGAGGGACTGATTTCTATCATTTCGGACCAGTTTCTCTTGTAGTGATACTAGGGTTAGGTTTTTGCCGCCAAAACCTATCCCGTACTCTCGTTCGATTGTCCATTCGTTTGGCTAGTATAAGAAGAGGACTGTAGCCGGCGGAAGGCACGATTGCCTTATTACTTTTTTACATCTGCGTTTTCCGCCTTTCCAGCTCTTAGAAATTTCCGGTAGACTAAGGGACTGTATGAGTTGCGATTGTGTAGGGGGTTCCGGAGTGATCTTTTGTGAGCAAGAGGGGTAGGGAGAGATTGTGCGAGGTTTCTTGTAAGCGTGATGTCTTCCAAGGCAAGCCGGCGTAAGTTGAGGGAGGAGCCAGTGGATTCAGACGATGCAATTCCAGCGCCACCGCCCTGGCCGAAGGCAATTTCGTTAATGCGGGTGGTGCCGGAAATTCCAACCGATGAGGTCCAGTTGGAGCGCCTGCGACAGAACCTCACCAACATGAGGTGTGAGGGTTTGATGGATGTCCCTTGGGGCATTCATGAGGAGAATTTGGTGGCAGATTTGCTTTGTCCGGAAAGCAATATCTTGGATACCACCCTCTAGGCAAAGCCGGATCTGTGGACGGTCAACAAGTGGAGAGCTGTCTACGGGTTCTGGATGGCGCCAGACAAGGTCATGGAAAAGAACCAGGAGTGCATGGAGGGCGAGTTTCGAGCACCGGCAAACCCGAAGGATGGTCACCAAGTTTCAGACCTAGTGAAGCTGGAATATCGGGATGTGGTAGCATTTTTCAACCCTATCCTTCACCCGACCAAGCCAAGGCGAGTGGTAGCCAAGGTGGCTTCCACCATCTTAGGGAGTCTTCAAAGGAAGTTGATGATGGATTGGGTCTTCGTCATCTTTGAATTGGTAGTGGACCTTGTGCGTTCCTTTCGGCAAGGGAAGAAGGGTGGGAGCCCTCTTCCGGCTTATGTCTCCCACCTATATTTCCACCACTCTTTATTCAAAACGAACGAGGAGGACGCTTATCAGGAGTTGGTTCAGCTCCAGAAGTACGGAGGAGAAGAACCTTCTCCCCGGGAAGGACCGAATGATGAGGAGACGGAGGACAAGGAGCTGCCCACTCCTCTAGCGAAGAAGCCCCGGTGGCAGGTGACTCCACCGACAATGCCAATAGAGGATCCTCCCGCACCAGAGCCACTAGAGAGGGAGCTCCGGACCGGAAAGAAGAAGCTGGACCTTCTCCACAAGAAGCCGGACCTGCTCAGCCAGAGGCCAGACCCTTCCGGACCAGACTTACAGAGGCAGAGGAGGAAGAGAGGACCAAGCTCCGACTAGGGGGATCACCCTTTGAGGACATTTTGGAAGTGGCCCAATACATCGTGTATTGGACAGAAGACATCATGAAGGTTCTCCAAAACTATGAGGAGACTCTCAAGTGGGTGTGCCGGAAGATGGCACTGACCGACTGGAACGCCATCTTCCGGAGGACGGACGTGTTGGTGGCGGTAGAGAAACAAAACGCCTTCTTGATAGAGGAGCAAAAGAAGTTGGTGACGGAGGCGGGCGTTTTACAAGTGGAAAAATGGACTTTGTTGGAACGAGCCCAGGAGTTGGAGTTCAATTGTGTTAGGTTGGAGAGTGAGCTGTGAACAACCCAAGAGATGGCCAGAGTCGTGGGGGAAGAGCACTGTCGACAGATAGAGGCACTATGCCAGGGTGTGACCCGACTTCGGAGTTCTTTGGATATTCCGGCAGACTACATCAACAAGGCCCGGTTGTTCGAGGCCAACTTCGACGTAATTGCTAGCTTGAGCCGGGTGCCTATTGTCAAGTGTTTACTAAAGCAAGTGAGACGGATGGACGCATCGCGAACCGAGATGTGGGATATGATGGAGTATTTGGCCTCCGTAGAGTCAAATCTGGTAACTCCTCTTCCTTCCTCTCTTGTACATGTCTTGACGGTTCCGGAGGGTAATGTTCTAGAACCTATTGTTACAAAAGTATTGCCGGTGGTACCGCCTGTTCCGGAACTTTCACCACTGCCGGGGAGACCAAAAGGAGTGGATTGGGGTGCCGTGGTACCTAAAGGTAGTGATGACCTCCTCCCTGAGCCCTCGATCATTGATGTGACAACTCATATTTTTGATTTTTTTTCGTTTACCTTTTTGAGTGGAACGGAAATTAGAAATAGGTATCCGAATCCAGCTAAAAGGAGGGAGATAAATTGAAAATAGTCACAAGAAAACCTTATAGAACTAATCCGGTTCTAGGTAGAAGAGGACCGGATTGGATTTCCAACCGGGATGGAATTCCAACCGGATTCTCCTTGACCGGATTGGAGAGAACTGGATGACAAGGACCGGACTGGATGTCTGACCTGTCATAATGACCAGTCCAAGGTGTTAGGACTATATAAGGCCTGACCCTACCCATTTTTAGGTCTTTGGATTTCGCGTGTTGTCAGTTCCTGTCTTAGCACTTAATCCTTTCCGTTACGGCCGCGAGAAGCTGAGAGTGAGAGAGTCCGGTGGTGAGAGAAAAGGGTGACGGGTGAGACGGAGAGATCGCCTCCGGGCACAAGTGGGTGAGACTTAAGCGCGAGCGGATACGGAACAGCGAAAAGCTAAGAGTGTGAGTGCTCCCTTGTTAGGTCAACAGAGAGTGAAACCGGGTAGAGCCGCCCTCATGCCACGGCTGAACCGGAAGAGACCAGGCTCTAGAACCCCACCCCCGAGTGAAGTGAAGTTAAGGAAAGTGGTTCCGGTCATGCCGACCAAGGAACCGGAACAAGGAGAACTCAGGGATGACTTAGCATCCATGGGTTGTCAAGGATTAGTCTTGAAACCTTGGGGTTTCAAGGATGAGAGGATGATTAGGAAGCTCATGGGTGGCGATTCGAACGAGTTCGATAACACCCTGAGAGGGAATCCGATCCAGAGGACCGAGGATTTGTGGCCAGCTGTCTATGAATTCTGAACGGGAGGACTCGGGCTTGCTAGCCAGAAGGATGATTTCATCCATGGCAAGTTCGAAAGTGTTGTGAATCCGAAGGATGGCTACGCGGTAGAGGACTGCATCGATGACCGGGAGTGTCGCCTGCTACAGTTTCTTATTCCGGTCTTGCATTTGGAAAAGCCCACCAGGGTGACCATCACCTTGGGTAACACAATCTTTGAGGCGCTGCACGGAAACCAGAGAGTAGACTGGGGCCGGATCTTCTTTGATCTGGTGTTCCAGCTCACTACAAGAGTAGGGAAAAGTAGGGCCACCCCACTATTCCCTTACGTGTACCACTTCTACCAGCAACATGAACTGTTGATGGAAGTGGAGATGAAGGTTTGGAAGGCCCAGGAGTGGACCATAAAGTATGGTGAATCCGAGTCCGACCGGGAAGCAGATTCCGAGAATGAAACTGAGGAGGAAGAAAAAGAAGAGGAAGAGGAGGAACCGCAGTTCACGTACAAGAGGCAGAAGACCACGCCACCCCGAAATCGAGGAACGCCTCCGGTTCAACCTTGGCCGCGCAAGATGGAGGCTCCAGCCGGACTGGATATGCCATCCGGATCGGGAACCGGAGACCCGTTCGACGAGTTGGTTGGGATCCTCTGTGGAATCCGGGCGGATTGGGAAATCAAGAAGCGAACGATTGGGGAGATCACGCACTTGGTTGGAGCGGAACCGGACAGTTAGCTGCCACTCCGGGTAGCTGACAGTATCATCAATCCGAATGAACTCCAGAAGATAAAGGCAGACACCATCGAATGCATGATGAGGTTGACACCTTCAAAGCCGAGCTTTTCGCCTTACTCGAGAACGCCACCGTGACAAGGGAGATGGCGGAGGAGATGAAGAGGCTGGTCATGGAGGTGAAGGTCGTGCTCGGAGAACCTGGAGCCGCAATCACCAAGGCACGCCTGTTTGAAAAGGAGGTGCACAAGGAAAAGAAGATATCCAACACAAGGGTGGTGCACATCCTCACTGATTTTGAGGAGCAGATGGAGAAGCTCCTGTTCAAGGCACGGGAGTCAGCGGACCGGATCGTGGAGAGCAGTCAAAAGCTGACAGAGATTCCGGTCCGGCTCTCTGAACTTTCACTTCCGGACTTGTTTCCAGAAGAGGCAGCTCAGGAACCGGGGAAGGACAAGACGCCCCAGTCAAGCAGGGCACATAAGAAGACGCCCTCGAACGAACCGCAGCCGATCGACTTAGACTCCCCGGAAACTGATGAAGATCACCCGGTTCCACCTCCGGATGGGGAACGAAACCGGAACCTAACTAAGGTGTTCGAGCAGTTGGAAAAACCTTCCGATAGTCCTACCATTGGATCTCGAGTAGGCAAGGCAGAATAGGAAGTTCTGTAGAAATGGGAGTTAGAAGTAGGAACCGGAATAGAATCCGGTTAGGATTAGGTAGGACCGGATTGTCAGCGCCTTTAGAGGCGGAAATCATGTATTCACTTTTTGCTTTTTGCTTTTTGTATATAAAACAGTCTCTGAGCTGGAGACTGGAAGAGTTCTTTTTGCATTTCTTTGCGTGCCTTCCATTGATCTGGCTTTGTGTGTTTTTCTTGAGTGTTGGCAGAAATGCACGGAGTTGGAGTAAGAGGGTATGTACGGGTGTGTTGACGGAGTTCTCCCTTTGATGTGTCTTTCCGTTCTAAGTACATGTGAATAGGTTATGAAGAGTTAGGAGTGGATTCCAGATCCTCAGCATCTGCAGAAGTTATGCATTTCGGGTGAGAAAGCCGTTGATTAGGCTAGGCAGATAGGGAGGGATTCCTTAGCTGCGCTAGAACTCCTAGGTGGAAAATTCGGTTGAGTGTCCTAACTCCTGTGAGGTCTTGCCACCGTTGTTGGTAAACGGAAGAGCTTAGTAGAGGTTGGAACGGACGGGTGCACTTGTAGCCACCTAACTTCGTACGGAACGGATTCAGCATCAAGGTCGTTGTAATATGAAAGGATCGTACGGGGGGTCTTTGTGTGACCTGTGATTCGGATTGCCATCCGGATCGCTATGAAGGACCAAACCGGATCCGGGATAGTTAGGGGATTAGCGGATAGGAGAGTGAGTCTTCAGCCACTATAAGTCACAGAAGGAGTGGTGGGCCTACCACTTTCAAAAGCAAGCGGCGAACCCTCTGATGGTAAAACAGAGGCAAAACTAAACCGGGTACAGAAGGGTGGACCGGAACGGATCCGCCCAGGAGGACACTTAGGACCGGAAGTTGCAGGGTCCTGAGTTGGAAAGTTAGTCAATAAATTGGAAAACTAGTGAAACTGGAATTAGGATAAAATCTGGTCGTAGTCTTCCGGTTGGTTTTGGATGTTCCGGTTTTCAAAGGTAGAACCGGAAATTAGAATTTAAGGGTTAATTGGGTGTAGCTCCTTGTTAGGGTTAGCTACTTTACAGGATCCCGTAGGTTCGATCTTTAGGGTCATTTTGTTATGCTCTGGAGTGATTTTTGTGAGTATAATAGGGAAATTGCTTACTCTGTACTGCAACAATTGACCTTACGGATACTCCTCCGTAGACTCGGGGGCCTCGGTCGGTACAGTCTTCTCCCCACCACAAACAGACCCGGAAAGATTCCTGAGGAAGTCCGAAAGTTTCGATAGTCGGAACCCGGAATGTAGACAGAGGAACCAATATTGTGGGAGGTCCAAGTTGGGGAGCAAGGGGCCTTGATTTATTTTCACTAGGGAGTAGCCGGAAGCAAATAAATCTTGACTTGTCAAAGGACCTTATTCCTCCCATAGATAAGGATACAGGGGAATAGGTGGCAATTTTGTACATACTTATAAAATACCAGAGTCCGGCCGTCAAAGCCGAAAAAACAGGATCTAGTAGATTACCGGAAATCTAGTGGACTAGTAGGAATGTTTTGTGAGATTTTTAGGATGATGTTAGTTTTAATATAAGTCAGTTTTGATGGACCTTTGTGGTCATTCACATCCGTCCCATTATTTTCAGCTTGTACCTTTTAAGCTTAATTCAAGTGTTTGGAGGCTTTCCATTCTCTTACTTCTTGTATTTGGTGCATGCTTGTGGGTGTGTGGGTCCATTCGTGCCTTTTTCGGATGCTGAGAACTTACTTTGATTAGCAAGAGTCAACTTTGTGAGTGGTTTCCGGACGTCACTGGATTGATGGAAAGATTGACCGGATTGTTCCGACAGTAGTGTTAGTGTACTACCTGCCTGAATGTTGGTATAGTCTGAAGGTAGGATACGGCCTTAGGGTAAGGGTATCTAAGAGGCTGCTAGCAATTTCCTTGGACGGGAGTTTGCAAGACGTGCCCGAATTCCGGATGTCGGAATTCCCCATAAACGGAGTCAAAGCCCTAGTGCAACACCCAAGAGAGTGCGAGGACATCCACCCGGTCGATGGGAGGCTCAGTGTCGGGTTGATGCTAGAATGTCGTTGTAGTCCTTGACTGTCCCTGCGTGACTTGGTCCAGTAAGTATTCCGGATTTAACATAATATTCATTAAAATGAGAGTATTCCACCGAAATGAGAGTTACAGAAGTCTAATTTCATTCAAAAACGGAGAAGAGAATTCCTCAAACAATATTCAAATCATACAAGAATTAAAATAAGATGAACACAAGTAGGAATCAAATATCAGACCTACAAGGTAAATGATTATATTGACCTTTCACTTGTACACCATGAGTTGTTCCATACATCTCCAACTATGCTTGGCTAGGTCCAGTGACACTATATTACAGGCAACGAACTCTAAAGGCCAGTAATATAGTTCATTACATTGCACTGTATACATTATAAAAGCTACGAGTGTAATTCACTCGAGCGCCGAGTTGTTTTGTAATATGCACATTGAGCTTTCATGAAGCATAAATGTATGACTCTACACTATGAACAAGTACTATACGTGTCATTTACTCTTGAGCTCCATGATTGCCTTTGTCATCTTCGGCCCAACGATGCTACCAGGCGAGCTTGGAGCGGGGAGCTTGTGAGCCGCGAGTGAGAAGTTTGTGAGCGGGGAGCACCAAAAGTATATTTATGGAAATTTTTTTCGTCAAATTTTTTTTCATCCAAAAACTTACTATTTATAGTAATTTTTGTGACCTATGACCGTGGATCCTATAACCGTGGTCTACATTTAACTTATAATTTAAGGGTTGGGTTTCTTATTTTCTGACTTCTCAAACTTCTAAAATTATATATACATTTTAAACTCTTATTCATCCTACTGCACAAAAGTAAGGATATAATACTTGTTATAAAATAGACCGTAATGGGTTTGGAAGAACTCTACAGTGTTGTTTGAAGGGGATAAATTGAGAATGGAGAACTAGGGCTTCTAAATATCCCATGATGATTGCTATTTCTAACAAGTGCTAATATATGAGGATTCGTATGCAAGGGGTAGCCAAGCTAAAGGTCAGGTTTTGCTGCCTACCGCAAACCAATGCGGTAGATTTTTATTTTTTATCCTTAAGTGTTTTACTTCGTGTATTTTAAATTTCTAATTTTTTTTCTTTCGACTTCACTATGACTAGGATTATAGAAAAGACGTGGCAAAGCCAAAAATGTAAATTAGGTTCATCTTCGTAAATGTAGGATAGCACGAGAGTAGAGGATTAGGGTTCAACCCATGCATTGGAATTTCATTTCACACGATTTAGTAATGACACTTCTGAAACATACTCCCACACTTTGCAAATGCAACAACATTTTGATTGGTACATGTTTTAAATCATTTCTATTGCCTGATACATAAACAAATACTGTATGCATGAATTCATCAGAAATGGCCACTAAGCCTACTCAGGGATAGTGATGAGCCCCGCTCGAAATAGAAGTAGCTTCAACTCATTGAAGCTATAACTAGGTGCATGAATGAACTTGTCATCATGGATATCCATCTTGCAAAAATACCTATACAAATAATATAGATGTTTATAGTTCACATATTGCTGCCTTCCTCCAATTGCCGAGATAGCCATATTCACAAAATCCGGGCAAGTGCACGAGGGGAACATACCCACCGTAATTCGATATACATTTTTGGTAGGGTCAGATCCCGTCTCCAATTCCACTATTGCGCCAAGGCCTGGAAAAGGGAGTAGGGTCACTCCTAGAATTTGTCCTTTTATGTTCCCAGCACTCTCCCACTTGTTCCGTTGTTCTGTACTTGGAGGATTTGTAATTCTTCTGATGGGTCGGTTGTTCCTGATTGTTGGATAAGCATCCGGGTTCTTGGGTGGTGGTTCGTCATACAAAGCACTTTCAAAAATCTTGGACATGGTGAACAATCGGCGAGGTGACAGGGTGGGTCGTTCTTGGAGGTGGAAGCCCGCATGCTGCAGTAATAAAGTTTCGTCTCGATTGAGATTTGTCCCAATCAATACGGGCCAAACCTCCGGCACCTCCGGCCAATCAATGACCCATTTCCGCTTTGAGCCTTTCACGCACCTTTCGATGTCGTCCCAACAGAACCAAAAGTCCGAGACCACCTCGCGCCTACTCCCATATTCTTCTTTCCGCCCACGATAAGTGGGAGTTGGGGTTCCCTTCTTCCCTTTTGCAATTTTTGCGTTACACTTGATGTTTGATGTCCGTTGTTGAGCTTGACATCTGGCATTTGACTTGTGGCTGATCCTTGCAATGTGCCACTTCGATGTGTCACAGTCACTTTCAAATGCAACGGTCACATACTATAAAGGGCGACCCTCAATTGTATTGCCCTTGCTGTCCATCAATTCTTCTGAAGCCTTCGTAGACCTAGTCCGGACACGTGGTTGAGAGAAATTGATCTTATCTGGTCTATGGGAGTCTCCGGCATCACCAATAGGTACATCCAACTTCCTCTTTGTGCTTCCAAATATTTCCTCCCCTTCCAAATGTGGTATACGACTTCCCAGACCATGTGCTTCAGGTAATGTGTTCAACGCCTCGGCAATTTTCTTTGGGCACCCACTACGTCTTGCAGCTCTTAGCTTCAGTTCCCCCTTGGATGGGCCAGATCCGCTTGCATGACCACTGAGATAGGCGCGATACTTTGTCATTTGCATCCAAGCACGAATACTGTCATCACAAGTGGCATCAAATAAATTGTTTCCTCTCTTTCCGGACATTTGAAGCCACTTATTGTGCACTGTTTCAGACAGGTTACATGAAGGCAAGTCTGCCATCTCCTCCAAACTCAAGCCCTGCAAATTCACACATGACAATAGATGAAGGACTTCCCATTTCATATTAGAAAGATCCAACACTTTCCTAACCTCCGGGGAGTCCATTAAGCCATGATATGAAGTACACGCCGAAGTCAATTTCCTTCATGCAAAGGAATAGTTCACAACTTCTATTCCCCACAAGTAAAGCATATACGAATGAGCTACCTTTGATGGTTTAGGGTAGGTCATTTTCTGGAGCAAGGCCAACTAGTCTTTCATCTCCTGTAGATGTTAAACAACCTCCTCTTTTCATTTCGAAAAGAAATATGCATTTCTTCATACAAGGTACTTAAAATAGTATTGGAAGGGAACACTTGGGCATCCGTCGGATCCGACGGATGCCTAAGTGCTCTCTGGTGGTACTTCCGATATCTAGACTTGAACTTCAGGACAACAAAAAGAAAAGACTACCTTCCATTACTTTTAGAGAAAACTTTGCATTGGAAATGAAAGATACATTCTCTAAGGCTAGTGGAGAGTATCCTTGGATGTCCAAACATCACAAGATAATAAAAATAGAGTACCACAAACATTTTAGGATAGAAACAAACATACTATCTAGACTACACAATAGACTAGTACACTGCAAAAAGAATAGTAGACAAAAAAAATTGATAAAAAAACATTGGATTTAAAAAACTAATACTGGATAATAAAAAATACATTTAGACATATGTTGTCACACGCGCAGATATAAGTATGTCTGGTTTCATGTACATACAAGTATTTGGATTCAAGGGGAGACCAGAAGGGCACTTACCATTGTCATAAAGCCTCCCCATTGTAAGTATCGAAAATGCCAAAATGCAAGCTAGTGGTCTAGATGATGAAGTGCTTCTTTAGTCGCGGCTCCAGATGACAACCACCACGAACGGATTGCAAGGTACCGAAGCTCAGCTTCATCCATGGTCTTCGACTCTTTGTACTGCTTGCATATTGTAATGTGTTGGTGTTGGAGTGCTTGTTTGATGTGTTTTTGCGTGTGCTTGTGAAGGGAAGTACTCCAATGTAGCAAACATGTCCTCTCCCGATTCTCCATAATCTCATTCGCAGAGCCACTTCCGTACACTATGCGAACCCCATTCCAATTAGCCATAGCACTATCTGCCATGAACCCTTTAAAGTTTGGGTCACGCACTCCATGTCGTGCCATGACAGCATTCAAACTCCTCCAAAACTGTACTTGGACCTCAGTATCTTCAGACTGCATGTCGCAGACAGCAATTGTCATCACTTTTTTGTACTGAGAATCGTACACGTGGCAGCCCATCGTAGTCCAATCCTTCACGCGCTTCACGTGGTCGAACATCATCCACGCATTTTCTAGATCGCCTCCAGCTTGCATACGCCTGACCAAATCCACTCCACTTCCGGGTCCTTCTGTCAGCATTTTGAAAACGTATACTTTCTCTTTCCCTTGGCCAGGGAAGACGCTATCATGTATGAACTCGAACTTCGACTCTTTCTTCATAGTCATGATGTTGTCAATGACCCCCCCTCGGCTACTTGAGCGAAAAGACGAGATGACATTGCGTATGCTAGGGCTGCTTAAATATTGGAAACGATCCATCACTTCGTCCATTTCCTCTCCCTTCACTACTAGAAAATTTCGTATTTCTGTTGTTTTGGTCGCGTTGATCCGGTCAAAATCTGACAGAAATCTGTTGGTTTCAACAGATTTCTGTCAGATTTTGACCGGATCAACGTGACCAAAACAACAGAAATACGAAATTTTCTAGTAGTGCTTCAACATCACCTTCTCCCCTTCTCCATGGTGAAATAGATAGGTCGATAGGAAATCTTTGCTGACGGACAAAGCTATGGCAGAGTTTGTGGCTATAGGTGTTTTAGCCACTTGTTCTGCGATGAGTTCACTGATTTCGTTCCTAGAATCTCTATACATACCCTTCCCTACTGGGTGAGTATGGTCTCCAAAGTGAATACAAGCCCTTGTCATATTTGGTTTATCGCTGTAGCAATAGTAGATCCTAGCATTGCAAGTGTAGAGGCAGGTGGGTGTGACTTTGCAGACCTTACAATGTAGGCTACAGTCTATTGGTGGAACGTTTCCTACTGCAAATGGAAACCTACTGGAACCGCTCCACTCTGTTTCGTTTCTTTTCATGGCCTTCTTTAGGTACTCGCACTTTGGATTATTACAAACAAGGTGACCAGCACAAAAAGACTTACGGAACTTCAGATTGTCAACGTTGTGGATGTTTGTGGTCACGAGCTTGCACCATGGATGTCCATCATAGCGGTTGTCCATTCCCTCCAAGTTCTTTGCAACCGATGATGAAGAGGAAGAGCGACATGGAGGTAACTCGAAGACAACATCTCCATTATACAGAGGTGGGAGATACTGCACGCGATGGTGCTTCACAGCATCAAAGTCTAAACTGGACAGCTCACTCCGAGATCGATGAACCGTGGACAATCTCTTCAAGCAATCTATAATACTCAGTTGGCTATTAGGACTCGCCAACATAGGAGGACGTGAAAACAAAAGGTACTGCGAACTACTGGGTGGGGTGGTAAAAGTAAGTTTAGAACTTCTCATCACATGCGCTCCGGAGGTGGCCTTCTGTGAAGTGGTTTGCGGGGCCTCTCCTTCGGATTCACTAGACAACTCTACAACAATATCCAATTTCTCGACCTTCACCTTTGCAAGCATTGTATTGTTTGGGAGCATGAAAGGGCGGTCTATTAGAGGACTAGGTGTACGTGCTGGAGATGTATAAGGCATGTCTACCGTAGAATTATCTGACTGTCGGCTACCTAGCTCAGTGGCTGCCCCTAGTAGACTTAGGGGAAGCCCGAAACCTCTATAATTTCCTGCTCCTAGGTACCAGTAGTGGCCTTTGTCATCTACACACTTCTCTATAGGGATGGATTGTTGTAATTTACCTGAATCGGACTTCCTCTCTTCCTCAACATAGATTGAATTCTCTACAAACTTGAATCTCACATGAAGGAGGTGACTTGGGACTCTAGCCAGTCCTTCATCATTCACTGGGAACAGTAATGGTGTGTCATAACCATCTACTCGAACGTAAGCCATAATGCTAACACGGACAGTAAATGAGATGGAAATGAAAGAATGGTGTTCGAGAAACGGTAGGTGCATTCTTATACATGATGAAGGGCATTTGTGCAATCATTGCGGTGATTAATTTTCAAGGACGGCATGAGGACAAGGTCAGTATAAATTATTCCTCATAGATGTTGATATTTCATTCTCTTATGCCTCCATTTGTAAAAAGCCTTCTTCATTAAGAAATAATTGTAGGACAGAAGCCCCCATCATTTATTACCATGCTGTAAATGAGACGATGTAGTATGTTCAAGATACCTAGGATGCGTATACATTTATAATTAGAGAGTTGCACATTCATTTTTTCATATTATGTTTTGCGTGTAGGATCGGAGTTTCCCTGATATTTTCAAGATCTAAGCATTTTGGGATTACTGCTACCAAGAACACGCACATGGGAAGAGGAGCCGTAGCCGCCATTGGAGGTAAATCAAATCCGGCACGGACCAAGCTTTGAAGGCACACTTCAATCGAGAAGGACAGATCTTCTTCAATACTTCAAGGCATGAAGAGGGCACTTGATGTTGGTCTTCATTAAGTGTTGTCATTGGCTCTATCATTCAAACGAACGGCGCATTAAAGTAGCCGTCACAAGTCGTACGATGTCACTAAGAAGACGGTTGTA
Source organism: Climacium dendroides (assembly GCA_950106755.1). Classification (NCBI taxonomy): domain Eukaryota; kingdom Viridiplantae; phylum Streptophyta; class Bryopsida; order Hypnales; family Climaciaceae; genus Climacium; species Climacium dendroides. Next base: position 15,101,892 of record OX467088.1, on the reverse strand, counting down.
CTGTATAGGATGTCATTAAAAAGACTACTTCCAAGGTTTATTGGCACGCTTTGAGCCTTCCAAGGTCTCTCCACCGTGACAATAAGTTGGACCTTAGCACTTCTCAATTCCTTTCTTATTATGTTCAGAAGTTCTAGTATTGGTGCTCGTATGTAGTGTTGATGCTCTTGTAGGTATGTCATGCTTTTAGAAAACGACGTCTTTCTCTCTACTATTCCATTGAAGAGGAGGAGAAAGAAACAGAGTTTGTTCTTTTTCTCGTCACCTAGAGCTTTGAAGAGGGCAAGGATGACACGAGCGAAGAAAGTGATGTCAAAGACCAAGCACAGTGGATCCAGCAACCTCCAAAGGTCATTGCAATATGAAGGAGGCGATTTTGGTGCGGCGGATGAAGCGGGCCATGTCGAAATGTCAGTGTTACTGGGTGTTCAAGCGAGCTCCGCCACTACTACTGGTGCTAAGGGTGGACCTGAACATGTAAGTTCCATCCATGTCATCAGCCCTATTACTCATTCTCAATTGTAAACCATCTTGTATCGTCAGCCTTCTCCCATTCTAGGATACAAGGGGTAGATGAATATGGTATGTACAGTGCAAAGAGAAACCAAGGTTTGCACAGAAGATCAGTTGGAACGATTAACACAGCATTCTGTGTTATACAAGTTTGTAGAGGTTGTAACGAGGGTATAGTGAAGGGTTCGTACATGTTGGTAGTGCTTTGAAGACAGCAGTATAGCACCCATTCTTTTAGAAGGTCTGTTCCTCAAATTGGGAGAGAAGTTTACGGTCTACGATATTCACCCATGTTAACAACAACTACGAGTTTGCAAGATTCACCTTCAACTTCCAATCATTCTTAGGCATTCCAAGCAGATAGACATTTGATATTATGAAGAAAGGAAATTCTTGTAGAGGCTTCAAGAATTCTTATGTGCAAGAAAACTTTACTGTGTATGATTGCTCCTTTAGTGGTCTCAAATTGGAGTACTGCAAACAAGCAAGTGCTCTTGTCCAGTACCAAATGTCAATTTGTTTTTAGGGACCAAGGTTCAACGTGTATACATATTTTTGAATTTGAGATGTTTGGAGTGTTTTGGGTATTTGAGATATTTCAAAGAGTTGGATATTTTGAGTAGTCTCGGTAATTTTAGGTATTGACGTAGCACCCTTTGTTGGGAATTTTGGGATATTAGCGTATAGGCGTATCTACGGTACTTGGGTATTTGCGTTTTGTGGGACAAAAATAGATGGATATTTTAAATGGGTGGGGTACTGGATTGTTGTGGTACCTTGGATAGTACGGGGACTAGTTGTCTTCCAGCAACTCGTATTCACTTACCCCCGCGCTAGCCGCTAAATCAGTGAATCAGAAGAGGCTTTCTAGTTAAATTTCACCCATGAATGTAGCTGCATGGGTCAGGTCCTCCCGCATTCCGGAATTTGGGAATGTGTACAAGGAGGCGAATCGAGGATAAAACCCCGGATTTCCGTCGCAGACGTCCAACCCAGGAGAGTCCCGAAATACCCGAATCTAAATGCCCGCTGCGTTGATTCCAGCTAGTTCACCGCTATGTCCACATCCAAGAAGAAACGAACTCACCGGCAGTCCGTGCATTTCCTATCAGTCTTGCTTGTAGTTTGTAGAGTTCAGTGCATGCTCCACCGCATTCGTAGGCAAAGCATCCTCTTGCACTGAGGTACTCAAATTTGTCGCTCTAGCTGGGTCGAAGTCGCAAGGAAGCTCTGATTTTCTCTTATCGTGATTTCAGTCGACGTTGTCTCTGGGCACTGTACCTCCAGTGCAAGATGAATTTGATTTCCATGTGCTTGAAGCCCAGCGACGTCAACAACATTGCTAATTCGTGGATTCCCTTTGAACAGCAAAACGATCCAGTCATGGCGCGGAGCACCCGCAGTCGCTCAAGGAACGTTGTCCCGGACACAGAGGTTACCCTCGAGGTTCGTGGATGTTCACTCCTCGCGATGCATTGTCTCCGGGCACTATACCTCCATTGCCCATGCTTTCAGTCTCTGCCTCCAACGTCGAGACAGTCAGGCGCAACGAGTTACACGCATCACACGCACCACGCATGGCTCGTGACGGATGCGGCAGCAGAGGCTGCGACTGAAGGCATCCAACATCATTTTTCTGGAAAAAGGCAAGTAGGACCCGTCCAGCGTCCAAGAATATGGATCAGGTGGAGGTGTCCGGGAAAACACCGGTGTTTTCCCGGACACCTCCACCTGATCCATATTCTTGGACGCTGGACATCTGGTGGGTTGTTATTGCCATGAAGCATTCGTTGTATGAATCCCCCATTGGTAGCCGATGTGACGCGTAGCGCCTGTGTCGCGTAGCGCGCGTGAGTGAAGCGTAGCGCCCTTGAGTGAAGCGTAGCGCCACGCCTGGCTCGTGACGGATGCGGCAGCAGAGGCTGCGACTAAAGGCATCCAACATCATTTTTCTGGAAAAAGGCAAGTAGGACCCGTCCAACATCCAAGAATATGGATCAGGTGGAGGTGTCCGGGAAAACACCGTCGGATCCGACGGTGTTTTCCCGGACACCTCCACCTGATCCATATTCTTGGACGCTGGACATCTGGTGGGCTGATATTGCCATGAAGCATTCGTTGTATGAATCCCCCGTTGGTAGCCGATGTGACGCGTAGCGCCCGTGTCACGTAGCGCGCGTGAGTGAAGCGTAGCGCCAGTGAGTGAAGCATAGCGCCCGTGTCGTGAAGCGTAGCGCCAGTGAGTGAAGCATAGCGCCCGTGTCGTGAAGCGTAGCGCCCTCGAATGAAGCGTAATGCCCGTGAGTGAAGTGTAGCGCCCGTGTCGTGACGCGTAGCGCCCGTATCGTGAAGCATAGCGCCCGTGAGTGAAGCGTAGCACCCATATTGGTGGATCAGGTGGAGGTGTCCGGGAAAACTTTCTCGCTTGCTGAGCGTCTCACTTTTAGAAATAAAATGAAATTGCCTTTGTAGTCTCTGTCAAGTGCCAGCCAGGCGGGACTCGCGCCACATTCGTGACGCGCCGCGCCACATCCGTCACGCGCCATCCGGTCACGCGCCACGGTCACCGGGTGACCAAGAATTCGTAATGGATTCGTGACGAATGTGGCGCGCGTAACGGATTCGTGACGAATGTGGCAATTGACCAAGAATGTGAAGGCAAACGTTTTATTTGGATCCTTGGAACATCATCCTTGGACGTCAGTGACGCTAATTCATAGTGATTGGTTCATTGGGCCAGGGTGACCAACGCAAAGGCAAGCGCCCAAGGGTGACATCCAAAGAGAAGCACACTTCCATTGACCAGTCCTTCCCAGCACTTCAAATTGGAGGGTCATCACAGCCAAAGAAGTGGCCTCAACCTGGCCAAGAGCTCTCTAGTGACTCCTGCGATGAAGAAGAGAACTTGGTGAGTTTTGCAGACATCATGGATGCTGCAGAGCGAGCAGCAAATGACTTTGAGGGAGATAGGCTTAGTTGGAACCGGGGGCCTGGGCCATGGTTCTCACCTGAGAGCTCGGAGACGGAGTATTCCTCCGCTATTGAGCTCTCAAATGCTAGCTCTAGTCCCCCATTTGAGGAAGTGTATGAGAGCATTGACACTGGTAGAGTTTACACAAATGGGGTCATCATCTTGAGCTCAGACTCGGATGAAGATGATGACGTGGACATCATCCATTAGGCTCTCTGGACTTCATTATATATCTTACTAGTAGAAAATATGGAAGTAATTTTCATTTTTGAAGTAAAGCATTTTCATTTGGGCTTCAACATACATTTTTTATACTTACTTGACCTCTTTTGTAATTTGCGAATGAAATCTTCTCTGACTAAAATTCTACATGCAGATGGATGTCTCACCCACTGGAGTAACTCAAGAAGAGACCATCTTGGAGACTCCGGGAACAGATGAAACAACGCAACCACATATTGGGGATGAAGAAGAAGACAAAGAAGGAGGAGGACAAGATCCCATGCAAATAGAGGATCTTGAGGACGAAGAAAAAGGACTCATGGAGGATGAACTGCGACGCATACAAAAAGGGGACTTAGTAGATATCCTCGCCAGTCTGCGCATGAAGCCCGAAGAACTCTTCCGGCTTCACATCCCGCTCTGCAGACTAGTCGTCATGCCCATGGTTAGGCCCACACTTTCTTGTGACATTACAAAGTTGGAGCAAGAATTCACAGGAAGGTACCGTGATGGAGCGGCAGTGTTCTATGTCTCTACCACAAATGAGGAAGGAGAAAGCCAAGAGTTCACAGAGGATGAGATGAACAAGTGGGATCCAATCTGGAGAGAGAAAAATGAAGTGTTCACACGCTACCTCGACTCCAGACCTGAACTCAAGTTCCTCAAAAACTTGAAGTTTTTCATTTGCGATGGCAACCATCGGCGCCTTGCATGGATGAATCTCATTGACAGGTGCTACCCATTGTTCCCAAAATGGCACTGTGTCGTAGACTGCATTCTACTGGAAACCAAAGGGAAGACCGAGCTTGTCATGCAAGTGATGCATGACATCAACAAGTGAGTTCTGCCTTTTTGAATTGCCTCTCCTTACTTTGCTTTTCGTGTGCCCTAATTGTGAATTCACGTAGGGTTGTCGGATTTGCTAAAACAGTGTTGTACTTCCAAGTCAGTGGAGGACTCACACGTGAAGACAAACTTAGTGCACACTCTGTACCAAGTGCAGAAGTATGGTCTTCTCCCAATCAACCGATTTGCTGATCTCCTCAAGCCAGGGGAGAAGAAAAGGTGTTTGCAATTCAAGGTTTCAAAGAAATGGTATAGCATACCTGTGGAGGTCTTGACATCGTTCATTTTCAGGGTAAGACACTATGTGTTATAGAAAATTGGAGTCCTTTACTTTGCTGCAGCTTGCTACCAAAACTCTCGGCATGACTAACTTCTAATTCGAGGTGATTGTCTTCTTATGCAGCAAGAGATTTCTCAAGCTGCGGATGCTGTAGTGAGAAAGTATACCGACGCTACACCAGAAGAGGAGAGGACCCTAGAAGAAGTCGCGCAGGCCATGAGGGCTGGAGCAAAGGAGAAAACCAATACTCTGATGGTCAAAATGGGGAAGCTGCTGGCAGTGGCTCAACCATCTGATGGGTCAGGCTTCTTACAGGAGGTCAGTCGAATTCTAAAACTTGGCACCACTACGGTTTCCTTCATATTGTATTCAAACAGTAAGAGTAATTGAATGTATTGTTCTTATAGGTGGAGAGGCATTGGAGCACTAATGAAGTGCCCGAAATGACATTGGAAAAGCTGCAAATGGTGGCCACGTGCAACATGGCGCCCGCACACAAGATCAAGATCTTGAAGTGGTGGAACTCTTCTGCTCCATCTCGCGAAGCAAGGAAGTTCCCACCCAAGCTTGTCTCCGAAAATCTCCTGCCCCATTTTCTTGCCAAATGCGTCTGGTATGCCGGGGTAAGGGAATTGTTTCCTAGAGTCAAGTAACTATACTTAGCGATACTTGGTTTTCAAATTGCAATTCACAATTTCAGAATGGGACCATGAACATCTTCTATTGTACATGTTTAACGTGTATTGTTCTTTGCAGCTCGAAGATGCAGCAGTGGAGTACTTCGACTCGGTGGTGAAGCAGGACAACATCACTGTCAACTACAGCATCCCAACGCAACCACAGTACTTGGTAGAGTACATTGAAGAGTGGAGGCGCACAATTTGGGAGCACGGATTTCAGAATTATTTCAAGGGGCACAATTACTTCAAGAAAGGAGACTCATTCATAGTTCACAAAGCCTCTGCCGCTGCTGTGCGTAGAGTTCTGTACCGGTGAGTTCCACTATCTCAATATTGGGATATGTCTCATAACTTGGAGGACAACAAGTTAGCGTACAAATGAGTATACTATTTGAAGTCAATTACAATATGGGTTCAGATTGTCACTTCAACTCTAACTCCTAATTTTAGAAGCCTTCGGAATTGAATTGTATGGTGATCCTCTTCTGTTGTTTCTACTATAGGCTCTGATATTAGCTATGCATTTATTTGTCACAAATTTGTTGGTCTAACCATCCGAGATTGCTCACAAAAGTATGTTGTACAGCTTCCATGCTCATCATATACATTCTACTGAATGCAAAATTGTGCTTGTATTGTAGATATTTCAAATTTGAGCTCGAAGGAAAAGGAACCATCGATCGCTCAAACCTCCCCCCCTTCCTATCATCATATCTAGATCGCACATCCAAAGCTTGTATGTTCACCGCACACCAGCTCCGTACCTATACCACAGCTCATCTCACTGGTGGAGGATGGTACTTGGATTGTATCCTTGAGTTCACTCCTCCTTCCGAGGTTGAATTCAGGAGATCTTTGGACGGAAAGGGGGTCCTAGACTTAGACATCGACGAGTTTGCAGGCCTCGATGACAAAGCGAGGAACAAGGCCATTGCAAGGAGGGATTTTCTTGACCGGAAGAAAGAGGCGCGGGTCCAAGTCCATCTTGAAACGAAGGAGATGAAGACGTTCGAGCTTGCTGAAAAAAAGGTGGCAAAAGAGAAGGAAGACAAGGGTAAAGGCAAGGGCAAGGGAAAGAAGAAGGAAGAAGCGGAAGGCGAAGTGGTACCATATTCCACCACAAATGAAGGTTCACAGGCACAAAGTGCAGTACAGAAGAAGGCTACTCTCTTGCAGCTCACCGAGGAAGTTATCACTTGCATGACACAAGCCATGGTCATTACAGAAGGTGATGCCGCCAAGACGGAGGATTTGATCTTGAACATCTCCATCGAAGTCCTAGCAAAAGACATGGTCGAGGAGAAGCCGACGTGGTACAATGAGGTGCTGCATTTCTTGAAAAAGGTATCCATTTTCATCTTCGTACTCAAAAGCGCATTTTGTGCTTTCATGTCTCATGAATGTTGTCTGTGCTTATTTTCAACTTCACCATAGTCTACATGTTTACAGATGTCGGCCGGAAAGACTCGCATGTTCGAGGAAGTGCCAAATGCTCGACCGGGGGTGGATGTCATATTCATTGATTGTCCGGAGAACTTACCCGTGCCAGGGCTCTCTAAACCAGTTCATGAGGTGCCTAAATGGAATGCGGATGCAGATGATGAGGCTCTACAGTTGGCATGTAGCTTTGCCGCAGAACATCTACAAGATGATGGGTGCATCATTCTATTTCACTCCTACAGCATCAAATCCAAAGAGAACATTGCTGGGGTATGTGAGGCGTATGACTTGCTGATGAAGAAGGATTGGATGGGGATGAACCGCATGCACATCACCTCGGCTATAGACAACACAAAGACGGTAATTTCATAGAATTTTTTTGATTTTTATGAACAAGTCGCAATGCACTCCATTCAATGCATTCTTATGTACATTTGCTATGGACGTTGCAGACACAGAAGTTTGGAATCACCCTCCTCGTGAAGGACCTCGGATCCAAAGGAAAATCCAAATTTTCCTTCAAAAAGACTAACACCATGATGAAGGCTGGTGTGGACTTGGCTATCGATGACATGTTGATCAATTACACCCATGCAAATGACGTGGCTATGAATGGAAACAAACCTTGGCGAGGCGGACGCGAAAAAGATCCAAGGTTCTTCACTATCCTCTTGGAAGCGACAAGCGTCCCTGGAGACTTGATTTTGGATTGTACCGCATCTACAGGTAACGACTCAATTCCAAAATTTACTCCTTCAAATGTGTTCTTCCAATTCTTTCATGGAACTAACTCATTTTGATTTCAATACCTCCAGGTGCATGCATTACAGCTTGCCGCGGCACCGGCCTCCACGTTGTGGCTTTGGAAGGGAATCAAGACATTTATGATGCCATTCTGAAACCCATGAGGAAGTCACCAACACCCGTAGTGGCAACACCAACTGCGGCACCAGTACTTCACCTTTCACAAGATCTGGAGGATATGCCAGTGGTGCCTCGCAAATTCATTCGCAAGGGAAAATCCAGTAAGTAAGTTGGCATTTTCTTTAATCTTTGCTTGGGTGAGGACGTTCATGTTCTACAATATTGACAACATGTCTTCTTCCGTTGCAAAGATGGGAGATTGATGCCAACAAATGCCACCCTACCCCAACTAAGTCTTCTCATCAGTCCGGAGAAGCCTTTTGAACTTCCAATCTATGCCGAGTAGATGGCGAGTGCCTTCGCAAAGCTTGGTTGCTCCAAACCCAAACGCCGCAAAGACACTTATGCTCTAAATGTCTTACAGTATTTAGATGTTTCTGCATCCGAAGGTAGAGAGTCCTCTGGGTCATCTAGAAGTTCTGATTCTCTGACAGAGTCCTACACGACTTAGATTCATGAGATTGACAAATCTCTTCAATGGGTCAAACTATTTTGTGTTCATCTCTATTGTGGTAGGATTTGTGTGTTTCATGGCTAATTCTTCAATGTGTTCGGTTTTCTTGCATGTTATTTACTTGCTTCACTTTCCTTAATTGATAGTATTTTGTCTCTGCTAAGAAGAAAGATTGAAAAACATTTGCAGACCTCATTGCCTAAACCCAAAACTAGATCTCACATTATCCGCTCTATACACGACACAATATCCACGGTCATAGGTCACCTCTACAAGATTATAACTTTTTTCAATTTTTTTTTTTACGCTCACAAGCTCATAGGCTCACAGGCTCGCCAAATAGCAACCCTGATCTTCGGCCTATGGTTGTACTTGCTTGTAATCCATGAGCTTGGAAAGCCCTCATACTTCCTTGAACATCTGAGGAAGGACCCATGTCCTCACCATATAGTTTCCGCTGTGTTGCTCTATCGCAAGGTGAGGACGACATCAGTGTAGCAAAAACATTGCTAGACTTCATGGGCGATGGAGAACATGATTTTAGACGATGTGGAGCTGAACTCGGAGGACTATCCACCACCCCATCATCAACGGGCATTATGGAGAAGTCCATTGTTGAATTTGCAGTGGCAGCCGAACACATGAAGTTTCCTGTACTCAGAATTAGATTCTGCTCGTAGTCGGAGAATGAATCAGTTGATGTAGTGCACAGAAGACTGGTGTGCCGAATAGGAGAGGACAACGTTCCCAAATTCTAAGAAAAGAAAGAGATTAGAACAATTCAAAGAAAAACTGTAATTGTAATTACATTTACAAGTAAACTCCAATAACAAATATGCAATTTAGGAAGTCCTGGCCATCAAATGAGGTCGACCTGACCTAAACTGGAGGAAGAAGAAAATACAGAAAGGTATTCATGAAAAAAATATATTATAGAAATTACGTATATCTCTAACCATACATGTGAATGCACGAGCCATTAGGGTCGAGGCAAGCTGAAGTTCACTAGGAACTCAGAGAACAATGTGAATGCACATGCCATTTAGCATGTGAATGCACATGCCATTTAGCATGTGAATGCACATGCCATTTAGCATGTGAATGCACATGCCATTTAGCATGTGAATGCACATGCCATTTAGCATGTGAATGCACATGCCATTTAGCATGTGAATGCACATGCCATTTAGCATGTGAATGCACATGCCATTTAGCATGTGAATGCACATGCCATTTAGCATGTGAATGCACATGCCATTTAGCATGTGAATGCACATGCCATTTAGCATGTGAATGCACATGCCATTTAGCACGACTCAACCTGAACTAAAGCAATAATTAAACTACCCTCTTGTAATGCCGATTAGATGATGATATAGTCACTGCATCGATGTAGTTGATGAACATGCAATGAAATGCAATGCGCTATCAATACACTGAAGACACTCTGACTGCATCCATAAGACTATTGTACATGCTACGATTTCTCTCGTCATACAACATCTTCCGCCCAATCTTCCCCGCACTACTCTTGCGAAATGATTTCAACCCTTCATCTCAAGCTACGAGAAGTCGCCTGAGCCAAGGCAAAAGGACCATGTCGAAATATGAGTCCCTGGGACCGTTACCCTTGGAAGACCAATTGATGGAAAGAACGATGTTCTCCGACTTGTTCATGAAGTGCTTCATGGGACTGTCGTCAACTATGATAGTATTCTCTCAAAGAAATTGCCCATTGAAATTATTAAACAAGGTGTTCGCGTCCTTCACGAACAGGTCCTTGGTGGTGCTTGGCTCCCTGAATGTGACTATCTGGCCTTGTTCCTCACACTTGAGTATCGTGCAAGACTCCTGTCCAAGTATAATGCGGGGCTTATCCAGACCGACAAAAAGATAATCGACAATTTTTTGAACAATAAACTTCTTCATCAAGCTTCAAATAGAAATGTGTGCTATCAATCCGAGCTCATGAAGAAAATGAGTGCAATTTGGGTAGACAAAGACTGCCTTCGGTCCCACAATCACAAGAATCGTGGCGGAGTGCGGTTCGTCTGTATTTCCGACATGCATAGCCCACCCTTTGTACTTAGCGTCTTCACAGACACACAAGACTCCATTCAAGTCTAGGACAACATTCAACCACTTTTCAACGACGGTCACCCTGGACGTCAATGAAATCTCAACATCCTTCGACGTATCTCCACATTCAGATGGAAGAACCGATCCCTGCTATCAAACGGACAAATGTGCAGCCAGTTACTAAGCTGCACTGACACATTTCGAAACTCAAGGAAAAAGGCAAAATCCAAACATCGCAGACTATGAATACAGAGGTACCTATTAGCGCAGAGATCAAGGATGCATGGGCAAGAGGTTACCTTTTGCCGCAAAGACAACGTCGATCCAACGGAGTTCGGCATTTCAATCTCCAGAAGCTAAGTATCGGGAATAGAGACGTCATCATCTAAGTGCATGGACTCAAATTCCGGTGCACCTCCACTTGTAGCTTCCATACCGCCACAACCAAATGGTGGACTTTGTACAAGCTGTACAAGAGCAATAGATTTTGGAAGTTCATTCGGTCTAGTTGAGATAGCCATCAGAGGAGGTTCTGCAATTCAGGAAGGGCTAGACAAACAAGACTTAAAATTTTTACTAAAAATCCGTATAATTGATTAATAAAATTGAATACAAAAAATTCATCATCTTACATGAAGATATGGATTAGCCAAAAAATTGTTTTCTATTAAAAAGTTTTGTCTCCCACACTAAGGGCCTCTATCTTAGTACAACCTATGACACAAATCAGTTCGAGTCGAGCTAATTCTATACAAATGACATCGATTGAGTAGTCAACCTGATGGTGCATCCTGGCCATCCAATGCATGACTCCGATCATCATCAATGGCGATGGTAGGATCCGCAAGCATCTTTGGGCTAAACTCTAAAGTTTCTGAGGACTTACCACCATCAAGTGGAATTTGTGCCATGTCCTCGTCATCAAGTGGAGGTGCAAGGGTCGAGGGGCACTCCTCAGTAGGAGGAAGAGCTAGAGGATCATTCTACGGAACTTGCAAGAGGAGTGAGAGAGACAGAAGGCACCCCAGTCAATCGTGGAGTGGTGGGTAAGCTTGAGGATCCACTCATCGTTGGTCTTGTTGGCGCTCCTTACAACAAAAGCTTCTGGTCAACTTGAGACGGCTGCATGGATGCTAGGGGCATGGCTCCACCAAGACTATTGATAATGGCCTCGAGTTTGGAGTCGTTCTTCTGTGACATAGCCACCATAAATTGTCGCAACTCCTCCATCTCCCTGGCCTGCTTGTCAAACATCATTTGGTCTTATTCCCGCCTCCTCTTCAGCTCTGCAATTTCTGCATCATAGTCGGCGGCGGCTTGCGATCTTCCCCTCTTCCGCTTCTCCTTGGAGGCTGGAGACAGCATGGCAGAGGTGTCAGGTGGTTGACCCGACGACGCTGATGATCCCCGGATGCTTTGAGAACGGATCAGTGGAAGGGTGCTCCGATCCATGGGAACGTCATTGTCGTAGTCGTCATCACCGGTTGCCCCATCGCTGTCGGAGGACTCACACAATATGATTGCAGATGACCTCCGACCGAACGGCGTGCTTGCCTCTCCAGTTGCCTTCTCCTTGCGCTTTGATGACGACGGCATGCTTGACCTTAATGGTCGGTGCGAAAATTTGTCCTCATCAACAAAGTATCCCTCTAGAAGAAAATTGTTCTTAATATCCAGTTTCTTTGCAGTGGTTGCAATTTCAGTCCACTGGTCAGAATCCTCCGAGTCCTCCACAGCAAACACATTAACCCCACTCATCTACAAAGTCACACACAACGTCATCAGACTGCGATGGTATGAAAATTCCCTAACGAGGATACAATGGTATTTCAAGTAATGTCAACAGTAGATTGGGTCAGGTCGACCCAACTTGAAGTTGAGGCTTGGGCACTCAATGCCACCGGTCAGGTCGAGCCGACCTAAGGAACAACTCACTCCAGTCAATGCTACAAGTCAGGTCGACCCAACCTGACTTATATCACCTTACAATTACAAGAACGAAATACATGTTCATTTTATTTAGGTCCAATCGACCTTAACCATAGCCAAAACATGACATTGTAAAATTAATTCCGTTCAGGCTTACCATCGTAGCACATGTGAATTTTGACCCAACAAAGAATGACATTACGTTTGCTCCAAGAGCGCAGAATTTCCTCACAAGATTGAGAAAAAACTCCATCCGTAGCTCAGTATTGTTAATCTTGAATTCTAGCTCGTTGTAAGCCCCAGGCCTCGTGAATGTTTCTGTCAGAAGCGAAGAAAAGAGATTTTATCTATTTCAAATAGAATTTGAAGTAAGAAATCCATTCATAGTACATTTTCTGTATTCTATGGGGTAGAAATAGAGAAATTACTAGAGTTATGGATTAACAACTGTAGGGGCTCTTAATTGCGGTAAAATGGTTAAGGAGGAAATTTGCACTTTCCGTCCTAACCAGAAACCGGAACCTGGAGAGTTGTCCAAAAAGTATTTTCAAAGACTTTTTGTAGTATCGGAACTAGATCCGGAATCAATCCGGAACTATTCCAAACTAACGGATCCGGAATCCATAAATGTCTAGGATCCGGATGAAGATCCGAATAAAATCCGGAATCCAAAAAATGATTCGGAACAGAAGCCTCATACCAAGCGGCAACGAAGACAAATCCGGCCGGAAGCGGAAAGGACGGATCCGGGAAAGGGCGGATCCGGAATGGGCAATTCCGGAATGGATCCGGAATTTTAGGGATTTCCAAAAATTTAGGGCGTTCCGAAAATTTAGGAAGTTCCAGATTTTTAGGGATTTCCGGATTTTTAGGATCCGGTGCTAATCTTTCCGGATATCTCAGGAGGTTCAGTGATTGGTTGCTTGGATTTCCGGGTTTCCTTTTCAGGCTGTTAGGAGTTGACTTTGGGTTTTTGTGTTAGTATTTTAAGGGCAAGCAAGTTAGTTGTCTGCCATTCCATTCCATCCTACTCCATTCGATTTTAGTGCTTTCACGTATGTATTACAATTCTCTTTTCTTAATCTAAGTCAGCTAGGGTGCTTCTAGCTGCACTTTTGCTTAGACAGGGTCTTTTGGCTGAGTGTATGCATGGGGATGTGACCTGGTACTGGAGAAAGAGAAGGGAGGGAGAGAAGAAATCCGGATCTTGAGCTACGGATCATCTGGAGGTGGAGCTAGTGAGAAGGAATGCAAAGCTGAGTAAGGGAGTGTAAGTGCAACGTGCTTTTAAACTACCGGAACAGCAATCCGGAATAGAGGGTAGAGGTCCGTGCGAATCCGAAACCAGGAGGGTTCTGTGCAGAGTTAAGCAACCGCCAAAGGAAAGGATCTCCTACTACTTCAGAAAGTCTGCCAACCTCCCCCTTGGTAAATTGTCTTCTCTTTGAGATTCTATTCTTTTGGGTCTATAAGTTCTGATCCGTCGTTGTAGTAAGAGAGGTGTGAAAAGTGCTCTATGTGACCTGATTCCGGATTGGCCAATCCGGAAACTATGAGAGAATACTCCTCCCTCCTCCTACAACTGTGTTGTCTTGGGTGTGTTGTTTAGTAGATTTAGAGTACAGAGAGGTTAAAGTATACAAGTGGTGAGTCCCCACCCCTTTCTAGATCAAGGGCGGACCCTCTGAGGGTAAAATAGAGGCAACAAAAACCAGTGACGGAAGAGAGACGGAACTCAGTTTCCGGAGGTATCCGGATCCGGAACGGAATCTAGAATGTACTAAGTTTCTGGAATAAAGTAGGGAAGTGAAAGGAGGATGATTAAGTGAGTAGTCACAATCCAGAATCTTCTAACTCGATCGATATCATACTAGAAGTTCCCTGGACCGATAATTCGTGTCATCTTGCAACCATTGGTCGTTGTAAGGATACTTACGGCTAACTGCACGTACGACAGTTTCAATATTTGGAGCATCATAGGAAGACCTCATTTTCACCGTCCTAGTGTTGCTTGGGCTTTGCAGGATGGTCAGATAAATTGGTTCCACTGCCTTCTTGCTTCGTGCAGACAAGTCACCGATACGCTCATTGGGTGAGGGAATGTAGTTAAAAAAACTCATGGAATACTCCTTCAATGCGGGATTGTTGTCTATGAAGTAGAGTGCCTGCGTTTGCCCAGTGAGGTCAGAACAAATGAGCACCCACACCGGAATGTCCTCGAAAAAGGGTTGGCCCTTTTCTTAGAAGGACTCGACAACTGCAGCGAAGTATGGATCGGCTGGCGTACACTTAAACTTTGACATCACATTCGGGGCATAACGAAAGTCCCACACTCTAAGCTTCATGTCCTTGACATTCTCTGCAGTGAACACGCCTCTAGGCCAATCCTAGTACATCTTATACATAACGTCATATGGACAATAGTATGCAGTGGATTTTGGGGGCACAAAGTTATTTCTCTGTTGCAGGAAGACCCGGAAGAACTCAACCACATACATTGACATCTCCTCAGCGCTCTTCCCCTTTGCTCTTGACTGCTTCGCCTCCATCCAATATTCGTTCCCTAACTGCTCTAGCAGTACGTTCATAGTGGTACTCGTGAAGTTCCGACTTCTTTTGAACTCCTTCTACTTCTCGTTGTGTCATAGTACAAGGAAGCACAAATCCTACCCTTAGGTGTTAAATTGATGTAAAACACCTTAAATGACTCGTGTATCGTTCCCACAGGATTTCAATGTTAGTTTCCTCAAGATATCCGAAACAGGATTCAGAAAACACCAAACCCAAGCAAAACCGGATCTAAATATTTACAACATGAAACTCTCTCAATACCCTCTCCTCTCTATACTCCAATTCCCTTACGTCCACTCCAAGTCTTCCACCAGTAATCGAACAAGGAGGATTGTCATAATCCTGTGCTTCTCTCTATCTGGATAGACTTAGACGGATGCAAAACCGGAAAGAGGATTTCTATCCGGTTACAATAACTCACAAAATCTTAGTTTAACCTCTACCAATAAGGTTCCGCTCTTTGGTTTTAGGAAGGGAACGTAAACCCTACCCTTCAAACGTGTTTAGAGTGAAATAAAGATCCACTTAGAATATCAACAACAAATACCAAAAAGAAATAGGAAATAGTTACTTCCTCACAACTAATCCGGATGTTGATCCAGACTAGCAGGTCACTCAGGAAACCCCTATTATCCTCCCAGTACTACAACAACAGATCTATCCGAACAGAACCCCAAGAGCATGATCCGACACCTGATAACTGAGAGATCCTAACTACCTTCCTGTTCCTCTCTTTTGGATCCAACAGGACCTCATCAGACATCGGCTAGCATTCGTTCTCCCTCCTGAAGAATTCACCCAACCTAAGAATGGCTATCCTACTCAGAAGAGTCCCAAGGAACTTCAGCAACTAAAATACCCTCTCAGTACACAAAGTTTTCCTTAACCAAATCCTCAAAGCTCTCAAAATCAGATCCTGGACAGAATCCGGGGGCTACTTGTCTTCCTCCACACCTGCAAACCAACTACCCGCACTAAACAATGGTTCTAGCATTGCACGACATACCAACACAGAACTTAGCCTTTTCAAGCCAGCACTTATGAAGTGGAAATCTAAAATCAATTCACAAAGTGTTGAAAAACACAAATAAGAAAACATCCGGGGCTTCAAACTAACTTCAGCCCTCTAAATACACACTCCAGGGATCCACAAAGGTCCCAAGGAATAAAACTAAAGGACAGAAGAATGACAGGTGTCATTCCTTATCCTTCTAAGTTGACTTTCTTACCAACCCCATCTGATCCGCAAAATGTGGATCTCAGATCCTAAAAATCCGGAAAGTGCAGTCCAAATGCATGCACTTGAAAAGCACCTCCCAAGCTACTTTCTACCTATCAAAAACTTGGGTTTTTGGCTGACCATACTAAGGTCGCTTCCCAGAAACTTCCTAACTACTTTCCTATCTATTTCCTAGGCTTCTTTGGAGAAGGTTCCTCTAACTTTATTGCCCCCTTCCTAGTTGGCTGTTTCCTACTGGCTGACAGTTTCCCACTCAAGGGCGGCTTCCCCTTAGACGGTGTTGAAGCTTTCCCTTTGAACTGTGCTGGTGAGATTTGCTCAGGATCCGATTCCTCTTCTGATCTGGTGTCCTCTTCCGAATCCTCCTCTCCGAATCTTGACAGACTTTCCTCCCGCTCGGATTGGCTTGGAGATTCGTCTTCCGCGGATTGTTGACTCCTTAGAGGCACGTCTCTTCCTCTAACGGAAGTAACCTTCTTCATAGTCTTCTTGGCGGTTGAGGGTTGAGAGCCTTTACTCTGTGGTGTGCCTAAGTCGGATTCCGACTTCCGAATTCGAGTCTTCGATCCGGATCCGTGCATTGATCCTTCTTTCCTCCCCTCCATATTCTTAGAGGTTGGTGTCAACTCCTCCTCCTGCCTTTCCCGCTTGGCTAGCGTCTTTGTTGGAGTCTTTGTGGACGCATCCTTTTTGATTGGCTCCATCTCTTCATCCTTCCTCTTTATTCCGGATTCCGGAAATTGTTCTACTTGGTGAAGAACATCTTGGACTTCAAACATGAACTTCTCCATCTCTTCTAAATACTCTGCCAAAACTAAGACAGCCTTACCTGCGGCTTCCGGTCCTGCCTCATGGATTCCCTCATCATAGAGTTTGGCTTTGTTTACAACATCCGCAGTGTTGGAAACAAAGGCCCCAACTCTCCTAATGGCCCCCTTAAACTCTGAGGTAAGCCGTTCCACCTCTCTCTTCTTTTCCTCACTCTTCTCAATTTGCCTCTGGAGATCCGCATTCCTCTCAGTCAACTCCTTGATGCGGATTTCCCACTTCCGGTTTTCACTATCCCGGATCAACCCTTCTACTTTCTCTGCGAGTTCTAACACATTGATCCCTCCAAGCAGTCCACATATATTCTTCACTGCTCCTCTCTCCGTGTCAAGCTCCTCCCGGACTCTCCCTAAGTCCGAAATGATCCTCCCCAAAGTATCCTCTCCCAGAACTTCCGGTTCCGGCAAGACTTTCCCCTTCTCTCTAGATCCCTTCTTAAAAGAGATTGAAACCCTCTCAGCCTCTATCCTCCTTTCGGAAGGCTCCTTCCTTCTCTCTAAGGATTCCTTCTCAGATCCCTCATCTGGTCCCTCCTTTCTCTCTTCTTCCTCTTCCTCTTGGGGTGGAGTAAAATTAAGTTTCACTAGAGTGGCTGCGGTTTTGTACATGGTCTTCTCTGAAGTTTTCAGAGTACCTAGGGAGTCATACAAGTGAAAGAGGAATGGCCCAATGGGGGTGGCCTTTGCGTTTCCTAGGGCATTCACCATCTTCCCTGCCAGATCTTTCACTATTCCTCCCCAAAACACTTTCCTTTCCCCACTCAACGCTCCGAAGATCGTATTGGCCCAAGTTACCGTGACCCGGTTTGGCTGTTCCAGATACAGGATCGGTACTACAAATTCTAACATCTTCCTCTCTCTTGCCACTTTGCAATCTGCTACTGCGTAGCCATCCTTAGGGTGAGGAGAATTAGAAAATTTACCTTCCGTGAACTTGTGTACCCGCGAAGCCATCCCTTCTCCAGGTCGAGGAAAGTCGTAGACCCTCTTCCAGATGTCCTCAGTCTACTTTCCGGGCAGAGCTCGGACGGTCTTGATCCATTCGTTCAACTGCTCATTCATCAACTCCTGGATCATTTCCTCGCTTTTCAAGCTCCATGGTCGGCAGAGGAATCCCGCACACCCGAGTTGGCCTAGATCCTCCTCCAACTGCTTCCTCTCTCCGTCATCCTTCGAAATTACTAGACAGATGCTCTTGATCTTGAAAGGAGATGACCCGCTTGCTTCCGCCTTCACCATGGTTGCAGAACTCTCCAAAACACTCACCACTCAAACCTCCTGCCTTTTCTTGCCACAGCTCCCAGTCAATCCTCTTCCTCTCCACGACAGGATACAGAAAGTAAGATCACCGAATCCTCTCACACCTCTAAAGACAGACCTTGTTCTAAAAGCGCTCCCAAACCACAAAGACACAATGAGGTTTGAGTAACCAAACCCCTGCGTATCATTTCCTAGCAGTCACAGCCGTTGGGAAAGTAGCCATTTCCGCAATCATCGCAGAGGAATCTAGCCGTTTAAACGGTCCTCCGTAATGTATGGGATTACCGTTGGATCCGGGATTTCCTCTTCCTGTCCCGATAATCTTCCGGTAGCGTGCGGATGCGTTTGCTTCCAGCCCTGGTATATTTTTTTGATTCCTGTTCTGTTCCTCGGATGCGGATCTAGTTCCGGATCTTTAGGAAAACAGGAAACTTACAATATCTTTCTTAACCAAATTATCTATCTACTACTAATCCAATAGTGAGGTAGAGTTAATATTGGTAATATAATTAATTTACCATTTTGTAAATCAAAAAATTTTACCAATGTCAACTCTTTACTTCTAAATTCTATATAACCATCCTCATCTCATCTAGACAACCTAAACCAAAAACCCAAAAGTAATTGTGCAAACCTACAACATCTCAAACAAGCATGCTTCCATCTAGCAACTCCCAAACCATGAATTCTAACAAAAATCAACAAACCTCAAGAGAACTAAAATCACACATATGCACACGATACATCTTGTAATTTAAACCCCACTAACACATTCATTGGACATTGCAGCTAGCTTTACAACAATCATAGAAATCACTATTCAAAGCACAGATGGTGCAATAGAATTGAAATTAATACATACCTAAGTTTCTGCAAGCAAGCGCTATGCAACTTCAGTCTCAATTTAGCTCCTACTTTCAACGTAGCTGCTTATTGTGGACTCCACAATCTTGTAACTCCAGTGCTACAATCGTCAATCTACAATGCAAAAAACAACCCAATTTTAAAAAACTTACATTGCAAACCAAATTCCAAGAAACAAACTACAAACATATTCCAAGCAACCAGGTTCCTTCCAACAATTAAAAAGAAAGATCCAATCTGTTGGGAGCAAATATCTCCCAACACAATACACAACTCTTATCAGAAAGCAAATACCTCCCAACAGAATACACAACTCTTATCCACAATAATTGAATTTCAACGAGATTCTTTGGGCACCCAACACAATGCGATTTCATCCTCAATTTTTTTGAATTGAAGACCATTTTTCCATAGAACCCTACATCACTGCAAGTACGGCAAGCTTCAAAACAAGGCGCCCACCCAATCAACTTATTATTGCAAGGTATTGCAATTCAACAAAACTTCAACAAATGAACGATTCCAATCACCGTTGATCAATCTTCGATGATCACAATCAATGCTTCCCTCTGAACCTATGCTGAGTTACAATCCAATTACAAAACGCACTTCAACCAAGCATCGAACCCAGAGCTAGCAAATAAGATCAGCCTCACAATTCTCAACAACAAAACTTATATACATGTTCGTGATAGAATGGAGTACAATCAGAGTTGGGTGTCAATTGGTTTGTTTTGATGCAGGGGTATGCGCGTTCACCCATTAAATTGCTTGATTGATCATAAATTAAGCGCATGAAAAGAAAGGATACCTTGCTGCAGAGCTGTGAGATGCTACAATGCTACGCAAGGAAGGAAAGGATACCTTGCTGCAATGCTGCGCTCGCTGCTGCTGCGCCCTCTGATGCTGCAAGCATTGCAAGATCCTACTCCCTCACTTTCCTCCAACCCACAATGTCTTTTGCAATCGCACACCTCTCTCAACGAGCACTCTAGGTTCCACCTTCCATTGTGAACATGGAAGATCCTACTCCCTCACTCTCCTCCAATCCCATAATCCCACACCTCTACTCTACTGTGAAAACAAAAAAAACAAAAAACAAAAATACAAAACAAGAACAGACACTTCACAATAACATGAAGACACACAGTAAAACACGAAGATACACAGCAAAACAAAACACAAGAACGGAAATGGAAACCCTAACCAGTCCGAACCCTAGATCCCACCACGAACCCGCCCGGACCCGGATCCGGACCTGGACCTGCCTCAGGAATCCGTACCTGTACCCATCTAAACCGGTACCCGGACCTGCTTCACAAACTCAGACCCGTACCCGCCCAAATCGGTACCTAACTCCGCCTCAGGAACCCGGATCCATACCGGCTTTATACTTCTTTTGCATTACTATGATTTTGTGCTTTTGTGAGCTTTGAATCAATTTGTTCACGAAGCTTTTGAGATTTACAAGTTCTTCCTTGAAATTCTTTTTTTGGGGTGCTAATGTTAGTAACAATTGAATCAAATTTCTAATGCATTTTAATGTAACTATGTGTATTTTTTACCATATTCACTATTTCATGTATTTCATTCATCATTCATTAGATTTCTATTGTTTATTTCAGTATATGCTTATTTCTTACATAAATAATATGAATATTTTAGTCATTTTTATTTAATTATTTATTAAAATTCTTGCTCTACATTCTATCTAATACATAAACATTCTAATGAAATTTTGAGGATGAATGTGTCTGGTAGGATTCATTGAAAAAATTATTTTAAAAGAACTCTATTGCTTTCCTACACTTTTTCAATTGAAATGCGTTTCAAAACAAATACTCTAGGAATAATGTTGTCCTTAATAGAAACCAAATCATTAACTTATATCGGTTTTGACGTGGAAGCATGTCCAAAAACATAACATACAAGTTCCAAACCTTTGAACTAAATAAGATTCATCAAAAAAATTAATTTTAAGAGAACCCCATTGCTTTTCTACACTTTTTCAATTGAAATAGGTTTAAAAAAAACACTCTAAAAATCATGCCGTATTTAACAAAAAACAAACCAATAACTTATATTGGTTTCACGAGGAAGCATATCCGGAAAAAAAAAAATTGCAAATCTTCGAAATAATTAGGATTCATGGAAAAATTAATTTTAAGAGGACCCTATTGCTTCCCCACACTTTTTCAATTGAAATGAGGTTTCAAAAAAAACACTCTAAAATTGGTGTTGTATTTCATAGAAACCAAACCAATAAATTATATTGGTTTTGAGGTGGAAGCATGTCAAAAACATAACATATAAGTTGCAAATCTTCGAAATAATTAGAACTCATGGAAAAATTAATTTTAAGAGGACCCTATTGCTTCTCTACACTTTCTCAATTGAAATGGGATCCAAAAAGAAAACTATAAAAATGACTCTTTATTTAATAGAACCAAACCAATAAATTATATCGGTTTAGATGTGGAAGCATGTCTGAAAAAATAACATACAAGTTGCAAATCTTAGAAATAATTGGGATTCATGAAGGAATTATTATTAAGAGGACCCTATTGCTTCCCCACAATTTCTCAAGTAAAATGGGTTACTAAAATATTTTCTAAAAATGATGTTGGATTTCATACATATGAAACCATTAATTTGTATCTGTTTTGATGACAAAGCATGTCTGAAAACATAACATACAAGTTGCAAATCTTCAAAATAATTAGGATTCATGGAAAAATTAATTTTAAGAGCACCCTATTGTTTCCTCACACTTTCTCAATAGAAATGAGTTACAAAACAATACTCTAAAAATGAAGCTGTATTTCATACAAACAAAATCATTAATTTGTATTGGTTTTGTTGTTGAAGCATTCCAAAAACATAACATACAAGTTGCAAATCTTCGAAATAATTACGATTCATGGAGAAATTAATTTGAAGAGGACCCTATTGCTTCCCCACACTTTTTGAATTGAAATGGGTTACGAAAAAATACTCTACAAATGATGTTTTATTTCATACAAACAAAACCATTAATTTCTATTGCTTTTGTTGTGGAAACATGTCCAACAACATAACACACAAGTTGCAAATCTTAAATGTCACTCGGGCTAATGGAGAAATTAATTTGAAGAGGACCCTGTTGCTTCCCCACACTTTTTCAATTGAAATGGGTTACCAAAAAATACTCTATAAATGATGTTTTATTTCATACAAACAAAACCAATAATTTGTATCGGTTTTGACGTGGAAGCATGTCCAAAAACATAACACTCAAAATCTAAATCTTCGATGTAATTAGGATTCATGGAGGAATTAATTTTAAAACTACCCTATTGCATCAACACACTTTTTCAATTGAAATGGGTTTCAGAAAAATACTCTATGAATGAAGCTGCATTTCATACAAACAAAACCATAAATTTGTATTGTTTTTGACGTGGAAGCATGTCCAAAAACATAACACTCAAGTTGCAAGTCTTCGAAATAATTAGGATTCATGGAGAAATTAATTTCAAGAGGACCTTATTGCTTCCCCATACTTTTTCAATTGAAATGGGTTACAAAAAAATACTCTATAAATGAAGTTGCATTTCATACAAACAAAACCGTTAATTTGTTCGGTTTTTGATGTGGAAGCATGTCCAAAAACATAACACTCAAGTTGCAAGTCTTTGAAATAATTAGGATTCATGGAGAAATTAATTTGAAGAGGATCCTATTGCTTCCCCACACTTTTTTAATTGCAATGGGTTACGAAAAAATACTCTACAAATGATGTTTTATTTCGTACAAACAAAACCAATAATTTGTATCAGTTTTAACGTGGAAGCATGTCCGCAAACATAACACACAAGTTGCAAATCTTCGAAATAATTACGATTCATGAAGGAATTATTATTAAAAAGAACCTATTGCTTCCCCACACTTTTTCAATTGAAATGGGTTACAAAAAAATACTCTATAAATGAAGTTGTATTTCATATAAACAAAACCATTGATTTGTATCGGTTTTGACGTGGAAGCATGTCCAAATACATAACACTCAAGTTGCAAGTCTTCGAAATAATTAGGATTCATGGAGAAATTAATTTGAAGAGGATCCTATTGCTTCCCCACACTTTTTGAATTGAAATGGGTTACCAAAAAATACTCTACAAATGAAGTTGGATTTCATACAAACAAAACCATTAATATGTATTGGTTTTGTTGTAGAAGCATGTCCAAAAACATAACACACAAGTTGCAAATCTTGAATCTCATTCGGGCTAATGGAGAAATTAATTTGAAGAGGCCCCTATTGCTTCCCTACACTTTTTCAATTGAAATGGGTTACCAAAAAATTCTCTACAAATGAAGTTGTATTTCATACAAACAAAACCATTAATTTGTATTGGTTTTGACGTGGAAGCATGTCCAAAAACATAATACACAAGTTGCAAATCTTGAATCTCATTCGGGCTAATGGAGAAATTAATTTGAAGAGGACCCTATTGCTTCCCCACACTTTTTCAATTGAAATGGGTTACCAAAAAATACTCTACAAATAAAGTTATATTTCATACAAACAAAACCATTAATTTGTATCGGTTTTGACGTGAAAGCATGTCCAAAACCATAACACTCAAAATCCAAATCTTTGATGTAATTAGGATTCATGGAGGAATTAATTTTAAAAGTACCCTATTGCATCAACACACTTTTTCAATTGAAATGGGTTTCAGAAAAATACTCTATGAATGAAGCTGCATTTCATACATACAAAACCATAAATTTGTATTGGTTTTGACGTGGAAGCATGTCCAAAAACATAACACTCAAGTTGCAAGTCTTCGAAATAATTAGGATTCATGGGGAAATTAATTTGAAGAGGACCCTATTGCTTCCCCACACTTTTTCAATTGAAATGGGTTACCAAAAAATACTCTACAAATGAAGTTGTATTTCATACAAACAAAACCATTAATTTGTATCGGTTTTGACGTGAAAGCATGTCCAAAACCATAACACTCAAAATCCAAATCTTTGATGTAATTAGGATTCATGGAGGAATTAATTTTAAAAGTACCCTATTGCATCAACACACTTTTTCAATTGAAATGGGTTTCAGAAAAATACTCTATGAATGAAGCTGCATTTCATACATACAAAACCATAAATTTGTATTGGTTTTGACGTGGAAGCATGTCCAAAAACATAACACTCAAGTTGCAAGTCTTCGAAATAATTAGGATTCATGGGGAAATTAATTTGAAGAGGACCCTATTGCTTCCCCACACTTTTTCAATTGAAATGGGTTACCAAAAAATACTCTACAAATGAAGTTGTATTTCATACAAACAAAACCATTAATTTGTATTGGTTTTGTTGTGGAAGCATGTCCAAAAACATAACACACAAGTTGCAAATCTTGAATCTTATTCGGGCTAATGGAGAAATTAATTTTAAGAGGACGTTATTGCTTCCCCACACTTTTTCAATTGAAGTTATCCCTTGGGACGAAAACCGATTATGAATCAGCTTTGTCCACGAAGAAGAAAGCTATAAGTAATTTAACTATGAATCAATGGGTTTCAGAAAAATACTCTATGAATGAAGCTGCATTTCATAGAAACAAAACCATTAATTTGTATTGGTTCTGACGTGGAAGCATGTCCAAAAACATAACACTCAAGTTGCAAGTCTTCGAAATAATTAGGATTCATGGAGATCTTAATTTCAAGAGAAACCTATTGCATCAACACACTTTTTCAATTGAAATGGGTTACAAAATATTACTCTATAAATGAGGTTGCATTTCATACAGACAAAACCATTAATTTGTATTCGTTTTGACGTGGAAGCATGTCCAAAAACATAACACTCAAAATCCAAATCTTCGATGTAATTAGGATTCATGGAGGAATTAATTTTAAAACTACCCTATTGCATCAACACACTTTTTCAATTGAAATGGGTTTCAGAAAAATGCTCTATGAATGAAGCTGCATTTCATACAAACAAAACCATAAATTTGTATTGGTTTTGACGTGGAAGCATGTCCAAAAACATAACACTCAAGTTCTAAGTCTTCGAAATAATTAGGATTCATGGGGAAATTAATTTGAAGAGGACCCTATAGCATCAACACACTTTTTCAATTGAAATGGGTTTCAGAAAAATACTCTATAAATGAGGATGCATTTCATACAAACAAAACCATTAATTTGTATCGGTTTTGACGTGGAAGCATGTCCAAAAATATTACACTCAAGTTGCAAGTCTTCGAAATAATTAGAATTCATGGAGAAATTAATTTGAAGAGGACCTTATTGCTTCGCCAGACTTTTTCAATTGAAATGGGTTACAAAAAAATACTCTATGAATGAAGCTGCATTTCATACATACAAAACCATAAATTTGTATTGGTTTTGACGTGAAAGCATGTCCAAAAACATAACACTCAAAATCCAAATCTTCGATGTAATTAGGATTCATGGAGGAATTAGTTTTTAAAGTACCCTATTGCATCAACACACTTTTTCAATTGAAATGGGTTTCAGAAAAATACTCTATAAATGAAGCTGCATTTCAGACATACAAAACCATAAATTTGTATCGGTTTTGACGTGGAAGCATGTCCAAAAACATAACACTCAAAATCCAAATCTTCGATGTAATTAGGATTCATGGAGGAATTAGTTTTTAAAGTACCCTATTGCATCAACACACTTTTTCAATTGAAATGGGTTTCAGAAAAATACTCTATAAATGAGGTTGCATTTCATACAAACAAAACCATTAATTTGTATCGGTTTTGACGTGGAAGCATGTCCAAAAATATAACACGCAAGTTCTAAGTCTTCGAAATAATTAGGACTCATGGAGAAATTAATTTGAAAAAGACCCTATTGCTTCCCCACACTTTTTCAATCGAAATGGGTTACAAAAAAGTACTCTACAAATAAAATTGTATTTCATACAAATAAAACCATGAATTTGTATTGGTTTTGTTGTGGAAGCATGTCCAAAAACATAATACACAAGTTGCAAATCTTGAATCTCATTCGAGCTAATGGAGAAATTAATTTTAAGAGGTCGTTATTGCTTCCCCACACTTTTTTAATTGAAATGGGTTTCAGAAAATTACTCTATGAATAAAGCTGCATTTCATACAAACAAAACCATAAATTTGTATTGGTTTTGACGTGGAAGCATATCCAAAAACATAACACTCAAGTTGCAAGTCTTCGAAATAATTAGGATTCATGGAGATCTTAATTTTAAGAGTACCCTATTGCATCAACACACTTTTTCAATTGAAATGGGTTTCAGAAAAATACTCTATGAATGAAGCTGCATTTCATACATACAAAACCATAAATTTGTATTGGTTTTGACGTGGAAGCATGTCCAAAAATATAACACTCAAGTTGCAAGTCTTCGAAATAATTAGAATTCATGGAGAAATTAATTTCAAGAGGACGTTATTGCTTTGCCATACTTTTTCAATTGAAATGGGTTACAAAAAAATACTCTATAAATGAAGTTGCATTTCATACAAACAAAACCATTAATTTGTATCGGTTTTGACGTGGAAGCATGTCCAAAAACATAACACTCAAGTTCTAAGTCTTCGAAATAATTAGGATTCATGGGGAAATTAATTTGAAGAGGACCCTATTGCTTCCCCACACTTTTTGAATAGAAATGGGTTACCAAAAAATACTCTACAAATGAAGTTGTATTTCATACAAACAAAACCATTAATTTGTATTGGTTTTGTTGTGGAAGCATGTCCAAAAACATAACACGCCAGTTGCAAATCTTGAATTTTATTCGAGCTAATGGAGAAATTAATTTTAAGAGGACGTTATTGCTTCCCCATACTTTTTCAATTGAAATGGGTTTCAGAAAAATACTCTATGAATGAAGCTGCATTTCATACAAACCAAACCATAAATTTGTATTGGTTTTGACGTGGAAGCATGTCCAAAAACATAACACTCAAGTTGCAAGTCTTCGAAATAATTAGGATTCATGGAGATCTTAATTTTAAGAGTACCCTATTGCATCAACACACTTTTTCAATTGAAATGGGTTTCAGAAAAATACTCTATAAATGAGGTTGCATTTCATACAAACAAAACCATTAATTTGTATCGGTTTTGACGTGGAAGCATGTCCAAAAATATAACACGCAAGTTGCAAGTCTTCGAAATAATTAGGATTCATGGAGAAATTAATTTGAAAAAGACCCTATTGCTTCCCCACACTTTTTCAATTGAAATGGGTTACCAAAAAATATTCTACAAATAAAGTTGTATTTCATACAAATAAAACCATTAATTTGTATTGGTTTTGACGTGGAAGCATGTCCAAAAACATAACACACAAGTTGCAAATCTTGAATCTCATTCGGGCTAATAAAGAAATTAATTTGAAGAGGACCCTATTGCTTCCCCACACTTTTTCAATTGAAATGGGTTACGAAGAAATACTCTATAAATGATGTTTTATTTCATACAAACAAAACCATGAATTTGTATCGGTTTTGACGTGGAAGCATGTCCAAAAACATAACACACAAATTGCAAATCTTGAATCTTATTCGGGCTAATGGAGAAATTAATTTTAAGAGGACGTTATTGCTTCCCCATACTTTTTCAATTGAAATGGGTTTCAGAAAAATACTCTATGAATGAAGCTGCATTTCATACAAACCAAACCATAAATTTGTATTGGTTTTGACGTGGAAGCATGTCCAAAAACATAACACTCAAGTTCTAAGTCTTCGAAATAATTAGGATTCATGGAGATCTTAATTTTAAGAGTACCCTATTGCATCAACATACTTTTTCAATTGAAATGGGTTTCAGAAAAACACTCTATAAATGAGGTTTCATTTCATACAAACAAAACCATTAATTTGTATCGGTTTTGATGTGGAAGCATGTCCAAAAACATAACACTCAAAATCCAAATCTTCGATGTAATTAGGATTCATGGAGGAATTAGTTTTAAAAGTACCCTATTGCATCAACACACTTTTTCAATTGAAATGGGTTACAAAAAAATACTCTATAAATGAAGTTGTAATCGAAAGCACTAGAGAGCTCCGGCAGCGCAATGATCTGATAGAGATGGCTGATACGAGAGGCGACATGGGTTTAAGAGCTGGAATAGAAAACCCTAAACGCATGGATGTGTTTCATCGGATGAAACCCTAAGAGTCTTCATCGGTAACATCCCCTCTCAATCAGTAGATTGTTGAGGTTATCGTGAGAGAGAGCAGCGTCGTGCCGCGGAGAGAGATATGGAGCGGATGTCACTGGTGGGTGTCGCGGGACTAGGATTATGGGTGATTTGTGCTTGGTGGTCGTGAATGGCAGTATGGTGTTTCAATGCAGTGGACGTGTTTGTAGGGGGCCAGATGGAGCAGAGGATGTGGAGAGGAGTACGGCGGAGAGCAGGTGTGGAGCCACAGAAGATTGACGATGGAGTCCAAGTTGCAGGTCCAGTGCGAAATTCGATGGGGTGTATACAGTTGAATGCATCAAGAAGAGGGAAGGTTTATGCTGTAAGGAGGGGGCAAATGCCAGGATTATATTTCTCGTGGGAGGACTGTGCAGAAGAAGTTCTAGGTTTCAAGGGAGCACAGTATAGAAGTTTCATAAGTTTGGTGGAAGCAGAGCAATATTTGTTTGCGGGTATGAATGCTTAGGCTATCTAGGGTTTTAAGCAGCAAAAAATGGAGTGAAGTGGGGTGTAGGGTTTCTGGATTATGGTTTACAAGAGGTGGGAATGTTGAATTATCCTATCAGCAGGCTTGCTCTAGTGCATAGTCCTAGAGCAGTTCGGTGCTTGAGAAATTTTTGATGACCTAAAGGTTTTGTAAGACAATCAGCTGGTTGAGAGCTGGTATGAATATATTGGAGTTTAATTTCACCTCCTATGACTTGTTCACGAATGAAGTGATAATGGATTTCAATATGTTTTGTGCGTGCATGGAAGACAGGGTTGTGAGAGAGTTTGAGTGCACCTTGATTATCGCAATGTAGAAGAATCGGTGGCTGAGGCGTTGCAGGTTGTTTCAGAGTTGGATTGTGGTTGTAGGCTATACCGTTCGTTGTACCTGCACTGTTGGTTGTTTTTGGTTCGCTCCTGCTCGTTGGGTTTGCCTTTATGGTAGGATCCAACGCTTGTGTAGACTGAGGTTTGTAGCGTGCAGAAGAGGACTGTGGTGTTGGGGTCGAACGCAAGCGAGTTGGGGGTAATTGAGCTTGGGGTTTTGTTGGATTTCGTGGTTGAGGATCAGGTTGTTGGAGTTCTCGGAGGAGCCGGTGGAGCCAGACAGCTTCTTGCGTGCCGTCACTAAGAGCTCGGTACTCAGATTCCGTGGATGATCGTGATACGGTGAGTTGTTGTTTGCTTTGCTAGGTTATAGGTCCGCCTGCGAGGGTGAATACGTAGGCTCCCATCGATCGGCGAGTGTCGGGGCAAGATCCCCAATCGGCATCAGTGTAACTGGAGATGGTTGTGGGAGCGTCAAATTTGTAGAGGATGCCGAAGTCGAGAGTTCCCTGGAGATATCGAAGAACGTGTTTGGCTGCTTCAAGGTGGGCGATTTGAGGATTGGCCATGTACGTCGAGAGTTTGCTAACTGCGTAGGTGATGTCTGGACGAGTAACTGTCAAGAAGATAAACTTTCCAACAAGGCGGCAGTAGACTGTGGTATCAACTGGATTGGTTCGGGTTTCGGAGGCAAGAAGCAGTCCATCTGGAAATGGTGTTGGTGCCGATTTGGATTCAGCCATTCCAAATTCGGTGAGGATGGAGGTCGTATATGCTCGTTGATGTAGGAAGATTCCAAGGTTGACTTCGTCAAAGGAGATGCCAAGGTAATGTTTTATCTTCCCAAGGTCAATCATTTCGAATTCTGTGCGGAGAAAAGTCTTGATCTAGGTGATTAGCGTACTAGAGCTGCCTGTGATAAACAAGTCATCGACGTAAAGCATGAGTATGAAAGTCTCCCCATTTTGATGCAGGAAGTAAAGATTGCCATCTGAGTGGCTACGTTGTAAGCCGATTCGTCTGAGGGCTGCATCAATTCGATCATACCATGTTCTTGGGCTTTGCTTCAGTCCATAGAGGGATTTGTGGAGGCGGCAAACTAGTTGTTCTTGGCCGCGAATGCAAAATCCTGGAGGTTGATGCATGTACACACATTCTTTGAGCAGTCCATGTAGAAAGGCAGTGCGTACATCCATGTAATGGACTTCCCAGCGTTTGGCAGCAGCGAGGGCTATTACGGTGCGGATGGTGGCCCACTTGATGACAGGAGCAAAAGTTTTGGTGAAGTCGATGCCGTGTTGTTGCTCAAATCCCCGAGCAACTAGTCGGGCTTTTTTGATTGGTGGTTGACCATGTTGCCTAGGTTTGGTTTTGAACACCCATTTGCAAGTGATAGCACGATGTCCCGGTGGAAGAGGTTCGAGATCCCAGGTATGGTTCTTCCAGATAGAGTTCATTTCTTCTTGCATGGCAAGGCGCCATCCGGGGTCTTGTGTGGCTTGTTTGAAGGTGATGTGATCAGATGTGGGATCTGGAGGGTTGGGTGGCGATGAAGATTATTTTACCATGCAGATATTGAAGTCGGTGGTGGACAGGCAGAGTTCGTAGTCTTGGAGGCGGATGTTCTGACGTCGTGGGCGGGTGGAACGTCTTGGAGCTAGGGTTGCAGGAGGTGGAGACGATGGAATGTTGAGATGGTCGGTGGAGGGGGGAGAGGGAGTTTGCTCTGGTGGGTGTGGAGTAGATGGAGATGGGGATGAGGGGGAGGGTGTGGAGTTCATAGGCAAACTAATGGATTGTGAGTCACAAGTGGGGAGAACTGGTGAAGCTATATCGATGAGGGGGTGGTCTTCGAGTGGTTCGGTAACTTCAGGAGGGACAGCATCGAAGGTTGATTCATCAAAGCGAACATCCCGACTGATGATGATCTTCCGAGTTGGGGGATGATAGCAACGGTAAGCCTTGCTGTTCTCATCATAGCCTATAAGTATGGTGATTAATGCCTTGGGGTCCAGCTTGGTCCGTTTTGTGTCTGGGATGTGACAATAAGTAGTGCAACCGAGGATGCGAAGGTGTCCAAGATGTGGTTTGATACCAGAGAATGCCTCCTCAAGTGTCTTCAGTTGGAGAGCTTTGGTGGGGCAGCGATTCTAGATGTAGTTGACTGCTTTGGTGATTTTCTCCCATAGTGTGCGTGGGATTTTTGTGCCGGTTACAACACTGCGAACGCCCTCCAGTAAGGTACAGTTCTTCCGCTCCGCGACTCCGTTTTGATGGGGTGAGTATCCTGAGGTGAGTTGTCGATGAATGCCATGCTGTGAGCAGTAGTCTTTAAAGGATGAGGAGAGGTATTCTCCACCGCGATCGCTGCGAAGTGTCCCTATTTTGCGACTAGGATTCTCGACAAGTGCCCGAAACTTTTTGAAATATTCTAACGTTTGACTCTTATCTGATAGGAAGTATATCCAAGTTTTGCGGGAAAAATCGTCGATGAAGGTAAGGATGTATCGATTTCCTGCTCGAGAGGACACTAGAAGAGGCCCACACAGGTCGCTATGGATCAGTTGGAGTGGCTAGGTGGTGTAGGTAGTCCGGGTTTTTGGTTTGCGGTCTCTAGATAGTTTTCCAAGCATGCAGGAAGAACATACATGTTTGAGGAGTGGAATGGAGGGGACACCTTCCACTAAATTTTTTGAGGTCATGTGGTAAAGGCTCTGGTAGTGAACGTGTCCTAAACATTTGTGCCACAAGTGGATCATAGTTTCGGGTAGTTTTGGGTTTGGAGGTTGCGGGCAGATATTTTTAGATGGATGTGCTGGAGATCTTCTAGCTGAGCTGTTGGTGGTGGAATTTTGGGAGAGGGTTGTTGTAGCTAGTATGTGAGGAGAGATCTGATTGTGGACTTTATAAAGGTTGTTTCGTGGGTCACGGTAGGCTAATAGGAAAATTTTGCTAGGATCGTCTTTGTCATAGATGAGACATCGGTAAGTTTCAAATAAGACTCTATATCCGATATCAGTAAAACGACCTACAGAAAATAGATTGGTTTTAACTCCAGGTACGTAGAGAACATGGTGGATAGGTTTTATTTCTCCAGAAGCATCAACAAGAGTTATAGTGCCTTGACTAGCTACAGGCATGGTTATTCCCCCTGCGGTTCTAATGCTATGGATTTTTGAGGGTATGAGCTGATTGAGTAGCTGAGCGTTTCCAGTAACGTGGGAAGAAGCTCCAGAATCCAAGAACCACTCTTCTTCGACAGGAGGTGTGTCGAAACATGCATTGACGACTTCAGAGGGTTGTTCGGGATCGTCGTCGTAGAACGCCTTGATGCAGGCTTGAACGTGTGGTGGAGTATAGTCTGGTTCAGCTGTGTTGTCGTCTTCATAGTCTGCATCAACTTCGGTGAGATGAATTTGATATTGTGGTCGCCGTTGGGGAAGCTGGGCAAGTTGGAGTTGCATGGCTTTGATTCGTTCTTCCAGCATGATCCGGGTGCAGTCACGGGCAAAATGACCTTCTTTGCCGCATTTGTGGCAGAAGATCTGGCGAGCTGGTTCGTTGTTTTGACTCTGTGTACGTTGTGTTGGAGGCCTTGGTGTTGATCGGTTGCTGAAATGGCTCCTGTCGGAGTTGGGATGTCCACGGGGGGCGTATGATCTGCCTCGATATGATCCTCGAGTATGTCGTGTAAGATTCACTTCTTCGATCTCGTCCTGTTGTTTGTCTAAAGTGCGACTCATTTCTTCCTGGAGCAGTAATCCTTCTAGTTCTGCAAATGACGGTATGCGTTCCCTCCCTTTCTGGATTTGTTTGAAGGTAGCCCAACTCCTTGGTAAACTATTGAGCGTAATATCAACTAGGTCTTCATCTAAGGTTTTGATGCCAAGATTAGCAAGTTGGGTAACAATCAAGTTGATTTCCTGAAGATGATTTCCTGAAGATGATCTCCTATCCCTTTGCCCTCTTCTAGCTTTAATGAGTAGAACTTTTCCTTGAGAGAGAGGCGTCTAGACGATGATCTAATATCACACATATGCTTGAGACGTAGCCAGATCGCTTGCGGTTCTGTAAGATGAATGATGCTAAGTAAGATAGAGTCTCGTACCGTGGATATTATGATGCGGCCAGCTCGATACTTGAGTTCGTTGTCTCTGTTGATGTTGCTTGCAGGTGCGCTGTGAGTGGTTGTGCTAGCGATCGCGGGTGTGTTGACGACTCCCAGTGCTGTGTCTCCGACTGCGTTGGAGGAACCGCTGGTATCGATGTTAGTCTGCTCAACCAGTTCGATGAAGCGCCATAGGCCTTCCTGCATGAGTATCATCTTCACTTTATAACTCCAGATGATGTAGTTCGAGGGTCCTGCTAGCTTCATGGACTCCGGAACGTCTCTGCCGTTAGGATCCATCGTTCACGAATGTAATCGATCTGTAACTGTAGCGGCGCCGCCTCTCCTGTGAGAGCTCGGACGAAAAGCGTGAGAGAGAAGAGAGTTCTAGTCTATATTAACTAGTCACACACAGTTCTCCGACTGCTTGTTGAAGTGTATCTAACCTAGCTCTGATACCATGTAATAGAAAGCACTACACAGCTCCGGCAGCACAGTGATCTGAGAGAGATGGCTAATACGAGAGGCGACATGAGTTTAAGAGCTAGAGTAGAAAACCCTAAACGCGTGGATGTGTTTCATCGGATGAAACCCTAAGAGTCTTCATCGGTAACAGAAGTTGCATTTCATACAAACAAAACCATTAATTTGTATCGGTTTTGACGTGGAAGCATGTCCAAAAACATAACACTCAAGTTGCAAGTCTTCGAAATAATTAGGATTCATGGAGAAATTAATTTGAAGAGGACCCTATTGCTTCCCCACACTTTTTCAATTGAAATGGGTTACCAAAAAATACTCTACAAATAAAGTTGTATTTCATACAAACAAAACCATTAATTTGTATTGATTTTGTTGTGGAAGCATGTCCAAAAACATAACACACAAGTTGCAAATCTTGAATCTCATTCGGGCTAATGGAGAAATTAATTTGAAGAGGACCCTATTGCTTCCCCACACTTTTTCAATTGAAATGGGTTACGAAAAAATACTCTATAAATGATGTTTTATTTCATACAAACAAAACCATTAATTTGTATCGGTTTTGACGTGAAAGCATGTCCAAAAACATAACACTCAAAATCCAAATCTTCGATGTAATTAGGATTCATGGAGGAATTAATTTTAAAAGTACCCTATTGCATCAACACACTTTTTCAATTGAAATGGGTTTCAGAAAAATACTCTATGAATGAAGCTGCATTTCATACATACAAAACCATAAATTTGTATTGGTTTTGACGTGGAAGCATGTCCAAAAACATAACACTCAAGTTGCAAGTCTTCGAAATAATTAGAATTCATGGAGAAATTAATTTCAAGAGGACCTTATTGCTTTGCCATACTTTTTCAATTGAAATGGGTTACAAAAAATACTCTATAAATGAAGTTGCATTTCATACAAACATAACCATTAATTTGTATTGGCCTGATTGTGGAAGCATGTCCAAAAAGATAACACACTAGTTGCACATCTTCGAAATAATTAGGATTCATGAAGGAATTATTATTAAGAGGACCCTATTGCTTCCCCACACTTTATTAAATGACATGGGTTACAAAAAAATACTCTACAAATGATTTTTTATTTCATATAAACAAAACCATAAATTTGTATTCGTTTTGACGTGGAAGCATGTCCAAAAACATAACACACAAGCTACAAATCTTCGAAATAATTAGGATTCATGGAGAAATTAATTTTAAGAGGACCCTATTGCTTCCCCACACTTTTTCAATTGAAATGGGTTACAAAAACATACTGTATAAATGAAGTTGTATTACAGACAAACAAAACCATTAATTTGTATTGGTTTTGTTGTGGAAGCATGTCCAAAAACATAACACACAACTTGCAAATCTTCGAAATAATTAGGATTCATGGAGAAATTAATTTTAAGAGCACCCTATTGCTTCCCCACACTTTTTCAATTGAAATGGGTTACAAAAACATACTGTATAAATGAAGGTGTATTACATACAATCAAAACCATTAATTTGTATTAATTTTTTTTGTTGAAGCATGTCCAAAAATATAACACACAAGTTGCAAATCTTTGATGTAATTAGGATTTCTGAAGAAATTAATTTTAAGAGGATCATATTGCTACCCCATACTTTTTCAATTGAAATGGATTAGAAAAAAATACTCTATAAATCAAGCTGTATTTCATACAAACAAAACCATTAATTTGTATTGGTTTTGTTGTAGAAGCATGTCCACAAACATAACACACAAGTAGCAAATCTTTGAAATACTTAGGATTCAAGGAGGAATTAATTTTAAGAGGACCCTATTGCTTCCCCACACTTTTTCAATTGAAATGGGTTACAAAAGCATATTGTATAAATGTAGCTGTATTACATACAATCAAAACTATTAATTTGTATTGGTTTTGTTCTGGAAGCATGTCCACAAACATAACACACAACTTGCAAATCTTCGAAATAATTAGGATTCATGGACAAATTAATTTGAAGAGGACCCTATTGCTTCCCCACACTTTTTCAATTGAAATCGGTTACAAAAAAATGCACTAGAAATGATGATTTATTTCATACAAACAAAACCATTACTTTGTATCGTTTTTGACGTGGAAGCATGCCCAAAAACATAACACACAAGTTGCAAATCTTTAAAATAATTAGGATTCATGGAGAATTTATCTTTAGGAGGACCCTATTGCTGCCCGACACTTTTTCAATTGAAATGGGTTACGAAAAAATACTCTCTAAATTAAGCTGTATTACAAACAAACAAAACCATTAATTTGTAATCGTTTTGACGTGGAAGCATGTCTACAAACGTAATACACAACTTCCAAATCTTCGAAATAATTAGGATCCATGCAGAAATTAATTATAAGAGCACCCTATTGCTTCCCCACACTTTTTCAATTGAAATGGCTTACGAAAGATTACTCTCTAAATGAAGTTGTATTACAAACAAACAAAACCATTAATTTGTATTGGTTTTGTTGTCGAAGCATGTCCAGAAACATAACACACAACTTGCAAATCTTCGAAATAATTAGGATTCATGGAGAAATTAATCTTAAGAGAACCCTATTGGTTCCCCACACTTTTTCAATTGAAATGGGCTTCAAAAAAATACTCTATAAATGAAGCTGTAATACATACAAACAAAACCAGTAATTTGTATCGGTTTCGACGTGGAAGGATGTCCAAAAACATAACACTCAAAATCCAAATCTTCAATGTAATTAGAATTCATGGAGGAATTAATTTTAAGAGAACCCTATTGCTTCCCCACACTTTTTCAATTGAAATGGGCTTCAAAAAAATACTCTATAAATGAAGCTGTAATACATACAAACAAAACCAGTAATTTGTATCGGTTTCGACGTGGAAGGATGTCCAAAAACATAACACTCAAAATCCAAATCTTCAATGTAATTAGAATTCATGGAGGAATTAATTTTTAAGAGAACCCTATTGCTTCCCCACACTTTTTCAATTGAAATGGGTTACAAAAAAATTCTCTATAAATGATGATTTATTACAAACAAACAAAACCGTTAATTTGTATTGGTTTTGACGTGGAAGCATGTCCAAAAACAAAACACACAACTTGCAAATCTTCAAAATAATTGGGATTCATGGAGAAATTAATTTTAAGAGGTCCCTATTGCTTCCCCACACTTTTTCAATTCAAATGGGTTACAAAAAAATACTCTCTAAATGAAGCTGTATTACAAACAAACAAAACCATTAATTTGTATTGGTTTTGTTGTGGAAGCATGTCCAAAAACATAACACACTAGTTGCAAATCATCGAAATAATTAGGATTCATGAAGGAATTATTATTAAGAGGACCCTATTGC
The DNA here is from genome assembly GCA_950106755.1 of Climacium dendroides. Classification (NCBI taxonomy): domain Eukaryota; kingdom Viridiplantae; phylum Streptophyta; class Bryopsida; order Hypnales; family Climaciaceae; genus Climacium; species Climacium dendroides. The sequence goes on along the minus strand of OX467088.1, from coordinate 15,064,785 downwards.
TTCCCCACACTTTATTAATTGACATGGGTTACAAAAAAATACTATATAAATGAAGCTCTATTATATATAAACAAAACCATTAATTTGTATTCGTTTTGTTGGGGAAGCATGTCTAAAATCATAACACACAAGTTGCAAATCCTCGAAGTAATTAGGATTCATGGAGGAATTAATTTTAAGAGGACCCGATTGCTTGCCCACACTTTTTTAGTTGAAATGGGTTACAAAAAAATACTCTAGAAATGAAGTTGTATTACAAACAAACAAAACCAATAATTTGTATTGGTTTTGGTCTGGAAGCATGTCTAAAAACATAACACACTAGTTGCAAATCTTCGAAATAATTAGGATTCATGGAGAAATTAATTTTAAGAGGTCCCTATTGCTTCCCCACACTTTTTCAATTCAAATGGGTTACAAAAAAATACTCTCTAAATGAAGCTGTATTACAAACAAACAAAACCATTAATTTGTATTGGTTTTGTTGTGAAAGCATGTCCAAAAACATAACACACTAGTTGCAAATCATCGAAATAATTAGGATTCATGAAGGAATTATTATTAAGAGGACCCTATTGCTTCCCCACACTTTATTAATTGACATGGGTTACAAAAAAATACTATATAAATGAAGCTCTATTATATATAAACAAAACCATTAATTTGTATTCGTTTTGTTGGGGAAGCATGTCTGAAATCATAACACACAAGTTGCAAATCCTCGAAGTAATTAGGATTCATGGAGGAATTAATTTTAAGAGGACCCTATTGCTTCCCCACACATTTTCAGTTGAAATGGTTTACATAAAAATACTCTATAAATCAAGTTGTATTTCATACAAACAAACCCATTAACTTGTATTGGTTTTGACGTTGAAGCATGTCCAAAAACATAACACATAAGTTGCAAATCTTCGAAGTAATTAGGAATCATGGAGAAATTATTTTTAAGAGGACCCTATTGCTTCCCCATATTTTTCCAATTGAAAAGGGTTACAAAAAAATACTCTAAAAATGAAGCTGCATTTCATACGAACAAAACCATTATGTTGTATCGGTTTTGATGTGGAAGCATGTCCAAAACATAACACACAAGTTGCAAGTCTAAAAAATAATTAGAATTCACGGAGAAATTAATTTAAAGAGGACCCTATTGCTTCCCTATACTTTTTCAATTGAAATGGGTTACTGAAAAACACTCTATAAATGAAGCTATATTTCATACATACAAAACCATTAATTTGTATTGGTTTTGTTGTGGAAGCATGTCCAAAAACATAACACACAACTTGCAAATCTTGAATCTTATTCGGGCTAATGGAGAAATTAATTTCAAGACGACGTTATTGCTTCCCCACAATTTTTCAACTCAAATGGATTACAAAAAAATACTCTATAAATGAAGCTGTATTTCATAGGAATTAAACTATTAATTTGCCTTCACAGTTTTGTTATTGAATTACCATATTCCAACTGGAAAAGGAAGGCTTGGAGCATTGGCAACTAATACATTTTCTTTGCTTGTATATTTTGACGTGCAATATGCATGAGATTTGATGTTCCGGCGTTAAAGTACAAGGCAAGTCGACGATGTGTTCTTGAAATTCTCACGCATTGCCTTCCAATTTAGACCGTAAAATAAGTTGTTACAAATAATTTGAAAATGATATCTTGCAACATTTGCATTTGTCAAGTATTCTTGCTTTCCTTTTCCTACGTGCAATGTCTATGAGGTTTGAAATGATTGTGGCCCTTCAAGTGCAAGGCAAGCCTAATTCTATTTTGTTGAATTTGTCACGCATTGCCTTTATAGTATTTTCCTTGAATTACCATTTTCCAGCTGGAAAAGGAAGGCTTGGAGCATTGGCAACTAATACATTTTCTTTGCTTGCATATTTGAACGTGCAATATCCATGATATTTGATGTTCCGGTGTTAAAGTACAAGGCAAGTCGACGATGCATTCTTGAAATTCTCACGCATTGCCTTCCAATTTAGACCATAAAATAAGTTGTTACAAGTAATTTGAAAATAATATCTTGTGACATTTGTTTATGTCAAGTATTCTTGCATTCCTGTTCCTACGTGCAATGTCTATGAGGTTTGAAATGATTGTGGCCCTCCAAGTGCAAGGCAAGCCTAATTCTATTTTGTTGAATCTGTCAGGACTTGCCTTTACAGTATTTTCCTTGAATTACCATTTTCCAAATGGAAAAGGAAGGCCTGGAGCATTGGCAACTTTTACATTCTCTTGGGTTGCATATTTGAATGTGCAATATGCATGAGATTTGATGTTCCGGTGTTAAGGTACAAGGCAAGTCGACGATGAGTTCTTGAAATTCTCACGCATTGCCTTCCAATTTAGACCATAAAATAAGTTGTTACAAATAATTTGAAAATGATATCTTGCAACATTTCTTTTTGTCAAGTATTCTTGCTTTCCTTTTCCTACATGCAATGTCTATGAGGTTTGAAATGATTGTGGCCCTCCAAGAGCAAGGCAAGCCTAATTCTATTTTGTTGAATATGTCACGCATTGCCTTTACAGTATTTTCCTTGAATTACCATTTTCCAACTGGAAAAGGAAGGCTTGGAGCATTGGCAACTAATACATTTTCTTTGCTTGCATATTTGAACGTGCAATATCCATGATATTTGATGTTCCGGTGTTAAAGTACAAGGCAAGCCGACAAGGGGTTCTTGAAATTCTCACGCATTGCCTTCCAATTTAGACCATAAAATAAGTTGTTACAAATAATTTGAAAATGATATCTTGCAACATTTGCATTTGTCAAGTATTCTTGCTTTCCTTTTCCTACGTGCAATGTCTATGAGGTTTGAAATGATTGTGACCCTCCAAGTGCAAGACAAGCCTAATTCTATTTTGTTGAATCTGTCAGGACTTGCCTTTATAGTATTTTCCTTGAATTACCATTTTCCAACTGGAAAAGGAAGGCTTGGAGCATTGGCAACTTCCACATTTTCTTTGGTTGCATATTTTGACGTGCAATATGCATGAGATTTGATGTTCCGGCGTTAAAGTACAAGGCAAGTCGACGATGTGTTCTTGAAATTCTCACGCATTGCCTTCCAATTTAGACCGTAAAATAAATTGTTACAAATAATTTGAAAATGATATCTTACGGCAGTTCTTTTTGTCAAGTATTCTTGCATTCCTTTTCCTACGTGCAATGTGTATGAGGTTTGAAATGATTGTGGCCCTTCAAGTGCAAGGCAAGCCTAATTCTATTTTGTTGAATTTGTCACGCATTGCCTTTACAGTATTTTCCTTGAATTACCATTTTCCAACTGGAAAAGGAAGGCTTGGAGCATTGGCAACTAATACATTTTCTTTGCTTGTATATTTGAACGTGCAATATCCATGATATTTGATGATCCGGTATTAAAGTACGAGGCAAGTCGACGATGTGTTCTTGAAATTCTCACCCATTGCCTTCCAATTTAGACCCTAAAATAAGTTGTTACAAATAATTTGAAAATGATATCTTACAACATTTGTTTTTGTCAAGTATTCTTGATTTCCTTTTCCTACATGCAATGTCTATGAGGATTGAAATGTTTGTGGCCCTCCGAGTGCAAGGCAAGCCTAATTCTATTTTGTTGAATATGTCACGCATTGCCTTTATAGTATTTTCCTTGAATTACCATTTTCCAACTGGAAAAGGAAGGCTTGGAGCATTGGCAACTAATACATTTTCTTTGCTTGCATATTTGAACGTGCAATATCCATGATATTTGATGATCCGGTCTTAAAGTACAAGGCAAGTCGACGATGTGTTCTTGAAATTCTCACGCATTGCCTTCCAATTTAGACCGTAAAATAAATTGTTACAAATAATTTGAAAATGATATCTTACGGCAGTTCTTTTTGTCAAGTATTCTTGCATTCCTTTTCCTACGTGCAATGTGTATGAGGTTTGAAATGATTGTGGCCCTTCAAGTGCAAGGCAAGCCTAATTCTATTTTGTTGAATTTGTCACGCATTGCCTTTACAGTATTTTCCTTGAATTACCATTTTCCAACTGGAAAAGGAAGGCTTAGAGCATTGCCAACTTCCACATTTTCTTTGGTTGCATATTTTGACGTGCAATATGCATGACATTTGATGTTCCGGCGTTAAAGTACAAGGCAAGTCGACGATGTGTTCTTGAAATTCTCACGCATTGCCTTCCAATTTAGACCCTAAAATAAGTTGTTACAAATAATTTGAAAATGATATCTTGCAACATTTGTTTTTGTCAAGTATTCTTGATTTCCTTTTCCTACATGCAATGTCTATGAGGTTTGAAATGATTGTGGCCCTCCAAGTGCAAGGCAAGCCTAATTCTATTTTGTTGAATATGTCACGCATTGCCTTTACAGTATTTTCCTTGAATTACCATTTTCCAACTGGAAAAGGAAGGCTTGGAGCATTGGCAACTAATACATTTTCTTTGCTTGCATATTTGGACGTGCAATATGCATGAGATTTGATGTTCTGGCGTTAAAGTACAAGGCAAGTCGACGATGTGTTCTTGAAATTCTCACGCATTGCCTTCCAATTTAGACCGTAAAATAAATTGTTACAAATAATTTGAAAATGATATCTTACGGCAGTTCTTTTTGTCAAGTATTCTTGCATTCCTTTTCCTACGTGCAATGTCTATGAGGTTTGAAATGATTGTGGCCCTTCAAGTGCAAGGCAAGCCTAATTCTATTTTGTTGAATTTGTCACGCATTGCCTTTACAGTATTTTCCTTGAATTACCATTTTCCAACTGGAAAAGGAAGGCTTGGAGCATTGGCAACTTCCACATTTTCTTTGGTTGCATATTTTGACGTGCAATATGCATGAGATTTGATGTTCCGGCGTTAAAGTACAAGGCAAGTCGACGATGTGTTCTTGAAATTCTCACGCATTGCCTTCCAATTTAGACCCTAAAATAAGTTGTTACAAATAATTTGAAAATGATATCTTGCAACATTTGTTTTTGTCAAGTATTCTTGATTTCCTTTTCCTACATGCAATGTCTATGAGGATTGAAATGTTTGTGGCCCTCCAAGTGCAAGGCAAGCCTAATTCTATTTTGTTGAATATGTCACGCATTGCCTTTACAGTATTTTCCTTGAATTACCATTTTCCAACTGGAAAAGGAAGACTTGGAGCATTGGCAACTAATACATTTTCTTTGCTTGCATATTTGGACGTGCAATATGCATGAGATTTGATGTTCCGGCGTTAAAGTACAAGGCAAGTCGACGATGTGTTCTTGAAATTCTCACGCATTGCCTTCCAATTTAGACCCTAAAATAAGTTGTTACAAATAATTTGAAAATGATATCTTGCAACATTTGTTTTTGTCAAGTATTCTTGATTTCCTTTTCCTACATGCAATGTCTATGAGGATTGAAATGTTTGTGGCCCTCCGAGTGCAAGGCAAGCCTAATTCTATTTTGTTGAATATGTCACGCATTGCCTTTATAGTATTTTCCTTGAATTACCATTTTCCAACTGGAAAAGGAAGGCTTGGAGCATTGGCAACTAATACATTTTCTTTGCTTGCATATTTGAACGTGCAATATCCATGATATTTGATGATCCGGTATTAAAGTACAAGGCAAGTCGACGATGTGTTCTTGAAATTCTCACGCATTGCCTTCCAATTTAGACCCTAAAATAAGTTGTTACAAATAATTTGAAAATGATATCTTGCAACATTTGTTTTTGTCAAGTATTCTTGATTTCCTTTTCCTACATGCAATGTCTATGAGGTTTGAAATGATTGTGGCCCTCCAAGTGCAAGGCAAGCCTAATTCTATTTTGTTGAATATGTCACGCATTGCCTTTACAGTATTTTCCTTGAATTACCATTTTCCAACTGGAAAAGGAAGGCTTGGAGCATTGGCAACTAATACATTTTCTTTGCTTGCATATTTGAACGTGCAATATCCATGATATTTGATGATCCGGTATTAAAGTACAAGGCAAGTCGACGATGTGTTCTTGAAATTCTCACGCATTGCCTTCCAATTTAGACCCTAAAATAAGTTGTTACAAATAATTTGAAAATGATATCTTGCAACATTTGTTTTTGTCAAGTATTCTTGATTTCCTTTTCCTACATGCAATGTCTATGAGGTTTGAAATGATTGTGGCCCTCCAAGTGCAAGGCAAGCCTAATTCTATTTTGTTGAATATGTCACGCATTGCCTTTACAGTATTTTCCTTGAATTACCATTTTCCAACTGGAAAAGGAAGGCTTGGAGCATTGGCAACTAATACATTTTCTTTGCTTGCATATTTGGACGTGCAATATGCATGAGATTTGATGTTCCGGCGTTAAAGTACAAGGCAAGTCGACGATGTGTTCTTGAAATTCTCACGCATTGCCTTCCAATTTAGACCCTAAAATAAGTTGTTACAAATAATTTGAAAATGATATCTTGCAACATTTGTTTTTGTCAAGTATTCTTGATTTCCTTTTCCTACATGCAATGTCTATGAGGTTTGAAATGATTGTGGCCCTCCAAGTGCAAGGCAAGCCTAATTCTATTTTGTTGAATATGTCACGCATTGCCTTTACAGTATTTTCCTTGAATTACCATTTTCCAACTGGAAAAGGAAGACTTGGAGCATTGGCAACTAATACATTTTCTTTGCTTGCATATTTGGACGTGCAATATGCATGAGATTTGATGTTCCGGCGTTAAAGTACAAGGCAAGTCGACGATGTGTTCTTGAAATTCTCACGCATTGCCTTCCAATTTAGACCCTAAAATAAGTTGTTACAAATAATTTGAAAATGATATCTTGCAACATTTGTTTTTGTCAAGTATTCTTGATTTCCTTTTCCTACATGCAATGTCTATGAGGTTTGAAATGATTGTGGCCCTCCAAGTGCAAGGCAAGCCTAATTCTATTTTGTTGAATATGTCACGCATTGCCTTTACAGTATTTTCCTTGAATTACCATTTTCCAACTGGAAAAGGAAGGCTTGGAGCATTGGCAACTAATACATTTTCTTTGCTTGCATATTTGGACGTGCAATATGCATGAGATTTGATGTTCCGGCGTTAAAGTACAAGGCAAGTCGACGATGTGTTCTTGAAATTCTCACGCATTGCCTTCCAATTTAGACCATAAAATAAGTTGTTACAATAATTTGAAAATGATATCTTGCGACATTTGCTTTTGTCAAGTATTCTTGCATTCCTTTTCCTACGTGCAATGTCTATGAGGTTTGAAATGATTGTGGCCCTTCAAGTGCAAGGCAAGCCTAATTCTATTTTGTTGAATTTGTCACGCATTGCCTTTATAGTATTTTCCTTGAATTACCATTTTCCAGCTGGAAAAGGAAGGCTTGGAGCATTGGCAACTAATACATTTTCTTTGCTTGCATATTTGAACGTGCAATATCCATGATATTTGATGTTCCGGTGTTAAAGTACAAGGCAAGTCGACGATGCATTCTTGAAATTCTCACGCATTGCCTTCCAATTTAGACCATAAAATAAGTTGTTACAAGTAATTTGAAAATAATATCTTGTGACATTTGTTTATGTCAAGTATTCTTGCATTCCTGTTCCTACGTGCAATGTCTATGAGGTTTGAAATGATTGTGGCCCTCCAAGTGCAAGGCAAGCCTAATTCTATTTTGTTGAATCTGTCAGGACTTGCCTTTACAGTATTTTCCTTGAATTACCATTTTCCAAATGGAAAAGGAAGGCCTGGAGCATTGGCAACTTCTACATTCTCTTGGGTTGCATATTTGAATGTGCAATATGCATGAGATTTGATGTTCCGGCGTTAAGGTACAAGGCAAGTCGACGATGAGTTCTTGAAATTCTCACGCATTGCCTTCCAATTTAGACCATAAAATAAGTTGTTACAAATAATTTGAAAATGATATCTTGCAACATTTCTTTTTGTCAAGTATTCTTGCTTTCCTTTTCCTACATGCAATGTCTATGAGGTTTGAAATGATTGTGGCCCTCCAAGAGCAAGGCAAGCCTAATTCTATTTTGTTGAATATGTCACGCATTGCCTTTACAGTATTTTCCTTGAATTACCATTTTCCAACTGGAAAAGGAAGGCTTGGAGCATTGGCAACTAATACATTTTCTTTGCTTGCATATTTGAACGTGCAATATCCATGATATTTGATGTTCCGGTGTTAAAGTACAAGGCAAGCCGACAAGGGGTTCTTGAAATTCTCACGCATTGCCTTCCAATTTAGACCATAAAATAAGTTGTTACAAATAATTTGAAAATGATATCTTGCAACATTTGCATTTGTCAAGTATTCTTGCTTTCCTTTTCCTACGTGCAATGTCTATGAGGTTTGAAATGATTGTGACCCTCCAAGTGCAAGACAAGCCTAATTCTATTTTGTTGAATCTGTCAGGACTTGCCTTTATAGTATTTTCCTTGAATTACCATTTTCCAACTGGAAAAGGAAGGCTTGGAGCATTGGCAACTTCCACATTTTCTTTGGTTGCATATTTTGACGTGCAATATGCATGAGATTTGATGTTCCGGCGTTAAAGTACAAGGCAAGTCGACGATGTGTTCTTGAAATTCTCACGCATTGCCTTCCAATTTAGACCGTAAAATAAATTGTTACAAATAATTTGAAAATGATATCTTACGGCAGTTCTTTTTGTCAAGTATTCTTGCATTCCTTTTCCTACGTGCAATGTGTATGAGGTTTGAAATGATTGTGGCCCTTCAAGTGCAAGGCAAGCCTAATTCTATTTTGTTGAATTTGTCACGCATTGCCTTTACAGTATTTTCCTTGAATTACCATTTTCCAACTGGAAAAGGAAGGCTTGGAGCATTGGCAACTAATACATTTTCTTTGCTTGTATATTTGAACGTGCAATATCCATGATATTTGATGATCCGGTATTAAAGTACGAGGCAAGTCGACGATGTGTTCTTGAAATTCTCACCCATTGCCTTCCAATTTAGACCCTAAAATAAGTTGTTACAAATAATTTGAAAATGATATCTTACAACATTTGTTTTTGTCAAGTATTCTTGATTTCCTTTTCCTACATGCAATGTCTATGAGGATTGAAATGTTTGTGGCCCTCCGAGTGCAAGGCAAGCCTAATTCTATTTTGTTGAATATGTCACGCATTGCCTTTATAGTATTTTCCTTGAATTACCATTTTCCAACTGGAAAAGGAAGGCTTGGAGCATTGGCAACTAATACATTTTCTTTGCTTGCATATTTGAACGTGCAATATCCATGATATTTGATGATCCGGTCTTAAAGTACAAGGCAAGTCGACGATGTGTTCTTGAAATTCTCACGCATTGCCTTCCAATTTAGACCGTAAAATAAATTGTTACAAATAATTTGAAAATGATATCTTACGGCAGTTCTTTTTGTCAAGTATTCTTGCATTCCTTTTCCTACGTGCAATGTGTATGAGGTTTGAAATGATTGTGGCCCTTCAAGTGCAAGGCAAGCCTAATTCTATTTTGTTGAATTTGTCACGCATTGCCTTTACAGTATTTTCCTTGAATTACCATTTTCCAACTGGAAAAGGAAGGCTTAGAGCATTGCCAACTTCCACATTTTCTTTGGTTGCATATTTTGACGTGCAATATGCATGACATTTGATGTTCCGGCGTTAAAGTACAAGGCAAGTCGACGATGTGTTCTTGAAATTCTCACGCATTGCCTTCCAATTTAGACCCTAAAATAAGTTGTTACAAATAATTTGAAAATGATATCTTGCAACATTTGTTTTTGTCAAGTATTCTTGATTTCCTTTTCCTACATGCAATGTCTATGAGGTTTGAAATGATTGTGGCCCTCCAAGTGCAAGGCAAGCCTAATTCTATTTTGTTGAATATGTCACGCATTGCCTTTACAGTATTTTCCTTGAATTACCATTTTCCAACTGGAAAAGGAAGGCTTGGAGCATTGGCAACTAATACATTTTCTTTGCTTGCATATTTGGACGTGCAATATGCATGAGATTTGATGTTCTGGCGTTAAAGTACAAGGCAAGTCGACGATGTGTTCTTGAAATTCTCACGCATTGCCTTCCAATTTAGACCGTAAAATAAATTGTTACAAATAATTTGAAAATGATATCTTACGGCAGTTCTTTTTGTCAAGTATTCTTGCATTCCTTTTCCTACGTGCAATGTCTATGAGGTTTGAAATGATTGTGGCCCTTCAAGTGCAAGGCAAGCCTAATTCTATTTTGTTGAATTTGTCACGCATTGCCTTTACAGTATTTTCCTTGAATTACCATTTTCCAACTGGAAAAGGAAGGCTTGGAGCATTGGCAACTTCCACATTTTCTTTGGTTGCATATTTTGACGTGCAATATGCATGAGATTTGATGTTCCGGCGTTAAAGTACAAGGCAAGTCGACGATGTGTTCTTGAAATTCTCACGCATTGCCTTCCAATTTAGACCCTAAAATAAGTTGTTACAAATAATTTGAAAATGATATCTTGCAACATTTGTTTTTGTCAAGTATTCTTGATTTCCTTTTCCTACATGCAATGTCTATGAGGATTGAAATGTTTGTGGCCCTCCAAGTGCAAGGCAAGCCTAATTCTATTTTGTTGAATATGTCACGCATTGCCTTTACAGTATTTTCCTTGAATTACCATTTTCCAACTGGAAAAGGAAGACTTGGAGCATTGGCAACTAATACATTTTCTTTGCTTGCATATTTGGACGTGCAATATGCATGAGATTTGATGTTCCGGCGTTAAAGTACAAGGCAAGTCGACGATGTGTTCTTGAAATTCTCACGCATTGCCTTCCAATTTAGACCCTAAAATAAGTTGTTACAAATAATTTGAAAATGATATCTTGCAACATTTGTTTTTGTCAAGTATTCTTGATTTCCTTTTCCTACATGCAATGTCTATGAGGATTGAAATGTTTGTGGCCCTCCGAGTGCAAGGCAAGCCTAATTCTATTTTGTTGAATATGTCACGCATTGCCTTTATAGTATTTTCCTTGAATTACCATTTTCCAACTGGAAAAGGAAGGCTTGGAGCATTGGCAACTAATACATTTTCTTTGCTTGCATATTTGAACGTGCAATATCCATGATATTTGATGATCCGGTATTAAAGTACAAGGCAAGTCGACGATGTGTTCTTGAAATTCTCACGCATTGCCTTCCAATTTAGACCCTAAAATAAGTTGTTACAAATAATTTGAAAATGATATCTTGCAACATTTGTTTTTGTCAAGTATTCTTGATTTCCTTTTCCTACATGCAATGTCTATGAGGTTTGAAATGATTGTGGCCCTCCAAGTGCAAGGCAAGCCTAATTCTATTTTGTTGAATATGTCACGCATTGCCTTTACAGTATTTTCCTTGAATTACCATTTTCCAACTGGAAAAGGAAGACTTGGAGCATTGGCAACTAATACATTTTCTTTGCTTGCATATTTGGACGTGCAATATGCATGAGATTTGATGTTCCGGCGTTAAAGTACAAGGCAAGTCGACGATGTGTTCTTGAAATTCTCACGCATTGCCTTCCAATTTAGACCCTATAATAAGTTGTTACAAATAATTTGAAAATGATATCTTGCAACATTTGTTTTTGTCAAGTATTCTTGATTTCCTTTTCCTACATGCAATGTCTATGAGGATTGAAATGTTTGTGGCCCTCCGAGTGCAAGGCAAGCCTAATTCTATTTTGTTGAATATGTCACGCATTGCCTTTATAGTATTTTCCTTGAATTACCATTTTCCAACTGGAAAAGGAAGGCTTGGAGCATTGGCAACTAATACATTTTCTTTGCTTGCATATTTGAACGTGCAATATCCATGATATTTGATGATCCGGTATTAAAGTACAAGGCAAGTCGACGATGTGTTCTTGAAATTCTCACGCATTGCCTTCCAATTTAGACCCTAAAATAAGTTGTTACAAATAATTTGAAAATGATATCTTGCAACATTTGTTTTTGTCAAGTATTCTTGATTTCCTTTTCCTACATGCAATGTCTATGAGGTTTGAAATGATTGTGGCCCTCCAAGTGCAAGGCAAGCCTAATTCTATTTTGTTGAATATGTCACGCATTGCCTTTACAGTATTTTCCTTGAATTACCATTTTCCAACTGGAAAAGGAAGGCTTGGAGCATTGGCAACTAATACATTTTCTTTGCTTGCATATTTGGACGTGCAATATGCATGAGATTTGATGTTCCGGCGTTAAAGTACAAGGCAAGTCGACGATGTGTTCTTGAAATTCTCACGCATTGCCTTCCAATTTAGACCCTAAAATAAGTTGTTACAAATAATTTGAAAATGATATCTTGCAACATTTGTTTTTGTCAAGTATTCTTGATTTCCTTTTCCTACATGCAATGTCTATGAGGTTTGAAATGATTGTGGCCCTCCAAGTGCAAGGCAAGCCTAATTCTATTTTGTTGAATATGTCACGCATTGCCTTTACAGTATTTTCCTTGAATTACCATTTTCCAACTGGAAAAGGAAGACTTGGAGCATTGGCAACTAATACATTTTCTTTGCTTGCATATTTGGACGTGCAATATGCATGAGATTTGATGTTCCGGCGTTAAAGTACAAGGCAAGTCGACGATGTGTTCTTGAAATTCTCACGCATTGCCTTCCAATTTAGACCCTAAAATAAGTTGTTACAAATAATTTGAAAATGATATCTTGCAACATTTGTTTTTGTCAAGTATTCTTGATTTCCTTTTCCTACATGCAATGTCTATGAGGTTTGAAATGATTGTGGCCCTCCAAGTGCAAGGCAAGCCTAATTCTATTTTGTTGAATATGTCACGCATTGCCTTTACAGTATTTTCCTTGAATTACCATTTTCCAACTGGAAAAGGAAGGCTTGGAGCATTGGCAACTAATACATTTTCTTTGCTTGCATATTTGGACGTGCAATATGCATGAGATTTGATGTTCCGGCGTTAAAGTACAAGGCAAGTCGACGATGTGTTCTTGAAATTCTCACGCATTGCCTTCCAATTTAGACCGTAAAATAAATTGTTACAAATAATTTGAAAATGATATCTTACGGCAGTTCTTTTTGTCAAGTATTCTTGCATTCCTTTTCCTACGTGCAATGTCTATGAGGTTTGAAATGATTGTGGCCCTTCAAGTGCAAGGCAAGCCTAATTCTATTTTGTTGAATTTGTCACGCATTGCCTTTACAGTATTTTCCTTGAATTACCATTTTCCAACTGGAAAAGGAAGGCTTGGAGCATTGCCAACTTCCACATTTTCTTTGGTTGCATATTTTGACGTGCAATATGCATGAGATTTGATGTTCCGGCGTTAAAGTACAAGGCAAGTCGACGATGTGTTCTTGAAATTCTCACGCATTGCCTTCCAATTTAGACCCTAAAATAAGTTGTTACAAATAATTTGAAAATGATATCTTGCAACATTTGTTTTTGTCAAGTATTCTTGATTTCCTTTTCCTACATGCAATGTCTATGAGGATTGAAATGTTTGTGGCCCTCCGAGTGCAAGGCAAGCCTAATTCTATTTTGTTGAATATGTCACGCATTGCCTTTATAGTATTTTCCTTGAATTACCATTTTCCAACTGGAAAAGGAAGGCTTGGAGCATTGGCAACTAATACATTTTCTTTGCTTGCATATTTGAACGTGCAATATCCATGATATTTGATGATCCGGTATTAAAGTACAAGGCAAGTCGACGATGTGTTCTTGAAATTCTCACGCATTGCCTTCCAATTTAGACCCTAAAATAAGTTGTTACAAATAATTTGAAAATGATATCTTACGGCAGTTCTTTTTGTCAAGTATTCTTGCATTCCTTTTCCTACGTGCAATGTGTATGAGGTTTGAAATGATTGTGGCCCTTCAAGTGCAAGGCAAGCCTAATTCTATTTTGTTGAATTTGTCACGCATTGCCTTTACAGTATTTTCCTTGAATTACCATTTTCCAACTGGAAAAGGAAAACTTGGAGCATTGCCAACTTCCACATTTTCTTTGGTTGCATATTTTGACGTGCAATATGCATGACATTTGATGCTCCGGCGTTAAAGTACAAGGCAAGTCGACGATGTGTTCTTGAAATTCTCACCCATTGCCTTCCAATTTAGACCCTATAATAAGTTGTTACAAATAATTTGAAAATGATATCTTACAACATTTGTTTTTGTCAAGTATTCTTGATTTCCTTTTCCAACATGCAATGTCTATGAGGATTGAAATGTTTGTGGCCCTCCGAGTGCAAGGCAAGCCTAATTCTATTTTGTTGAATATGTCACGCATTGCCTTTACAGTATTTTCCTTGAATTACCATTTTCCAACTGGAAAAGGAAGGCTTGGAGCATTGGCAACTAATACATTTTCTTTGCTTGCATATTTGGACGTGCAATATGCATGAGATTTGATGTTCCGGCGTTAAAGTACAAGGCAAGTCGACGATGTGTTCTTGAAATTCTCACGCATTGCCTTCCAATTTAGACCCTAAAATAAGTTGTTACAAATAATTTGAAAATGATATCTTGCAACATTTGTTTTTGTCAAGTATTCTTGATTTCCTTTTCCTACATGCAATGTCTATGAGGTTTGAAATGATTGTGGCCCTTCAAGTGCAAGGCAAGCCTAATTCTATTTTGTTGAATTTGTCACGCATTGCCTTTACAGTATTTTCCTTGAATTACCATTTTCCAACTGGAAAAGGAAGGCTTGGAGCATTGCCAACTTCCACATTTTCTTTGGTTGCATATTTTGACGTGCAATATGCATGACATTTGATGCTCCGGCGTTAAAGTACAAGGCAAGTCGACGATGTGTTCTTGAAATTCTCACCCATTGCCTTCCAATTTAGACCCTATAATAAGTTGTTACAAATAATTTGAAAATGATATCTTACAACATTTGTTTTTGTCAAGTATTCTTGATTTCCTTTTCCTACATGCAATGTCTATGAGGATTGAAATGTTTGTGGCCCTCCGAGTGCAAGGCAAGCCTAATTCTATTTTGTTGAATATGTCACGCATTGCCTTTACAGTATTTTCCTTGAATTACCATTTTCCAACTGGAAAAGGAAGGCTTGGAGCATTGGCAACTAATACATTTTCTTTGCTTGCATATTTGAACGTGCAATATCCATGATATTTGATGATCCGGTATTAAAGTACAAGGCAAGTCGACGATGTGTTCTTGAAATTCTCACGCATTGCCTTCCAATTTAGACCCTAAAATAAGTTGTTACAAATAATTTGAAAATGATATCTTGCAACATTTGTTTTTGTCAAGTATTCTTGATTTCCTTTTCCTACATGCAATGTCTATGAGGATTGAAATGTTTGTGGCCCTCCGAGTGCAAGGCAAGCCTAATTCTATTTTGTTGAATATGTCACGCATTGCCTTTATAGTATTTTCCTTGAATTACCATTTTCCAACTGGAAAAGGAAGGCTTGGAGCATTGGCAACTAATACATTTTCTTTGCTTGCATATTTGAACGTGCAATATCCATGATATTTGATGATCCGGTATTAAAGTACAAGGCAAGTCGACGATGTGTTCTTGAAATTCTCACGCATTGCCTTCCAATTTAGACCCTAAAATAAGTTGTTACAAATAATTTGAAAATGATATCTTGCAACATTTGTTTTTGTCAAGTATTCTTGATTTCCTTTTCCTACATGCAATGTCTATGAGGTTTGAAATGATTGTGGCCCTCCAAGTGCAAGGCAAGCCTAATTCTATTTTGTTGAATATGTCACGCATTGCCTTTACAGTATTTTCCTTGAATTACCATTTTCCAACTGGAAAAGGAAGACTTGGAGCATTGGCAACTAATACATTTTCTTTGCTTGCATATTTGGACGTGCAATATGCATGAGATTTGATGTTCCGGCGTTAAAGTACAAGGCAAGTCGACGATGTGTTCTTGAAATTCTCACGCATTGCCTTCCAATTTAGACCCTAAAATAAGTTGTTACAAATAATTTGAAAATGATATCTTGCAACATTTGTTTTTGTCAAGTATTCTTGATTTCCTTTTCCTACATGCAATGTCTATGAGGATTGAAATGTTTGTGGCCCTCCGAGTGCAAGGCAAGCCTAATTCTATTTTGTTGAATATGTCACGCATTGCCTTTATAGTATTTTCCTTGAATTACCATTTTCCAACTGGAAAAGGAAGGCTTGGAGCATTGGCAACTAATACATTTTCTTTGCTTGCATATTTGGACGTGCAATATGCATGAGATTTGATGTTCCGCCGTTAAAGTACAAGGCAAGTCGACGATGTGTTCTTGAAATTCTCACGCATTGCCTTCCAATTTAGACCCTAAAATAAGTTGTTACAAATAATTTGAAAATGATATCTTGCAACATTTGTTTTTGTCAAGTATTCTTGATTTCCTTTTCCTACATGCAATGTCTATGAGGATTGAAATGTTTGTGGCCCTCCGAGTGCAAGGCAAGCCTAATTCTATTTTGTTGAATATGTCACGCATTGCCTTTACAGTATTTTCCTTGAATTACCATTTTCCAACTGGAAAAGGAAGGCTTGGAGCATTGGCAACTAATACATTTTCTTTGCTTGTATATTTGAACGTGCAATATCCATGATATTTGATGATCCGGTATTAAAGTACGAGGCAAGTCGGCGATGTGTTCTTGAAATTCTCACGCATTGCCTTCCAATTAAGACCATAAAATAAGTTGTTACAAATAATTTGAAAATGATATCTTGCAACATTTGTTTTGGCAAGTATTCTTGCATTCCTTTTCCTACGTGCAATGTCTATGAGGTTTGAAATGATTGTGACCCTCCAAGTGCAGGGCAAGCCTAATTCTATTTTGTTGAATATGTCCTGCATTGCCTTTACAGTATTTTCCTTGAATTACCATTTTCCAACTGGAAAAGGAGGGCTTGGAGCATTGGCAACTAATACATTTTCTTTGCTTGCATATTTGAACGTGCAATATCCATGATATTTGATGATCCGGTATTCAAGTACAGGGCAAGTCGACGATGTGTTCTTGATATTCTCACGCATTGCCTTCCAATTTAGACCCTAAAATAAGTTGTTACAAATAATTTGAAAATGATATCTTGCGACATTTGCTTTTGTCAAGTATTCTTGCATTCCTTTTCCTACGCGCAATGTCTATGAGGTTTGAAATGATTGTGGCCCTTCAAGTGCAAGGGAAGCCTAATTCTATTTTGTTGAATATGTCACGCATTGCCTTTATAGTATTTTCCTTGAATTACCATTTTCCAACTGGAAAAGGAAGGCTTGGAGCATTGGCAACTAATACATTTTCTTTGCTTGCATATTTGAACGTGCAATATGCATGAGATTTGATGTTCCGGCGTTAAAGTACAAGGCAAGTCGACGATGTGTTCTTGAAATTCTCACGCATTGCCTTCCAATTTAGACCCTAAAATAAGTTGTTACAAATAATTTGAAAATGATATCTTGCAACATTTGTTTTTGTCAAGTATCCTTGATTTCCTTTTCCTACATGCAATGTCTATGAGGATTGAAATGTTTGTGGCCCTCCGAGTGCAAGGCAAGCCTAATTCTATTTTGTTGAATTTGTCACGCATTGCCTTTACAGTATTTTCCTTGAATTACCATTTTCCAACTGGAAAAGGAAGGCTTGGAGCATTGGCAACTAATACATTTTCTTTGCTTGCATATTTGAACGTGCAATATCCATGATATTTGATGATCCGGTATTAAAGTACAAGGCAAGTCGACGATGTGTTCTTGAAATTCTCACGCATTGCCTTCCAATTTAGACCCTAAAATAAGTTGTTACAAATAATTTGAAAATGATATCTTGCAACATTTGTTTTTGTCAAGTATTCTTGATTTCCTTTTCCTACATGCAATGTCTATGAGGTTTGAAATGATTGTGGCCCTCCAAGTGCAAGGCAAGCCTAATTCTATTTTGTTGAATATGTCTCGCATTGCCTTTACAGTATTTTCCTTGAATTACCATTTTCCAACTGGAAAAGGAAGACTTGGAGCATTGGCAACTAATCCATTTTCTTTGCTTGCATATTTGGACGTGCAATATCCATGATATTTGATGTTCCGGCGTTAAAGTACAAGGCAAGTCGACGATGTGTTCTTGAAATTCTCACGCATTGCCTTCCAATTTAGACCATAAAATAAGTTGTTACAAATAATTTGCAAATGATATCTTGCAACATTTGTTTTTTCAAGTATTCTTGCATTCCTTTTCCTACGTGCAATGTCTATGAGGTTTGAAATGATTGTGACCCTCCAAGTGCAGGGCAAGCCTAATTCTATTTTGTTGAATATGTCACGCATTGCCTTTACAGTATTTTCCTTGAATTACCATTTTCCAACTGGAAAAGGAAGACTTGGA
Source organism: Climacium dendroides (assembly GCA_950106755.1). Classification (NCBI taxonomy): domain Eukaryota; kingdom Viridiplantae; phylum Streptophyta; class Bryopsida; order Hypnales; family Climaciaceae; genus Climacium; species Climacium dendroides. Next base: position 15,046,413 of record OX467088.1, on the reverse strand, counting down.
GCATTGGCAACTAATACATTTTCTTTGCTTGCATATTTGAACGTGCAATATCCATGATATTTGATGATCCGGTATTAAAGTACAAGGCAAGTCGACGATGTGTTCTTGAAATTCTCACGCATTCCCTTCCAATTAAGACCATAAAATAAGTTGTTACAAATAATTTGAAAATGATATCTTGCCACATTTGCATTTGTCAAGTATTCTTGCATTCCTTTTCCTACGTGCAATGTCTATGAGGATTGAAATGTTTGTGGCCCTCCGAGTGCAAGGCAAGCCTAATTCTATTTTGTTGAATATGTCACGCATTGCCTTTACAGTATTTTCCTTGAATTACCATTTTCCAACTGGAAAAGGAAGGCTTGGAGCATTGGCAACTAATACATTTTCTTTGCTTGCATATTTGGACGTGCAATATGCATGAGATTTGATGTTCCGCCGTTAAAGTACAAGGCAAGTCGACGATGTGTTCTTGAAATTCTCACGCATTGCCTTCCAATTTAGACCCTTAAATAAGTTGTTACAAATAATTTGAAAATGATATCTTGCAACATTTGTTTTTGTCAAGTATTCTTGATTTCCTTTTCCTACATGCAATGTCTATGAGGTTTGAAATGATTGTGGCCCTCCAAGTGCAAGGCAAGCCTAATTCTATTTTGTTGAATATGTCTCGCATTGCCTTTACAGTATTTTCCTTGAATTACCATTTTCCAACTGGAAAAGGAAGACTTGGAGCATTGGCAACTAATACATTTTCTTTGCTTGCATATTTGGACGTGCAATATCCATGATATTTGATGTTCCGGCGTTAAAGTACAAGGCAAGTCGACGATGTGTTCTTGAAATTCTCACGCATTGCCTTCCAATTTAGACCATAAAATAAGTTGTTACAAATAATTTGAAAATGATATCTTGCAACATTTGTTTTGTCAAGTATTCTTGCATTCCTTTTCCTACGTGCAATGTCTATGAGGTTTGAAATGATTGTGACCCTCCAAGTGCAGGGCAAGCCTAATTCTATTTTGTTGAATATGTCACGCATTGCCTTTACAGTATTTTCCTTGAATTACCATTTTCCAACTGGAAAAGGAAGACTTGGAGCATTGGCAACTAATACATTTTCTTTGCTTGCATATTTGAACGTGCAATATCCATGATATTTGATGATCCGGTATTAAAGTACAAGGCAAGTCGACGATGTGTTCTTGAAATTCTCACGCATTCCCTTCCAATTAAGACCATAAAATAAGTTGTTACAAATAATTTGAAAATGATATCTTGCCACATTTGCATTTGTCAAGTAATCTTGCATTCCTTTTCCTACGTGCAATGTCTATGAGGATTGAAATGTTTGTGGCCCTCCGAGTGCAAGGCAAGCCTAATTCTATTTTGTTGAATATGTCACGCATTGCCTTTACAGTATTTTCCTTGAATTACCATTTTCCAACTGGAAAAGGAAGGCTTGGAGCATTGGCAACTAATACATTTTCTTTGCTTGCATATTTGGACGTGCAATATGCATGAGATTTGATGTTCCGCCGTTAAAGTACAAGGCAAGTCGACGATGTGTTCTTGAAATTCTCACGCATTGCCTTCCAATTTAGACCCTAAAATAAGTTGTTACAAATAATTTGAAAATGATATCTTGCAACATTTGTTTTTGTCAAGTATTCTTGATTTCCTTTTCCTACATGCAATGTCTATGAGGTTTGAAATGATTGTGGCCCTCCAAGTGCAAGGCAAGCCTAATTCTATTTTGTTGAATATGTCACGCATTGCCTTTACAGTATTTTCCTTGAATTACCATTTTCCAACTGGAAAAGGAAGACTTGGAGCATTGGCAACTAATACATTTTCTTTGCTTGCATATTTGGACGTGCAATATGCATGATATTTGATGATCCGGTATTAAAGTACAAGGCAAGTCGACGATGTGTTCTTGAAATTCTCACGCATTGCCTTCCAATTTAGACCCTAAAATAAGTTGTTACAAATAATTTGAAAATGATATCTTGCAACATTTGTTTTTGTCAAGTATTCTTGATTTCCTTTTCCTACATGCAATGTCTATGAGGTTTGAAATGATTGTGGCCCTCCAAGTGCAAGGCAAGCCTAATTCTATTTTGTTGAATATGTCACGCATTGCCTTTACAGTATTTTCCTTGAATTACCATTTTCCAACTGGAAAAGGAAGACTTGGAGCATTGGCAACTAATACATTTTCTTTGCTTGCATATTTGGACGTGCAATATGCATGATATTTGATGATCCGGTATTAAAGTACAAGGCAAGTCGACGATGTGTTCTTGAAATTCTCACGCATTGCCTTCCAATTTAGACCCTAAAATAAGTTGTTACAAATAATTTGAAAATGATATCTTGCAACATTTGTTTTTGTCAAGTATTCTTGATTTCCTTTTCCTACATGCAATGTCTATGAGGATTGAAATGTTTGTGGCCCTCCGAGTGCAAGGCAAGCCTAATTCTATTTTGTTGAATATGTCACGCATTGCCTTTATAGTATTTTCCTTGAATTACCATTTTCCAACTGGAAAAGGAAGGCTTGGAGCATTGGCAACTAATACATTTTCTTTGCTTGCATATTTGAACGTGCAATATCCATGATATTTGATGATCCGGTATTAAAGTACAAGGCAAGTCGACGCTGTGTTCTTGAAATTCTCACGCATTGCCTTCCAATTTAGACCCTAAAATAAGTTGTTACAAATAATTTGAAAATGATATCTTGCAACATTTGTTTTTGTCAAGTATTCTTGATTTCCTTTTCCTACATGCAATGTCTATGAGGTTTGAAATGATTGTGGCCCTCCAAGTGCAAGGCAAGCCTAATTCTATTTTGTTGAATATGTCACGCATTGCCTTTACAGTATTTTCCTTGAATTACCATTTTCCAACTGGAAAAGGAAGACTTGGAGCATTGGCAACTAATACATTTTCTTTGCTTGCATATTTGGACGTGCAATATGCATGAGATTTGATGTTCCGCCGTTAAAGTACAAGGCAAGTCGACGATGTGTTCTTGAAATTCTCACGCATTGCCTTCCAATTTAGACCCTAAAATAAGTTGTTACAAATAATTTGAAAATGATATCTTGCAACATTTGTTTTTGTCAAGTATCCTTGATTTCCTTTTCCTACATGCAATGTCTATGAGGATTGAAATGTTTGTGGCCCTCCGAGTGCAAGGCAAGCCTAATTCTATTTTGTTGAATTTGTCACGCATTGCCTTTACAGTATTTTCCTTGAATTACCATTTTCCAACTGGAAAAGGAAGGCTTGGAGCATTGGCAACTAATACATTTTCTTTGCTTGCATATTTGAACGTGCAATATCCATGATATTTGATGATCCGGTATTAAAGTACAAGGCAAGTCGACGATGTGTTCTTGAAATTCTCACGCATTGCCTTCCAATTTAGACCCTAAAATAAGTTGTTACAAATAATTTGAAAATGATATCTTGCAACATTTGTTTTTGTCAAGTATTCTTGATTTCCTTTTCCTACATGCAATGTCTATGAGGTTTGAAATGATTGTGGCCCTCCAAGTGCAAGGCAAGCCTAATTCTATTTTGTTGAATATGTCTCGCATTGCCTTTACAGTATTTTCCTTGAATTACCATTTTCCAACTGGAAAAGGAAGACTTGGAGCATTGGCAACTAATCCATTTTCTTTGCTTGCATATTTGGACGTGCAATATCCATGATATTTGATGTTCCGGCGTTAAAGTACAAGGCAAGTCGACGATGTGTTCTTGAAATTCTCACGCATTGCCTTCCAATTTAGACCATAAAATAAGTTGTTACAAATAATTTGCAAATGATATCTTGCAACATTTGTTTTTTCAAGTATTCTTGCATTCCTTTTCCTACGTGCAATGTCTATGAGGTTTGAAATGATTGTGACCCTCCAAGTGCAGGGCAAGCCTAATTCTATTTTGTTGAATATGTCACGCATTGCCTTTACAGTATTTTCCTTGAATTACCATTTTCCAACTGGAAAAGGAAGACTTGGAGCATTGGCAACTAATACATTTTCTTTGCTTGCATATTTGAACGTGCAATATCCATGATATTTGATGATCCGGTATTAAAGTACAAGGCAAGTCGACGATGTGTTCTTGAAATTCTCACGCATTCCCTTCCAATTAAGACCATAAAATAAGTTGTTACAAATAATTTGAAAATGATATCTTGCCACATTTGCATTTGTCAAGTATTCTTGCATTCCTTTTCCTACGTGCAATGTCTATGAGGATTGAAATGTTTGTGGCCCTCCGAGTGCAAGGCAAGCCTAATTCTATTTTGTTGAATATGTCACGCATTGCCTTTACAGTATTTTCCTTGAATTACCATTTTCCAACTGGAAAAGGAAGGCTTGGAGCATTGGCAACTAATACATTTTCTTTGCTTGCATATTTGGACGTGCAATATGCATGAGATTTGATGTTCCGCCGTTAAAGTACAAGGCAAGTCGACGATGTGTTCTTGAAATTCTCACGCATTGCCTTCCAATTTAGACCCTTAAATAAGTTGTTACAAATAATTTGAAAATGATATCTTGCAACATTTGTTTTTGTCAAGTATTCTTGATTTCCTTTTCCTACATGCAATGTCTATGAGGTTTGAAATGATTGTGGCCCTCCAAGTGCAAGGCAAGCCTAATTCTATTTTGTTGAATATGTCTCGCATTGCCTTTACAGTATTTTCCTTGAATTACCATTTTCCAACTGGAAAAGGAAGACTTGGAGCATTGGCAACTAATACATTTTCTTTGCTTGCATATTTGGACGTGCAATATCCATGATATTTGATGTTCCGGCGTTAAAGTACAAGGCAAGTCGACGATGTGTTCTTGAAATTCTCACGCATTGCCTTCCAATTTAGACCATAAAATAAGTTGTTACAAATAATTTGAAAATGATATCTTGCAACATTTGTTTTGTCAAGTATTCTTGCATTCCTTTTCCTACGTGCAATGTCTATGAGGTTTGAAATGATTGTGACCCTCCAAGTGCAGGGCAAGCCTAATTCTATTTTGTTGAATATGTCACGCATTGCCTTTACAGTATTTTCCTTGAATTACCATTTTCCAACTGGAAAAGGAAGACTTGGAGCATTGGCAACTAATACATTTTCTTTGCTTGCATATTTGAACGTGCAATATCCATGATATTTGATGATCCGGTATTAAAGTACAAGGCAAGTCGACGATGTGTTCTTGAAATTCTCACGCATTCCCTTCCAATTAAGACCATAAAATAAGTTGTTACAAATAATTTGAAAATGATATCTTGCCACATTTGCATTTGTCAAGTAATCTTGCATTCCTTTTCCTACGTGCAATGTCTATGAGGATTGAAATGTTTGTGGCCCTCCGAGTGCAAGGCAAGCCTAATTCTATTTTGTTGAATATGTCACGCATTGCCTTTACAGTATTTTCCTTGAATTACCATTTTCCAACTGGAAAAGGAAGGCTTGGAGCATTGGCAACTAATACATTTTCTTTGCTTGCATATTTGGACGTGCAATATGCATGAGATTTGATGTTCCGCCGTTAAAGTACAAGGCAAGTCGACGATGTGTTCTTGAAATTCTCACGCATTGCCTTCCAATTTAGACCCTAAAATAAGTTGTTACAAATAATTTGAAAATGATATCTTGCAACATTTGTTTTTGTCAAGTATTCTTGATTTCCTTTTCCTACATGCAATGTCTATGAGGTTTGAAATGATTGTGGCCCTCCAAGTGCAAGGCAAGCCTAATTCTATTTTGTTGAATATGTCACGCATTGCCTTTACAGTATTTTCCTTGAATTACCATTTTCCAACTGGAAAAGGAAGACTTGGAGCATTGGCAACTAATACATTTTCTTTGCTTGCATATTTGGACGTGCAATATGCATGATATTTGATGATCCGGTATTAAAGTACAAGGCAAGTCGACGATGTGTTCTTGAAATTCTCACGCATTGCCTTCCAATTTAGACCCTAAAATAAGTTGTTACAAATAATTTGAAAATGATATCTTGCAACATTTGTTTTTGTCAAGTATTCTTGATTTCCTTTTCCTACATGCAATGTCTATGAGGTTTGAAATGATTGTGGCCCTCCAAGTGCAAGGCAAGCCTAATTCTATTTTGTTGAATATGTCACGCATTGCCTTTACAGTATTTTCCTTGAATTACCATTTTCCAACTGGAAAAGGAAGACTTGGAGCATTGGCAACTAATACATTTTCTTTGCTTGCATATTTGGACGTGCAATATGCATGATATTTGATGATCCGGTATTAAAGTACAAGGCAAGTCGACGATGTGTTCTTGAAATTCTCACGCATTGCCTTCCAATTTAGACCCTAAAATAAGTTGTTACAAATAATTTGAAAATGATATCTTGCAACATTTGTTTTTGTCAAGTATTCTTGATTTCCTTTTCCTACATGCAATGTCTATGAGGATTGAAATGTTTGTGGCCCTCCGAGTGCAAGGCAAGCCTAATTCTATTTTGTTGAATATGTCACGCATTGCCTTTATAGTATTTTCCTTGAATTACCATTTTCCAACTGGAAAAGGAAGGCTTGGAGCATTGGCAACTAATACATTTTCTTTGCTTGCATATTTGAACGTGCAATATCCATGATATTTGATGATCCGGTATTAAAGTACAAGGCAAGTCGACGCTGTGTTCTTGAAATTCTCACGCATTGCCTTCCAATTTAGACCCTAAAATAAGTTGTTACAAATAATTTGAAAATGATATCTTGCAACATTTGTTTTTGTCAAGTATTCTTGATTTCCTTTTCCTACATGCAATGTCTATGAGGTTTGAAATGATTGTGGCCCTCCAAGTGCAAGGCAAGCCTAATTCTATTTTGTTGAATATGTCACGCATTGCCTTTACAGTATTTTCCTTGAATTACCATTTTCCAACTGGAAAAGGAAGACTTGGAGCATTGGCAACTAATACATTTTCTTTGCTTGCATATTTGGACGTGCAATATGCATGAGATTTGATGTTCCGCCGTTAAAGTACAAGGCAAGTCGACGATGTGTTCTTGAAATTCTCACGCATTGCCTTCCAATTTAGACCCTAAAATAAGTTGTTACAAATAATTTGAAAATGATATCTTGCAACATTTGTTTTTGTCAAGTATTCTTGATTTCCTTTTCCTACATGCAATGTCTATGAGGATTGAAATGTTTGTGGCCCTCCGAGTGCAAGGCAAGCCTAATTCTATTTTGTTGAATATGTCACGCATTGCCTTTATAGTATTTTCCTTGAATTACCATTTTCCAACTGGAAAAGGAAGGCTTGGAGCATTGGCAACTAATACATTTTCTTTGCTTGCATATTTGAACGTGCAATATCCATGATATTTGATGATCCGGTATTAAAGTACAAGGCAAGTCGACGCTGTGTTCTTGAAATTCTCACGCATTGCCTTCCAATTTAGACCCTAAAATAAGTTGTTACAAATAATTTGAAAATGATATCTTGCAACATTTGTTTTTGTCAAGTATTCTTGATTTCCTTTTCCTACATGCAATGTCTATGAGGTTTGAAATGATTGTGGCCCTCCAAGTGCAAGGCAAGCCTAATTCTATTTTGTTGAATATGTCACGCATTGCCTTTACAGTATTTTCCTTGAATTACCATTTTCCAACTGGAAAAGGAAGGCTTGGAGCATTGGCAACTAATACATTTTCTTTGCTTGTATATTTGAACGTGCAATATCCATGATATTTGATGATCCGGTATTAAAGTACGAGGCAAGTCGGCGATGTGTTCTTGAAATTCTCACGCATTGCCTTCCAATTTAGACCCTAAAATAAGTTGTTACAAATAATTTGAAAATGATATCTTGCAACATTTGTTTTTGTCAAGTATTCTTGATTTCCTTTTCCTACATGCAATGTCTATGAGGATTGAAATGTTTGTGGCCCTCCGAGTGCAAGGCAAGCCTAATTCTATTTTGTTGAATATGTCACGCATTGCCTTTATAGTATTTTCCTTGAATTACCATTTTCCAACTGGAAAAGGAAGGCTTGGAGCATTGGCAACTAATACATTTTCTTTGCTTGCATATTTGAACGTGCAATATGCATGAGATTTGATGTTCCGGCGTTAAAGTACAAGGCAAGTCGACGATGTGTTCTTGAAATTCTCACTCATTGCCTTCCAATTTAGACCATAAAATAAGTTGTTACAAATAATTTGAAAATGATATCTTGCAACATTTGCATTTGTCAAGTATTCTTGCTTTCCTTTTCCTACGTGCAATGTCTATGAGGTTTGAAATGATTGTGACCCTCCAAGTGCAAGACAAGCCTAATTCTATTTTGTTGAATCTGTCAGGACTTGCCTTTATAGTATTTTCCTTGAATTACCATTTTCCAACTGGAAAAGGAAGGCTTGGAGCATTGGCAACTTCCACATTTTCTTTGGTTGCATATTTTGACGTGCAATATGCATGAGATTTGATGTTCCGGCGTTAAAGTACAAGGCAAGTCGACGATGTGTTCTTGAAATTCTCACGCATTGCCTTCCAATTTAGACCGTAAAATAAATTGTTACAAATAATTTGAAAATGATATCTTACGGCAGTTCTTTTTGTCAAGTATTCTTGCATTCCTTTTCCTACGTGCAATGTGTATGAGGTTTGAAATGATTGTGGCCGTCCATGTGCAAGGCAAGCCTAATTCTATTTTGTTGAATTTGTCACGCATTGCCTTTACAGTATTTTCATTGAATTACCATTTTCCAACTGGAAAAGGAAGGCTTGGAGCATTGGCAACTTCCATATTTTCTTTGGTTGCATATTTTGACGTGCAATATGCATGAGATTTGATGCTCCGGCGTTAAAGTCCAAGGCAAGTCGACGATGTGTTCTTGAAATTCTCACCCATTGCCTTCCAATTAAGACCCTAAAATAAGTTGTTACAAATAATTTGAAAATGATATCTTGCAACATTTGTTTTTGTCAAGTATTCTTGATTTCCTTTTCCTACATGCAATGTCTATGAGGTTTGAAATGATTGTGGCCCTCCAAGTGCAAGGCAAGCCTAATTCTATTTTGTTGAATATGTCACGCATTGCCTTTACAGTATTTTCCTTGAATTACCATTTTCCAACTGGAAAAGGAAGGCTTGGAGCATTGGCAACTAATACATTTTCTTTGCTTGCATATTTTGAGGTGCAATATGCATGAGATTTGATGTTCCGGCGTTAAAGTACAAGGCAAGTCGACGATGTGTTCTTGAAATTCTCACGCATTGCCTTCCAATTTAGACCGTAAAATAAATTGTTACAAATAATTTGAAAATGATATCTTACGGCAGTTCTTTTTGTCTAGTATTCTTGCATTCCTTTTCCTACGTGCAATGTCTATGAGGTTTGAAATGATTGTGGCCCTTCAAGTGCAAGGCAAGCCTAATTCTATTTTGTTGAATATGTCACGCATTGCCTTTACAGTATTTTCCTTGAATTACCATTTTCCAACTGGAAAAGGAGGGCTTGGAGCATTGGCAACTAATACATTTTCTTTGCTTGCATATTTGAACGTGCAATATCCATGATATTTGATGCTCCGGCGTTAATGTACAAGGCAAGTCGACGATGTGTTCTTGAAATTCTCACGCATTCCCTTCCAATTAAGACCATAAAATAAGTTGTTACAAATAATTTGAAAATGATATCTTGCAACATTTGCATTTGTCAAGTATTCTTGCTTTCCTTTTCCTACGTGCAATGTCTATGAGGTTTGAAATGATTGTGACCCTCCAAGTGCAAGACAAGCCTAATTCTATTTTGTTGAATCTGTCAGGACTTGCCTTTATAGTATTTTCCTTGAATTACCATTTTCCAACTGGAAAAGGAAGGCTTGGAGCATTGGCAACTAATACATTTTCTTTGCTTGCATATTTGAACGTGCAATATCCATGATATTTGATGATCCGGTATTAAAGTACAAGGCAAGTCGACGATGTGTTCTTGAAATTCTCACGCATTGCCTTCCAATTTAGACCCTAAAATAAGTTGTTACAAATAATTTGAAAATGATATCTTGCAACATTTGTTTTTGTCAAGTATTCTTGATTTCCTTTTCCTACATGCAATGTCTATGAGGTTTGAAATGATTGTGGCCCTCCAAGTGCAAGGCAAGCCTAATTCTATTTTGTTGAATATGTCACGCATTGCCTTTACAGTATTTTCCTTGAATTACCATTTTCCAACTGGAAAAGGAAAACTTGGAGCATTGGCAACTAATACATTTTCTTTGCTTGCATATTTGAACGTGCGATATCCATGATATTTGATGATCCGGTATTAAAGTACGAGGCAAGTCGGCGATGTGTTCTTGAAATTCTCACGCATTGCCTTCCAATTTAGACCCTAAAATAAGTTGTTACAAATAATTTGAAAATGATATCTTGCAACATTTGTTTTTGTCAAGTATTCTTGATTTCCTTTTCCTACATGCAATGTCTATGAGGATTGAAATGTTTGTGGCCCTCCGAGTGCAAGGCAAGCCTAATTCTATTTTGTTGAATATGTCACGCATTGCCTTTATAGTATTTTCCTTGAATTACCATTTTCCAACTGGAAAAGGAAGGCTTGGAGCATTGGCAACTAATACATTTTCTTTGCTTGCATATTTGAACGTGCAATATGCATGAGATTTGATGTTCCGGCGTTAAAGTACAAGGCAAGTCGACGATGTGTTCTTGAAATTCTCACTCATTGCCTTCCAATTTAGACCATAAAATAAGTTGTTACAAATAATTTGAAAATGATATCTTGCAACATTTGCATTTGTCAAGTATTCTTGCTTTCCTTTTCCTACGTGCAATGTCTATGAGGTTTGAAATGATTGTGACCCTCCAAGTGCAAGACAAGCCTAATTCTATTTTGTTGAATCTGTCACGCATTGCCTTTATAGTATTTTCCTTGAATTACCATTTTCCAACTGGAAAAGGAAGGCTTGGAGCATTGGCAACTTCCACATTTTCTTTGGTTGCATATTTTGACGTGCAATATGCATGAGATTTGATGTTCCGGCGTTAAAGTACAAGGCAAGTCGACGATGTGTTCTTGAAATTCTCACGCATTGCCTTCCAATTTAGACCGTAAAATAAATTGTTACAAATAATTTGAAAATGATATCTTACGGCAGTTCTTTTTGTCTAGTATTCTTGCATTCCTTTTCCTACGTGCAATGTCTATGAGGTTTGAAATGATTGTGGCCCTTCAAGTGCAAGGCAAGCCTAATTCTATTTTGTTGAATATGTCACGCATTGCCTTTACAGTATTTTCCTTGAATTACCATTTTCCAACTGGAAAAGGAAGGCTTGGAGCATTGGCAACTAATACATTTTCTTTGCTTGCATATTTGAACGTGCAATATCCATGATATTTGATGCTCCGGCGTTAAAGTACAAGGCAAGTCGACGATGTGTTCTTCAAATTCTCACGCATTCCCTTCCAATTAAGACCATAAAATAAGTTGTTACAAATAATTTGAAAATGATATCTTGCAACATTTGCATTTGTCAAGTATTCTTGCTTTCCTTTTCCTACGTGCAATGTCTATGAGGTTTGAAATGATTGTGACCCTCCAAGTGCAAGACAAGCCTAATTCTATTTTGTTGAATCTGTCAGGACTTGCCTTTATAGTATTTTCCTTGAATTACCATTTTCCAACTGGAAAAGGAAGGCTTGGAGCATTGGCAACTTCCACATTTTCTTTGGTTGCATATTTTGACGTGCAATATGCATGAGATTTGATGTTCCGGCGTTAAAGTACAAGGCAAGTCGACGATGTGTTCTTGAAATTCTCACGCATTGCCTTCCAATTTAGACCGTAAAATAAATTGTTACAAATAATTTGAAAATGATATCTTACGGCAGTTCTTTTTGTCTAGTATTCTTGCATTCCTTTTCCTACGTGCAATGTCTATGAGGTTTGAAATGATTGTGGCCCTTCAAGTGCAAGGCAAGCCTAATTCTATTTTGTTGAATATGTCACGCATTGCCTTTACAGTATTTTCCTTGAATTACCATTTTCCAACTGGAAAAGGAGGGCTTGGAGCATTGGCAACTAATACATTTTCTTTGCTTGCATATTTGAACGTGCAATATCCATGATATTTGATGCTCCGGCGTTAAAGTACAAGGCAAGTCGACGATGTGTTCTTGAAATTCTCATGCATTCCCTTCCAATTAAGACCATAAAATAAGTTGTTACAAATAATTTGAAAATGATATCTTGCAACATTTGTTTTTGTCAAGTATTCTTGATTTCCTTTTCCTACATGCAATGTCTATGAGGTTTGAAATGATTGTGGCCCTCCAAGTGCAAGGCAAGCCTAATTCTATTTTGTTGAATATGTCACGCATTGCCTTTACAGTATTTTCCTTGAATTACCATTTTCCAACTGGAAAAGGAAGACTGGGAGCATTGGCAACTAATACATTTTCTTTGCTTGCATATTTGGACGTGCAATATGCATGAGATTTGATGTTCCGGTGTTAAAGTACAAGGCAAGTCGACGATGTGTTCTTGAAATTCTCACGCATTGCCTTCCAATTTAGACCCTAAAATAAGTTGTTACAAATAATTTGAAAATGATATCTTGCAACATTTGTTTTTGTCAAGTATTCTTGATTTCCTTTTCCTACATGCAATGTCTATGAGGATTGAAATGTTTGTGGCCCTCCGAGTGCAAGGCAAGCCTAATTCTATTTTGTTGAATATGTCACGCATTGCCTTTATAGTATTTTCCTTGAATTACCATTTTCCAACTGGAATAGGAAGGCTTGGAGCATTGGCAACTAATACATTTTCTTTGCTTGCATATTTGAACGTGCGATATCCATGATATTTGATGATCCGGTATTAAAGTACAAGGCAAGTCGACGATGTGTTCTTGAAATTCTCACGCATTGCCTTCCAATTTAGACCATAAAATAAGTTGTTACAAATAATTTGCAAATGATATCTTGCAACATTTGTTTTGTCAAGTATTCTTGCATTCCTTTTCCTACGTGCAATGTCTATGAGGTTTGAAATGATTGTGACCCTCCAAGTGCAGGGCAAGCCTAATTCTATTTTGTTGAATATGTCACGCATTGCCTTTATAGTATTTTCCTTGAATTACCATTTTCCAACTGGAAAAGGAGGGCTTGGAGCATTGGCAACTAATACATTTTCTTTGCTTGCATATTTGAACGTGCAATATCCATGATATTTGATGATCCGGTATTAAAGTACGAGGCAAGTCGACGATGTGTTCTTGAAATTCTCACGCATTGCCTTCCAATTTAGACCGTAAAATAAGTTGTTACAAATAATTTGAAAATGATATCTTACGGCAGTTGTTTTTGTCAAGTATTCTTGATTTCCTTTTCCTACATGCAATGTCTATGAGGATTGAAATGTTTGTGGCCCTCCGAGTGCAAGGCAAGCCTAATTCTATTTTGTTGAATATGTCACGCATTGCCTTTATAGTATTTTCCTTGAATTACCATTTTCCAACTGGAAAAGGAAGGCTTGGAGCATTGGCAACTAATACATTTTCTTTGCTTGCATATTTGAACGTGCAATATCCATGATATTTGATGATCCGGTATTAAAGTACAAGGCAAGTCGACGATGTGTTCTTGAAATTCTCACGCATTGCCTTCCAATTTAGACCATAAAATAAGTTGTTACAAATAATTTGAAAATGATATCTTGAAACATTTGTTTTGTCAAGTATTCTTGCATTCCTTTTCCTACGTGCAATGTCTATGAGGTTTGAAATGATTGTGACCCTCCAAGTGCAGGGCAAGCCTAATTCTATTTTGTTGAATATGTCACGCATTGCCTTTACAGTATTTTCCTTGAATTACCATTTTCCAACTGGAAAAGGAGGGCTTGGAGCATTGGCAACTAATACATTTTCTTTGCTTGCATATTTGAACGTGCAATATCCATGATATTTAATGATCCGGTAATCAAGTACAAGGCAAGTCGATGATGTGTTCTTGAAATTCTCACGCATTCCCTTCCAATTAAGACCATAAAATAAGTTGTTACAAATAATTTGAAAATGATATCTTGCCACATTTGCATTTGTCAAGTATTCTTGCATTCCTTTTCCTACGTGCAATGTCTATGAGGATTGAAATGTTTGTGGCCCTCCGAGTGCAAGGCAAGCCTAATTCTATTTTGTTGAATATGTCACGCATTGCCTTTACAGTATTTTCCTTGAATTACCATTTTCCAACTAGAAAAGGAAGGCTTGGAGCATTGGCAACTAATACATTTTCTTTGCTTGCATATTTTGAGGTGCAATATGCATGAGATTTGATGTTCCGGCGTTAAAGTACGAGGCAAGTCGACGATGTGTTCTTGAAATTCTCACGCATTCCCTTCCAATTTAGACCGTAAAATAAATTGTTACAAATAATTTGAAAATGATATCTTACGGCAGTTCTTTTTGTCAAGTATTCTTGCATTCCTTTTCCTACGTGCAATGTCTATGAGGTTTGAAATGATTGTGGCCCTTCAAGTGCAAGGCAAGCCTAATTCTATTTTGTTGAATATGTCACGCATTGCCTTTACAGTATTTTCCTTGAATTACCATTTTCCAACTGGAAAAGGAGGGCTTGGAGCATTGGCAACTAATACATTTTCTTTGCTTGCATATTTGAACGCGCAATATCCATGATATTTGATGATCCGGTATTCAAGTACAAGGCAAGTCGACGATGTGTTCTTGAAATTCGCACGCATTGCCTTCCAATTTAGACCCTAAAATAAGTTGTTACAAATAATTTGAAAATGATATCTTGCAACATTTGTTTTTGTCAAGTATTCTTGATTTCCTTTTCCTACATGCAATGTCTATGAGGTTTGAAATGATTGTGGCCCTCCAAGTGCAAGGCAAGCCTAATTCTATTTTGTTGAATATGTCACGCATTGCCTTTACAGTATTTTCCTTGAATTACCATTTTCCAACTGGAAAAGGAAGACTTGGAGCATTGGCAACTAATACATTTTCTTTGCTTGCATATTTGGACGTGCAATATGCATGAGATTTGATGTTCCGGCGTTATAGTAAAAGGCAAGTCGACGATGTTTTCTTGAAATTCTCACGCATTGCCTTCCAATTTAGACCCTAAAATAAGTTGTTACAAATAATTTGAAAATGATATCCTGCAACATTTGTTTTTGTCAAGTATTCTTGATTTCCTTTTCCTACGTGCAATGTCTATGAGGTTTGAAATGATTGTGACCCTCCAAGTGCAGGGCAAGCCTAATTCTATTTTGTTGAATATGTCACGCATTGCCTTTACAGTATTTTCCTTGAATTACCATTTTCCAACTGGAAAAGGAGGGCTTGGAGCATTGGCAACTAATACATTTTCTTTGCTTGCATATTTGAACGTGCAATATCCATGATATTTAATGATCCGGTAATCAAGTACAAGGCAAGTCGATGATGTGTTCTTGAAATTCTCACGCATTGCCTTCCAATTAAGACCATAAAATAAGTTGTTACAAATAATTTGAAAATGATATCTTGCCACATTTGCATTTGTCAAGTATTCTTGCATTCCTTTTCCTACGTGCAATGTCTATGAGGATTGAAATGTTTGTGGCCCTCCGAGTGCAAGGCAAGCCTAATTCTATTTTGTTGAATATGTCACGCATTGCCTTTACAGTATTTTCCTTGAATTACCATTTTCCAACTGGAAAAGGAGGGCTTGGAGCATTGGCAACTTCCATATTTTCTTTGCTTGCATATTTGAACGCGCAATATCCATGATATTTGATGATCCGGTATTCAAGTACAAGGCAAGTCGACGATGTGTTCTTGAAATTCTCACGCATTCCCTTCCAATTAAGACCATAAAATAAGTTGTTACAAATAATTTGAAAATGATATCTTGCCACATTTGCAATTGTCAAGTATTCTTGCATTCCTTTTCCTACGTGCAATGTCTATGAGGTTTGAAATGATTGTTGCCCTTCAAGTGCAAGGCAAGCCTAATTCTATTTTGTTGAATATGTCACGCATTGCCTTTACAGTATTTTCCTTGAATTACCATTTTCCAACTGGAAAAGGAAGGCTTGGAGCATTGGCAACTAATACATTTTCTTTGCTTGTATATTTTGACGTGCAATATGCATGAGATTTGCTGTTCCGGTATTCAAGTACAAGGCAAGTCGACGATGTGTTCTTGAAATTCTCACGCATTGCCTTCCAATTTAGACCATAAAATAAGTTGTTACAAATAATTTGCAAATGATATCTTGCAACATTTGTTTTGTCAAGTATTCTTGCATTCCTTTTCCTACGTGCAATGTCTATGAGGTTTGAAATGATTGTGACCCTCCAAGTGCAGGGCAAGCCTAATTCTATTTTGTTGAATCTGTCAGGACTTGCCTTTACAGTATTTTCCTTGAATTACCATTTTCCAACTGGAAAAGGAGGGCTTGGAGCATTGGCAACTAATACATTTTCTTTGCTTGCATATTTGAACGTGCAATATCCATGATATTTGATGATCCGGTATTAAAGTACGAGGCATGTCGACGATGTGTTCTTGAAATTCTCACGCATTGCCTTCCAATTTAGACCATAAAATAAGTTGTTACAAATAATTTGAAAATGATATCTTGCAACATTTGTTTTGGCGAGTATTCTTGCATTCCATTTCCTACGTGCAATGTCTATGAGGTTTGAAATGATTGTGACCCTCCAAGTGCAGGGCAAGCCTAATTCTATTTTGTTGAATCTGTCAGGACTTGCCTTTACAGTATTTTCCTTGAATTACCATTTTCCAACTGGAAAAGGAGGGCTTGGAGCATTGGCAACTAATACATTTTCTTTGCTTGCATATTTGAACGTGCAATATCCATGATATTTGATGATCCGGTATTAAAGTACGAGGCAAGTCGACGATGTGTTCTTGAAATTCTCACGCATTGCCTTCCAATTTAGACCATAAAATAAGTTGTTACAAATAATTTGAAAATGATATCTTGCAACATTTGTTTTGGCAAGTATTCTTGCATTCCTTTTCCTACGTGCAATGTCTATGAGGTTTGAAATGATTGTGACCCTCCAAGTGCAGGGCAAGCCTAATTCTATTTTGTTGAATATGTCCTGCATTGCCTTTACAGTATTTTCCTTGAATTACCATTTTCCAACTGGAAAAGGAGGGCTTGGAGCATTGGCAACTATTACATTTTCTTTGCTTGCATATTTGAACGCGCAATATCCATGATATTTGATGATCCGGTATTCAAGTACAAGGCAAGTCGACGATGTGTTCTTGAAATTCTCACGCATTCCCTTCCAATTAAGACCATAAAATAAGTTGTTACAAATAATTTGAAAATGATATCTTGCCACATTTGCAATTGTCAAGTATTCTTGCATTCCTTTTCCTACGTGCAATGTCTATGAGGTTTGAAATGATTGTTGCCCTTCAAGTGCAAGGCAAGCCTAATTCTATTTTGTTGAATATGTCACGCATTGCCTTTACAGTATTTTCCTTGAATTACCATTTTCCAACTGGAAAAGGAAGGCTTGGAGCATTGGCAAGTAATACATTTTCTTTGCTTGTATATTTTGACGTGCAATATGCATGAGATTTGCTGTTCCGGTATTCAAGTACAAGGCAAGTCGACGATGTGTTCTTGAAATTCTCACGCATTGCCTTCCAATTTAGACCATAAAATAAGTTGTTACAAATAATTTGCAAATGATATCTTGCAACATTTGTTTTGTCAAGTATTCTTGCATTCCTTTTCCTACGTGCAATGTCTATGAGGTTTGAAATGATTGTGACCCTCCAAGTGCAGGGCAAGCCTAATTCTATTTTGTTGAATCTGTCAGGACTTGCCTTTACAGTATTTTCCTTGAATTACCATTTTCCAACTGGAAAAGGAGGGCTTGGAGCATTGGCAACTAATACATTTTCTTTGCTTGCATATTTGAACGTGCAATATCCATGATATTTGATGATCCGGTATTAAAGTACGAGGCATGTCGACGATGTGTTCTTGAAATTCTCACGCATTGCCTTCCAATTTAGACCATAAAATAAGTTGTTACAAATAATTTGAAAATGATATCTTGCAACATTTGTTTTGGCGAGTATTCTTGCATTCCATTTCCTACGTGCAATGTCTATGAGGTTTGAAATGATTGTGACCCTCCAAGTGCAGGGCAAGCCTAATTCTATTTTGTTGAATCTGTCAGGACTTGCCTTTACAGTATTTTCCTTGAATTACCATTTTCCAACTGGAAAAGGAGGGCTTGGAGCATTGGCAACTAATACATTTTCTTTGCTTGCATATTTGAACGTGCAATATCCATGATATTTGATGATCCGGTATTAAAGTACGAGGCAAGTCGACGATGTGTTCTTGAAATTCTCACGCATTGCCTTCCAATTTAGACCATAAAATAAGTTGTTACAAATAATTTGAAAATGATATCTTGCAACATTTGTTTTGGCAAGTATTCTTGCATTCCTTTTCCTACGTGCAATGTCTATGAGGTTTGAAATGATTGTGACCCTCCAAGTGCAGGGCAAGCCTAATTCTATTTTGTTGAATATGTCCTGCATTGCCTTTACAGTATTTTCCTTGAATTACCATTTTCCAACTGGAAAAGGAGGGCTTGGAGCATTGGCAACTAATACATTTTCTTTGCTTGCATATTTGAACGCGCAATATCCATGATATTTGATGATCCGGTATTCAAGTACAAGGCAAGTCGACGATGTGTTCTTGAAATTCTCACGCATTCCCTTCCAATTAAGACCATAATATAAGTTGTTACAAATAATTTGAAAATGATATCTTGCCACATTTGCAATTGTCAAGTATTCTTGCATTCCTTTTCCTACGTGCAATGTCTATGAGGTTTGAAATGATTGTGGCCCTTCAAGTGCAAGGCAAGCCTAATTCTATTTTGTTGAATATGTCACGCATTGCCTTTACAGTATTTTCCTTGAATTACCATTTTCCAACTGGAAAAGGAGGGCTTGGAGCATTGGCAACTAATACATTTTCTTTGCTTGCATATTTGAACGCGCAATATCCATGATATTTGATGATCCGGTATTCAAGTACAAGGCAAGTCGACGATGTGTTCTTGAAATTCTCACGCATTCCCTTCCAATTAAGACCATAAAATAAGTTGTTACAAATAATTTGAAAATGATATCTTGCCACATTTGCAATTGTCAAGTATTCTTGCATTCCTTTTCCTACGTGCAATGTCTATGAGGTTTGAAATGATTGTGGCCCTTCAAGTGCAAGGCAAGCCTAATTCTATTTTGTTGAATATGTCACGCATTGCCTTTACAGTATTTTCCTTGAATTACCATTTTCCAACTGGAAAAGGAAGGCTTGGAGCATTGGCAACTAATACATTTTCTTTGCTTGTATATTTTGACGTGCAATATGCATGAGATTTGCTGTTCCGGTATTCAAGTACAAGGCAAGTCGACGATGTGTTCTTGAAATTCTCACGCATTGCCTTCCAATTTAGACCATAAAATAAGTTGTTACAAATAATTTGCAAATGATATCTTGCAACATTTGTTTTGTCAAGTATTCTTGCATTCCTTTTCCTACGTGCAATGTCTATGAGGTTTGAAATGATTGTGTCCCTCCAAGTGCAGGGCAAGCCTAATTCTATTTTGTTGAATCTGTCAGGACTTGCCTTTACAGTATTTTCCTTGAATTACCATTTTCCAACTGGAAAAGGAGGGCTTGGAGCATTGGCAACTAATACATTTTCTTTGCTTGCATATTTGAACGTGCAATATCCATGATATTTGATGATCCGGTATTAAAGTACGAGGCATGTCGACGATGTGTTCTTGAAATTCTCACGCATTGCCTTCCAATTTAGACCATAAAATAAGTTGTTACAAATAATTTGAAAATGATATCTTGCAACATTTGTTTTGGCGAGTATTCTTGCATTCCTTTTCCTACGTGCAATGTCTATGAGGTTTGAAATGATTGTGACCCTCCAAGTGCAGGGCAAGCCTAATTCTATTTTGTTGAATCTGTCAGGACTTGCCTTTACAGTATTTTCCTTGAATTACCATTTTCCAACTGGAAAAGGAGGGCTTGGAGCATTGGCAACTAATACATTTTCTTTGCTTGCATATTTGAACGTGCAATATCCATGATATTTGATGATCCGGTATTAAAGTACGAGGCAAGTCGACGATGTGTTCTTGAAATTCTCACGCATTGCCTTCCAATTTAGACCATAAAATAAGTTGTTACAAATAATTTGAAAATGATATCTTGCAACATTTGTTTTGGCAAGTATTCTTGCATTCCTTTTCCTACGTGCAATGTCTATGAGGTTTGAAATGATTGTGACCCTCCAAGTGCAGGGCAAGCCTAATTCTATTTTGTTGAATATGTCCTGCATTGCCTTTACAGTATTTTCCTTGAATTACCATTTTCCAACTGGAAAAGGAGGGCTTGGAGCATTGGCAACTAATACATTTTCTTTGCTTGCATATTTGAACGCGCAATATCCATGATATTTGATGATCCGGTATTCAAGTACAAGGCAAGTCGACGATGTGTTCTTGAAATTCTCACGCATTCCCTTCCAATTAAGACCATAAAATAAGTTGTTACAAATAATTTGAAAATGATATCTTGCCACATTTGCAATTGTCAAGTATTCTTGCATTCCTTTTCCTACGTGCAATGTCTATGAGGTTTGAAATGATTGTGGCCCTTCAAGTGCAAGGCAAGCCTAATTCTATTTTGTTGAATATGTCACGCATTGCCTTTACAGTATTTTCCTTGAATTACCATTTTCCAACTGGAAAAGGAAGGCTTGGAGCATTGGCAACTAATACATTTTCTTTGCTTGTATATTTTGACGTGCAATATGCATGAGATTTGCTGTTCCGGTCTTAAAGTACAAGGCAAGTCGACGATGTGTTCTTGAAATTCTCACGCATTGCCTTCCAATTTAGACCATAAAATAAGTTGTTATATATAATTTGAAAATGATATCTTGCAACATTTGCATTTGTCAAGTATTCTTGCTTTCCTTTTCCTACGTGCAATGTCTATGAGGTTTGAAATGATTGTGGCCCTTCAAGTGCAAGGCAAGCCTAATTCTATTTTGTTGAATATGTCACGCATTGCCTTTACAGTATTTTCCTGGAATTACCATTTTCCAACTGGAAAAGGAAGGCTTGGAGCATTGGCAACTAATACATTTCCTTTGCTTGCATATTTGGCCGTGCAATATGCATGAGATTTGATGTTCCGGTGTTAAAGTACAAGGCAAGTCGACGATGTGTTCTTGAAATTCTCACGCATTGCCTTCCAATTTAGACCATAAAATAAGTTGTTACAAATAATTTGCAAATGACATCTTGCAACATTTGTTTTGTCAAGTATTCTTGCATTCCTTTTCCTACGTGCAATGTCTATAACGTTTGAAATGATTGTGACCCTCCAAGTGCAGGGCAAGCCTAATTCTATTTTGTTGAATATGCCACGCATTGCCTTTACAGTATTTTCCTTGAATTACCATTTTCCAACTGGAAAAGGAAGGCTTGGAGCATTGGCAACTTCCACATTTTCTTTGGTTGCATATTTTGATGTGCAATATGCATGATATTTGATGTTCCGGTCTTAAAGTACAAGGCAAGTCGACGATGTGTTCTTGAAATTCTCACGCATTGCCTTCCAATTTAGACCATAAAATAAGTTGTTATATATAATTTGAAAATGATATCTTGCAACATTTGCATTTGTCAAGTATTCTTGCTTTCCTTTTCCTACGTGCAATGTCTATGAGGTTTGAAATGATTGTGACCCTCCAAGTGCAAGGCAAGCCTAATTCTATTTTGTTAAATCTGTCAGGACTTGCCTTTATAGTATTTTCCTTGAATTACCATTTTCCAACTGGAAAAGGAAGGCTTGGAGCATTGGCAACTTCCACATTTCCTTTGGTTGCATATTTTGACGTGCAATATGCATGAGATTTGATGTTCCGGCGTTAAAGTAGAAGGCAAGTCGACGATGTGTTCTTGAAACTCTCACGCATTGCCTTCCAATTTAGACCCTAAAATAAGTTGTTACAAATAATTTGAAAATGATATCTTGCAACATTTGTTTTTGTCAAGTATTCTTGATTTCCTTTTCCTACATGCAATGTCTATGAGGTTTGAAATGATTGTGGCCCTCCAAGTGCAAGGCAAGCCTAATTCTATTTTGTTGAATATGTCACGCATTGCCTTTACAGTATTTTCCTTGAATTACGATTTTCCAACTGGAAAAGGAGGGCTTGGAGCATTGGCAACTAATACATTTTCTTTGCTTGCATATTTGAACGTGCAATATCCATGATATTTGATGATCCGGTATTAAAGTACGAGGCAAGTCGACGATGTGTTTTTGAAATTCTCACGCATTGCCTTCCAATTTAGACCATAAAATAAGTTGTTACAAATAATTTGCAAATGATATCTTGCGTCATTTGGTTTTGTCAAGTATTCTTGCATTCCTTTTCCTACGTGCAATGTGTATGACGTTTGAAATGATTGTGACCCTCCAAGTGCAGGGCAAGCCTAATTCTATTTTGTTGAATATGTCACGCATTGCCTTTACAGTATTTTCCTTGAATTACCATTTTCCAACTAGAAAAGGAAGGCTTGGAGCATTGGCAACTTCCACATTTCCTTTGGTTGCATATTTTGACGTGCAATATGCATGAGATTTGATGTTCCGGCGTTAAAGTACAAGGCAAGTCGACGATATGTTCTTGAAATTCTCACGCATTGCCTTCCAATTTAGACCCTAAAATAAGTTGTTACAAATAATTTGAAAATGATATCTTGCAACATTTGTTTTTGTCAAGTATTCTTGATTTCCTTTTCCTACGTGCAATGTCTATGAGGTTTGAAATGATTGTGGCCCTCCGAGTGCAAGGCATCCCTAATTCTATTTTGATGAATTTGTCACGCATTGCCTTTACAGTATTTTCCTTGAATTACCATTTTCCAAATGGAAAAGGAAGGCTTGGAGCATTGGCAACTAATACAATTTCTTTGCTTGCATATTTTGACGTGCAATATGCATGATATTTGATGTTCCGGCGTTAAAGTACAAGGCAAGTCGACGATGTGTTCTTGAAATTCTCACGCATTGCCTTCCAATTTAGACCATAAAATAAGTTGTTACAAATAATTTGAAAATGATATCTTGCCACATTTGCTTTGTCAAGTATTCTTGCATTCCTTTTCCTACGTGCAATGTGTATGTGGTTTGAAATGATTGTGGCCCTCCGAGTGCAAGGCATCCTAATTCTATTTTGTTGAATATGCCATGCATTGCCTTTACAGTATTTTCCTTGAATTACCATTTTCCATCTAGAAAAGGAAGGCTTGGAGCATTGGCAACTAATACATTTTCTTTGGTTGCATATTTTGACGTGCAATATGCATGAGATTTCATGATCCCGGGGTAAAGTACAAGGCAAGTCGACGATGTGTTTTTGAAATTCTCACGCATTGCCTTCCAATTTAGACCATAAAATAAGTTGTTACAAATAATTTGCAAATGATATCTTGCGTCATTTGGTTTTGTCAAGTATTCTTGCATTCCTTTTCCTACGTGCAATGTGTATGACGTTTGAAATGATTGTGACCCTCCAAGTGCAAGGCAAGCCTAATTCTATTTTGTTGAATATGTCACGCATTGCCTTTACAGTATTTTCCTTGAATTACCATTTTCCAACTAGAAAAGGAAGGCTTGGAGCATTGGCAACTAATACATTTTCTTTGGTTGCATATTTTGACGTGCAATATGCATGAGATTTCATGTTCCCGGGGTAAAGTACAAGGCAAGTCAACAATGTATTCATGAAATTCTCACGCATTGCCTTCTAATTTAGACCATAAAATAAGTTGTTACAAATAATTTGAAAATGATATCTTCCAACATTTGATTTTGCCAAGTATTCTTGCATTCCATTTCCTACGAGCAATGTCTATGAGGTTTGAAATGATTGTGGCCCTTCAAGTGCAAGGCAAGCCTAATTCTATTTTGTTGAATTTGTCACGCATTGCCATTACAGTATTTTACTTGAATTACCATTTTCCAACTGGAAAAGGAAGGCTTGGAGTATTGGCAACTAATACATTTTCTTTGCTTGCATATTTTGAGGTGCAATAAGCATGAGATTTGATGTTCCGTTGTTAAAGTACAAGGCAAGTCGACGATGTGTTCTTGAAATTCTCACGCATTGCCTTCCAATTTAGACCATAAAATAAGTTGTTACAAATAATTTGAAAATGATATCTTCCAACATTTGATTTTGTCAAGTATTCTTGCATTCCATTTCCTACGTGCAATGTGTATGTGGTTTGAAATGATTGTGGCCCTCCGAGTGCAAGGCATCCCTAATTCTATTTTGATGAATCTGCCACGCATTGCCTTTATAGTATTTTCCTTGAATTACCATTTTCCAACTGGAAAAGAAAGGCTTGGAGCATTGGCAACTAATACATTTTCTTTGTTTGCATATTTGGCCGTGCAATATGCATGAGATTTGATGTTCCGGTGTTAAAGTACAAGGCGAGTCGACGATGTGTTCTTGAAATTCTCACGCATTGCCTTCCAATTTAGACCATAAAATAAGTTGTTACAAATAATTTGAAATTGATATCTTGCAACATTTGCTTTTGTCAAGTATTCTTGCATTCCTTTTCCTACGTGCAATGTGTATGAGGTTTGAAATGATTGTGGCCCTTCAAGTGCAAGGCAAGCCTAATTCTATTTTGTTGAATTTGTCACGCATTGCCTTTACAGTATTTTACTTGAATTACCATTTTCCAACTGGAAAAGGAAGGCTTGGAGTATTGGCAACTAATACATTTTCTTTGCTTGCATATTTTGAGGTGCAATAAGCATGAGATTTGATGTTCCGTTGTTAAAGTACAAGGCAAGTCGACGATGTGTTCTTGAAATTCTCACGCATTGCCTTCCAATTTAGACCATAAAATAAGTTGTTACAAATAATTTGAAAATGATATCTTCCAACATTTGATTTTGTCAAGTATTCTTGCATTCCATTTCCTACGTGCAATGTGTATGTGGTTTGAAATGATTGTGGCCCTCCGAGTGCAAGGCATCCCTAATTCTATTTTGATGAATCTGCCACGCATTGCCTTTATAGTATTTTCCTTGAATTACCATTTTCCAACTGGAAAAGAAAGGCTTGGAGCATTGGCAACTAATACATTTTCTTTGTTTGCATATTTGGCCGTGCAATATGCATGAGATTTGATGTTCCGGTGTTAAAGTACAAGGCGAGTCGACGATGTGTTCTTGAAATTCTCACGCATTGCCTTCCAATTTAGACCATAAAAGAAGTTGTTACAAATAATTTGAAAATGATATCTTGCGTCATTTGCTTTTGTCAAGTATTCTTGCATTCCTTTTCCTACGTGCAATGTCTATGAGGTTTGAAATGATTGTGGCCCTTCAAGTGCAAGGCAAGCCTAATTCTATTTTGTTGAATTTGTCACGCATTGCCTTTACAGTATTTTCCTTGAATTACCATTTTCCAACTAGAAAAGGAAGGCTTGGAGCATTGGCAACTAATACATTTTCTTTGCTTGCATATTTTGAGGTGCAATATGCATGAGATTTGATGTTGCCTTGTTAAAGTACAAGGCAAGTCAACAATGTGTTCTTGGAATTCTCACGCATTGCCTTCCAATTTAGACCGTAAAATAAGTTGTTACAAATAATTTGAAAATGATATCTTGCGACATTTGCTTTTGTCAAGTATTCTTGCATTCCTTTTCCTACGTGCAATGTCTATGAGGTTGGAAATGATTGTGGCCCTTCAAGTGCAAGGCAAGCCTAATTCTATTTTGTTGAATTTGTCACGCATTGCCTTTACAGTATTTTCCTTGAATTACCATTTTCCAACTGGAAAAGGAAGGCTTGGAGCATTGGCAACTAATACATTTTCTTTGTTTGCATATTTGGCCGTGCAATATGCATGAGATTTGATGTTCCGGTGTTAAAGTACAATGCGAGTCGACGATGTTTTCTTGAAATTCTCACGCATTGCCTTCCAATTTAGACCATAAAACAAGTTGTTACAAATAATTTGAAAATGATATCTTGCGTCATTTGCTTTTGTCAAGTATTCATGCATTCCTTTTCCTACGTGCAATGTCTATGAGGTTTTAAATGATTGTGACCCTCCAAGTGCAAGGCAAGCCTAATTCTATTTTGTTGAATTTGTCACGCATTGCCTTTACAGTATTTTCCTTGAATTACCATTTTCCAACTGGAAAAGGAAGGCTTGGAGTATTGGCAACTAATACATTTTCTTTGCTTGCATATTTTGAGGTGCAATAAGCATGAGATTTGATGTTCCGTTGTTAAAGTACAAGGCAAGTCGACGATGTGTTCTTGAAATTCTCACGCATTGCCTTCCAATTTAGACCATAAAATAAGTTGTTACAAATAATTTGAAAATGATATCTTCCAACATTTGATTTTGTCAAGTATTCTTGCATTCCATTTCCTACGTGCAATGTGTATGTGGTTTGAAATGATTGTGGCCCTCCGAGTGCAAGGCATCCCTAGTTCTATTTTGATGAATCTGCCACGCATTGCCTTTACAGTATTTTCCTTGAATTACCATTTTCCAACTGGAAAAGAAAGGCTTGGAGCATTGGCAACTAATACATTTTCTTTGTTTGCATATTTGGCCGTGCAATATGCATGAGATTTGATGTTCCGGTGTTAAAGTACAAGGCAAGTCGACGATGTGTTCTTGAAATTCTCACGCATTGCCTTCCAATTTAGACCCTAAAATAAGTTGTTACAAATAATTTGAAAATGATATCTTGCAACATTTGTTTTTGTCAAGTATTCTTGATTTCCTTTTCCTACGTGCAATGTGTATGTGGTTTGAAATGATTGTGGCCCTCCGAGTGCAAGGCATCCCTAGTTCTATTTTGATGAATCTGCCACGCATTGCCTTTACAGTATTTTCCTTGAATTACCATTTTCCAACTGGAAAAGAAAGGCTTGGAGCATTGGCAACTAATACATTTTCTTTGTTTGCATATTTGGCCGTGCAATATGCATGAGATTTGATGTTCCGGTGTTAAAGTACAAGGCGAGTCGACGATGTGTTCTTGAAATTCTCACGCATTGCCTTCCAATTTAGACCATAAAAGAAGTTGTTACAAATAATTTGAAAATGATATCTTGCGTCATTTGCTTTTGTCAAGTATTCTTGCATTCCTTTTCCTACGTGCAATGTCTATGAGGTTTGAAATGATTGTGGCCCTTCAAGTGCAAGGCAAGCCTAATTCTATTTTGTTGAATATGTCACGCATTGTCTTTACAGTATTTTCCTTGAATTACCATTTTCCAACTAGAAAAGGAAGGCTTGGAGCATTGGCAACTAATACATTTTCTTTGGTTGCATATTTTGACGTGCAATATGCATGAGATTTCATGTTCCCGGGGTAAAGTACAAGGCAAGTCAACAATGTATTCTTGAAATTCTCACGCATTGCCTTCTAATTTAGACCATAAAATAAGTTGTTACAAATAATTTGAAAATGATATCTTCCAACATTTGATTTTGCCAAGTATTCTTGCATTCCATTTCCTACGAGCAATGTCTATGAGGTTTGAAATGATTGTGGCCCTTCAAGTGCAAGGCAAGCCTAATTCTATTTTGTTGAATTTGTCACGCATTGCCTTTACAGTATTTTCCTTGAATTACCATTTTCCAATTGGAAAAGGAAGGCTTGGAGCATTGGCAACTAATACATTTTCTTTGCTTGCATATTTTGAGGTGCAATATGTATGAGATTTGATGTTCCGGTGTTAAAGTACAAGGCATGTCAACAATGTGTTCTTGAAATTCTCACGCATTGCCTTCCAATTTAGACCATAAAATAAGTTGTTACAAATAATTTGAAAATGATATCTTGCAACATTTGATTTTGTCAAGTATTCTTGCATTCCATTTCCTACGTGCAATGTGTATGTGGTTTGAAATGATTGTGGCCCTCCGAGTGCAAGGCATCCCTAATTCTATTTTGATGAATCTGCCACGCATTGCCTTTACAGTATTTTCCTTGAATTACCATTTTCCAACTAGAAAAGGAAGGCTTGGAGCATTGGCAACTAATACATTTTCTTTGCTTGCATATTTTGAGGTGCAATATGCATGAGATTTGATGTTGCCTTGTTAAAGTACAAGGCAAGTCAACAATGTGTTCTTGAAATTCTCACGCATTGCCTTCCAATTTAGACCATAAAATAAGTTGTTACAAATAATTTGAAAATGATATCTTGCGTCATTTGCTTTTGTCAAGTATTCTTGCATTCCTTTTCCTACGTGCAATGTCTATGAGGTTTGAAATGATTGTGACCCTCCAAGTGCAAGGCAAGCCTAATTCTATTTTGTTGAATTTGCCACGCATTGCCTTTACAGTATTTTCTTTGAATTACCATTTTCCAACTGGAAAAGGAAGGCTTGGAGCATTGGCAACTTCTACATTTTCTTTGCTTGCATATTTGGCCGTGCAATATGTATGATATTTGATGTTCCAGTATTAAAGTACAAGGAACGTCGACAAGGGGTTCATGAAATTCTCACACATTGCCTTCCAATT
This sequence comes from Climacium dendroides, assembly GCA_950106755.1. Taxonomy (NCBI): domain Eukaryota; kingdom Viridiplantae; phylum Streptophyta; class Bryopsida; order Hypnales; family Climaciaceae; genus Climacium; species Climacium dendroides. Next base: position 15,017,670 of record OX467088.1, on the reverse strand, counting down.
TAGACCATAGAATAAGTTGTTACAAATAATTTGAAAATGATATCTTCCAACATTTGATTTTGTCAAGTATTCTTGCATTCCTTTTCGTACATGCAATGTGTATGAGGTTTGAAATGATTGTGGCCCTCCGAGTGCAAGGCATCCCTAATTCTATTTTGATGAATCTGCCACGCATTGCCTTTACAGTATTTTCCTTGAATTACCATTTTCCAACTGGAAAAGGAAGGCTTGGAGCATTGGCAACTAATACATTTTCTTTGCTTGCATATTTTGAGGTGCAATATGCATGAGATTTGATGTTCCCTTGTTAAAGTACAAGGCAAGTCAACAATGTATTCTTGAAATTCTCACGCATTGCCTTCCAATTTAGACCATAAAATAAGTTGTTACAAATAATTTGAAAATGATATCTTGCGACAATTGCTTTTGTCAAGTATTCTTGCATTCCTTTTCCTACGTGCAATGTCTATGAGGTTTGAAATGATTGTGGCCCTTCAAGTGCAAGGCAAGCCTAATTCTATTTTGTTGAATTTGTCACGCATTGCCTTTACAGTATTTTCCTTGAATTACCATTTTCCAAATGGAAAAGGAAGGCTTGGAGCATTGGCAACTAATACATTTTCTTTGGTTGCATATTTTGACGTGCAATATGCATGAGATTTGATGTTCCGGCGTTAAAGTACAAGGCAAGTCGACGATGTGTTCTTGAAATTCTCACGCATTGCCTTCCAATTTAGACCATAAAATAAGTTGTTACAAATAATTTGAAAATGATATCTTGCAACATTTGTTTTTGTCAAGTATTCTTGATTTCCTTTTCCTACGTGCAATGTGTATGTGGTTTGAAATGATTGTGGCCCTCCGAGTGCAAGGCATCCCTAGTTCTATTTTGATGAATCTGCCACGCATTGCCTTTACAGTATTTTCCTTGAATTACCATTTTCCAACTGGAAAAGGAAGGCTTGGAGCATTTGCAACTAATACATTTTCTTTGGTTGCATATTTTGACGTGCAATATGCATGAGATTTGATGTTCCGGCGTTAAAGTACAAGGCAAGTCAACAATGTTATCTTGAAATTCTCACGCATTGCCTTCGAATTTAGACCATAAAATAAGTTGTTACAAATAATTTGAAAATGATATCTTCCAACATTTGATTTTGTCAAGTATTCTTGCATTCCATTTCCTACGTGCAATGTGTATGTGGTTTGAAATGATTGTGGCCCTCCGAGTGCAAGGCATCCCTAGTTCTATTTTGATGAATCTGCCACGCATTGCCTTTACAGTATTTTCCTTGAATTACCATTTTCCAACTGGAAAAGAAAGGCTTGCAGCATTGGCAACTAATACATTTTCTTTGTTTGCATATTTGGCCGTGCAATATGCATGAGATTTGATGTTCCGGTGTTAAAGTACAAGGCAAGTCGACGATGTGTTCTTGAAATTCTCACGCATTGCCTTCCAATTTAGACCCTAAAATAAGTTGTTACAAATAATTTGAAAATGATATCTTGCAACATTTGTTTTTGTCAAGTATTCTTGATTTCCTTTTCCTACGTGCAATGTGTATGTGGTTTGAAATGATTGTGGCCCTCCGAGTGCAAGGCATCCCTAGTTCTATTTTGATGAATCTGCCACGCATTGCCTTTACAGTATTTTCCTTGATTTACCATTTTCCAACTGGAAAAGAAAGGCTTGGAGCATTGGCAACTAATACATTTTCTTTGGTTGCATATTTTGACGTGCAATATGCATGAGATTTGATGTTCCGGCGTTAAAGTACAAGGCAAGTCAACAATGTATTCTTGAAATTCTCACGCATTGCCTTCGAATTTAGACCATAAAATAAGTTGTTACAAATAATTTGAAAATGATATCTTGCGACAATTGCTTTTGTCAAGTATTCTTGCATTCCTTTTCCTACGTGCAATGTCTATGAGGTTTGGAATGATTGTGGCCCTTCAAGTGCAAGGCAAGCCTAATTCTATTTTGTTGAATTTGTCACGCATTGCCTTTACAGTATTTTCCTTGAATTACCATTTTCCAACTGGAAAAGGAAGGCTTGGAGCATTGGCAACTAATACATTTTCTTTGGTTGCATATTTTGACGTGCAATATGCATGAGATTTGATGTTCCGGCGTTAAAGTACAAGGCAAGTCGACGATGTGTTCTTGAAATTCTCACGCATTGCCTTCCAATTTAGACCATAAAATAAGTTGTTACAAATAATTTGAAAATGATATCTTCCAACATTTGCTTTTGTCAAGTATTCTTGCATTCCATTTCCTACGTGCAATGTGTATGAGGTTTGAAATGATTGTGGCCCTCCGAGTGCAAGGCATCCCTAATTCTATTTTGTTGAATCTGCCACGCATTGCCTTTACAGTATTTTCCTTGAATTACCATTTTCCAACTGGAAAAAGAAGGCTTGGAGCATTGGCAACTAATACATTTTCTTTGCTTGCATATTTGAACGTGCAATATCTATGAGATTTGATGTTCCATTGTTAAAGTACAAGGCAAGTCCACAATGTGTTTTTGAAATTCTCACGCATTGCCTTCCAATTTAGACCATAAAATAAGTTGTTACAAATAATTTGAAAATGATATCTTGCGACATTTGCTTTTGTCAAGTATTCTTGCATTCCTTTTCCTACGTGCAATGTGTATGAGGTTTGAAATGATTGTGGCCCTTCAAGTGCAAGGCAAGCCTAATTCTATTTTGTTGAATTTGTCACGCATTGCCTTTACAGTATTTTCCTTGAATTACCATTTTCCAACTGGAAAAGGAAGGCTTGGAGCATTTGCAACTAATACATTTTCTTTGCTTGCATATTTGAACATGCAATATCTATGATATTTAAAGTTGCGGTGTTAAAGTACAAGGCAAGTCAACAATGTGTTCTTGAAATTCTCACGCATTGCCTTCCAATTTAGACCATAAAATAAGTTGTTACAAATAATTTGAAAATGATATCGTGCGTCATTTGCTTTTGTCAAGTATTCTTGCATTCTTTTTCCTACGTGCAATGTCTATGAGGTTTGAAATGATTGTGGCCCTTCAAGTGCAAGGCAAGCCTAATTCTATTTTGTTGAATTTGTCACGCATTGCCTTTACAGTATTTTCCTTGAATTACCATTTTCCAAATGGAAAAGGAAGGCTTGGAGCATTGGCAACTAATACATTTTCTTTGTTTCCATATTTGAACGTGCAATATCTATGATATTTGAACTTCCGGTGTTAAAGTACAAGGCAAGGCGACGATGTGTTCTTGAAATTCTCACGCATTGCCTTCCAATTTAGACCATAAAATAAGTTGTTACAAATAATTTGAAAATGATATCTTGCGTCATTTGCTTTTGTCAAGTATTCTTGCATTCCTTTTCCTACGTGCAATGTCTATGAGGTTTGAAATGATTGTGGCCCTTCAAGTGCAAGGCAAGCCTAATTCTATTTTGTTGAATTTGTCACGCATTGCCTTTACAGTATTTTCCTTGAATTACCATTTTCCAACTGGAAAAGGAAGGCTTGGAGCATTTGCAACTAATCCATTTTCTTTGCTTGCATATTTGAACATGCAATATCTATGATATTTAAAGTTGCGGTGTTAAAGTACAAGGCAAGTCAACAATGTGTTCTTGAAATTCTCACGCATTGCCTTCCAATTTAGACCATAAAATAAGTTGTTACAAATAATTTGAAAATGATATCTTGCGTCATTTGCTTTTGTCAAGTATTCTTGCATTCTTTTTCCTACGTGCAATGTCTATGAGGTTTGAAATGATTGTGGCCCTTCAAGTGCAAGGCAAGCCTAATTCTATTTTGTTGAATTTGTCACGCATTGCCTTTACAGTATTTTCCTTGAATTACCATTTTCCAACTGGAAAAAGAAGGCTTGGAGCATTGGCAACTAATACATTTTCTTAGCTTGCATATTTGAACGTGCAATATCTATGATATTTGAAGTTCCGGTGTTAAAGTACAAGGCAAGGCGACGATGTGTTCTTGAAATTCTCACGCATTGCCTTCCAATTTAGACCATAAAATAAGTTGTTACAAATAATTTGAAAATGATATCTTGCGTCATTTGCTTTTGTCAAGTATTCTTGCATTCCTTTTCCTACGTGCAATGTCTATGAGGTTTGAAATGATTGTGGCCCTTCAAGTGCAAGGCAAGCCTAATTCTATTTTGTTGAATTTGTCACGCATTGCCTTTACAGTATTTTCCTTGAATTACCATTTTCCAACTGGAAAAGGAAGGCTTGGAGCATTTGCAACTAATCCATTTTCTTTGCTTGCATATTTGAACATGCAATATCTATGATATTTAAAGTTGCGGTGTTAAAGTACAAGGCAAGTCAACAATGTGTTCTTGAAATTCTCACGCATTGCCTTCCAATTTAGACCATAAAATAAGTTGTTACAAATAATTTGAAAATGATATCTTGCGTCATTTGCTTTTGTCAAGTATTCTTGCATTCTTTTTCCTACGTGCAATGTCTATGAGGTTTGAAATGATTGTGGCCCTTCAAGTGCAAGGCAAGCCTAATTCTATTTTGTTGAATTTGTCACGCATTGCCTTTACAGTATTTTCCTTGAATTACCATTTTCCAACTGGAAAAAGAAGGCTTGGAGCATTGGCAACTAATACATTTTCTTAGCTTGCATATTTGAACGTGCAATATCTATGATATTTGAAGTTCCGGTGTTAAAGTACAAGGCAAGGCGACGATGTGTTCTTGAAATTCTCACGCATTGCCTTCCAATTTAGACCATAAAATAAGTTGTTACAAATAATTTGAAAATGATATCTTGCGTCATTTGCTTTTGTCAAGTATTCTTGCATTCCTTTTCCTACGTGCAATGTCTATGAGGTTTGAAATGATTGTGGCCCTTCAAGTGCAAGGCAAGCCTAATTCTATTTTGTTGAATTTGTCACGCATTGCCTTTACAGTATTTTCCTGGAATTACCATTTTCCAACTGGAAAAGGAAGGCTTGGAGCATTGGCAACTTCCAGATTATCTTTGTTTCCATATTTGAACGTGCAATATCTATGATATTTGAAGTTCCGTTGTTAAAGTACAAGGCAAGTCGACGATGTGTTCTTGAAATTCTCACGCATTGCCTTCCGATTTAGACCATAAAATAAGTTGTTACAAATAATTTGAAAATGATATCTTGCGTCATTTGCTTTTGTCAAGTATTCTTGCATTCCTTTTCCTACGTGCAATGTCTATGAGGTTTGAAATGATTGTGGCCCTTCAAGTGCAAGGCAAGCCTAATTCTATTTTGTTGAATTTGTCACGCATTGCCTTTACAGTATTTTCCTTGAATTACCATTTTCCAACTGGAAAAGGAAGGCTTGGAGCATTGGCAACTAATACATTTTCTTTGCTTGCATATTTGAACATGCAATATCTATGATATTTAAAGTTGCGGTGTTAAAGTACAAGGCAAGTCAACAATGTGTTCTTGAAATTCTCACGCATTGCCTTCCAATTTAGACCATAAAATAAGTTGTTACAAATAATTTGAAAATGATATTGTGCGTCATTTGCTTTTGTCAAGTATTCTTGCATTCCTTTTCCTACGTGCAATGTCTATGAGGTTTGAAATGATTGTGGCCCTTCAAGTGCAAGGCAAGCCTAATTCTATTTTGTTGAATTTGTCACGCATTGCCTTTACAGTATTTTCCTTGAATTACCATTTTCCAAATGGAAAAGGAAGGCTTGGAGCATTGGCAACTTCCAGATAATCTTTGCTTGCATATTTGAAAGTGCAATATCTATGATATTTGAACTTCCGGTGTTAAAGTACAAGGCAAGGCGACGATGTGTTCTTGAAATTCTCACGCATTGCCTTCCAATTTAGACCATAAAATAAGTTGTTACAAATAATTTGAAAATGATATCTTGCGACATTTGCTTTTGTCAAGTATTCTTGCATTCCTTTTCCTACGTGCAATGTCTATGAGGTTTGAAATGATTGTGGCCCTTCAAGTGCAAGGCAAGCCTAATTCTATTTTGTTGAATTTGTCACGCATTGCCTTTACAGTATTTTCCTTGAATTACCATTTTCCAACTGGAAAAGGAAGGCTTGGAGCATTGGCAACTAATACATTTTCTTTGGTTGCATATTTTGACGTGCAATATGCATGAGATTTGATGTTCCGGCGTTAAAGTACAAGGCAAGTCGACGATGTGTTCTTGAAATTCTCACGCATTGCCTTCCAATTTAGACCATAAAATAAGTTGTTACAAATAATTTGAAAATGATATCTTGCGTCATTTGCTTTTGTCAAGTATTCTTGCATTCCTTTTCCTACGTGCATTGTCTATGAGGTTTGAAATGATTGTGGCCCTTCAAGTGCAAGGCAAGCCTAATTCTATTTTGTTGAATTTGTCACGCATTGCCTTTACAGTATTTTCCTTGAATTACCATTTTCCAACTGGAATAGGAAGGCTTGGAGCATTGGCAACTAATACATTTTCTTTGTTTCCATATTTGAACGTGCAATATCTATGATATTTGAAGTTCCGGTGTTAAAGTACAAGGCAAGTCGACGATGTGTTCTTGAAATTCTCACGCATTGCCTTCCAATTTAGACCATAAAATAAGTTGTTACAAATAATTTGAAAATGATATCTTGCGTCATTTGCTTTTGTCAAGTATTCTTGCATTCCTTTTCCTACGTGCAATGTCTATGAGGTTTGAAATGATTGTGGCCCTTCAAGTGCAAGGCAAGCCTAATTCTATTTTGTTGAATTTGTCACGCATTGCCTTTACAGTATTTTCCTTGAATTACCATTTTCCAACTGGAAAAAGAAGGCTTGGAGCATTGGCAACTAACAGATTATCTTTGCTTGCATATTTGAACGTGCAATATCTATGATATTTGAAGTTCCGGTGTTAAAGTACAAGGCAAGTCAACAATGTGTTCTTGAAATTCTCACGCATTGCCTTCCAATTTAGACCATAAAATAAGTTGTTACAAATAATTTGAAAATGATATTGTGCGTCATTTGCTTTTGTCAAGTATTCTTGCTTTCCTTTTCCTACGTGCAATGTCTATGAGGTTTGAAATGATTGTGGCCCTTCAAGTGCAAGGCAAGCCTAATTCTATTTTGTTGAATTTGTCACGCATTGCCTTTACAGTATTTTCCTTGAATTACCATTTTCCAAATGGAAAAGGAAGGCTTGGAGCATTGGCAACTTCCAGATAATCTTTGCTTGCATATTTGAAAGTGCAATATCTATGATATTTGAACTTCCGGTGTTAAAGTACAAGGCAAGGCGACGATGTGTTCTTGAAATTCTCACGCATTGCCTTCCAATTTAGACCATAAAATAAGTTGTTACAAATAATTTGAAAATGATATCTTGCGACATTTGCTTTTGTCAAGTATTCTTGCATTCCTTTTCCTACGTGCAATGTCTATGAGGTTTGAAATGATTGTGGCCCTTCAAGTGCAAGGCAAGCCTAATTCTATTTTGTTGAATTTGTCACGCATTGCCTTTACAGTATTTTCCTTGAATTACCATTTTCCAAATGGAAAAGGAAGGCTTGGAGCATTGGCAACTTCCAGATTATCTTTGCTTGCATATTTGAAAGTGCAATATCTATGATATTTGAACTTCCGGTGTTAAAGTACAAGGCAAGTCGACGATGTGTTCTTGAAATTCTCACGCATTGCCTTCCAATTTAGACCATAAAATAAGTTGTTACAATAATTTGAAAATGATATCTTGCGACATTTGCTTTTGTCAAGTATTCTTGCATTCCTTTTCCTACGTGCAATGTCTATGAGGTTTGAAATGATTGTGGCCCTTCAAGTGCAAGGCAAGCCTAATTCTATTTTGTTGAATTTGTCACGCATTGCCTTTACAGTATTTTCCTTGAATTACCATTTTCCAAATGGAAAAGGAAGGCTTGGAGCATTGGCAACTAATACATTTTCTTTGTTTCCATATTTGAACGTGCAATATCTATGATATTTGAACTTCCGGTGTTAAAGTACAAGGCAAGGCGACGATGTGTTCTTGAAATTCTCACGCATTGCCTTCCAATTTAGACCATAAAATAAGTTGTTACAAATAATTTGAAAATGATATCTTGCGTCATTTGCTTTTGTCAAGTATTCTTGCATTCCTTTTCCTACGTGCAATGTCTATGAGGTTTGAAATGATTGTGGCCCTTCAAGTGCAAGGCAAGCCTAATTCTATTTTGTTGAATTTGTCACGCATTGCCTTTACAGTATTTTCCTTGAATTACCATTTTCCAAATGGAAAAGGAAGGCTTGGAGCATTGGCAACTTCCAGATTATCTTTGCTTGCATATTTGAAAGTGCAATATCTATGATATTTGAACTTCCGGTGTTAAAGTACAAGGCAAGTCGACGATGTGTTCTTGAAATTCTCACGCATTGCCTTCCAATTTAGACCATAAAATAAGTTGTTACAATAATTTGAAAATGATATCTTGCGACATTTGCTTTTGTCAAGTATTCTTGCATTCCTTTTCCTACGTGCAATGTCTATGAGGTTTGAAATGATTGTGGCCCTTCAAGTGCAAGGCAAGCCTAATTCTATTTTGTTGAATTTGTCACGCATTGCCTTTACAGTATTTTCCTTGAATTACCATTTTCCAAATGGAAAAGGAAGGCTTGGAGCATTGGCAACTAATACATTTTCTTTGTTTCCATATTTGAACGTGCAATATCTATGATATTTGAACTTCCGGTGTTAAAGTACAAGGCAAGGCGACGATGTGTTCTTGAAATTCTCACGCATTGCCTTCCAATTTAGACCATAAAATAAGTTGTTACAAATAATTTGAAAATGATATCTTGCGTCATTTGCTTTTGTCAAGTATTCTTGCATTCCTTTTCCTACGTGCAATGTCTATGAGGTTTGAAATGATTGTGGCCCTTCAAGTGCAAAGCAAGCCTAATTCTATTTTGTTGAATTTGTCACGCATTGCCTTTACAGTATTTTCCTTGAATTACCATTTTCCAAATGGAAAAGGAAGGCTTGGAGCATTGGCAACTTCCAGATAATCTTTGCTTGCATATTTGAAAGTGCAATATCTATGATATTTGAACTTCCGGTGTTAAAGTACAAGGCAAGTCGACGATGTGTTCTTGAAATTCTCACGCATTGCCTTCCAATTTAGACCATAAAATAAGTTGTTACAATAATTTGAAAATGATATCTTGCGACATTTGCTTTTGTCAAGTATTCTTGCATTCCTTTTCCTACGTGCAATGTCTATGAGGTTTGAAATGATTGTGGCCCTTCAAGTGCAAGGCAAGCCTAATTCTATTTTGTTGAATTTGTCACGCATTGCCTTTACAGTATTTTCCTTGAATTACCATTTTCCAAATGGAAAAGGAAGGCTTGGAGCATTGGCAACTAATACATTTTCTTTGTTTCCATATTTGAACGTGCAATATCTATGATATTTGAACTTCCGGTGTTAAAGTACAAGGCAAGGCGACGATGTGTTCTTGAAATTCTCACGCATTGCCTTCCAATTTAGACCATAAAATAAGTTGTTACAAATAATTTGAAAATGATATCTTGCGTCATTTGCTTTTGTCAAGTATTCTTGCATTCCTTTTCCTACGTGCAATGTCTATGAGGTTTGAAATGATTGTGGCCCTTCAAGTGCAAGGCAAGCCTAATTCTATTTTGATGAATTTGTCACGCATTGCCTTTACAGTATTTTCCTTGAATTACCATTTTCCAACTGGAAAAGGAAGGCTTGGAGCATTGGCAACTTCCAGATTATCTTTGTTTGCATATTTGAACGTGCAATATCTATGATATTTGAAGTTCCGTTGTTAAAGTACAAGGCAAGTCGACGATGTGTTCTTGAAATTCTCACGCATTGCCTTCCGATTTAGACCATAAAATAAGTTGTTACAAATAATTTGAAAATGATATCTTGCGTCATTTGCTTTTGTCAAGTATTCTTGCATTCCTTTTCCTACGTGCAATGTCTATGAGGTTTGAAATGATTGTGGCCCTTCAAGTGCAAGGCAAGCCTAATTCTATTTTGTTGAATTTGTCACGCATTGCCTTTACAGTATTTTCCTTGAATTACCATTTTCCAACTGGAAAAGGAAGGCTTGGAGCATTGGCAACTAATACATTTTCTTTGCTTGCATATTTGAACATGCAATATCTATGATATTTAAACTTGCGGTGTTAAAGTACAAGGCAAGTCAACAATGTGTTCTTGAAATTCTCACGCATTGCCTTCCAATTTAGACCATAAAATAAGTTGTTACAAATAATTTGAAAATGATATTGTGCGTCATTTGCTTTTGTCAAGTATTCTTGCTTTCCTTTTCCTACGTGCAATGTCTATGAGGTTTGAAATGATTGTGGCCCTTCAAGTGCAAGGCAAGCCTAATTCTATTTTGTTGAATTTGTCACGCATTGCCTTTACAGTATTTTCCTTGAATTACCATTTTCCAAATGGAAAAGGAAGGCTTGGAGCATTGGCAACTTCCAGATAATCTTTGCTTGCATATTTGAAAGTGCAATATCTATGATATTTGAACTTCCGGTGTTAAAGTACAAGGCAAGGCGACGATGTGTTCTTGAAATTCTCACGCATTGCCTTCCAATTTAGACCATAAAATAAGTTGTTACAAATAATTTGAAAATGATATCTTGCGACATTTGCTTTTGTCAAGTATTCTTGCATTCCTTTTCCTACGTGCAATGTCTATGAGGTTTGAAATGATTGTGGCCCTTCAAGTGCAAGGCAAGCCTAATTCTATTTTGTTGAATTTGTCACGCATTGCCTTTACAGTATTTTCCTTGAATTACCATTTTCCAACTGGAATAGGAAGGCTTGGAGCATTGGCAACTAATACATTTTCTTTGTTTCCATATTTGAACGTGCAATATCTATGATATTTGAAGTTCCGGTGTTAAAGTACAAGGCAAGTCGACGATGTGTTCTTGAAATTCTCACGCATTGCCTTCCAATTTAGACCATAAAATAAGTTGTTACAAATAATTTGAAAATGATATTGTGCGTCATTTGCTTTTGTCAAGTATTCTTGCTTTCCTTTTCCTACGTGCAATGTCTATGAGGTTTGAAATGATTGTGGCCCTTCAAGTGCAAGGCAAGCCTAATTCTATTTTGTTGAATTTGTCACGCATTGCCTTTACAGTATTTTCCTTGAATTACCATTTTCCAAATGGAAAAGGAAGGCTTGGAGCATTGGCAACTTCCAGATAATCTTTGCTTGCATATTTGAAAGTGCAATATCTATGATATTTGAACTTCCGGTGTTAAAGTACAAGGCAAGGCGACGATGTGTTCTTGAAATTCTCACGCATTGCCTTCCAATTTAGACCATAAAATAAGTTGTTACAAATAATTTGAAAATGATATCTTGCGACATTTGCTTTTGTCAAGTATTCTTGCATTCCTTTTCCTACGTGCAATGTCTATGAGGTTTGAAATGATTGTGGCCCTTCAAGTGCAAGGCAAGCCTAATTCTATTTTGTTGAATTTGTCACGCATTGCCTTTACAGTATTTTCCTTGAATTACCATTTTCCAACTGGAAAAGGAAGGCTTGGAGCATTGGCAACTAATACATTTTCTTTGTTTCCATATTTGAACGTGCAATATCTATGATATTTGAAGTTCCCGTGTTAAAGTACAAGGCAAGTCGACGATGTGTTCTTGAAATTCTCACGCATTGCCTTCCAATTTAGACCATAAAATAAGTTGTTACAAATAATTTGAAAATGATATCTTGCGTCATTTGCTTTTGTCAAGTATTCTTGCATTCCTTTTCCTACGTGCATTGTCTATGAGGTTTGAAATGATTGTGGCCCTTCAAGTGCAAGGCAAGCCTAATTCTATTTTGTTGAATTTGTCACGCATTGCCTTTACAGTATTTTCCTTGAATTACCATTTTCCAACTGGAATAGGAAGGCTTGGAGCATTGGCAACTAATACATTTTCTTTGTTTCCATATTTGAACGTGCAATATCTATGATATTTGAAGTTCCGGTGTTAAAGTACAAGGCAAGTCGACGATGTGTTCTTGAAATTCTCACGCATTGCCTTCCAATTTAGACCATAAAATAAGTTGTTACAAATAATTTGAAAATGATATCTTGCGTCATTTGCTTTTGTCAAGTATTCTTGCATTCCTTTTCCTACGTGCAATGTCTATGAGGTTTGAAATGATTGTGGCCCTTCAAGTGCAAGGCAAGCCTAATTCTATTTTGTTGAATTTGTCACGCATTGCCTTTACAGTATTTTCCTTGAATTACCATTTTCCAACTGGAAAAAGAAGGCTTGGAGCATTGGCAACTAACAGATTATCTTTGCTTGCATATTTGAACGTGCAATATCTATGATATTTGAAGTTCCGGTGTTAAAGTACAAGGCAAGTCAACAATGTGTTCTTGAAATTCTCACGCATTGCCTTCCAATTTAGACCATAAAATAAGTTGTTACAAATAATTTGAAAATGATATTGTGCGTCATTTGCTTTTGTCAAGTATTCTTGCTTTCCTTTTCCTACGTGCAATGTCTATGAGGTTTGAAATGATTGTGGCCCTTCAAGTGCAAGGCAAGCCTAATTCTATTTTGTTGAATTTGTCACGCATTGCCTTTACAGTATTTTCCTTGAATTACCATTTTCCAAATGGAAAAGGAAGGCTTGGAGCATTGGCAACTTCCAGATAATCTTTGCTTGCATATTTGAAAGTGCAATATCTATGATATTTGAACTTCCGGTGTTAAAGTACAAGGCAAGGCGACGATGTGTTCTTGAAATTCTCACGCATTGCCTTCCAATTTAGACCATAAAATAAGTTGTTACAAATAATTTGAAAATGATATCTTGCGACATTTGCTTTTGTCAAGTATTCTTGCATTCCTTTTCCTACGTGCAATGTCTATGAGGTTTGAAATGATTGTGGCCCTTCAAGTGCAAGGCAAGCCTAATTCTATTTTGTTGAATTTGTCACGCATTGCCTTTACAGTATTTTCCTTGAATTACCATTTTCCAAATGGAAAAGGAAGGCTTGGAGCATTGGCAACTTCCAGATTATCTTTGCTTGCATATTTGAAAGTGCAATATCTATGATATTTGAACTTCCGGTGTTAAAGTACAAGGCAAGTCGACGATGTGTTCTTGAAATTCTCACGCATTGCCTTCCAATTTAGACCATAAAATAAGTTGTTACAAATAATTTGAAAATGATATTGTGCGTCATTTGCTTTTGTCAAGTATTCTTGCTTTCCTTTTCCTACGTGCAATGTCTATGAGGTTTGAAATGATTGTGGCCCTTCAAGTGCAAGGCAAGCCTAATTCTATTTTGTTGAATTTGTCACGCATTGCCTTTACAGTATTTTCCTTGAATTACCATTTTCCAAATGGAAAAGGAAGGCTTGGAGCATTGGCAACTAATACATTTTCTTTGTTTCCATATTTGAACGTGCAATATCTATGATATTTGAAGTTCCCGTGTTAAAGTACAAGGCAAGTCGACGATGTGTTCTTGAAATTCTCACGCATTGCCTTCCAATTTAGACCATAAAATAAGTTGTTACAAATAATTTGAAAATGATATTGTGCGTCATTTGCTTTTGTCAAGTATTCTTGCTTTCCTTTTCCTACGTGCAATGTCTATGAGGTTTGAAATGATTGTGGCCCTTCAAGTGCAAGGCAAGCCTAATTCTATTTTGTTGAATTTGTCACGCATTGCCTTTACAGTATTTTCCTTGAATTACCATTTTCCAAATGGAAAAGGAAGGCTTGGAGCATTGGCAACTTCCAGATAATCTTTGCTTGCATATTTGAAAGTGCAATATCTATGATATTTGAACTTCCGGTGTTAAAGTACAAGGCAAGGCGACGATGTGTTCTTGAAATTCTCACGCATTGCCTTCCAATTTAGACCATAAAATAAGTTGTTACAAATAATTTGAAAATGATATCTTGCGACATTTGCTTTTGTCAAGTATTCTTGCATTCCTTTTCCTACGTGCAATGTCTATGAGGTTTGAAATGATTGTGGCCCTTCAAGTGCAAGGCAAGCCTAATTCTATTTTGTTGAATTTGTCACGCATTGCCTTTACAGTATTTTCCTTGAATTACCATTTTCCAACTGGAAAAGGAAGGCTTGGAGCATTGGCAACTAATACATTTTCTTTGTTTCCATATTTGAACGTGCAATATCTATGATATTTGAAGTTCCCGTGTTAAAGTACAAGGCAAGTCGACGATGTGTTCTTGAAATTCTCACGCATTGCCTTCCAATTTAGACCATAAAATAAGTTGTTACAAATAATTTGAAAATGATATCTTGCGTCATTTGCTTTTGTCAAGTATTCTTGCATTCCTTTTCCTACGTGCATTGTCTATGAGGTTTGAAATGATTGTGGCCCTTCAAGTGCAAGGCAAGCCTAATTCTATTTTGTTGAATTTGTCACGCATTGCCTTTACAGTATTTTCCTTGAATTACCATTTTCCAACTGGAATAGGAAGGCTTGGAGCATTGGCAACTAATACATTTTCTTTGTTTCCATATTTGAACGTGCAATATCTATGATATTTGAAGTTCCGGTGTTAAAGTACAAGGCAAGTCGACGATGTGTTCTTGAAATTCTCACGCATTGCCTTCCAATTTAGACCATAAAATAAGTTGTTACAAATAATTTGAAAATGATATCTTGCGTCATTTGCTTTTGTCAAGTATTCTTGCATTCCTTTTCCTACGTGCAATGTCTATGAGGTTTGAAATGATTGTGGCCCTTCAAGTGCAAGGCAAGCCTAATTCTATTTTGTTGAATTTGTCACGCATTGCCTTTACAGTATTTTCCTTGAATTACCATTTTCCAACTGGAAAAAGAAGGCTTGGAGCATTGGCAACTAACAGATTATCTTTGCTTGCATATTTGAACGTGCAATATCTATGATATTTGAAGTTCCGGTGTTAAAGTACAAGGCAAGTCAACAATGTGTTCTTGAAATTCTCACGCATTGCCTTCCAATTTAGACCATAAAATAAGTTGTTACAAATAATTTGAAAATGATATTGTGCGTCATTTGCTTTTGTCAAGTATTCTTGCTTTCCTTTTCCTACGTGCAATGTCTATGAGGTTTGAAATGATTGTGGCCCTTCAAGTGCAAGGCAAGCCTAATTCTATTTTGTTGAATTTGTCACGCATTGCCTTTACAGTATTTTCCTTGAATTACCATTTTCCAAATGGAAAAGGAAGGCTTGGAGCATTGGCAACTTCCAGATAATCTTTGCTTGCATATTTGAAAGTGCAATATCTATGATATTTGAACTTCCGGTGTTAAAGTACAAGGCAAGGCGACGATGTGTTCTTGAAATTCTCACGCATTGCCTTCCAATTTAGACCATAAAATAAGTTGTTACAAATAATTTGAAAATGATATCTTGCGACATTTGCTTTTGTCAAGTATTCTTGCATTCCTTTTCCTACGTGCAATGTCTATGAGGTTTGAAATGATTGTGGCCCTTCAAGTGCAAGGCAAGCCTAATTCTATTTTGTTGAATTTGTCACGCATTGCCTTTACAGTATTTTCCTTGAATTACCATTTTCCAAATGGAAAAGGAAGGCTTGGAGCATTGGCAACTTCCAGATTATCTTTGCTTGCATATTTGAAAGTGCAATATCTATGATATTTGAACTTCCGGTGTTAAAGTACAAGGCAAGTCGACGATGTGTTCTTGAAATTCTCACGCATTGCCTTCCAATTTAGACCATAAAATAAGTTGTTACAATAATTTGAAAATGATATCTTGCGACATTTGCTTTTGTCAAGTATTCTTGCATTCCTTTTCCTACGTGCAATGTCTATGAGGTTTGAAATGATTGTGGCCCTTCAAGTGCAAGGCAAGCCTAATTCTATTTTGTTGAATTTGTCACGCATTGCCTTTACAGTATTTTCCTTGAATTACCATTTTCCAAATGGAAAAGGAAGGCTTGGAGCATTGGCAACTAATACATTTTCTTTGTTTCCATATTTGAACGTGCAATATCTATGATATTTGAACTTCCGGTGTTAAAGTACAAGGCAAGGCGACGATGTGTTCTTGAAATTCTCACGCATTGCCTTCCAATTTAGACCATAAAATAAGTTGTTACAAATAATTTGAAAATGATATCTTGCGTCATTTGCTTTTGTCAAGTATTCTTGCATTCCTTTTCCTACGTGCAATGTCTATGAGGTTTGAAATGATTGTGGCCCTTCAAGTGCAAGGCAAGCCTAATTCTATTTTGTTGAATTTGTCACGCATTGCCTTTACAGTATTTTCCTTGAATTACCATTTTCCAACTGGAAAAAGAAGGCTTGGAGCATTGGCAACTAACAGATTATCTTTGCTTGCATATTTGAACGTGCAATATCTATGATATTTGAAGTTCCGGTGTTAAAGTACAAGGCAAGTCAACAATGTGTTCTTGAAATTCTCACGCATTGCCTTCCAATTTAGACCATAAAATAAGTTGTTACAAATAATTTGAAAATGATATTGTGCGTCATTTGCTTTTGTCAAGTATTCTTGCTTTCCTTTTCCTACGTGCAATGTCTATGAGGTTTGAAATGATTGTGGCCCTTCAAGTGCAAGGCAAGCCTAATTCTATTTTGTTGAATTTGTCACGCATTGCCTTTACAGTATTTTCCTTGAATTACCATTTTCCAAATGGAAAAGGAAGGCTTGGAGCATTGGCAACTTCCAGATAATCTTTGCTTGCATATTTGAAAGTGCAATATCTATGATATTTGAACTTCCGGTGTTAAAGTACAAGGCAAGGCGACGATGTGTTCTTGAAATTCTCACGCATTGCCTTCCAATTTAGACCATAAAATAAGTTGTTACAAATAATTTGAAAATGATATCTTGCGACATTTGCTTTTGTCAAGTATTCTTGCATTCCTTTTCCTACGTGCAATGTCTATGAGGTTTGAAATGATTGTGGCCCTTCAAGTGCAAGGCAAGCCTAATTCTATTTTGTTGAATTTGTCACGCATTGCCTTTACAGTATTTTCCTTGAATTACCATTTTCCAAATGGAAAAGGAAGGCTTGGAGCATTGGCAACTTCCAGATTATCTTTGCTTGCATATTTGAAAGTGCAATATCTATGATATTTGAACTTCCGGTGTTAAAGTACAAGGCAAGTCGACGATGTGTTCTTGAAATTCTCACGCATTGCCTTCCAATTTAGACCATAAAATAAGTTGTTACAAATAATTTGAAAATGATATTGTGCGTCATTTGCTTTTGTCAAGTATTCTTGCTTTCCTTTTCCTACGTGCAATGTCTATGAGGTTTGAAATGATTGTGGCCCTTCAAGTGCAAGGCAAGCCTAATTCTATTTTGTTGAATTTGTCACGCATTGCCTTTACAGTATTTTCCTTGAATTACCATTTTCCAAATGGAAAAGGAAGGCTTGGAGCATTGGCAACTTCCAGATAATCTTTGCTTGCATATTTGAAAGTGCAATATCTATGATATTTGAACTTCCGGTGTTAAAGTACAAGGCAAGGCGACGATGTGTTCTTGAAATTCTCACGCATTGCCTTCCAATTTAGACCATAAAATAAGTTGTTACAAATAATTTGAAAATGATATCTTGCGACATTTGCTTTTGTCAAGTATTCTTGCATTCCTTTTCCTACGTGCAATGTCTATGAGGTTTGAAATGATTGTGGCCCTTCAAGTGCAAGGCAAGCCTAATTCTATTTTGTTGAATTTGTCACGCATTGCCTTTACAGTATTTTCCTTGAATTACCATTTTCCAACTGGAAAAGGAAGGCTTGGAGCATTGGCAACTAATACATTTTCTTTGCTTGCATATTTGAACATGCAATATCTATGATATTTAAAGTTGCGGTGTTAAAGTACAAGGCAAGTCAACAATGTGTTCTTGAAATTCTCACGCATTGCCTTCCAATTTAGACCATAAAATAAGTTGTTACAAATAATTTGAAAATGATATTGTGCGTCATTTGCTTTTGTCAAGTATTCTTGCTTTCCTTTTCCTACGTGCAATGTCTATGAGGTTTGAAATGATTGTGGCCCTTCAAGTGCAAGGCAAGCCTAATTCTATTTTGTTGAATTTGTCACGCATTGCCTTTACAGTATTTTCCTTGAATTACCATTTTCCAAATGGAAAAGGAAGGCTTGGAGCATTGGCAACTTCCAGATAATCTTTGCTTGCATATTTGAAAGTGCAATATCTATGATATTTGAACTTCCGGTGTTAAAGTACAAGGCAAGGCGACGATGTGTTCTTGAAATTCTCACGCATTGCCTTCCAATTTAGACCATAAAATAAATTGTTACAAATAATTTGAAAATGATATCTTGCGACATTTGCTTTTGTCAAGTATTCTTGCATTCCTTTTCCTACGTGGAATGTCTATGAGGTTTGAAATGATTGTGGCCCTTCAAGTGCAAGCCAAGCCTAATTCTATTTTGTTGAATTTGTCACGCATTGCCTTTACAGTATTTTCCTTGAATTACCATTTTCCAACTGGAAAAGGAAGGCTTGGAGCATTGGCAACTAATACATTTTCTTTGCTTGCATATTTTGAGATGCAATATGCATGAGATTTGCTGTTCCGGTGTTAAAGTACAAGGCAAGTCGACGATGTGTTCTTGAAATTCTCACACATTGCCTTCCAATTTAGACCATAAAATAAGTTGTTACAAATAATTTGAAAATGATATTGTGCGTCATTTGCTTTTGTCAAGTATTCTTGCTTTCCTTTTCCTACGTGCAATGTCTATGAGGTTTGAAATGATTGTGGCCCTTCAAGTGCAAGGCAAGCCTAATTCTATTTTGTTGAATTTGTCACGCATTGCCTTTACAGTATTTTCCTTGAATTACCATTTTCCAAATGGAAAAGGAAGGCTTGGAGCATTGGCAACTTCCAGATTATCTTTGCTTGCATATTTGAAAGTGCAATATCTATGATATTTGAACTTCCGGTGTTAAAGTACAAGGCAAGTCGACGATGTGTTCTTGAAATTCTCACGCATTGCCTTCCAATTTAGACCATAAAATAAGTTGTTACAATAATTTGAAAATGATATCTTGCGACATTTGCTTTTGTCAAGTATTCTTGCATTCCTTTTCCTACGTGCAATGTCTATGAGGTTTGAAATGATTGTGGCCCTTCAAGTGCAAGGCAAGCCTAATTCTATTTTGTTGAATTTGTCACGCATTGCCTTTACAGTATTTTCCTTGAATTACCATTTTCCAAATGGAAAAGGAAGGCTTGGAGCATTGGCAACTAATACATTTTCTTTGTTTCCATATTTGAACGTGCAATATCTATGATATTTGAACTTCCGGTGTTAAAGTACAAGGCAAGGCGACGATGTGTTCTTGAAATTCTCACGCATTGCCTTCCAATTTAGACCATAAAATAAGTTGTTACAAATAATTTGAAAATGATATCTTGCGTCATTTGCTTTTGTCAAGTATTCTTGCATTCCTTTTCCTACGTGCAATGTCTATGAGGTTTGAAATGATTGTGGCCCTTCAAGTGCAAGGCAAGCCTAATTCTATTTTGTTGAATTTGTCACGCATTGCCTTTACAGTATTTTCCTTGAATTACCATTTTCCAACTGGAAAAAGAAGGCTTGGAGCATTGGCAACTAACAGATTATCTTTGCTTGCATATTTGAACGTGCAATATCTATGATATTTGAAGTTCCGGTGTTAAAGTACAAGGCAAGTCAACAATGTGTTCTTGAAATTCTCACGCATTGCCTTCCAATTTAGACCATAAAATAAGTTGTTACAAATAATTTGAAAATGATATTGTGCGTCATTTGCTTTTGTCAAGTATTCTTGCTTTCCTTTTCCTACGTGCAATGTCTATGAGGTTTGAAATGATTGTGGCCCTTCAAGTGCAAGGCAAGCCTAATTCTATTTTGTTGAATTTGTCACGCATTGCCTTTACAGTATTTTCCTTGAATTACCATTTTCCAAATGGAAAAGGAAGGCTTGGAGCATTGGCAACTTCCAGATAATCTTTGCTTGCATATTTGAAAGTGCAATATCTATGATATTTGAACTTCCGGTGTTAAAGTACAAGGCAAGGCGACGATGTGTTCTTGAAATTCTCACGCATTGCCTTCCAATTTAGACCATAAAATAAGTTGTTACAAATAATTTGAAAATGATATCTTGCGACATTTGCTTTTGTCAAGTATTCTTGCATTCCTTTTCCTACGTGCAATGTCTATGAGGTTTGAAATGATTGTGGCCCTTCAAGTGCAAGGCAAGCCTAATTCTATTTTGTTGAATTTGTCACGCATTGCCTTTACAGTATTTTCCTTGAATTACCATTTTCCAAATGGAAAAGGAAGGCTTGGAGCATTGGCAACTTCCAGATTATCTTTGCTTGCATATTTGAAAGTGCAATATCTATGATATTTGAACTTCCGGTGTTAAAGTACAAGGCAAGTCGACGATGTGTTCTTGAAATTCTCACGCATTGCCTTCCAATTTAGACCATAAAATAAGTTGTTACAAATAATTTGAAAATGATATTGTGCGTCATTTGCTTTTGTCAAGTATTCTTGCTTTCCTTTTCCTACGTGCAATGTCTATGAGGTTTGAAATGATTGTGGCCCTTCAAGTGCAAGGCAAGCCTAATTCTATTTTGTTGAATTTGTCACGCATTGCCTTTACAGTATTTTCCTTGAATTACCATTTTCCAAATGGAAAAGGAAGGCTTGGAGCATTGGCAACTTCCAGATAATCTTTGCTTGCATATTTGAAAGTGCAATATCTATGATATTTGAACTTCCGGTGTTAAAGTACAAGGCAAGGCGACGATGTGTTCTTGAAATTCTCACGCATTGCCTTCCAATTTAGACCATAAAATAAGTTGTTACAAATAATTTGAAAATGATATCTTGCGACATTTGCTTTTGTCAAGTATTCTTGCATTCCTTTTCCTACGTGCAATGTCTATGAGGTTTGAAATGATTGTGGCCCTTCAAGTGCAAGGCAAGCCTAATTCTATTTTGTTGAATTTGTCACGCATTGCCTTTACAGTATTTTCCTTGAATTACCATTTTCCAACTGGAAAAGGAAGGCTTGGAGCATTGGCAACTAATACATTTTCTTTGCTTGCATATTTGAACATGCAATATCTATGATATTTAAAGTTGCGGTGTTAAAGTACAAGGCAAGTCAACAATGTGTTCTTGAAATTCTCACGCATTGCCTTCCAATTTAGACCATAAAATAAGTTGTTACAAATAATTTGAAAATGATATTGTGCGTCATTTGCTTTTGTCAAGTATTCTTGCTTTCCTTTTCCTACGTGCAATGTCTATGAGGTTTGAAATGATTGTGGCCCTTCAAGTGCAAGGCAAGCCTAATTCTATTTTGTTGAATTTGTCACGCATTGCCTTTACAGTATTTTCCTTGAATTACCATTTTCCAAATGGAAAAGGAAGGCTTGGAGCATTGGCAACTTCCAGATAATCTTTGCTTGCATATTTGAAAGTGCAATATCTATGATATTTGAACTTCCGGTGTTAAAGTACAAGGCAAGGCGACGATGTGTTCTTGAAATTCTCACGCATTGCCTTCCAATTTAGACCATAAAATAAATTGTTACAAATAATTTGAAAATGATATCTTGCGACATTTGCTTTTGTCAAGTATTCTTGCATTCCTTTTCCTACGTGGAATGTCTATGAGGTTTGAAATGATTGTGGCCCTTCAAGTGCAAGCCAAGCCTAATTCTATTTTGTTGAATTTGTCACGCATTGCCTTTACAGTATTTTCCTTGAATTACCATTTTCCAACTGGAAAAGGAAGGCTTGGAGCATTGGCAACTAATACATTTTCTTTGCTTGCATATTTTGAGATGCAATATGCATGAGATTTGCTGTTCCGGTGTTAAAGTACAAGGCAAGTCGACGATGTGTTCTTGAAATTCTCACACATTGCCTTCCAATTTAGACCATAAAATAAGTTGTTACAAATAATTTGAAAATGATATCTTGCGTCATTTGCTTTTGTCAAGTATTCTTGCATTCCTTTTCCTACGTGCAATGTCTATGAGGTTTGAAATGATTGTGGCCCTTCAAGTGCAAGGCAAGCCTAATTCTATTTTGTTGAATTTGTCACGCATTGCCTTTACAGTATTTTCCTTGAATTACCATTTTCCAACTGGAAAAGGAAGGCTTGGAGCATTGGCAACTAATACATTTTCTTTGCTTGCATATTTGAACGTGCAATATCTATGAGATTTGATGTTCCATTGTTAAAGTACAAGGCAAGTCAACAATGTGTTCTTGAAATTCTCACGCATTCCCTTCCAATTTCGACCATAAAATAAGTTGTTACAAATAATTTGAAAATGATATCTTGCGACATTTGCTTTTGTCAAGTATTCTTGCATTCCTTTTCCTACGTGCAATGTCTATGAGGTTTGAAATGTTTGTGGCCCTTCAAGTGCAAGGCAAGCCTAATTCTATTTTGTTGAATTTGTCACGCATTGCCTTTACAGTATTTTCCTTGAATTACCATTTTCCAACTGGAAAAGGAAGGCTTGGAGCATTGGCAACTTCCAGATTATCTTTGCTTGCATATTTGAACGTGCAATATCTATGATATTTGAAGTTCCGGTGTTAAAGTACAAGGCAAGTCGACGATGTGTTCTTGAAATTCTCACGCATTGCCTTCCAATTTAGACCATAAAATAAGTTGTTACAAATAATTTGAAAATGATATCTTGCGTCATTTGCTTTTGTCAAGTATTCTTGCATTCCTTTTCCTACGTGCAATGTCTATGAGGTTTGAAATGATTGTGGCCCTTCAAGTGCAAGGCAAGCCTAATTCTATTTTGTTGAATTTGTCACGCATTGCCTTTACAGTATTTTCCTTGAATTACCATTTTCCAACTGGAAAAGGAAGGCTTGGAGCATTGGCAACTAATACATTTTCTTTGTTTCCATATTTGGACGTGCAATATCTATGATATTTGAAGTTCCGTTGTTAAAGTACAAGGCAAGTCGACGATGTGTTCTTGAAATTCTCACGCATTGCCTTCCAATTTAGACCATAAAATAAGTTGTTACAAATAATTTGAAAATGATATCTTGCGTCATTTGCTTTTGTCAAGTATTCTTGCATTCCTTTTCCTACGTGCAATGTCTATGAGGTTTGAAATGATTGTGGCCCTTCAAGTGCAAGGCAAGCCTAATTCTATTTTGTTGAATTTGTCACGCATTGCCTTTACAGTATTTTCCTTGAATTACCATTTTCCAACTGGAAAAGGAAGGCTTGGAGCATTGGCAACTAATACATTTTCTTTGTTTCCATATTTGAACGTGCAATATCTATGATATTTGAAGTTCCCGTGTTAAAGTACAAGGCAAGTCGACGATGTGTTCTTGAAATTCTCACGCATTGCCTTCCAATTTAGACCATAAAATAAGTTGTTACAAATAATTTGAAAATGATATCTTGCGTCATTTGCTTTTGTCAAGTATTCTTGCATTCCTTTTCCTACGTGCATTGTCTATGAGGTTTGAAATGATTGTGGCCCTTCAAGTGCAAGGCAAGCCTAATTCTATTTTGTTGAATTTGTCACGCATTGCCTTTACAGTATTTTCCTTGAATTACCATTTTCCAACTGGAATAGGAAGGCTTGGAGCATTGGCAACTAATACATTTTCTTTGTTTCCATATTTGAACGTGCAATATCTATGATATTTGAAGTTCCGGTGTTAAAGTACAAGGCAAGTCGACGATGTGTTCTTGAAATTCTCACGCATTGCCTTCCAATTTAGACCATAAAATAAGTTGTTACAAATAATTTGAAAATGATATCTTGCGTCATTTGCTTTTGTCAAGTATTCTTGCATTCCTTTTCCTACGTGCAATGTCTATGAGGTTTGAAATGATTGTGGCCCTTCAAGTGCAAGGCAAGCCTAATTCTATTTTGTTGAATTTGTCACGCATTGCCTTTACAGTATTTTCCTTGAATTACCATTTTCCAACTGGAAAAAGAAGGCTTGGAGCATTGGCAACTAACAGATTATCTTTGCTTGCATATTTGAACGTGCAATATCTATGATATTTGAAGTTCCGGTGTTAAAGTACAAGGCAAGTCAACAATGTGTTCTTGAAATTCTCACGCATTCCCTTCCAATTTAGACCATAAAATAAGTTGTTACAAATAATTTGAAAATGATATCTTGCGACATTTGCTTTTGTCAAGTATTCTTGCATTCCTGTTCCTACGTGCAATGTCTATGAGGTTTGAAATGTTTGTGGCCCTTCAAGTGCAAGGCAAGCCTAATTCTATTTTGTTGAATTTTTCACGCATTGCCTTTACAGTATTTTCCTTGAATTACCATTTTCCAACTGGAAAAGGAAGGCTTGGAGCATTGGCAACTTCTACATTTTCTTTGCTTGCATATTTGAACGTGCAATATCTATGATATTTGAAGTTCCGGTGTTAAAGTACAAGGCAAGTCGACGATGTGTTCTTGAAATTCTCACGCATTGCCTTCCAATTTAGACCATAAAATAAGTTGTTACAAATAATTTGAAAATGATATCTTGCGACATTTGCTTTTGTCAAGTATTCTTGCATTCCTTTTCCTACGTGCAATGTCTATGAGGTTTGAAATGATTGTGGCCCTTCAAGTGCAAGGCAAGCCTAATTCTATTTTGTTGAATTTTTCACGCATTGCCTTTACAGTATTTTCCTTGAATTACCATTTTCCAACTGGAAAAGGAAGGCTTGGAGCATTGGCAACTTCCAGATTATCTTTGTTTGCATATTTGAACGTGCAATATCTATGATATTTGAAGTTCCGGTGTTAAAGTACAAGGCAAGTCGACGATGTGTTCTTGAAATTCTCACGCATTGCCTTCCAATTTAGACCATAAAACAAGTTGTTACAAATAATTTGAAAATGATATCTTGCGACATTTGCTTTTGTCAAGTATTCTTGCATTCCTTTTCCTACGTGCAATGTCTATGAGGTTTGAAATGATTGTGGCCCTTCAAGTGCAAGGCAAGCCTAATTCTATTTTGTTGAATTTGTCACGCATTGCCTTTACAGTATTTTCCTTGAATTACCATTTTCCAACTGGAACAGGAAGGCTTGGAGCATTGGCAACTAATACATTTTCTTTGCTTGCATATTTGAACGTGCAATATCTATGAGATTTGATGTTCCGTTGTTAAAGTACAAGGCAAGTCAACAATGTGTTCTTGAAATTCTCACGCATTGCCTTCCAATTTAGACCATAAAATAAGTTGTTACAAATAATTTGAAAATGATATCTTGCGACATTTGCTTTTGTCAAGTATTCTTGCATTCCTTTTCCTACGTGCAATGTCTATGAGGTTTGAAATGATTGTGGCCCTTCAAGTGCAAGGCCAGCCTAATTCTATTTTGTTGAATATGTCACGCATTGCCTTTACAGTATTTCCCTTGAATTACCATTTTCCAACTGGAAAAGGAAGGCTTGGAGCATTGGCAACTTCCACATTTTCTTTGGTTGCATATTTTGACGTGCAATATGCATGAGATTTGATGTTCCGTCGTTAAAGTACAAGGCAAGTCGACGATGTGTTCTTGAAATTCTCACGCATTGCCTTCCAATTTAGACCATAAAATAAGTTGTTACAAATAATTTGAATATGATATCTTGCAACATTTGCTTTGTCAAGTATTCCTGCATTCCTTTTCCTACGTGCAATGTCTATGTGGTTTGAAATGATTGTGGCCCTTCAAGTGCAAGGCAAGCCTAATTCTATTTTGTTGAATTTGTCACGCATTGCCTTTACAGTATTTTCCTTGAATTACGATTTTCCAACTAGAAAAGGAAGGCTTGGAGCATTGGCAACTAATACATTTTCTTTGCTTGCATATTTTGAGATGCAATATGCATGAGATTTGCTGTTCCGGTGTTAAAGTACAAGGCAAGTCGACGATGTGTTCTTGAAATTCTCACGCATTGCCTTCCAATTTAGACCATAAAATAAGTTGTTACAAATAATTTGAAAATGATATCTTGCGACATTTGCTTTTGTCAAGTATTCTTGCATTCCTTTTCCTACGTGCAATGTGTATGAGGTTTGAAATGATTGTGGCCCTTCAAGTGCAAGGCAAGCCTAATTCTATTTTGTTGAATTTGTCACGCATTGCCTTTACAGTATTTTCCTTGAATTACCATTTTCCAACTGGAAAAGGAAGGCTTGGAGCATTGGCAACTAATACATTTTCTTTGCTTGCATATTTGAACGTGCATTATCTATGATATTTGAAGTTCCGGTGTTAAAGTACAAGGCAAGTCGACGATGTGTTCTTGAAATTCTCACGCATTGCCTTCCAATTTAGACCATAAAACAAGTTGTTACAAATAATTTGAAAATGATATCTTGCGACATTTGCTTTTGTCAAGTATTCTTGCATTCCTTTTCCTACGTGCAATGTGTATGAGGTTTGAAATGTTTGTGGCCCTTCAAGTGCAAGGCAGGCCTAATTCTATTTTGTTGAATTTGTCACGCATTGCCTTTACAGTATTTTCCTTGAATTACCATTTTCCAACTGGAAAAGGAAGGCTTGGAGCATTGGCAACTTCCACATTTTCTTTGCTTGCATATTTGAACATGCAATATCTATGATATTTGAAGTTCCGGTGTTAAAGTACAAGGCAAGTCGACGATGTGTTCTTGAAATTCTCACGCATTGCCTTCCAATTTAGACCATAAAATAAGTTGTTACAAATAATTTGAAAATGATATCTTGCGACATTTGCTTTTGTCAAGTATTCTTGCATTCCATTTCCTACGTGCAATGTCTATGAGGTTTGAAATGATTGTGGCCCTCCAAGTGCAAGGCAAGCCTAATTCTATTTTGTTGAATTTGTCACGCATTGCCTTTACAGTATTTTCCTTGAATTACCATTTTCCAACTGGAAAAGGAAGGCTTGGAGCATTGGCAACTTCCAGATTATCTTTGCTTGCATATTTGGACGTGCAATATGTATGATATTTGATGTTCCGGTATTAAAGTACAAGGCACGTCGACAAGGGGTTCATGAAATTCTCACCCATTCCCTTCCAATTTAGACCATAAAAGAAGTTTTTACAAATAATTTGAAAATGATATCTTCCAACATTTGATTTTGTCAAGTATTCTTGCATTCCTTTTCCTACGTGCAATGTGTATGAGGTTTGAAATGATTGTGGCCCTCCGAGTGCAAGGCATCCCTAATTCTATTTTGATAAATTTGCCACGCATAGCCTTTACAGTATTTTCCTTGAATTACCATTTTCCAACTAGAAAAAGAAGGCTTGGAGCATTGGCAACTAATACATTTTCTTTGCTTGTATATTTGAATGTGCAATATGCATGAGATTTGATGTTCCGGTGTTAATGTACAAGGCAAGTCGACGATGTGTTCTTGAAATTCTCACGCATTGCCTTCCAATTTAGACCATAAAATAAGTTGTTACAAATAATTTGAAAATGATATCTTGCGACATTTGCTTTTGTCAAGTATTCTTGCATTCCTGTTCCTACGTGCAATGTGTATGAGGTTTGAAATGATTGTGGCCCTTCAAGTGCAAGGCAAGCCTAATTCTATTTTGTTGAATTTGTCACGCATTGCCTTTACAGTATTTTCCTTGAATTACCATTTTCCAACTGGAAAAGGAAGGGTTGGAGCATTGGCAACTTCCACATTTTCTTTGCTTGCATATTTAGACGTGCAATATGTATGATATTTGAGGTTCTGGTGTTAAAGTACAAGGCAACTCGTCAATGTGTTCTTGAAATTCTCACGCATTCCCTTCCAATTTAGACCATAAAATAAGTTGCTACAATTAATTTGAAAATGATATCTTGCGACATTTCTTTTTGTCAAGTATTCTTGCATTCCTTTTCCTACGTGCAATGTGTATGAGGTTTGAAATGATTGTGGCCCTCCGAGTGCAAGGCATCCCTAATTCTATTTTGATGAATATGCCACGCATTGCCTTTACAGTATTTTCCTTGAATTACCATTTTCCAACTGGAAAAGGAAGGCTTGGAGCATTGGCAACTAATACATTTTCTTTGCTTGCATATTTTGAGGTGCAATATGCATGAGATTTGATGTTCCGTTGTTAAAGTACAAGGCAAGTCGACGTTGTGTTCTTGAAATTCTCACGCATTGCCTTCCAATTTAGACCATAAAATAAGTTGTTACAAATAATTTGAAAATGATATCTTGCGACATTTGCTTTTGTCAAGTATTCTTGCATTCCTTTTCCTACGTGCAATGTCTATGAGGTTTGAAATGATTGTGGCCCTTCAAGTGCAAGGCAAGCCTAATTCTATTTTGTTGAATTTGTCACGCATTGCCTTTACAGTATTTTCCTTGAATTACCATTTTCCAACTGGAAAAGGAAGGCTTGGAGCATTGGCAACTTCCACATTTTCTTTGCTTGCATATTTTGAGATGCAATATGCATGAGATTTGCTGTTCCGGTGTTAAAGTACAAGGCAAGTCGACGATGTGTTCTTGAAATTCTCACGCATTGCCTTCCAATTTAGACCATAAAATAAGTTGTTACAAATAATTTGAAAATGATATCTTGCGACATTTGCTTTTGTCAAGTATTCTTGCATTCCTTTTCCTACGTGCAATGTCTATGAGGTTTGAAATGATTGTGGCCCATCCAGTGCAAGGCAAGCCTAATTCTATTTTGTTGAATTTGTCACGCATTGCCTTTACAGTATTTTCCTTGAATTACCATTTTCCAACTGGAAAAGGAAGGCTTGGAGCATTGGCAACTTCCACATTTTTTTTGCTTTCATATTTAGACGTGCAATATGTATGATATTTGATGTTCTGGTGTTAAAGTACAAGGCAACTCGTCAATGTGTTCTTGAAATTCTCACGCATTCCCTTCCAATTTAGACCATAAAATAAGTTGCTACAAGTAATTTGAAAATGATATCTTGCGACATTTCTTTTTGTCAAGTATTCTTGCATTCCTTTTCCTACGTGCAATGTGTATGAGGTTTGAAATGATTGTGGCCCTCCGAGTGCAAGGCATCCCTAATTCTATTTTGATGAATATGCCACGCATTGCCTTTACAGTATTTTCCTTGAATTACCATTTTCCAACTGGAAAAGGAAGGCTTGGAGCATTGGCAACTTCCACATTTTCTTTGCTTGCATATTCGAACGTGCAATATGCATGAGATTTGATGTTCCGTTGTTCAAGTACAAGGCAAGTCGACGTTGTGTTCTTGAAATTCTCACGCATTGCCTTCCAATTTAGACCATAAAATAAGTTGTTACAAATAATTTGAAAATGATATCTTGCGACATTTGCTTTTGTCAAGTATTCTTGCATTCCTTTTCCTACGTGCAATGTGTATGAGGTTTGAAATGATTGTGGCCCTTCAAGTGCAAGGCAAGCCTAATTCTATTTTGTTGAATATGTCACGCATTGCCTGTACAGTATTTTCCTTGAATTACCATTTTCCAACTGGAAAAGGAAGGCTTGGAGCATTGGCAACTAATACATTTTCTTTGCTTGCATATTTTGAGGTGCAATATGCATGAGATTTGATGTTCCGTTGTTCAAGTACAAGGTAAGTCGACGTTGTGTTCTTGAAATTCTCACGCATTGCCTTCCAATTTAGACCATAAAATAAGTTGTTACAAATAATTTGAAAATGATATCTTGCGACATTTGCTTTTGTCAAGTATTCTTGCATTCCTTTTCCTACGTGCAATGTGTATGAGGTTTGAAATGATTGTGGCCCTTCAAGTGCAAGGCAAGCCTAATTCTATTTTGTTGAATTTGTCACGCATTGCCTTTACAGTATTTTCCTTGAATTACCATTTTCCAACTGGAAAAGGAAGGCTTGGAGCATTGGCAACTAATACATTTTCTTTGCTTGCATATTTTGAGGTGCAATATGCATGAGATTTGATGTTCCGTTGTTCAAGTACAAGGCAAGTCGACGTTGTGTTCTTGAAATTCTCACGCATTGCCTTCCAATTTAGACCATAAAATAAGTTGTTACAAATAATTTGAAAATGATATCTTGCGACATTTGCTTTTGTCAAGTATTCTTGCATTCCTTTTCCTACGTGCAATGTGTATGAGGTTTGAAATGATTGTGGCCCTTCAAGTGCAAGGCAAGCCTAATTCTATTTTATTGAATATGTCACGCATTGCCTTTACAGTATTTTCCTAGAATTACCATTTTCCAACTGGAAAAGGAAGGCTTGGAGCATTGGCAACTTCCACATTTTCTTTGCTTGCATATTTAGACGTGCAATATGTATGATATTTGAGGTTCTGGTGTTAAAGTACAAGGCAACTCGTCAATGTGTTCTTGAAATTCTCACGCATTCCCTTCCAATTTAGACCATAAAATAAGTTGTTACAAATAATTTGAAAATGATATCTTGCGACATTTGCTTTTGTCAAGTATTCTTGCATTCCTTTTCCTACGTGCAATGTCTATGAGGTTTGAAATGATTGTGGCCCATCAAGTGCAAGGCAAGCCTAATTCTATTTTGTTGAATTTGTCACGCATTGCCTTTACAGTATTTTCCTTGAATTACCATTTTCCAACTGGAAAAGGAAGGCTTGGAGCATTGGCAACTTCCACATTTTTTTTGCTTTCATATTTAGACGTGCAATATGTATGATATTTGATGTTCTGGTGTTAAAGTACAAGGCAACTCGTCAATGTGTTCTTGAAATTCTCACGCATTCCCTTCCAATTTAGACCATAAAATAAGTTGCTACAAGTAATTTGAAAATGATATCTTGCGACATTTCTTTTTGTCAAGTATTCTTGCATTCCTTTTCCTACGTGCAATGTGTATGAGGTTTGAAATGATTGTGGCCCTCCGAGTGCAAGGCATCCCTAATTCTATTTTGATGAATATGCCACGCATTGCCTTTACAGTATTTTCCTTGAATTACCATTTTCCAACTAGAAAAGGAAGGCTTGGAGCATTGGCAACTAATACATTTTCTTTGCTTGCATATTTTGAGGTGCAATATGCATGAGATTTGATGTTCCGTTGTTAAAGTACAAGGCAAGTCGACGTTGTGTTCTTGAAATTCTCACGCATTGCCTTCCAATTTAGACCATAAAATAAGTTGTAACAAATAATTTGAAAATGATATCTTGCGACATTTGCTTTTGTCAAGTATTCTTGCATTCCTTTTCCTACGTGCAATGTCTATGAGGTTTGAAATGATTGTGGCCCTTCAAGTGCAAGGCAAGCCTAATTCTATTTTGTTGAATTTGTCACGCATTGCCTTTACAGTATTTTCCTTGAATTACCATTTTCCAACTGGAAAAGGAAGGCTTGGAGCATTGGCAACTTCCACATT
Organism: Climacium dendroides; assembly: GCA_950106755.1. Lineage (NCBI taxonomy): Eukaryota > Viridiplantae > Streptophyta > Bryopsida > Hypnales > Climaciaceae > Climacium > Climacium dendroides. Next base: position 14,986,228 of record OX467088.1, on the reverse strand, counting down.
CTCTTTGCTTGCATATTTGGACGTGCAATATGCATGAGATTTGATGTTCTGGTGTTAAAGTACAAGGCAACTCGTCAATGTGTTCTTGAAATTCTCACGCATTCTCTTCAAATTTAGACCATAAAATAAGTTGTTACAAATAATTTGAAAATGATATCTTCCAACATTTGCTTTTGTCAAGTATTCTTGCATTCCTTTTCCTACGTGCAATGTCTATGAGGTTTGAAATGATTGTGGCCCTTCAAGTGCAAGGCAAGCCTAATTCTATTTTGTTGAATTTGTCACGCATTGCCTTTACAGTATTTTCCTTGAATTACCATTTTCCAACTGGAAAAGGAAGGCTTGGAGCATTGGCAACTTCCACATTTTTTTTGCTTTCATATTTAGACGTGCAATATGTATGATATTTGATGTTCTGGTGTTAAAGTACAAGGCAACTCGTCAATGTGTTCTTGAAATTCTCACGCATTCCCTTCCAATTTAGACCATAAAATAAGTTGCTACAAGTAATTTGAAAATGATATCTTGCGACATTTCTTTTTGTCAAGTATTCTTGCATTCCTTTTCCTACGTGCAATGTGTATGAGGTTTGAAATGATTGTGGCCCTCCGAGTGCAAGGCATCCCTAATTCTATTTTGATGAATATGCCACGCATTGCCTTTACAGTATTTTCCTTGAATTACCATTTTCCAACTGGAAAAGGAAGGCTTGGAGCATTGGCAACTAATACATTTTCTTTGCTTGCATATTTTGAGGTGCAATATGCATGAGATTTGATGTTCCGTTGTTAAAGTACAAGGCAAGTCGACGTTGTGTTCTTGAAATTCTCACGCATTGCCTTCCAATTTAGACCATAAAATAAGTTGTTACAAATAATTTGAAAATGATATCTTGCGACATTTGCTTTTGTCAAGTATTCTTGCATTCCTTTTCCTACGTGCAATGTCTATGAGGTTTGAAATGATTGTGGCCCTTCAAGTGCAAGGCAAGCCTAATTCTATTTTGTTGAATTTGTCACGCATTGCCTTTACAGTATTTTCCTTGAATTACCATTTTCCAACTGGAAAAGGAAGGCTTGGAGCATTGGCAACTTCCACATTTTCTTTGCTTGCATATTTGAACATACAATATCTATGATATATGAAGTTCCGGTGTTAAAGTACAAGGCAAGTCGACGATGTGTTCTTGAAATTCTCACGCATTGCCTTCCAATTTAGACCATAAAATAAGTTGTTACAAATAATTTGAAAATGATATCTTGCGACATTTGCTTTTGTCAAGTATTCTTGCATTCCTTTTCCTACGTGCAATGTCTATGAGGTTTGAAATGATTGTGGCCCATCCAGTGCAAGGCAAGCCTAATTCTATTTTGTTGAATTTGTCACGCATTGCCTTTACAGTATTTTCCTTGAATTACCATTTTCCAACTGGAAAAGGAAGGCTTGGAGCATTGGCAACTTCCACATTTTTTTTGCTTTCATATTTAGACGTGCAATATGTATGATATTTGATGTTCTGGTGTTAAAGTACAAGGCAACTCGTCAATGTGTTCTTGAAATTCTCACGCATTCCCTTCCAATTTAGACCATAAAATAAGTTGCTACAAGTAATTTGAAAATGATATCTTGCGACATTTCTTTTTGTCAAGTATTCTTGCATTCCTTTTCCTACGTGCAATGTGTATGAGGTTTGAAATGATTGTGGCCCTCCGAGTGCAAGGCATCCCTAATTCTATTTTGATGAATATGCCACGCATTGCCTTTACAGTATTTTCCTTGAATTACCATTTTCCAACTGGAAAAGGAAGGCTTGGAGCATTGGCAACTTCCACATTTTCTTTGCTTGCATATTCGAACGTGCAATATGCATGAGATTTGATGTTCCGGTATTAAAGTACAAGGCACGTCGACAAGGGGTTCATGAAATTCTCACACATTCCCTTCCAATTTAGACCATAAAATAAGTTGTTACAAATAATTTGAAAATGATATCTTCCAACATTTGATTTTGTCAAGTATTCTTGCATTCCTTTTCCTACGTGCAATGTGTATGAGGTTTGAAATGATTGTGGCCCTCCGAGTGCAAGGCATCCCTAATTCTATTTTGATGAATCTGCCACGCATAGCCTTTACAATATTTTCCTTGAATTACCATTTTCCAACTGGAAAAGGAAGGCTTGGAGCATTGGGAACTAATACATTTTCTTTGCTTGCATATTTTGAGGTGCAATATGCATCAGATTTGATGTTCCGTTGTTAAAGTACAAGGCACGTCGACGATGTGTTCTTGAAATTCTTACGCATTGCCTTCCAATTTAGACCATAAAATAAGTTGTTACAAATAATTTGAAAATGATATCTTGCGACATTTGCTTTTGTCAAGTATTCTTGCATTCCTTTTCCTACGTGCAATGTGTATGAGGTTTGAAATGATTGTGGCCCTCCGAGTGCAAGGCATCCCTAATTCTATTTTGATGAATCTGCCACGCATAGCCTTTACAATATTTTCCTTGAATTACCATTTTCCAACTGGAAAAGGAAGGCTTGGAGCATTGGGAACTAATACATTTTCTTTGCTTTCATATTTAGACGTGCAATATGTATGATATTTGATGTTCTGGTGTTAAAGTACAAGGCAACTCGTCAATGTGTTCTTGAAATTCTCACGCATTCCCTTCCAATTTAGACCATAAAATAAGTTGCTACAAGTAATTTGAAAATGATATCTTGCGACATTTCTTTTTGTCAAGTATTGTTGCATTCCTTTTCCTACGTGCAATGTGAATGAGGTTTGAAATGATTGTGGCCCTCCGAGTGCAAGGCATCCCTAATTCTATTTTGATGAATATGCCACGCATTGCTTTTACAGTATTTTCCTTGAATTACCATTTTCCAACTAGAAAAGGAAGGCTTGGAGCATTGGCAACTAATACATTTTCTTTGCTTGCATATTTGAACGTGCAATATGCATGAGATTTGATGTTCCGGTGTTAAAGTACAAGGCAAGTCGACGATGTGTTCTTGAAATTCTCACGCATTGCCTTCCAATTTAGACCATAAAATAAGTTGTTACAAATAATTTGAAAATGATATCTTGCGACATTTGCTTTTGTCAAGTATTCTTGCATTCCTTTTCCTACGTGCAATGTCTATGTGGTTTGAAATGATTGTGGCCCTTCAAGTGCAAGGCAAGCCTAATTCTATTTTGATGAATTTGTCACGCATTGCCTTTACAGTATTTTCCTTGAATTACGATTTTCCAACTAGAAAAGGAAGGCTTGGAGCATTGGCAACTAATACATTTTCTTTGCTTGCATATTTTGAGATGCAATATGCATGAGATTTGCTGTTCCGGTGTTAAAGTACAAGGCAAGTCGACGATGTGTTCTTGAAATTCTCACGCATTGCCTTCCAATTTAGACCATAAAATAAGTTGTTACAAATAATTTGAAAATGATATCTTGCGACATTTGCTTTTGTCAAGTATTCTTGCATTCCTTTTCCTACGTGCAATGTCTATGAGGTTTGAAATGATTGTGGCCCTTCAAGTGCAAGGCAAGCCTAATTCTATTTTGTTGAATTTGTCACGCATTGCCTTTACAGTATTTTCCTTGAATTACCATTTTCCAACTGGAAAAGGAAGGCTTGGAGCATTGGCAACTAACAGATTATCTTTGCTTGCATATTTGAACGTGCAATATGCATGAGATTTGATGTTCCGGTGTTAAAGTACAAGGCAAGTCGACGATGTGTTCTTGAAATTCTCACGCATTGCCTTCCAATTTAGACCATAAAATAAGTTGTTACAAATAATTTGAAAATGATATCTTGCGACATTTGCTTTTGTCAAGTATTCTTGCATTCCTTTTCCTACGTGCAATGTGTATGAGATTTGAAATGATTGTGGCCCTTCAAGTGCAAGGCAAGCCTAATTCTATTTTGTTGAATTTGTCACGCATTGCCTTTACAGTATTTTCCTTGAATTACCATTTTCCAACTGGAAAAGGAAGGCTTGGAGCATTGGCAACTTCCACATTTTATTTGCTTGCATATTTGGCCGTGCAATATGTATGATATTTGATGTTCCGGTATTAAAGTACAAGGCACGTCGACAAGGGGTTCATGAAATTCTCACACATTCCCTTCCAATTTAGACCATAAAAGAAGTTTTTACAAATAATTTGAAAATGATATCTTCCAACATTTGATTTTGTCAAGTATTCTTGCATTCCTTTTCCTACGTGCAATGTGTATGAGGTTTGAAATGATTGTGGCCCTCCGAGTGCAAGGCATCCCTAATTCTATTTTGATGAATATGCCACGCATTGCCTTTACAGTATTTTCCTTGAATTACCATTTTCCAACTAGAAAAGGAAGGCTTGGAGCATTGGCAACTAATACATTTTCTTTGCTTGTATATTTTGACGTGCAATATGCATGAGATTTGATTTTGAGGTGTTAAAGTACAAGGCAAGTCGACGATGTGTTCTTGAAATTCTCACGCATTGCCTTCCAATTTAGACCATAAAATAAGTTGTTACAAATAATTTGAAAATGATATCTTGCGACATTTGCTTTTGTCAAGTATTCTTGCATTCCTTTTCCTACGTGCAATGTGTATGAGGTTTGAAATGATAGTGGCCCTTCAAGTGCAAGGCAAGCCTAATTCTATTTTGTTGAATTTGTCACGCTTTGCCTTTACAGTATTTTCCTTGAATTACCATTTTCCAACTGGAAAAGGAAGGCTTGGAGCATTGGCAACTTCCACATTTTCTTTGCTTGCATATTTGAACGTGCAATATGCATGAGATTTGCTGTTCCGGTGTTAAAGTACAAGGCAAGTCGACGATGTGTTCTTGAAATTCTCACGCATTGCCTTCCAATTTAGACCATAAAATAAGTTGTTACAAATAATTTGAAAATGATATCTTGCGACATTTGCTTTTGTCAAGTATTCTTGCATTCCTTTTCCTACGTGCAATGTCTATGAGGTTTGAAATGATTGTGGCCCTTCAAGTGCAAGGCAAGCCTAATTCTATTTTGTTGAATTTGTCACGCATTGCCTTTACAGTATTTTCCTTGAATTACCATTTTCCAACTGGAAAAGGAAGGCTTGGAGCATTGGCAACTTCTACATTTTCTTTGCTTGTATATTTTGACGTGCAATATGCATGAGATTTGATTTTGAGGTGTTGAAGTACAAGGCAAGTCGACGATGTGTTCTTGAAATTCTCACGCATTGCCTTCCAATTTAGACCATAAAATAAGTTGTTACAAATAATTTGAAAATGATATCTTGCGACATTTGCTTTTGTCAAGTATTCTTGCATTCCTTTTCCTACGTGCAATGTGTATGAGATTTGAAATGATTGTGGCCCTTCAAGTGCAAGGCAAGCCTAATTCTATTTTGTTGAATTTGTCACGCATTGCCTTTACAGTATTTTCCTTGAATTACCATTTTCCAACTGGAAAAGGAAGGCTTGGAGCATTGGCAACTTCCACATTTTATTTGCTTGCATATTTGGCCGTGCAATATGTATGATATTTGATGTTCCGGTATTAAAGTACAAGGCACGTCGACAAGGGGTTCATGAAATTCTCACACATTCCCTTCCAATTTAGACCATAAAAGAAGTTTTTACAAATAATTTGAAAATGATATCTTCCAACATTTGATTTTGTCAAGTATTCTTGCATTCCTTTTCCTACGTGCAATGTGTATGAGGTTTGAAATGATTGTGGCCCTCCGAGTGCAAGGCATCCCTAATTCTATTTTGATGAATATGCCACGCATTGCCTTTACAGTATTTTCCTTGAATTACCATTTTCCAACTAGAAAAGGAAGGCTTGGAGCATTGGCAACTAATACATTTTCTTTGCTTGTATATTTTGACGTGCAATATGCATGAGATTTGATTTTGAGGTGTTAAAGTACAAGGCAAGTCGACGATGTGTTCTTGAAATTCTCACGCATTGCCTTCCAATTTAGACCATAAAATAAGTTGTTACAAATAATTTGAAAATGATATCTTGCGACATTTGCTTTTGTCAAGTATTCTTGCATTCCTTTTCCTACGTGCAATGTGTATGAGGTTTGAAATGATAGTGGCCCTTCAAGTGCAAGGCAAGCCTAATTCTATTTTGTTGAATTTGTCACGCTTTGCCTTTACAGTATTTTCCTTGAATTACCATTTTCCAACTGGAAAAGGAAGGCTTGGAGCATTGGCAACTTCCACATTTTCTTTGCTTGCATATTTGAACGTGCAATATGCATGAGATTTGCTGTTCCGGTGTTAAAGTACAAGGCAAGTCGACGATGTGTTCTTGAAATTCTCACGCATTGCCTTCCAATTTAGACCATAAAATAAGTTGTTACAAATAATTTGAAAATGATATCTTGCGACATTTGCTTTTGTCAAGTATTCTTGCATTCCTTTTCCTACGTGCAATGTCTATGAGGTTTGAAATGATTGTGGCCCTTCAAGTGCAAGGCAAGCCTAATTCTATTTTGTTGAATTTGTCACGCATTGCCTTTACAGTATTTTCCTTGAATTACCATTTTCCAACTGGAAAAGGAAGGCTTGGAGCATTGGCAACTTCTACATTTTCTTTGCTTGTATATTTTGACGTGCAATATGCATGAGATTTGATTTTGAGGTGTTGAAGTACAAGGCAAGTCGACGATGTGTTCTTGAAATTCTCACGCATTGCCTTCCAATTTAGACCATAAAATAAGTTGTTACAAATAATTTGAAAATGATATCTTGCGACATTTGCTTTTGTCAAGTATTCTTGCATTCCTTTTCCTACGTGCAATGTGTATGAGATTTGAAATGATTGTGGCCCTTCAAGTGCAAGGCAAGCCTAATTCTATTTTGTTGAATTTGTCACGCATTGCCTTTACAGTATTTTCCTTGAATTACCATTTTCCAACTGGAAAAGGAAGGCTTGGAGCATTGGCAACTTCCACATTTTATTTGCTTGCATATTTGGCCGTGCAATATGTATGATATTTGATGTTCCGGTATTAAAGTACAAGGCACGTCGACAAGGGGTTCATGAAATTCTCACACATTCCCTTCCAATTTAGACCATAAAAGAAGTTTTTACAAATAATTTGAAAATGATATCTTCCAACATTTGATTTTGTCAAGTATTCTTGCATTCCTTTTCCTACGTGCAATGTGTATGAGGTTTGAAATGATTGTGGCCCTCCGAGTGCAAGGCATCCCTAATTCTATTTTGATGAATATGCCACGCATTGCCTTTACAGTATTTTCCTTGAATTACCATTTTCCAACTAGAAAAGGAAGGCTTGGAGCATTGGCAACTAATACATTTTCTTTGCTTGTATATTTTGACGTGCAATATGCATGAGATTTGATTTTGAGGTGTTAAAGTACAAGGCAAGTCGACGATGTGTTCTTGAAATTCTCACGCATTGCCTTCCAATTTAGACCATAAAATAAGTTGTTACAAATAATTTGAAAATGATATCTTGCGACATTTGCTTTTGTCAAGTATTCTTGCATTCCTTTTCCTACGTGCAATGTGTATGAGGTTTGAAATGATAGTGGCCCTTCAAGTGCAAGGCAAGCCTAATTCTATTTTGTTGAATTTGTCACGCTTTGCCTTTACAGTATTTTCCTTGAATTACCATTTTCCAACTGGAAAAGGAAGGCTTGGAGCATTGGCAACTTCCACATTTTCTTTGCTTGCATATTTGAACGTGCAATATGCATGAGATTTGATGTTCCGGTGTTAAAGTACAAGGCAAATCGACGATGTGTTCTTGAAATTCTCACGCATTGCCTTCCAATTTAGACCATAATATAAGTTGTTACAAATAATTTGAAAATGATATCTTCCAACATTTGATTTTGTCAAGTATTCTTGCATTCCTTTTCCTACGTGCAATGTCTATGAGGTTTGAAATGTTTGTGGCCCTTCAAGTGCAAGGCAAGCCTAATTCTATTTTGTTGAATTTGTCACGCATTGCCTTTACAGTATTTTCCTTGAATTACGATTTTCCAACTAGAAAAGGAAGGCTTGGAGCATTGGCAACTAATACATTTTCTTTGCTTGTATATTTTGACGTGCAATATGTATGAGATTTGATTTTGAGGTGTTAAAGTACAAGGCAAGTCGACGATGTGTTCTTGAAATTCTCACGCATTGCCTTCCAATTTAGACCATAAAATAAGTTGTTACAAATAATTTGAAAATGATATCTTGCGACATTTGCTTTTGTCAAGTATTCTTGCATTCCTTTTCCTACGTGCAATGTGTATGAGGTTTGAAATGATTGTGGCCCTTCAAGTGCAAGGCAAGCCTAATTCTATTTTGTTGAATATGTCACGCATTGCCTTTACAGTATTTTCCTTGAATTACCATTTTCCAACTGGAAAAGGAAGGCTTGGAGCATTGGCAACTTCTACATTTTCTTTGCTTGTATATTTTGACGTGCAATATGCATGAGATTTGATTTTGAGGTGTTGAAGTACAAGGCAAGTCGACGATGTGTTCTTGAAATTCTCACGCATTGCCTTCCAATTTAGACCATAAAATAAGTTGTTACAAATAATTTGAAAATGATATCTTGCGACATTTGCTTTTGTCAAGTATTCTTGCATTCCTGTTCCTACGTGCAATGTCTATGAGGTTTGAAGTGTTTGTGGCCCTTCAAGTGCAAGGCAAGCCTAATTCTATTTTGTTGAATTTGTCACGCATTGCCTTTACAGTATTTTCCTTGAATTACGATTTTCCAACTAGAAAAGGAAGGCTTGGAGCATTGGCAACTAATACATTTTCTTTGCTTGCATATTTGAACGTGCAATATGCATGAGATTTGATGTTCCGTTGTTAAAGTACAAGGCAAGTCGACGATGTGTTCTTGAAATTCTCACGCATTGCCTTCCAATTTAGACCATAAAATAAGTTGTTACAAATAATTTGAAAATGATATCTTGCGACATTTGCTTTTGTCAAGTATTCTTGCATTCCTGTTCCTACGTGCAATGTCTATGAGGTTTGAAATGATTGTGGCCCTTCAAGTGCAAGGCAAGCCTAATTCTATTTTGTTGAATTTGTCACGCATTGCCTTTACAGTATTTTCCTTGAATTATGATTTTCCAACTAGAAAAGGAAGGCTTGGAGCATTGGCAACTAATACATTTTCTTTGCTTGCATATTTGAACGTGCAATATGCATGAGATTTGATGTTCCGGTGTTAAAGTACAAGGCAAGTCGACGATGTGTTCTTGAAATTCTCACGCATTGCCTTCCAATTTAGACCATAAAATAAGTTGTTACAAATAATTTGAAAATGATATCTTGCGACATTTGCTTTTGTCAAGTATTCTTGCATTCCTGTTCCTACGTGCAATGTCTATGAGGTTTGAAGTGTTTGTGGCCCTTCAAGTGCAAGGCAAGCCTAATTCTATTTTGTTGAATTTGTCACGCATTGCCTTTACAGTATTTTCCTTGAATTACGATTTTCCAACTAGAAAAGGAAGGCTTGGAGCATTGGCAACTAATACATTTTCTTTGCTTGCATATTTGAACGTGCAATATGCATGAGATTTGATGTTCCGGTGTTAAAGTACAAGGCAAGTCAAGAATGTGTTCTTGAAATTCTCACGCATTGCCTTCCAATTTAGACCATAATATAAGTTGTTACAAATAATTTGAAAATGCTATCTTGCGACATTTGCTTTTGTCAAGTATTCTTGCATTCCTGTTCCTACGTGCAATGTGTATGAGGTTTGAAGTGTTTGTGGCCCTTCAAGTGCAAGGCAAGCCTAATTTTATTTTGTTGAATTTGTCACGCATTGCCTTTACAGTATTTTCCTTGAATTACCATTTTCCAACTAGAAAAGGAAGGCTTGGAGCATTGGCAACTAATACATTTTATTTGCTTGCATATTTGAACGTGCAATATGCATGAGATTTGATGTTCCGGTGTTAAAGTACAAGGCAAGTCGACGATGTGTTCTTGAAATTCTCACGCATTGCCTTCCAATTTAGACCATAAAATAAGTTGTTACAAATAATTTGAAAATGATATCTTGCGACATTTGCTTTTGTCAAGTATTCTTGCATTCCTGTTCCTACGTGCAATGTCTATGAGGTTTGAAATGATTGTGGCCCTTCAAGTGCAAGGCAAGCCTAATTCTATTTTGTTGAATTTGTCACGCATTGCCTTTACAGTATTTTCCTTGAATTATGATTTTCCAACTAGAAAAGGAAGGCTTGGAGCATTGGCAACTAATACATTTTCTTTGCTTGCATATTTGAACGTGCAATATGCATGAGATTTGATGTTCCGGTGTTAAAGTACAAGGCAAGTCAAGAATGTGTTCTTGAAATTCTCACGCATTGCCTTCCAATTTAGACCATAAAATAAGTTGTTACAAATAATTTGAAAATGATATCTTGCGACATTTGCTTTTGTCAAGTATTCTTGCATTCCTGTTCCTACGTGCAATGTCTATGAGGTTTGAAATGATTGTGGCCCTTCAAGTGCAAGGCAAGCCTAATTCTATTTTGTTGAATTTGTCACGCATTGCCTTTACAGTATTTTCCTTGAATTATGATTTTCCAACTAGAAAAGGAAGGCTTGGAGCATTGGCAACTAATACATTTTCTTTGCTTGCATATTTGAACGTGCAATATGCATGAGATTTGATGTTCCGGTGTTAAAGTACAAGGCAAGTCGACGATGTGTTCTTGAAATTCTCACGCATTGCCTTCCAATTTAGACTATAAAATAAGTTGTTACAAATAATTTGAAAATGATATCTTGCGACATTTGCTTTTGTCAAGTATTCTTGCATTCCTGTTCCTACGTGCAATGTCTATGAGGTTTGAAGTGTTTGTGGCCCTTCAAGTGCAAGGCAAGCCTAATTCTATTTTGTTGAATTTGTCACGCATTGCCTTTACAGTATTTTCCTTGAATTACCATTTTCCAACTAGAAAAGGAAGGCTTGGAGCATTGGCAACTAATACATTTTCTTTGCTTGTATATTTTGACGTGCAATATGCATGAGATTTGATTTTGAGGTGTTGAAGTACAAGGCAAGTCGACGATGTGTTCTTGAAATTCTCACGCATTGCCTTCCAATTTAGACCATAAAATAAGTTGTTACAAATAATTTGAAAATGATATCTTGCGACATTTGCTTTTGTCAAGTATTCTTGCATTCCTGTTCCTACGTGCAATGTCTATGAGGTTTGAAGTGTTTGTGGCCCTTCAAGTGCAAGGCAAGCCTAATTCTATTTTGTTGAATTTGTCACGCATTGCCTTTACAGTATTTTCCTTGAATTACGATTTTCCAACTAGAAAAGGAAGGCTTGGAGCATTGGCAACTAATACATTTTCTTTGTTTGCATATTTGAACGTGCAATATGCATGAGATTTGATGTTCCGTTGTTAAAGTACAAGGCAAGTCAACAATGTGTTCTTGAAATTCTCACGCATTGCCTTCCAATTTAGACCATAAAATAAGTTGTTACAAATAATTTGAAGATGATATCTTGCGACATTTGCTTTTGTCAAGTATTCTTGCATTCCTGTTCCTACGTGCAATGTCTATGAGGTTTGAAATGTTTGTGGCCCTTCAAGTGCAAGGCAAGCCTAATTCTATTTTGTTGAATTTGTCACGCATTGCCTTTACAGTATTTTCCTTGAATTACCATTTTCCAACTAGAAAAGGAAGGCTTGGAGCATTGGCAACTAATACATTTTCTTTGCTTGCATATTTTGAGATGCAATATGCATGAGATTTGCTGTTCCGGTGTTAAAGTACAAGGCAAGTCGACGATGTGTTCTTGAAATTCTCACGCATTGCCTTCCAATTTAGACCATAAAATAAGTTGTTACAAATAATTTGAAAATGATATCTTGCGACATTTGCTTTTGTCAAGTATTCTTGCATTCCTTTTCCTACGTGCAATGTGTATGAGGTCTGAAATGATTGTGGCCCTTCAAGTGCAAGGCAAGCCTAATTCTATTTTGTTGAATTTGTCACGCATTGCCTTTACAGTATTTCCCTTGAATTACCATTTTCCAACTAGAAAAGGAAGGCTTGGAGCATTGGCAACTAATACATTTTCTTTGTTTGCATATTTGAACGTGCAATATGCATGAGATTTGATGTTCCGGTGTTAAAGTACAAGGCAAGTCGACGATGTGTTCTTGAAATTCTCACGCATTGCCTTCCAATTTAGACCATAAAATAAGTTGTTACAAATAATTTGAAAATGATATCTTGCGACATTTGCTTTTGTCAAGTATTCTTGCATTCCTTTTCCTACGTGCAATGTGTATGAGGTTTGAAATGATTGTGGCCCTTCAAGTGCAAGGCAAGCCTAATTCTATTTTGTTGAATATGTCACGCATTGCCTTTACAGTATTTTCCTTGAATTACCATTTTCCAACTGGAAAAGGAAGGCTTGGAGCATTGGCAACTTCTACATTTTCTTTGCTTGTATATTTTGACGTGCAATATGCATGAGATTTGCTGTTCCGGTGTTAAAGTACAAGGCAAGTCGACGATGTGTTCTTGAAATTCTCACGCATTGCCTTCCAATTTAGACCATAATATAAGTTGTTACAAATAATTTGAAAATGATATCTTGCGACATTTGCTTTTGTCAAGTATTCTTGCATTCCTGTTCCTACGTGCAATGTCTATGAGGTTTGAAATGTTTGTGGCCCTTGAAGTACAAGGCAAGCCTAATTCTATTTTGTTGAATTTGTCACGCATTACCTTTACAGTATTTTCCTTGAATTACCATTTTCCAACTACAAAAGGAAGGCTTGGAGCATTGGCAACTAATACATTTTCTTTGCTTGCATATTTGAACGTGCAATATGCATGAGATTTGCTGTTGCGGTGTTAAAGTACAAGGCAAGTCGACGATGTGTTCTTGAAATTCTCACGCATTGCCTTCCAATTTAGACCATAAAATAAGTTGTTACAAATAATTTGAAAATGATATCTTGCGACATTTGCTTTTGTCAAGTATTCTTGCATTCTTGTTCCTACGTGCAATGTCTATGAGGTTTGAAATGTTTGTGGCCCTTCAAGTGCAAGGCAAGCCTAATTCTATTTTGTTGAATTTGTCACGCATTGCCTTTACAGTATTTTCCGTGAATTACCATTTTCCAACTACAAAAGGAAGGCTTGGAGCATTGGCAACTAATACATTTTCTTTGTTTGCATATTTGAACGTGCAATATGCATGAGATTTGATGTTCCGTTGTTAAAGTACAAGGCAAGTCAACAATGTGTTCTTGAAATTCTCACGCATTGCCTTCCAATTTAGACCATAAAATAAGTTGTTACAAATAATTTGAAGATGATATCTTGTGACATTTGCTTTTGTCAAGTATTCTTGCATTCCTTTTCCTACGTGCAATGTCTATGAGGTTTGAAATGTTTGTGGCCCTTCAAGTGCAAGGCAAGCCTAATTCTATTTTGTTGAATTTGTCACGCATTGCCTTTACAGTATTTTCCTTGAATTACCATTTTCCAACTAGAAAAGGAAGGCTTGGAGCATTGGCAACTAATACATTTTCTTTGTTTGCATATTTGAACGTGCAATATGCATGAGATTTGATGTTCCGGTGTTAAAGTACAAGGCAAGTCAACGATGTGTTCTTGAAATTCTCACGCATTGCCTTCCAATTTAGACCATAAAATAAGTTGTTACAAATAATTTGAAAATGATATCTTGCGACATTTGCTTTTGTCAAGTATTCTTGCATTCCTTTTCCTACGTGCAATGCGTATGAGGTTTGAAATGATTGTGGCCCTTCAAGTGCAAGGCAAGCCTAATTCTATTTTGTTGAATTTGTCACGCATTGCCTTTACAGTATTTTCCTTGAATTACCATTTTCCAACTGGAAAAGGAAGGCTTGGAGCATTGGCAACTTCTACATTTTCTTTGCTTGTATATTTTGACGTGCAATATGCATGAGATTTGCTGTTCCGGTGTTAAAGTTCAAGGCAAGTCGACGATGTGTTCTTGAAATTCTCACGCATTGCCTTCCAATTTAGACCATAAAATAAGTTGTTACAAATAATTTGAAAATGCTATCTCGCGACATTTGCTTTTGTCAAGTATTCTTGCATTCTTGTTCCTACGTGCAATGTCTATGAGGTTTGAAATGTTTGTGGCCCTTCAAGTGCAAGGCAAGCCTAATTCTATTTTGTTGAATTTGTCACGCATTGCCTTTACAGTATTTTCCGTGAATTACCATTTTCCAACTACAAAAGGAAGGCTTGGAGCATTGGCAACTAATACATTTTCTTTGCTTGTATATTTTGACGTGCAATATGCATGAGATTTGATTTTGAGGTGTTGAAGTACAAGGCAAGTCGACGATGTGTTCTTGAAATTCTCACGCATTGCCTTCCAATTTAGACCATAGAATAAGTTGTTACAAATAATTTGAAAATGATATCTTGCGACATTTGCTTTTGTCAAGTATTCTTGCATTCTTGTTCCTACGTGCAATGTCTATGAGGTTTGAAATGTTTGTGGCCCTTCAAGTGCAAGGCAAGCCTAATTCTATTTTGTTGAATTTGTCACGCATTGCCTTTACAGTATTTTCCGTGAATTACCATTTTCCAACTACAAAAGGAAGGCTTGGAGCATTGGCAACTAATACATTTTCTTTGTTTGCATATTTGAACGTGCAATATGCATGAGATTTGATGTTCCGTTGGTAAAGTACAAGGCAAGTCAACAATGTGTTCTTGAAATTCTCACGCATTGCCTTCCAATTTAGACCATAAAATAAGTTGTTACAAATAATTTGAAGATGATATCTTGTGACATTTGCTTTTGTCAAGTATTCTTGCATTCCTTTTCCTACGTGCAATGTCTATGAGGTTTGAAATGTTTGTGGCCCTTCAAGTGCAAGGCAAGCCTAATTCTATTTTGTTGAATTTGTCACGCATTGCCTTTACAGTATTTTCCTTGAATTACCATTTTCCAACTAGAAAAGGAAGGCTTGGAGCATTGGCAACTAATACATTTTCTTTGTTTGCATATTTGAACGTGCAATATGCATGAGATTTGATGTTCCGGTGTTAAAGTACAAGGCAAGTCAACGATGTGTTCTTGAAATTCTCACGCATTGCCTTCCAATTTAGACCATAAAATAAGTTGTTACAAATAATTTGAAAATGCTATCTTGCGACATTTGCTTTTGTCAAGTATTCTTGCATTCTTGTTCCTACGTGCAATGTCTATGAGGTTTGAAATGTTTGTGGCCCTTCAAGTGCAAGGCAAGCCTAATTCTATTTTGTTGAATTTGTCACGCATTGCCTTTACAGTATTTTCCTAGAATTACCATTTTCCAACTACAAAAGGAAGGCTTGGAGCATTGGCAACTAATACATTTTCTTTGTTTGCATATTTGAACGTGCAATATGCATGAGATTTGATGTTCCGTTGTTAAAGTACAAGGCAAGTCAACAATGTGTTCTTGAAATTCTCACGCATTGCCTTCCAATTTAGACCATAAAATAAGTTGTTACAAATAATTTGAAAATGATATCCTGCGACATTTGCTTTTGCTAAGTATTCTTGCATTCCTTTTCCTACGTGCAATGTCTATGAGGTTTGAAATGATTGTGGCCCTCCAAGTGCAAGGCAAGCCTAATTCTATTTTGTTGAATATGTCACGCATTGCCTTTACAGTATTTTCCTTGAATTACCATTTTCCAACTAGAAAAGGAAGGCTTGGAGCATTGGCAACTAATACATTTTCTTTGCTTGCATATTTTGAGATGCAATATGCATGAGATTTGATGTTCCGGTGTTAAAGTACAAGGCAAGTCGACGATGTGTTCTTGAAATTCTCACGCATTGCCTTCCAATTTAGACCATAAAATAAGTTGTTACAAATAATTTGAAAATGATATCTTGCGACATTTGCTTTTGTCAAGTATTCTTGCATTCCTTTTCCTACGTGCAATGTGTATGAGGTTTGAAATGATTGTGGCCCTTCAAGTGCAAGGCAAGCCTAATTCTATTTTGTTGAATTTGTCACGCATTGCTTTTACAGTATTTTCTTTGGATTACTATTTTCCAACTGGAAAAGGAAGGCTTGGAGCATTGGCAACATCTACATTTTCTTTGCTTGTATATTTTGACGTGCAATATGCATGAGATTTGATTTTGAGGTGTTAAAGTACAAGGCAAGTCGACGATGTGTTCTTGAAATTCTCACGCATTGCCTTCTAATTTAGACCATAATATAAGTTGTTACAAATAATTTGAAAATGATATCTTGTGACATTTGCTTTTGTCAAGTATTCTTGCATTCCTTTTCCTACGTGCAATGTGTATGAGGTTTGAAATGATTGTGGCCCTCCAAGTGCAAGGCAAGCCTAATTCTATTTTGTTGAATATGTCACGCATTGCCTTTACAGTATTTTCCTTGAATTACCATTTTCCAACTAGAAAAGGAAGGCTTGGAGCATTGGCAACTAATACATTTTCTTTGTTTGCATATTTGAACGTGCAATATGCATGAGATTTGATGTTCCGGTGTTAAAGTACAAGGCAAGTCAACGATGTGTTCTTGAAATTCTCACGCATTGCCTTCCAATTTAGACCATAAAATAAGTTGTTACAAATAATTTGAAAATGATATCTTGCGACATTTGCTTTTGTCAAGTATTCTTGCATTCCTTTTCCTACGTGCAATGCGTATGAGGTTTGAAATGATTGTGGCCCTTCAAGTGCAAGGCAAGCCTAATTCTATTTTGTTGAATTTGTCACGCATTGCCTTTACAGTATTTTCCTTGAATTACCATTTTCCAACTGGAAAAGGAAGGCTTGGAGCATTGGCAACTTCTACATTTTCTTTGCTTGTATATTTTGACGTGCAATATGCATGAGATTTGCTGTTCCGGTGTTAAAGTACAAGGCAAGTCGACGATGTGTTCTTGAAATTCTCACGCATTGCCTTCCAATTTAGACCATAAAATAAGTTGTTACAAATAATTTGAAAATGCTATCTTGCGACATTTGCTTTTGTCAAGTATTCTTGCATTCTTGTTCCTACGTGCAATGTCTATGAGGTTTGAAATGTTTGTGGCCCTTCAAGTGCAAGGCAAGCCTAATTCTATTTTGTTGAATTTGTCACGCATTGCCTTTACAGTATTTTCCGTGAATTACCATTTTCCAACTACAAAAGGAAGGCTTGGAGCATTGGCAACTAATACATTTTCTTTGCTTGTATATTTTGACGTGCAATATGCATGAGATTTGATTTTGAGGTGTTGAAGTACAAGGCAAGTCGACGATGTGTTCTTGAAATTCTCACGCATTGCCTTCCAATTTAGACCATAGAATAAGTTGTTACAAATAATTTGAAAATGATATCTTGCGACATTTGCTTTTGTCAAGTATTCTTGCATTCTTGTTCCTACGTGCAATGTCTATGAGGTTTGAAATGTTTGTGGCCCTTCAAGTGCAAGGCAAGCCTAATTCTATTTTGTTGAATTTGTCACGCATTGCCTTTACAGTATTTTCCGTGAATTACCATTTTCCAACTACAAAAGGAAGGCTTGGAGCATTGGCAACTAATACATTTTCTTTGTTTGCATATTTGAACGTGCAATATGCATGAGATTTGATGTTCCGTTGGTAAAGTACAAGGCAAGTCAACAATGTGTTCTTGAAATTCTCACGCATTGCCTTCCAATTTAGACCATAAAATAAGTTGTTACAAATAATTTGAAGATGATATCTTGTGACATTTGCTTTTGTCAAGTATTCTTGCATTCCTTTTCCTACGTGCAATGTCTATGAGGTTTGAAATGTTTGTGGCCCTTCAAGTGCAAGGCAAGCCTAATTCTATTTTGTTGAATTTGTCACGCATTGCCTTTACAGTATTTTCCTTGAATTACCATTTTCCAACTAGAAAAGGAAGGCTT
Source organism: Climacium dendroides (assembly GCA_950106755.1). NCBI lineage: Eukaryota > Viridiplantae > Streptophyta > Bryopsida > Hypnales > Climaciaceae > Climacium > Climacium dendroides. The sequence continues at coordinate 14,968,268 of OX467088.1, read as the reverse complement.
GGAGCATTGGCAACTAATACATTTTCTTTGTTTGCATATTTGAACGTGCAATATGCATGAGATTTGATGTTCCGGTGTTAAAGTACAAGGCAAGTCAACGATGTGTTCTTGAAATTCTCACGCATTGCCTTCCAATTTAGACCATAAAATAAGTTGTTACAAATAATTTGAAAATGATATCTTGCGACATTTGCTTTTGTCAAGTATTCTTGCATTCCTTTTCCTACGTGCAATGCGTATGAGGTTTGAAATGATTGTGGCCCTTCAAGTGCAAGGCAAGCCTAATTCTATTTTGTTGAATTTGTCACGCATTGCCTTTACAGTATTTTCCTTGAATTACCATTTTCCAACTGGAAAAGGAAGGCTTGGAGCATTGGCAACTTCTACATTTTCTTTGCTTGTATATTTTGACGTGCAATATGCATGAGATTTGCTGTTCCGGTGTTAAAGTACAAGGCAAGTCGACGATGTGTTCTTGAAATTCTCACGCATTGCCTTCCAATTTAGACCATAAAATAAGTTGTTACAAATAATTTGAAAATGCTATCTTGCGACATTTGCTTTTGTCAAGTATTCTTGCATTCTTGTTCCTACGTGCAATGTCTATGAGGTTTGAAATGTTTGTGGCCCTTCAAGTGCAAGGCAAGCCTAATTCTATTTTGTTGAATTTGTCACGCATTGCCTTTACAGTATTTTCCTAGAATTACCATTTTCCAACTACAAAAGGAAGGCTTGGAGCATTGGCAACTAATACATTTTCTTTGTTTGCATATTTTGAGATGCAATATGCATGAGATTTGCTGTTCCGGTGTTAAAGTACAAGGCAAGTCGACGATGTGTTCTTGAAATTCTCACGCATTGCCTTCCAATTTAGACCATAAAATAAGTTGTTACAAATAATTTGAAAATGATATCCTGCGACATTTGCTTTTGCTAAGTATTCTTGCATTCCTTTTCCTACGTGCAATGTCTATGAGGTTTGAAATGATTGTGGCCCTCCAAGTGCAAGGCAAGCCTAATTCTATTTTGTTGAATATGTCACGCATTGCCTTTACAGTATTTTCCTTGAATTACCATTTTCCAACTAGAAAAGGAAGGCTTGGAGCATTGGCAACTAATACATTTTCTTTGCTTGCATATTTTGAGATGCAATGTGCATGAGATTTGATGTTCCGGTGTTAAAGTACAAGGCAAGTCGACGATGTGTTCTTGAAATTCTCACGCATTGCCTTCCAATTTAGACCATAAAATAAGTTGTTACAAATAATTTGAAAATGATATCTTGCGACATTTGCTTTTGTCAAGTATTCTTGCATTCCTTTTCCTACGTGCAATGTGTATGAGGTTTGAAATGATTGTGGCCCTTCAAGTGCAAGGCAAGCCTAATTCTATTTTGTTGAATTTGTCACGCATTGCTTTTACAGTATTTTCTTTGGATTACTATTTTCCAACTGGAAAAGGAAGGCTTGGAGCATTGGCAACATCTACATTTTCTTTGCTTGTATATTTTGACGTGCAATATGCATGAGATTTGATTTTGAGGTGTTAAAGTACAAGGCAAGTCGACGATGTGTTCTTGAAATTCTCACGCATTGCCTTCTAATTTAGACCATAATATAAGTTGTTACAAATAATTTGAAAATGATATCTTGTGACATTTGCTTTTGTCAAGTATTCTTGCATTCCTTTTCCTACGTGCAATGTGTATGAGGTTTGAAATGATTGTGGCCCTCCAAGTGCAAGGCAAGCCTAATTCTATTTTGTTGAATATGTCACGCATTGCCTTTACAGTATTTCCCTTGAATTACCATTTACCAACTAGAAAAGGAAGGCTTGGAGCATTGGCAACTAATACATTTTCTTTGTTTGCATATTTGAACGTGCAATATGCATGAGATTTGATGTTCCGTTGTTAAAGTACAAGGCAAGTCGACGATGTGTTCTTGAAATTCTCACGCATTGCCTTCCAATTTAGACCATAAAATAAGTTGTTACAAATAATTTGACAATGATATCTTGCGACATTTGCTTTTGCCAAGTATTCTTGCATTCCTTTTCCTACGTGCAATGTCTATGAGGTTTGAAATGATTGTGGCCCTCCAAGTGCAAGGCAAGCCTAATTCTATTTTGTTGAATATGTCACGCATTGCCTTTACAGTATTTTCCTTGAATTACCATTTTCCAACTGGAAAAGGAAGGCTTGGAGCATTGGCAACTAATACATTTTCTTTGCTTGCATATTTTGAAATGCAATATGCATAAGATTTGATGTTTCGGCGTTAAAGTACAAGGCAAGTCGACGATGTGTTCTTGAAATTCTCACGCATTGCCTTCCAATTTAGACCATAAAATAAGTTGTTACAAATAATTTGAAAATGCTATCTTGTGACATTTGCTTTTGTCAAGTATTCTTGCATTCCTTTTCCTACGTGCAATGTGTATGAGGTTTGAAATGATTGTGGCCTTTCAAGTGCAAGGCAAGCCTAATTCTATTTTGTTGAATATGTCACGCATTGCCTTTACAGTATTTCCCTTGAATTACCATTTTCCAACTAGAAAAGGAAGGCTTGGAGCATTGGCAACTAATACATTTTCTTTGCTTGTATATTTTGAGATGCAACATGCATGAGATTTGCTGTTCCGGTGTTAAAGTACAAGGCAAGTCGACGATGTGTTCTTGAAATTCTCACGCATTGCCTTCCAATTTAGACCATAAAATAAGTTGTTACAAATAATTTGAAAATGATATCTTGCGACATTTGCTTTTGTCAAGTATTCTTGCATTCCTGTTCCTACGTGCAATGTCTATGAGGTTTGAAATGTTTGTGGCCCTTCAAGTGCAAGGCAAGCCTAATTCTATTTTGTTGAATTTTGTCACGCATTGCCTCTACAGTATTTTCCTTGAATTACCATTTTCCAACTGGAAAAGGAAGGCTTGGAGCATTGGCAACTTCTACATTTTCTTTGCTTGCATATTTTGACGTGCAATATGCATGAGATTTGCTGTTCCGGTGTTAAAGTACAAGGCAAGTCAACGATGTGTTCTTGAAATTCTCACGCATTGCCTTCCAATTTAGACCATAAAATAAGTTGTTACAAATAATTTGAAAATGATATCTTGCGACATTTGCTTTTGTCAAGTATTCTTGCATTCCTTTTCCTACGTGCAATGTGTATGAGGTTTGAAATGATTGTGGCCTTTCAAGTGCAAGGCAAGCCTAATTCTATTTTGTTGAATATGTCACGCATTGCCTTTACAGTATTTCCCTTGAATTACCATTTTCCAACTAGAAAAGGAAGGCTTGGAGCATTGGCAACTAATACATTTTCTTTGCTTGTATATTTTGACGTGCAATATGCATGAGATTTGCTGTTCCGGTGTTAAAGTACAAGGCAAGTCGACGATGTGTTCTTGAAATTCTCACGCATTGCCTTCTAATTTAGACCATAATATAAGTTGTTACAAATAATTTGAAAATGATATCTTGCGACATTTGCTTTTGTCAAGTATTCTTGCATTCCTTTTCCTACGTGCAATGTGTATGAGGTTTGAAATGATTGTAGCCCTCCAAGTGCAAGGCAAGCCTAATTCAATTTTGTTGAATATGTCACGCATTGCCTTTACAGTATTTCCCTTGAATTACCATTTACCAACTAGAAAAGGAAGGCTTGGAGCATTGGCAACTAATACATTTTCTTTGTTTGCATATTTGAACGTGCAATATGCATGAGATTTGATGTTCCGTTGTTAAAGTACAAGGCAAGTCGACGATGTGTTCTTGAAATTCTCACGCATTGCCTTCCAATTTAGACCATAAAATAAGTTGTTACAAATAATTTGACAATGATATCTTGCGACATTTGCTTTTGCCAAGTATTCTTGCATTCCTTTTCCTACGTGCAATGTCTATGAGGTTTGAAATGATTGTGGCCCTCCAAGTGCAAGGCAAGCCTAATTCTATTTTGTTGAATATGTCACGCATTGCCTTTACAGTATTTTCCTTGAATTACCATTTTCCAACTGGAAAAGGAAGGCTTGGAGCATTGGCAACTAATACATTTTCTTTGCTTGCATATTTTGAAATGCAATATGCATAAGATTTGATGTTTCGGCGTTAAAGTACAAGGCAAGTCGACGATGTGTTCTTGAAATTCTCACGCATTGCCTTCCAATTTAGACCATAAAATAAGTTGTTACAAATAATTTGAAAATGCTATCTTGTGACATTTGCTTTTGTCAAGTATTCTTGCATTCCTTTTCCTACGTGCAATGTGTATGAGGTTTGAAATGATTGTGGCCTTTCAAGTGCAAGGCAAGCCTAATTCTATTTTGTTGAATATGTCACGCATTGCCTTTACAGTATTTCCCTTGAATTACCATTTTCCAACTAGAAAAGGAAGGCTTGGAGCATTGGCAACTAATACATTTTCTTTGCTTGTATATTTTGAGATGCAACATGCATGAGATTTGCTGTTCCGGTGTTAAAGTACAAGGCAAGTCGACGATGTGTTCTTGAAATTCTCACGCATTGCCTTCCAATTTAGACCATAAAATAAGTTGTTACAAATAATTTGAAAATGATATCTTGCGACATTTGCTTTTGTCAAGTATTCTTGCATTCCTGTTCCTACGTGCAATGTCTATGAGGTTTGAAATGTTTGTGGCCCTTCAAGTGCAAGGCAAGCCTAATTCTATTTTGTTGAATTTTGTCACGCATTGCCTCTACAGTATTTTCCTTGAATTACCATTTTCCAACTGGAAAAGGAAGGCTTGGAGCATTGGCAACTTCTACATTTTCTTTGCTTGCATATTTTGACGTGCAATATGCATGAGATTTGCTGTTCCGGTGTTAAAGTACAAGGCAAGTCAACGATGTGTTCTTGAAATTCTCACGCATTGCCTTCCAATTTAGACCATAAAATAAGTTGTTACAAATAATTTGAAAATGATATCTTGCGACATTTGCTTTTGTCAAGTATTCTTGCATTCCTTTTCCTACGTGCAATGTGTATGAGGTTTGAAATGATTGTAGCCCTCCAAGTGCAAGGCAAGCCTAATTCAATTTTGTTGAATATGTCACGCATTGCCTTTACAGTATTTCCCTTGAATTACCATTTACCAACTAGAAAAGGAAGGCTTGGAGCATTGGCAACTAATACATTTTCTTTGTTTGCATATTTGAACGTGCAATATGCATGAGATTTGATGTTCCGTTGTTAAAGTACAAGGCAAGTCGACGATGTGTTCTTGAAATTCTCACGCATTGCCTTCCAATTTAGACCATAAAATAAGTTGTTACAAATAATTTGACAATGATATCTTGCGACATTTGCTTTTGCCAAGTATTCTTGCATTCCTTTTCCTACGTGCAATGTCTATGAGGTTTGAAATGATTGTGGCCCTCCAAGTGCAAGGCAAGCCTAATTCTATTTTGTTGAATATGTCACGCATTGCCTTTACAGTATTTTCCTTGAATTACCATTTTCCAACTGGAAAAGGAAGGCTTGGAGCATTGGCAACTAATACATTTTCTTTGCTTGCATATTTTGAAATGCAATATGCATAAGATTTGATGTTTCGGCGTTAAAGTACAAGGCAAGTCGACGATGTGTTCTTGAAATTCTCACGCATTGCCTTCCAATTTAGACCATAAAATAAGTTGTTACAAATAATTTGAAAATGCTATCTTGTGACATTTGCTTTTGTCAAGTATTCTTGCATTCCTTTTCCTACGTGCAATGTGTATGAGGTTTGAAATGATTGTGGCCTTTCAAGTGCAAGGCAAGCCTAATTCTATTTTGTTGAATATGTCACGCATTGCCTTTACAGTATTTCCCTTGAATTACCATTTTCCAACTAGAAAAGGAAGGCTTGGAGCATTGGCAACTAATACATTTTCTTTGCTTGTATATTTTGAGATGCAACATGCATGAGATTTGCTGTTCCGGTGTTAAAGTACAAGGCAAGTCGACGATGTGTTCTTGAAATTCTCACGCATTGCCTTCCAATTTAGACCATAAAATAAGTTGTTACAAATAATTTGAAAATGATATCTTGCGACATTTGCTTTTGTCAAGTATTCTTGCATTCCTGTTCCTACGTGCAATGTCTATGAGGTTTGAAATGTTTGTGGCCCTTCAAGTGCAAGGCAAGCCTAATTCTATTTTGTTGAATTTTGTCACGCATTGCCTCTACAGTATTTTCCTTGAATTACCATTTTCCAACTGGAAAAGGAAGGCTTGGAGCATTGGCAACTTCTACATTTTCTTTGCTTGCATATTTTGACGTGCAATATGCATGAGATTTGCTGTTCCGGTGTTAAAGTACAAGGCAAGTCAACGATGTGTTCTTGAAATTCTCACGCATTGCCTTCCAATTTAGACCATAAAATAAGTTGTTACAAATAATTTGAAAATGATATCTTGCGACATTTGCTTTTGTCAAGTATTCTTGCATTCCTTTTCCTACGTGCAATGTGTATGAGGTTTGAAATGATTGTGGCCTTTCAAGTGCAAGGCAAGCCTAATTCTATTTTGTTGAATATGTCACGCATTGCCTTTACAGTATTTCCCTTGAATTACCATTTTCCAACTAGAAAAGGAAGGCTTGGAGCATTGGCAACTAATACATTTTCTTTGCTTGTATATTTTGACGTGCAATATGCATGAGATTTGCTGTTCCGGTGTTAAAGTACAAGGCAAGTCGACGATGTGTTCTTGAAATTCTCACGCATTGCCTTCTAATTTAGACCATAATATAAGTTGTTACAAATAATTTGAAAATGATATCTTGCGACATTTGCTTTTGTCAAGTATTCTTGCATTCCTTTTCCTACGTGCAATGTGTATGAGGTTTGAAATGATTGTAGCCCTCCAAGTGCAAGGCAAGCCTAATTCAATTTTGTTGAATATGTCACGCATTGCCTTTACAGTATTTCCCTTGAATTACCATTTACCAACTAGAAAAGGAAGGCTTGGAGCATTGGCAACTAATACATTTTCTTTGTTTGCATATTTGAACGTGCAATATGCATGAGATTTGATGTTCCGTTGTTAAAGTACAAGGCAAGTCGACGATGTGTTCTTGAAATTCTCACGCATTGCCTTCCAATTTAGACCATAAAATAAGTTGTTACAAATAATTTGACAATGATATCTTGCGACATTTGCTTTTGCCAAGTATTCTTGCATTCCTTTTCCTACGTGCAATGTCTATGAGGTTTGAAATGATTGTGGCCCTCCAAGTGCAAGGCAAGCCTAATTCTATTTTGTTGAATATGTCACGCATTGCCTTTACAGTATTTTCCTTGAATTACCATTTTCCAACTGGAAAAGGAAGGCTTGGAGCATTGGCAACTAATACATTTTCTTTGCTTGCATATTTTGAAATGCAATATGCATAAGATTTGATGTTTCGGCGTTAAAGTACAAGGCAAGTCGACGATGTGTTCTTGAAATTCTCACGCATTGCCTTCCAATTTAGACCATAAAATAAGTTGTTACAAATAATTTGAAAATGCTATCTTGTGACATTTGCTTTTGTCAAGTATTCTTGCATTCCTTTTCCTACGTGCAATGTGTATGAGGTTTGAAATGATTGTGGCCTTTCAAGTGCAAGGCAAGCCTAATTCTATTTTGTTGAATATGTCACGCATTGCCTTTACAGTATTTCCCTTGAATTACCATTTTCCAACTAGAAAAGGAAGGCTTGGAGCATTGGCAACTAATACATTTTCTTTGCTTGTATATTTTGAGATGCAACATGCATGAGATTTGCTGTTCCGGTGTTAAAGTACAAGGCAAGTCGACGATGTGTTCTTGAAATTCTCACGCATTGCCTTCCAATTTAGACCATAAAATAAGTTGTTACAAATAATTTGAAAATGATATCTTGCGACATTTGCTTTTGTCAAGTATTCTTGCATTCCTGTTCCTACGTGCAATGTCTATGAGGTTTGAAATGTTTGTGGCCCTTCAAGTGCAAGGCAAGCCTAATTCTATTTTGTTGAATTTTGTCACGCATTGCCTCTACAGTATTTTCCTTGAATTACCATTTTCCAACTGGAAAAGGAAGGCTTGGAGCATTGGCAACTTCTACATTTTCTTTGCTTGCATATTTTGACGTGCAATATGCATGAGATTTGCTGTTCCGGTGTTAAAGTACAAGGCAAGTCAACGATGTGTTCTTGAAATTCTCACGCATTGCCTTCCAATTTAGACCATAAAATAAGTTGTTACAAATAATTTGAAAATGATATCTTGCGACATTTGCTTTTGTCAAGTATTCTTGCATTCCTTTTCCTACGTGCAATGTGTATGAGGTTTGAAATGATTGTGGCCTTTCAAGTGCAAGGCAAGCCTAATTCTATTTTGTTGAATTTGTCACGCATTGCTTTTACAGTATTTTCCTTGGTTTACTATTTTCCAACTGGAAAAGGAAGGCTTGGAGCATTGGCAACTTCTACATTTTCTTTGCTTGTATATTTTGACGTGCAATATGCATGACATTTGATTTTGAGGTGTTAAAGTACAAGGCAAGTCGACGATGTGTTCTTGAAATTCTCACGCATTGCCTTCTAATTTAGACCATAATATAAGTTGTTACAAATAATTTGAAAATGATATCTTGCGACATTTGCTTTTGTCAAGTATTCTTGCATTCCTTTTCCTACGTGCAATGTCTATGAGGTTTGAAATGATTGTGGCCCTCCAAGTGCAAGGCAAGCCTAATTCTATTTTGTTGAATATGTCACGCATTGCCTTTACAGTATTTTCCTTGAATTACCATTTTCCAACTGGAAAAGGAAGGCTTGGAGCATTGGCAACTAATACATTTTCTTTGCTTGTATATTTTGACGTGCAATATGCATGAGATTTGCTGTTCCGGTGTTAAAGTACAAGGCAAGTCGACGATGTGTTCTTGAAATTCTCACGCATTGCCTTCCAATTTAGACCATAAAATAAGTTGTTACAAATAATTTGAAAATGCTATCTTCCGACATTTGCTTTTGTCAAGTATTCTTGCATTCCTTTTCCTACGTGCAATGTGTATGAGGTTTGAAATGATTGTGGCCTTTCAAGTGCAAGGCAAGCCTAATTCTATTTTGTTGAATATGTCACGCATTGCCTTTACAGTATTTCCCTTGAATTACCATTTTCCAACTAGAAAAGGAAGGCTTGGAGCATTGGCAACTAATACATTTTCTTTGCTTGTATATTTTGACGTGCAATATGCATGAGATTTGCTGTTCCGGTGTTAAAGTACAAGGCAAGTCGACGATGTGTTCTTGAAATTCTCACGCATTGCCTTCCAATTTAGACCATAAAATAAGTTGTTACAAATAATTTGAAAATGATATCTTGCGACATTTGCTTTTGTCAAGTATTCTTGCATTCCTGTTCCTACGTGCAATGTCTATGAGGTTTGAAATGTTTGTGGCCCTTCAAGTGCAAGGCAAGCCTAATTCTATTTTGTTGAATTTGTCACGCATTGCCTTTACAGTATTTTCCTAGAATTACCATTTTCCAACTAGAAAAGGAAGGCTTGGAGCATTGGCAACTAATACATTTTCTTTGCTTGCATATTTTGAGATGCAATATGCATGAGATTTGCTGTTCCGGTGTTAAAGTACAAGGCAAGTCGACGATGTGTTCTTGAAATTCTCACGCATTGCCTTCCAATTTAGACCATAAAATAAGTTGTTACAAATAATTTAAAAATGATATCTTGCGACTTTTGCTTTTGTCAAGTATTCTTGCATTCCTTTTCCTACGTGCAATGTGTATGAGGTTTGAAATGATTGTGGCCTTTCAAGTGCAAGGCAAGCCTAATTCTATTTTGTTGAATTTGTCACGCATTGCTTTTACAGTATTTTCCTTGGTTTACTATTTTCCAACTGGAAAAGGAAGGCTTGGAGCATTGGCAACTTCTACATTTTCTTTGCTTGTATATTTTGACGTGCAATATGCATGACATTTGATTTTGAGGTGTTAAAGTACAAGGCAAGTCGACGATGTGTTCTTGAAATTCTCACGCATTGCCTTCTAATTTAGACCATAATATAAGTTGTTACAAATAATTTGAAAATGATATCTTGCGACATTTGCTTTTGTCAAGTATTCTTGCATTCCTTTTCCTACGTGCAATGTCTATGAGGTTTGAAATGATTGTGGCCTTCCAAGTGCAAGGCAAGCCTAATTCTATTTTGTTGAATATGTCACGCATTGCCTTTACAGTATTTCCCTTGAATTACCATTTACCAACTAGAAAAGGAAGGCTTGGAGTATTGGCAACTAATACATTTTCTTTGTTTGCATATTTGAACGTGCAATATGCATGAGATTTGATGTTCCGTTGTTAAAGTACAAGGCAAGTCAACAATGTGTTCTTCAAATTCTCACGCATTGCCTTCCAATTTAGACCATAAAATAAGTTGTTACAAATAATTTGACAATTATATCTTGCGACATTTGCTTTTGCCAACTATTCTTGCATTGCTTTTCCTACGTGCAATGTGTATGAGGTTTGAAATGATTGTGGCCCTCCAAGTGCAAGGCAAGCCTAATTCTATTTTGTTGAATATGTCACGCATTGCCTTTACAGTATTTTCCTTGAATTACCATTTTCCAACTAGAAAAGGAAGGCTTGGAGCATTGGCAACTAATACATTTTCTTTGCTTGCATATTTTGAGATGAAATATGCATGAGATTTGCTGTTCCGGTGTTAAAGTACAAGGCAAGTCGACGATGTGTTCTTGAAATTCTCACGCATTGCCTTCCAATTTAGACCATAAAATAAGTTGTTACAAATAATTTGAATATGGTATCTTGCGACATTTGCTTTTGTCAAGTATTCTTGCATTCCTGTTCCTACGTGCAATGTCTATGAGGTTTGAAATGATTGTGGCCCTCCAAGTGCAAGGCAAGCCTAATTCTATTTTGTTGAATTTGTCACGCATTGCCTTTACAGTATTTTCCTTGAATTACCATTTTCCAGCTAGAAAAGGAAGGCTTGGAGCATTGGCAACTTCCACATTTTCTTTGGTTGCATATTCTGACGTGCAATATGCATGAGATTTGATGTTCCGGCGTTAAAGTACAAGGCAAGTCAACAATGTGTTCTTGAAATTCTCACGCATTGCCTTCCAATTTAGACCATAAAATAAGTTGTTACAAATAATTTGAATATGGTATCTTGCGACATTTGCTTTTGTCAAGTATTCTTGCATTCCTGTTCCTACGTGCAATGTCTATGAGGTTTGAAATGATTGTGGCCCTCCAAGTGCAAGGCAAGCCTAATTCTATTTTGTTGAATATGTCACGCATTGCCTTTACAGTATTTCCCTTGAATTACCATTTTCCAACTAGAAAAGGAAGGCTTGGAGCATTGGCAACTAATACATTTTCTTTGCTTGTATATTTTGACGTGCAATATGCATGAGATTTGCTGTTCCGGTGTTAAAGTACAAGGCAAGTCAACGATGTGTTCTTGAAATTCTCACGCATTGCCTTCCAATTTAGACCATAAAATAAGTTGTTACAAATAATTTGAAAATGATATCTTGCGACATTTGCTTTTGTCAAGTATTCTTGCATTCCTTTTCCTACGTGCAATGTGTATGAGGTTTGAAATGATTGTGGCCTTTCAAGTGCAAGGCAAGCCTAATTCTATTTTGTTGAATATGTCACGCATTGCCTTTACAGTATTTCCCTTGAATTACCATTTTCCAACTAGAAAAGGAAGGCTTGGAGCATTGGCAACTAATACATTTTCTTTGCTTGTATATTTTGACGTGCAATATGCATGAGATTTGCTGTTCCGGTGTTAAAGTACAAGGCAAGTCGACGATGTGTTCTTGAAATTCTCACGCATTGCCTTCCAATTTAGACCATAAAATAAGTTGTTACAAATAATTTGAAAATGATATCTTGCGACATTTGCTTTTGTCAAGTATTCTTGCATTCCTGTTCCTACGTGCAATGTCTATGAGGTTTGAAATGTTTGTGGCCCTTCAAGTGCAAGGCAAGCCTAATTCTATTTTGTTGAATTTGTCACGCATTGCCTTTACAGTATTTTCCTAGAATTACCATTTTCCAACTAGAAAAGGAAGGCTTGGAGCATTGGCAACTAATACATTTTCTTTGCTTGCATATTTTGAGATGCAATATGCATGAGATTTGCTGTTCCGGTGTTAAAGTACAAGGCAAGTCGACGATGTGTTCTTGAAATTCTCACGCATTGCCTTCCAATTTAGACCATAAAATAAGTTGTTACAAATAATTTGAAAATGATATCTTGCGACTTTTGCTTTTGTCAAGTATTCTTGCATTCCTTTTCCTACGTGCAATGTGTATGAGGTTTGAAATGATTGTGGCCTTTCAAGTGCAAGGCAAGCCTAATTCTATTTTGTTGAATTTGTCACGCATTGCTTTTACAGTATTTTCCTTGGTTTACTATTTTCCAACTGGAAAAGGAAGGCTTGGAGCATTGGCAACTTCTACATTTTCTTTGCTTGTATATTTTGACGTGCAATATGCATGACATTTGATTTTGAGGTGTTAAAGTACAAGGCAAGTCGACGATGTGTTCTTGAAATTCTCACGCATTGCCTTCTAATTTAGACCATAATATAAGTTGTTACAAATAATTTGAAAATGATATCTTGCGACATTTGCTTTTGTCAAGTATTCTTGCATTCCTTTTCCTACGTGCAATGTCTATGAGGTTTGAAATGATTGTGGCCTTCCAAGTGCAAGGCAAGCCTAATTCTATTTTGTTGAATATGTCACGCATTGCCTTTACAGTATTTCCCTTGAATTACCATTTACCAACTAGAAAAGGAAGGCTTGGAGTATTGGCAACTAATACATTTTCTTTGTTTGCATATTTGAACGTGCAATATGCATGAGATTTGATGTTCCGTTGTTAAAGTACAAGGCAAGTCAACAATGTGTTCTTCAAATTCTCACGCATTGCCTTCCAATTTAGACCATAAAATAAGTTGTTACAAATAATTTGACAATTATATCTTGCGACATTTGCTTTTGCCAACTATTCTTGCATTGCTTTTCCTACGTGCAATGTGTATGAGGTTTGAAATGATTGTGGCCCTCCAAGTGCAAGGCAAGCCTAATTCTATTTTGTTGAATATGTCACGCATTGCCTTTACAGTATTTTCCTTGAATTACCATTTTCCAACTAGAAAAGGAAGGCTTGGAGCATTGGCAACTAATACATTTTCTTTGCTTGCATATTTTGAGATGAAATATGCATGAGATTTGCTGTTCCGGTGTTAAAGTACAAGGCAAGTCGACGATGTGTTCTTGAAATTCTCACGCATTGCCTTCCAATTTAGACCATAAAATAAGTTGTTACAAATAATTTGAATATGGTATCTTGCGACATTTGCTTTTGTCAAGTATTCTTGCATTCCTGTTCCTACGTGCAATGTCTATGAGGTTTGAAATGATTGTGGCCCTCCAAGTGCAAGGCAAGCCTAATTCTATTTTGTTGAATTTGTCACGCATTGCCTTTACAGTATTTTCCTTGAATTACCATTTTCCAGCTAGAAAAGGAAGGCTTGGAGCATTGGCAACTTCCACATTTTCTTTGGTTGCATATTCTGACGTGCAATATGCATGAGATTTGATGTTCCGGCGTTAAAGTACAAGGCAAGTCAACAATGTGTTCTTGAAATTCTCACGCATTGCCTTCCAATTTAGACCATAAAATAAGTTGTTACAAATAATTTGAAAATGATATCTTGCGACATTTGCTTTTGTCAAGTATTCCTGCATTCCTGTTCCTACGTGCAATGTCTATGTGGTTTGAAATGTTTGTGGCCCTTCAAGTGCAAGGCAAGCCTAATTCTATTTTGTTGAATTTGTCACGCATTGCCTCTACAGTATTTTCCTTGAATTACCATTTTCCAACTGGAAAAGGAAGGCTTGGAGCATTGGCAACTTCTACATTTTCTTTGCTTGCATATTTTGACGTGCAATATGCATGAGATTTGCTGTTCCGGTGTTAAAGTACAAGGCAAGTCGACGATGTGTTCTTGAAATTCTCACGCATTGCCTTCCAATTTAGACCATAAAATAAGTTGTTACAAATAATTTGAAAATGATATCTTGCGACATTTGCTTTTGTCAAGTATTCTTGCATTCCTGTTCCTACGTGCAATGTCTATGAGGTTTGAAATGTTTGTGGCCCTTCAAGTGCAAGGCAAGCCTAATTCTATTTTGTTGAATTTGTCACGCATTGCCTTTACAGTATTTTCCTAGAATTACCATTTTCCAACTAGAAAAGGAAGGCTTGGAGCATTGGCAACTAATACATTTTCTTTGCTTGCATATTTTGAGATGCAATATGCATGAGATTTGCTGTTCCGGTGTTAAAGTACAAGGCAAGTCGACGATGTGTTCTTGAAATTCTCACGCATTGCCTTCCAATTTAGACCATAAAATAAGTTGTTACAAATAATTTGAAAATGATATCTTGCGACTTTTGCTTTTGTCAAGTATTCTTGCATTCCTTTTCCTACGTGCAATGTGTATGAGGTTTGAAATGATTGTGGCCTTTCAAGTGCAAGGCAAGCCTAATTCTATTTTGTTGAATTTGTCACGCATTGCTTTTACAGTATTTTCCTTGGTTTACTATTTTCCAACTGGAAAAGGAAGGCTTGGAGCATTGGCAACTTCTACATTTTCTTTGCTTGTATATTTTGACGTGCAATATGCATGACATTTGATTTTGAGGTGTTAAAGTACAAGGCAAGTCGACGATGTGTTCTTGAAATTCTCACGCATTGCCTTCTAATTTAGACCATAATATAAGTTGTTACAAATAATTTGAAAATGATATCTTGCGACATTTGCTTTTGTCAAGTATTCTTGCATTCCTTTTCCTACGTGCAATGTCTATGAGGTTTGAAATGATTGTGGCCCTCCAAGTGCAAGGCAAGCCTAATTCTATTTTGTTGAATTTGTCACGCATTGCCTTTACAGTATTTTCCTTGAATTACCATTTTCCAGCTAGAAAAGGAAGGCTTGGAGCATTGGCAACTTCCACATTTTCTTTGGTTGCATATTCTGACGTGCAATATGCATGAGATTTGATGTTCCGGCGTTAAAGTACAAGGCAAGTCAACAATGTGTTCTTGAAATTCTCACGCATTGCCTTCCAATTTAGACCATAAAATAAGTTGTTACAAATAATTTGAAAATGATATCTTGCGACATTTGCTTTTGTCAAGTATTCCTGCATTCCTGTTCCTACGTGCAATGTCTATGTGGTTTGAAATGTTTGTGGCCCTTCAAGTGCAAGGCAAGCCTAATTCTATTTTGTTGAATTTGTCACGCATTGCCTCTACAGTATTTTCCTTGAATTACCATTTTCCAACTGGAAAAGGAAGGCTTGGAGCATTGGCAACTTCTACATTTTCTTTGCTTGCATATTTTGACGTGCAATATGCATGAGATTTGCTGTTCCGGTGTTAAAGTACAAGGCAAGTCGACGATGTGTTCTTGAAATTCTCACGCATTGCCTTCCAATTTAGACCATAAAATAAGTTGTTACAAATAATTTGAAAATGATATCTTGCGACATTTGCTTTTGTCAAGTATTCTTGCATTCCTGTTCCTACGTGCAATGTCTATGAGGTTTGAAATGTTTGTGGCCCTTCAAGTGCAAGGCAAGCCTAATTCTATTTTGTTGAATTTGTCACGCATTGCCTTTACAGTATTTTCCTAGAATTACCATTTTCCAACTAGAAAAGGAAGGCTTGGAGCATTGGCAACTAATACATTTTCTTTGCTTGCATATTTTGAGATGCAATATGCATGAGATTTGCTGTTCCGGTGTTAAAGTACAAGGCAAGTCGACGATGTGTTCTTGAAATTCTCACGCATTGCCTTCCAATTTAGACCATAAAATAAGTTGTTACAAATAATTTGAAAATGATATCTTGCGACTTTTGCTTTTGTCAAGTATTCTTGCATTCCTTTTCCTACGTGCAATGTGTATGAGGTTTGAAATGATTGTGGCCTTTCAAGTGCAAGGCAAGCCTAATTCTATTTTGTTGAATTTGTCACGCATTGCTTTTACAGTATTTTCCTTGGTTTACTATTTTCCAACTGGAAAAGGAAGGCTTGGAGCATTGGCAACTTCTACATTTTCTTTGCTTGTATATTTTGACGTGCAATATGCATGACATTTGATTTTGAGGTGTTAAAGTACAAGGCAAGTCGACGATGTGTTCTTGAAATTCTCACGCATTGCCTTCTAATTTAGACCATAATATAAGTTGTTACAAATAATTTGAAAATGATATCTTGCGACATTTGCTTTTGTCAAGTATTCTTGCATTCCTTTTCCTACGTGCAATGTCTATGAGGTTTGAAATGATTGTGGCCTTCCAAGTGCAAGGCAAGCCTAATTCTATTTTGTTGAATATGTCACGCATTGCCTTTACAGTATTTCCCTTGAATTACCATTTACCAACTAGAAAAGGAAGGCTTGGAGTATTGGCAACTAATACATTTTCTTTGTTTGCATATTTGAACGTGCAATATGCATGAGATTTGATGTTCCGTTGTTAAAGTACAAGGCAAGTCAACAATGTGTTCTTCAAATTCTCACGCATTGCCTTCCAATTTAGACCATAAAATAAGTTGTTACAAATAATTTGACAATTATATCTTGCGACATTTGCTTTTGCCAACTATTCTTGCATTGCTTTTCCTACGTGCAATGTGTATGAGGTTTGAAATGATTGTGGCCCTCCAAGTGCAAGGCAAGCCTAATTCTATTTTGTTGAATATGTCACGCATTGCCTTTACAGTATTTTCCTTGAATTACCATTTTCCAACTAGAAAAGGAAGGCTTGGAGCATTGGCAACTAATACATTTTCTTTGCTTGCATATTTTGAGATGAAATATGCATGAGATTTGCTGTTCCGGTGTTAAAGTACAAGGCAAGTCGACGATGTGTTCTTGAAATTCTCACGCATTGCCTTCCAATTTAGACCATAAAATAAGTTGTTACAAATAATTTGAATATGGTATCTTGCGACATTTGCTTTTGTCAAGTATTCTTGCATTCCTGTTCCTACGTGCAATGTCTATGAGGTTTGAAATGATTGTGGCCCTCCAAGTGCAAGGCAAGCCTAATTCTATTTTGTTGAATTTGTCACGCATTGCCTTTACAGTATTTTCCTTGAATTACCATTTTCCAGCTAGAAAAGGAAGGCTTGGAGCATTGGCAACTTCCACATTTTCTTTGGTTGCATATTCTGACGTGCAATATGCATGAGATTTGATGTTCCGGCGTTAAAGTACAAGGCAAGTCAACAATGTGTTCTTGAAATTCTCACGCATTGCCTTCCAATTTAGACCATAAAATAAGTTGTTACAAATAATTTGAAAATGATATCTTGCGACATTTGCTTTTGTCAAGTATTCCTGCATTCCTGTTCCTACGTGCAATGTCTATGTGGTTTGAAATGTTTGTGGCCCTTCAAGTGCAAGGCAAGCCTAATTCTATTTTGTTGAATTTGTCACGCATTGCCTCTACAGTATTTTCCTTGAATTACCATTTTCCAACTGGAAAAGGAAGGCTTGGAGCATTGGCAACTTCTACATTTTCTTTGCTTGCATATTTTGACGTGCAATATGCATGAGATTTGCTGTTCCGGTGTTAAAGTACAAGGCAAGTCAACGATGTGTTCTTGAAATTCTCACGCATTTCCTTCCAATTTAGACCATAAAATAAGTTGTTACAAATAATTTGAAAATGATATCTTGCGACATTTGCTTTTGTCAAGTATTCTTGCATTCCTTTTCCTATGTGCAATGTGTATGAGGTTTGAAATGATTGTGGCCTTTCAAGTGCAAGGCAAGCCTAATTCTATTTTGTTGAATATGTCACGCATTGCCTTTACAGTATTTCCCTTGAATTACCATTTTCCAACTAGAAAAGGAAGGCTTGGAGCATTGGCAACTTCTACATTTTCTTTGCTTGTATATTTTGACGTGCAATATGCATAAGATTTGATTTTGAGGTGTTAAAGTACAAGGCAAGTCGACGATGTGTTCTTGAAATTCTCACGCATTACCTTCCAATTTAGACCATAAAATAAGTTGTTACAAATAATTTGAAAATGCTATCTTGCGACATTTGCTTTTGTCAAGTATTCTTGCATTCCTGTTCCTACGTGCAATGTCTATGAGGTTTGATGTGTTTGTGGCCCTTCAAGTGCAAGGCAAGCCTAATTCTATTTTGTTGAATATGTCACGCATTGCCTTTACAGTATTTTCCTTGAATTACCATTTTCCAACTGGAAAAGGAAGGCTTGGAGCATTGGCAACTAATACATTTTCTTTGCTTGCATATTTTGAGATGCAATATGCATAAGATTTGATGTTTCGGCGTTAAAGTACAAGGCAAGTCGACGATGTGTTCTTGAAATTCTCACGCATTGCCTTCCAATTTAGACCATAAAATAAGTTGTTACAAATAATTTGAAAATGCTATCTTCCGACATTTGCTTTTGTCAAGTATTCTTGCATTCCTTTTCCTACGTGCAATGTGTATGAGGTTTGAAATGATTGTGGCCTTTCAAGTGCAAGGCAAGCCTAATTCTATTTTGTTGAATATGTCACGCATTGCCTTTACAGTATTTCCCTTGAATTACCATTTTCCAACTAGAAAAGGAAGGCTTGGAGCATTGGCAACTAATACATTTTCTTTGCTTGTATATTTTGACGTGCAATATGCATGAGATTTGTTGTTCCGGTGTTAAAGTACAAGGCAAGTCGACGATGTGTTCTTGAAATTCTCACGCATTGCCTTCCAATTTAGACCATAAAATAAGTTGTTACAAATAATTTGAAAATGATATCTTGCGACATTTGCTTTTGTCAAGTATTCTTGCATTCCTGTTCCTACGTGCAATGTCTATGAGGTTTGAAATGTTTGTGGCCCTTCAAGTGCAAGGCAAGCCTAATTCTATTTTGTTGAATTTTGTCACGCATTGCCTCTACAGTATTTTCCTTGAATTACCATTTTCCAACTGGAAAAGGAAGGCTTGGAGCATTGGCAACTTCTACATTTTCTTTGCTTGCATATTTTGACGTGCAATATGCATGAGATTTGCTGTTCCGGTGTTAAAGTACAAGGCAAGTCAACGATGTGTTCTTGAAATTCTCACGCATTGCCTTCCAATTTAGACCATAAAATAAGTTGTTACAAATAATTTGAAAATGATATCTTGCGACATTTGCTTTTGTCAAGTATTCTTGCATTCCTTTTCCTACGTGCAATGTGTATGAGGTTTGAAATGATTGTGGCCTTTCAAGTGCAAGGCAAGCCTAATTCTATTTTGTTGAATATGTCACGCATTGCCTTTACAGTATTTCCCTTGAATTACCATTTTCCAACTAGAAAAGGAAGGCTTGGAGCATTGGCAACTAATACATTTTCTTTGCTTGTATATTTTGACGTGCAATATGCATGAGATTTGCTGTTCCGGTGTTAAAGTACAAGGCAAGTCGACGATGTGTTCTTGAAATTCTCACGCATTGCCTTCTAATTTAGACCATAATATAAGTTGTTACAAATAATTTGAAAATGATATCTTGCGACATTTGCTTTTGTCAAGTATTCTTGCATTCCTTTTCCTACGTGCAATGTGTATGAGGTTTGAAATGATTGTAGCCCTCCAAGTGCAAGGCAAGCCTAATTCAATTTTGTTGAATATGTCACGCATTGCCTTTACAGTATTTCCCTTGAATTACCATTTACCAACTAGAAAAGGAAGGCTTGGAGCATTGGCAACTAATACATTTTCTTTGTTTGCATTTTTGAACGTGCAATATGCATGAGATTCGATGTTCCGTTGTTAAAGTACAAGGCAAGTCAACAATGTGTTCTTGAAATTCTCACGCATTGCCTTCCAATTTAGACCATAAAATAAGTTGTTACAAATAATTTGACAATGATATCTTGCGACATTTGCTTTTGCCAAGTATTCTTGCATTCCTTTTCCTACGTGCAATGTCTATGAGGTTTGAAATGATTGTGGCCCTCCAAGTGCAAGGCAAGCCTAATTCTATTTTGTTGAATATGTCACGCATTGCCTTTACAGTGTTTTCCTTGAATTACCATTTTCCAACTAGAAAAGGAAGGCTTGGAGCATTGGCAACTAATACATTTTCTTTGCTTGCATATTTGAACGTGCAATATGCATGAGATTTGATGTTCCGTTGTTAAAGTACAAGGCAAGTCAACAATGTGTTCTTGAAATTCTCACGCATTGCCTTCCAATTTAGACCATAAAATAAGTTGTTACAAATAATTTGACAATTATATCTTGCGACATTTGCTTTTGCCAAGTATTCTTGCATTCCTTTTCCTACGTGCAATGTGTATGAGGTTTGAAATGATTGTGGCCTTTCAAGTGCAAGGCAAGCCTAATTCTATTTTGTTGAATATGTCACGCATTGCCTTTACAGTATTTCCCTTGAATTACCATTTTCCAACTAGAAAAGGAAGGCTTGGAGCATTGGCAACTAATACATTTTCTTTGCTTGTATATTTTGACGTGCAATATGCATGAGATTTGCTGTTCCGGTGTTAAAGTACAAGGCAAGTCAACGATGTGTTCTTGAAATTCTCACGCATTGCCTTCCAATTTAGACCATAAAATAAGTTGTTACAAATAATTTGAAAATGATATCTTGCGACATTTGCTTTTGTCAAGTATTCTTGCATTCCTTTTCCTACGTGCAATGTGTATGAGGTTTGAAATGATTGTGGCCTTTCAAGTGCAAGGCAAGCCTAATTCTATTTTGTTGAATATGTCACGCATTGCCTTTACAGTATTTCCCTTGAATTACCATTTTCCAACTAGAAAAGGAAGGCTTGGAGCATTGGCAACTAATACATTTTCTTTGCTTGTATATTTTGACGTGCAATATGCATGAGATTTGCTGTTCCGGTGTTAAAGTACAAGGCAAGTCGACGATGTGTTCTTGAAATTCTCACGCATTGCCTTCCAATTTAGACCATAAAATAAGTTGTTACAAATAATTTGAAAATGATATCTTGCGACATTTGCTTTTGCCAAGTATTCTTGCATTCCTTTTCCTACGTGCAATGTCTATGAGGTTTGAAATGATTGTGGCCCTCCAAGTGCAAGGCAAGCCTAATTCTATTTTGTTGAATATGTCACGCATTGCCTTTACAGTATTTTCCTTGAATTATGATTTTCCAACTAGAAAAGGAAGGCTTGGAGCATTGGCAACTAATACATTTTCTTTGCTTGCATATTTGAACGTGCAATATGCATGAGATTTGATGTTCCGGCGTTAAAGTACAAGGCAAGTCGACGATGTGTTCTTGAAATTCTCACGCATTGCCTTCCAATTTAGACCATAAAATAAGTTGTTACAAATAATTTGAAAATGATATCTTGCGACATTTGCTTTTGTCAAGTATTCTTGCATTCCTGTTCCTACGTGCAATGTCTATGAGGTTTGAAATGTTTGTGGCCCTTCAAGTGCAAGGCAAGCCTAATTCTATTTTGTTGAATTTGTCACGCATTGCCTTTACAGTATTTTCCGTGAATTACCATTTTCCAACTAGAAAAGGAAGGCTTGGAGCATTGGCAACTAATACATTTTCTTTGCTTGCATATTTTGAGATGCAATATGCATGAGATTTGCTGTTCCGGTGTTAAAGTACAAGGCAAGTCGACGATGTGTTCTTGAAATTCTCACGCATTGCCTTCCAATTTAGACCATAAAATAAGTTGTTACAAATAATTTGAAAATGATATCTTGCGACTTTTGCTTTTGTCAAGTATTCTTGCATTCCTTTTCCTACGTGCAATGTGTATGAGGTTTGAAATGATTGTGGCCTTTCAAGTGCAAGGCAAGCCTAATTCTATTTTGTTGAATTTGTCACGCATTGCTTTTACAGTATTTTCCTTGGTTTACTATTTTCCAACTGGAAAAGGAAGGCTTGGAGCATTGGCAACTTCTACATTTTCTTTGCTTGCATATTTTGACGTGCAATATGCATGAGATTTGCTGTTCCGGTGTTAAAGTACAAGGCAAGTCAACGATGTGTTCTTGAAATTCTCACGCATTTCCTTCCAATTTAGACCATAAAATAAGTTGTTACAAATAATTTGAAAATGATATCTTGCGACATTTGCTTTTGTCAAGTATTCTTGCATTCCTTTTCCTACGTGCAATGTGTATGAGGTTTGAAATGATTGTGGCCTTTCAAGTGCAAGGCAAGCCTAATTCTATTTTGTTGAATATGTCACGCATTGCCTTTACAGTATTTCCCTTGAATTACCATTTTCCAACTGGAAAAGGAAGGCTTGGAGCATTGGCAACTTCTACATTTTCTTTGCTTGTATATTTTGACGTGCAATATGCATAAGATTTGATTTTGAGGTGTTAAAGTACAAGGCAAGTCGACGATGTGTTCTTGAAATTCTCACGCATTACCTTCCAATTTAGACCATAAAATAAGTTGTTACAAATAATTTGAAAATGCTATCTTGCGACATTTGCTTTTGTCAAGTATTCTTGCATTCCTGTTCCTACGTGCAATGTCTATGAGGTTTGATGTGTTTGTGGCCCTTCAAGTGCAAGGCAAGCCTAATTCTATTTTGTTGAATATGTCACGCATTGCCTTTACAGTATTTTCCTTGAATTACCATTTTCCAACTGGAAAAGGAAGGCTTGGAGCATTGGCAACTAATACATTTTCTTTGCTTGCATATTTTGAGATGCAATATGCATAAGATTTGATGTTTCGGCGTTAAAGTACAAGGCAAGTCGACGATGTGTTCTTGAAATTCTCACGCATTGCCTTCCAATTTAGACCATAAAATAAGTTGTTACAAATAATTTGAAAATGATATCTTGCGACATTTGCTTTTGTCAAGTATTCTTGCATTCCTGTTCCTACGTGCAATGTCTATGAGGTTTGAAGTGTTTATGGCCCTTCAAGTGCAAGGCAAGCCTAATTCTATTTTGTTGAATTTGTCACGCATTGCCTTTACAGTATTTTCCTTGAATTACCATTTTCCGACTAGAAAAGGAAGGCTTGGAGCATTGGCAACTAATACATTTTCTTTGGTTGCATATTCTGACGTGCAATATGCATGAGATTTGATGTTCCGGCGTTAAAGTACAAGGCAAGTCAACAATGTGTTCTTGAAATTCTCACGCATTGCCTTCCAATTTAGACCATAAAATAAGTTGTTACAAATAATTTGACAATTATATCTTGCGACATTTGCTTTTGCCAAGTATTCTTGCATTCCTGTTCCTACGTGCAATGTCTATGAGGTTTGAAATGATTGTGGCCCTCCAAGTGCAAGGCAAGCCTAATTCTGTTTTGTTGAATTTTTCACGCATTGCCTTTACAGTATTTCCCTTGAATTACCATTTACCAACTAGAAAAGGAAGGCTTGGAGCATTGGCAACTTCCACATTTTCTTTGGTTGCATATTTGAACGTGCATATGCATGAGATTTGATGTTCTGTTGTTAAAGTAGAAGGCAGGTCAACAATGTGTTCTTGAAATTCTCACGCATTGCCTTCCAATTTAGACCATAAAATAAGTTGTTACAAATAATTTGACAATGATATCTTGCGACATTTGCTTTTGTCAAGTATTCTTGCATTCCTTTTCCTACGTGCAATGTGTATGAGGTTTGAAATGATTGTGGCCCTCCAAGTGCAAGGCAAGCCTAATTCAATTTTGTTGAGTTTGTCACGCATTGCCTTTACAGTGTTTTCCTTAAATTACCATTTTCCAACTGGAAAAGGAAGGCTTGGAGCATTGGTAACTAATACATTTTCTTTGCTTGCATATTTTGAGGTGCAATATGCATGAGATTTGATGTTCCGTTGTTAAAGTACAAGGCAAGTCAACCATGTGTTTTTAAAATTCTCACACATTCCCTTCCAATTTAGACCATAAAATAAGTTGTTACAAATAATTTGAAAATGATATCTTGCGACATTTGTTTTTGTCAAGTATTCTTGCTTTCCTTTTCCTACGTGCAATGTCTATGAGGTTTGAAATGATTGTGGCCCTTCAAGTGCAAGGCAAGCCTAATTCTATTTTGTTGAATATGTCACGCATTGCCTTTACAGTATTTCCCTTGAATTACCATTTTCCAACTGAAAAAGGAAGGCTTGGAGCATTGGCAACTAATACATTTTCTTTGCTTGTATATTTTGACGTGCAATATGCATGAGATTTGATTTTGAGGTGTTAAAGTACAAGGCAAATCGACGATGTGTTCTTGAAATTCTCACGCATTGCCTTCCAATTTAGACCATAAAATAAGTTGTTACAAATAATTTGAAAATGATATCTTGCGACATTTGCTTTTGTCAAGTATTCTTGCATTCCTGTTCCTACGTGCAATGTCTATGAGGTTTGAAATGATTGTGGCCCTCCAAGTGCAAGGCAAGCCTAATTCTGTTTTGTTGAATTTTTCACGCATTGCCTTTACAGTATTTCCCTTGAATTACCATTTACCAACTAGAAAAGGAAGGCTTGGAGCATTGGCAACTTCCACATTTTCTTTGGTTGCATATTTGAACGTGCATATGCATGAGATTTGATGTTCCGTTGTTAAAGTAGAAGGCAGGTCAACAATGTGTTCTTGAAATTCTCACGCATTGCCTTCCAATTTAGACCATAAAATAAGTTGTTACAAATAATTTGACAATGATATCTTGCGACATTTGCTTTTGTCAAGTATTCTTGCATTCCTTTTCCTACGTGCAATGTGTATGAGGTTTGAAATGATTGTGGCCCTCCAAGTGCAAGGCAAGCCTAATTCAATTTTGTTGAGTTTGTCACGCATTGCCTTTACAGTGTTTTCCTTAAATTACCATTTTCCAACTGGAAAAGGAAGGCTTGGAGCATTGGTAACTAATACATTTTCTTTGCTTGCATATTTTGAGGTGCAATATGCATGAGATTTGATGTTCCGTTGTTAAAGTACAAGGCAAGTCAACAATGTGTTTTTAAAATTCTCACACATTCCCTTCCAATTTAGACCATAAAATAAGTTGTTACAAATAATTTGAAAATGATATCTTGCGACATTTGTTTTTGTCAAGTATTCTTGCTTTCCTTTTCCTACGTGCAATGTCTATGAGGTTTGAAATGATTGTGGCCCTTCAAGTGCAAGGCAAACCTAATTCTATTTTGTTGAATATGTCACGCATTGCCTTTACAGTATTTTCCTAGAATTAGCATTTTCCAACTGGAAAAGGTAGGCTTGGAGCATTGGCAACTTCCACATTTTCTTTGCTTGCATATTTGAACGTGAAATATCTATGATATTTGAACTTCCGGTGTTAAAGTACAAGGCAAGTCGACGATGTGTTCTTGAAATTCTCACGCATTGCCTTCCAATTTAGACCATAAAATAAGTTGTTACAAATAAGTTGAAAATGATATCTTGCGATATTTGCTTTGTCAAGTATTCTTGCATTCATTTTCCTACGTGCAATGTCTATGAGGTTTGAAATGTTTGTGGCCCTTCAAGTGCAAGGCAAGCCTAATTCTATTTTATTGAATTTTTCACGCATTGCCTTTACAGTATTTTCCTAGAATTACCATTTTCCAATTGGAAAAGGTAGGCTTGGAGCATTGGCAAATTCCACATTTTCATTGCTTGAATATTTGAACGTGCAATATCTATGATATTTGAACTTCCGGTGTTAAAGTACAAGGCAAGTCGACGATGTGTTCTTGAAATTCTCACGCATTGCCTTCCAATTTAGACCATAAAATAAGTTGTTACAAATAATTTGAAAATGATATCTTGCGACATTTGCTTTGTCAAGTATTCTTGCATTCCTTTTCCTACGTACAATGTCTATGAGGTTTGAAATGATTGTGGCCCTTCAAGTGCAAGGCAACCCTAATTCTATTTTGTTGAATATGTCACGCATTGCTTTTACAGTAGTTTCCATGAATTACCATTTTCCAACTAGAAAAGGAAGGCTTGGACCATTGGCCACTTCCACATTTTCTTTGCTTGCATATTCTGACGTGCAATATGCATGAGATTTGATGTTCCGGTGTTAAAGTACAAGGCAAGTCGACGATGTGTTCTTAAAATTCTCACGCATTGCCTTCCAATTTAGACCATAAAATAAGTTGTTACAAATAATTTGAAAACGTTATCTTGCGACATTTGTTTTTGACAAGTATTCTTGCTTTCCTGTTCCTACGTGCAATGTGTATGAGGTTTAAAATGATTGTGGCCCTCCAAGTGCAAGGCAAACCTAATTCTATTTTGTTGAATTTGTCACGCATTGCCTTTAGAGTGTTTTCCTTGAATTACCATTTTCCAACTGGAAAAGGAAGGCTTGGAGCATTGGCAACTTCTACATTTTCTTTGCTTGCATATTTGAACGTGCAATATGCATGAGATTTGATGCTCGGCGTTAAAGTACAAGGCATGTCGACGATGAGTTCTTGAAATTCTCACGCATTGCCTTCCAATTTAGACCATAAAATAAGTTGATACAAATAATTTGAAAATGATATCTTGCGACATTTGTTTTTGTCAAGTATTCTTGCTTTCCTTTTCCTACGTGCAATGTCTATGAGGTTTGAAATGATTGTGGCCCTTCAAGTGCAAGGCAAACCTAATTCTATTTTGTTGAATTTGTCACGCATTGCCTTTAGAGTGTTTTCCTTGAATTACCATTTTCCAACTGGAAAAGGAAGGCTTGGAGCATTGGCAACTTCTACATTTTCTTTGCTTGCATATTTGAACGTGCAATATGCATGAGATTTGATGTTCCGGCGTTAAAGTACAAGGCAAGTCGACGATGTGTTCTTGAAATTCTCACGCATTGCCTTCCAATTTAGACCATAAAATAAGTTGTTACAAATAATTTGAAAATGATATCTTGCGACATTTGCATTTGTCAAGTATTCTTGCTTTCCTTTTCCTACGTGCAATGTCTATGAGGTTTGAAATGATTGTGGCCCTTCAAGTGCAAGGCATGCCTAATTCTATATTGTTGAATTTGTCACGCATTGCTTTTACAGTATTTTCCTTGGATTACGATTTTCCAACTGGAAAAGGAAGGCTTGGAGCATTGGCATCATCTACATTCTCTTTGCTTGCATATTTCAACGTGCAATATGCATGAGATTTGATGTTCCGGTGTTAAAGTACAAGGCAAGTCGACGATGTGTTCTTGAAATTCTCACGCATTGCCTTCCAATTTAGACCATAAAATAAGTTGTTACAAATAATTTGAAAATGATATCTTGCGACATTTGCTTTTGTCAAGTATTCTTGCATTCCTTTTCCTACGTGCAATGTCTATGAGGTTTGAAATGATTGTGGCCCTTCAAGTGCAAGGCAAGCCTAATTCAATTTTGTTGAATTTGTCAGGCATTGCCTTTACAGTATTTTCCTTGAATTACCATTTTCCAACTGGAATAGGAAGGCTTGGAGCATTGGCAACTTCCACATTTTCTTTGGTTGCATATTTTGACGTGCAATATGCATGAGATTTGATGTTCCGGCGTTAAAGTACAAGGCAAGTCGACGATGTGTTCTTGAAATTCTCACGCATTGCCTTCCAATTTAGACCATAAAATAAGTTGTTACAAATAATTTGAAAATGATATCTTGCCACATTTGCATTTGTCAAGTATTCTTGCTTTCCTTTTCCTACGTGCAATGTCTATGAGGTTTCAAATGATTGTGGCCCTTCAAATGCAAGGCATGCGTAATTCTAATTTATTGAAATTGTCACACATTGCTTTTACAGTATTTTCGATGAATTACCATTTTCCAACTGGAAAAGGAAGGCTTGGAGCATTGGCAACTTCCACATTTTCTTTGCTTGCATATTTGAACGTGCAATATGCATGAGATTTGATGTTCCGGCGTTAAAGTACAAGGCAAGTCGACAATGTGTTCTTGAAATTCTCACGCATTGCCTTCCAATTTAGACCATAAAATAAGTTGTTACAAATAATTTGAAAATGATATCTTGCAACATTTGCATTTGTCAAGTATTCTTGCTTTCCTTTTCCTACATGCAATGTCTATGAGGTTTGAAATGATTGTGGCCCTTCAAGTGCAAGGCAAACCTAATTCTATTTTGTTGAATTTGTCACGCATTGCCTTTAGAGTGTTTTCCTTGAATTACCATTTTCCAACTGGAAAAGGAAGGCTTGGAGCATTGGCAACTAATACATTTTCTTTGCTTGCATATTTGAACGTGCAATATGCATGAGATTTGATGTTCCGGCGTTAAAGTACAAGGCAAGTCGACGATGTGTTCTTGAAATTCTCACGCATTGCCTTCCAATTTAGACCATAAAATAAGTTGTTACAAATAATTTGAAAATGATATCTTGCGACATTTGTTTTTGTCAAGTATTCTTGCTTTCCTTTTCCTACGTGCAATGTCTATGAGGTTTGAAATGATTGTGGCCCTTCAAGTGCAAGGCAAACCTAATTCTATTTTGTTGAATTTGTCACGCATTGCCTTTAGAGTGTTTTCCTTGAATTACTATTTTCCAACTGGAAAAGGAAGGCTCGGAGCATTGGCAACTAATACATTTTCTTTGCTTGCATATTTGAACGTGCAATATGCATGAGATTTGATGTTCCGGCGTTAAAGTACAAGGCAAGTCAAGAATGTGTTCTTGAAATTCTCACGCATTGCCTTCCAATTTAGACCATAAAATAAGTTGTTACAAATAATTTGAAAATGATATCTTGCCACATTTGCATTTGTCAAGTATTCTTGCTTTCCTTTTCCTACGTGCAATGTCTATGAGGTTTCAAATGATTGTGGCCCTTCAAGTGCAAGGCATGCCTAATTCTATATTGTTGAATTTGTCACGCATTGCTTTTACAGTATTTTCCTTGGATTACTATTTTCCAACTGGAAAAGGAAGGCTTGGAGCATTGGCAACTAATACATTTTCTTTGCTTGCATATTTCCACGTGCAATATGCATGAGATTTGATGTTCCGGCGTTAAAGTACAAGGCAAGTCGACGATGTGTTCTTGAAATTCTCACGCATTGCCTTCCAATTTAGACCATAAAATAAGTTGTTACAAATAATTTGAAAACGTTATCTTGCGACATTTGTTTTTGACAAGTATTCTTGCTTTCCTGTTCCTACGTGCAATGTGTATGAGGTTTGAAATGATTGTGGCCCTTCAAGTGCAAGGCAAACCTAATTCTATTTTGTTGAATTTGTCACGCATTGCCTTTAGAGTGTTTTCCTTGAATTACTATTTTCCAACTGGAAAAGGAAGGCTCGGAGCATTGGCAACTAATACATTTTCTTTGTTTGCATATTTGAACGTGCAATATGCATGAGATTCGATGTTCCGTTGTTAAAGTACAAGGCAAGTCAACAATGTGTTCTTGAAATTCTCACGCATTGCCTTCCAATTTAGACCATAAAATAAGTTGTTACAAATAATTTGAAAATGATATCTTGCGACATTTGCTTTGTCAAGTATTCTTGCATTCCTTTTCCTACGTACAATGTCTATGAGGTTTGAAATGATTGTGGCCCTTCAAGTGCAAGGCAACCCTAATTCTATTTTGTTGAATATGTCACGCATTGCTTTTACAGTAGTTTCCATGAATTACCATTTTCCAACTAGAAAAGGAAGGCTTGGAGCATTGGCCACTTCCACATTTTCTTTGCTTGCATATTCTGACGTGCAATATGCATGAGATTTGATGTTCCGGTGTTAAAGTACAAGGCAAGTCGACGATGTGTTCTTAAAATTCTCACGCATTGCCTTCCAATTTAGACCATAAAATAAGTTGTTACAAATAATTTGAAAACGTTATCTTGCGACATTTGTTTTTGACAAGTATTCTTGCTTTCCTGTTCCTACGTGCAATGTGTATGAGGTTTAAAATGATTGTGGCCCTCCAAGTGCAAGGCAAACCTAATTCTATTTTGTTGAATTTGTCACGCATTGCCTTTAGAGTGTTTTCCTTGAATTACCATTTTCCAACTGGAAAAGGAAGGCTTGGAGCATTGGCAACTTCTACATTTTCTTTGCTTGCATATTTGAACGTGCAATATGCATGAGATTTGATGTTCCGGCGTTAAAGTACAAGGCAAGTCGACGATGAGTTCTTGAAATTCTCACGCATTGCCTTCCAATTTAGACCATAAAATAAGTTGATACAAATAATTTGAAAATGATATCTTGCGACATTTGTTTTTGTCAAGTATTCTTGCTTTCCTTTTCCTACGTGCAATGTCTATGAGGTTTGAAATGATTGTGGCCCTTCAAGTGCAAGGCAAACCTAATTCTATTTTGTTGAATTTGTCACGCATTGCCTTTAGAGTGTTTTCCTTGAATTACCATTTTCCAACTGGAAAAGGAAGGCTTGGAGCATTGGCAACTTCTACATTTTCTTTGCTTGCATATTTGAACGTGCAATATGCATGAGATTTGATGTTCCGGCGTTAAAGTACAAGGCAAGTCGACGATGTGTTCTTGAAATTCTCACGCATTGCCTTCCAATTTAGACCATAAAATAAGTTGTTACAAATAATTTGAAAATGATATCTTGCGACATTTGCATTTGTCAAGTATTCTTGCTTTCCTTTTCCTACGTGCAATGTCTATGAGGTTTGAAATGATTGTGGCCCTTCAAGTGCAAGGCATGCCTAATTCTATATTGTTGAATTTGTCACGCATTGCTTTTACAGTATTTTCCTTGGATTACGATTTTCCAACTGGAAAAGGAAGGCTTGGAGCATTGGCATCATCTACATTCTCTTTGCTTGCATATTTCAACGTGCAATATGCATGAGATTTGATGTTCCGGTGTTAAAGTACAAGGCAAGTCGACGATGTGTTCTTGAAATTCTCACGCATTGCCTTCCAATTTAGACCATAAAATAAGTTGTTACAAATAATTTGAAAATGATATCTTGCGACATTTGCTTTTGTCAAGTATTCTTGCATTCCTTTTCCTACGTGCAATGTCTATGAGGTTTGAAATGATTGTGGCCCTTCAAGTGCAAGGCAAGCCTAATTCAATTTTGTTGAATTTGTCAGGCATTGCCTTTACAGTATTTTCCTTGAATTACCATTTTCCAACTGGAATAGGAAGGCTTGGAGCATTGGCAACTTCCACATTTTCTTTGGTTGCATATTTTGACGTGCAATATGCATGAGATTTGATGTTCCGGCGTTAAAGTACAAGGCAAGTCGACGATGTGTTCTTGAAATTCTCACGCATTGCCTTCCAATTTAGACCATAAAATAAGTTGTTACAAATAATTTGAAAATGATATCTTGCCACATTTGCATTTGTCAAGTATTCTTGCTTTCCTTTTCCTACGTGCAATGTCTATGAGGTTTCAAATGATTGTGGCCCTTCAAATGCAAGGCATGCGTAATTCTAATTTATTGAAATTGTCACACATTGCTTTTACAGTATTTTCCATGAATTACCATTTTCCAACTGGAAAAGGAAGGCTTGGAGCATTGGCAACTTCCACATTTTCTTTGCTTGCATATTTGAACGTGCAATATGCATGAGATTTGATGTTCCGGCGTTAAAGTACAAGGCAAGTCGACAATGTGTTCTTGAAATTCTCACGCATTGCCTTCCAATTTAGACCATAAAATAAGTTGTTACAAATAATTTGAAAATGATATCTTGCAACATTTGCATTTGTCAAGTATTCTTGCTTTCCTTTTCCTACATGCAATGTCTATGAGGTTTGAAATGATTGTGGCCCTTCAAGTGCAAGGCAAACCTAATTCTATTTTGTTGAATTTGTCACGCATTGCCTTTAGAGTGTTTTCCTTGAATTACCATTTTCCAACTGGAAAAGGAAGGCTTGGAGCATTGGCAACTAATACATTTTCTTTGCTTGCATATTTGAACGTGCAATATGCATGAGATTTGATGTTCCGGCGTTAAAGTACAAGGCAAGTCGACGATGTGTTCTTGAAATTCTCACGCATTGCCTTCCAATTTAGACCATAAAATAAGTTGTTACAAATAATTTGAAAATGATATCTTGCGACATTTGTTTTTGTCAAGTATTCTTGCTTTCCTTTTCCTACGTGCAATGTCTATGAGGTTTGAAATGATTGTGGCCCTTCAAGTGCAAGGCAAACCTAATTCTATTTTGTTGAATTTGTCACGCATTGCCTTTAGAGTGTTTTCCTTGAATTACTATTTTCCAACTGGAAAAGGAAGGCTCGGAGCATTGGCAACTAATACATTTTCTTTGCTTGCATATTTGAACGTGCAATATGCATGAGATTTGATGTTCCGGCGTTAAAGTACAAGGCAAGTCAAGAATGTGTTCTTGAAATTCTCACGCATTGCCTTCCAATTTAGACCATAAAATAAGTTGTTACAAATAATTTGAAAATGATATCTTGCCACATTTGCATTTGTCAAGTATTCTTGCTTTCCTTTTCCTACGTGCAATGTCTATGAGGTTTCAAATGATTGTGGCCCTTCAAGTGCAAGGCATGCCTAATTCTATATTGTTGAATTTGTCACGCATTGCTTTTACAGTATTTTCCTTGGATTACTATTTTCCAACTGGAAAAGGAAGGCTTGGAGCATTGGCAACTAATACATTTTCTTTGCTTGCATATTTCCACGTGCAATATGCATGAGATTTGATGTTCCGGCGTTAAAGTACAAGGCAAGTCGACGATGTGTTCTTGAAATTCTCACGCATTGCCTTCCAATTTAGACCATAAAATAAGTTGTTACAAATAATTTGAAAACGTTATCTTGCGACATTTGTTTTTGACAAGTATTCTTGCTTTCCTGTTCCTACGTGCAATGTGTATGAGGTTTGAAATGATTGTGGCCCTTCAAGTGCAAGGCAAACCTAATTCTATTTTGTTGAATTTGTCACGCATTGCCTTTAGAGTGTTTTCCTTGAATTACTATTTTCCAACTGGAAAAGGAAGGCTCGGAGCATTGGCAACTAATACATTTTCTTTGTTTGCATATTTGAACGTGCAATATGCATGAGATTCGATGTTCCGTTGTTAAAGTACAAGGCAAGTCAACAATGTGTTCTTGAAATTCTCACGCATTGCCTTCCAATTTAGACCATAAAATAAGTTGTTACAAATAATTTGAAAATGATATCTTGCGACATTTGCTTTGTCAAGTATTCTTGCATTCCTTTTCCTACGTACAATGTCTATGAGGTTTGAAATGATTGTGGCCCTTCAAGTGCAAGGCAACCCTAATTCTATTTTGTTGAATATGTCACGCATTGCTTTTACAGTAGTTTCCATGAATTACCATTTTCCAACTAGAAAAGGAAGGCTTGGAGCATTGGCCACTTCCACATTTTCTTTGCTTGCATATTCTGACGTGCAATATGCATGAGATTTGATGTTCCGGTGTTAAAGTACAAGGCAAGTCGACGATGTGTTCTTAAAATTCTCACGCATTGCCTTCCAATTTAGACCATAAAATAAGTTGTTACAAATAATTTGAAAACGTTATCTTGCGACATTTGTTTTTGACAAGTATTCTTGCTTTCCTGTTCCTACGTGCAATGTGTATGAGGTTTAAAATGATTGTGGCCCTCCAAGTGCAAGGCAAACCTAATTCTATTTTGTTGAATTTGTCACGCATTGCCTTTAGAGTGTTTTCCTTGAATTACCATTTTCCAACTGGAAAAGGAAGGCTTGGAGCATTGGCAACTTCTACATTTTCTTTGCTTGCATATTTGAACGTGCAATATGCATGAGATTTGATGTTCCGGCGTTAAAGTACAAGGCAAGTCGACGATGAGTTCTTGAAATTCTCACGCATTGCCTTCCAATTTAGACCATAAAATAAGTTGATACAAATAATTTGAAAATGATATCTTGCGACATTTGTTTTTGTCAAGTATTCTTGCTTTCCTTTTCCTACGTGCAATGTCTATGAGGTTTGAAATGATTGTGGCCCTTCAAGTGCAAGGCAAACCTAATTCTATTTTGTTGAATTTGTCACGCATTGCCTTTAGAGTGTTTTCCTTGAATTACCATTTTCCAACTGGAAAAGGAAGGCTTGGAGCATTGGCAACTTCTACATTTTCTTTGCTTGCATATTTGAACGTGCAATATGCATGAGATTTGATGTTCCGGCGTTAAAGTACAAGGCAAGTCGACGATGTGTTCTTGAAATTCTCACGCATTGCCTTCCAATTTAGACCATAAAATAAGTTGTTACAAATAATTTGAAAATGATATCTTGCGACATTTGCATTTGTCAAGTATTCTTGCTTTCCTTTTCCTACGTGCAATGTCTATGAGGTTTGAAATGATTGTGGCCCTTCAAGTGCAAGGCATGCCTAATTCTATATTGTTGAATTTGTCACGCATTGCTTTTACAGTATTTTCCTTGGATTACGATTTTCCAACTGGAAAAGGAAGGCTTGGAGCATTGGCATCATCTACATTCTCTTTGCTTGCATATTTCAACGTGCAATATGCATGAGATTTGATGTTCCGGTGTTAAAGTACAAGGCAAGTCGACGATGTGTTCTTGAAATTCTCACGCATTGCCTTCCAATTTAGACCATAAAATAAGTTGTTACAAATAATTTGAAAATGATATCTTGCGACATTTGCTTTTGTCAAGTATTCTTGCATTCCTTTTCCTACGTGCAATGTCTATGAGGTTTGAAATGATTGTGGCCCTTCAAGTGCAAGGCAAGCCTAATTCAATTTTGTTGAATTTGTCAGGCATTGCCTTTACAGTATTTTCCTTGAATTACCATTTTCCAACTGGAATAGGAAGGCTTGGAGCATTGGCAACTTCCACATTTTCTTTGGTTGCATATTTTGACGTGCAATATGCATGAGATTTGATGTTCCGGCGTTAAAGTACAAGGCAAGTCGACGATGTGTTCTTGAAATTCTCACGCATTGCCTTCCAATTTAGACCATAAAATAAGTTGTTACAAATAATTTGAAAATGATATCTTGCCACATTTGCATTTGTCAAGTATTCTTGCTTTCCTTTTCCTACGTGCAATGTCTATGAGGTTTGAAATGATTGTGGCCCTTCAAATGCAAGGCATGCGTAATTCTAATTTATTGAAATTGTCACACATTGCTTTTACAGTATTTTCCATGAATTACCATTTTCCAACTGGAAAAGGAAGGCTTGGAGCATTGGCAACTTCCACATTTTCTTTGCTTGCATATTTGAACGTGCAATATGCATGAGATTTGATGTTCCGGCGTTAAAGTACAAGGCAAGTCGACAATGTGTTCTTGAAATTCTCACGCATTGCCTTCCAATTTAGACCATAAAATAAGTTGTTACAAATAATTTGAAAATGATATCTTGCAACATTTGCATTTGTCAAGTATTCTTGCTTTCCTTTTCCTACATGCAATGTCTATGAGGTTTGAAATGATTGTGGCCCTTCAAGTGCAAGGCAAACCTAATTCTATTTTGTTGAATTTGTCACGCATTGCCTTTAGAGTGTTTTCCTTGAATTACTATTTTCCAACTGGAAAAGGAAGGCTCGGAGCATTGGCAACTAATACATTTTCTTTGCTTGCATATTTGAACGTGCAATATGCATGAGATTTGATGTTCCGGCGTTAAAGTACAAGGCAAGTCGACGATGAGTTCTTGAAATTCTCACGCATTGCCTTCCAATTTAGACCATAAAATAAGTTGTTACAAATAATTTGAAAATGATATCTTGCCACATTTGCATTTGTCAAGTATTCTTGCTTTCCTTTTCCTACGTGCAATGTCTATGAGGTTTCAAATGATTGTGGCCCTTCAAGTGCAAGGCATGCCTAATTCTATATTGTTGAATTTGTCACGCATTACTTTTACAGTATTTTCCTTGGATTACTATTTTCCAACTGGAAAAGGAAGGCTTGGAGCATTGGCAACTTCTACATTTTCTTTGCTTGCATATTTCAACGTGCAATATGCATGAGATTTGATGTTCCGGCGTTAAAGTACAAGGCAAGTCGACGATGTGTTCTTGAAATTCTCACGCATTGCCTTCCAATTTAGACCATAAAATAAGTTGTTACAAATAATTTGAAAATGATATCTTGCAACATTTGTATTTGTCAAGTATTCTTGCATTCCTTTTCCTACGTGGAATGTCTATGAGGTTTGAAATGATTGTGGCCCTTCAAGTGCAAGGCATGCCTAATTCTATATTGTTGAATTTGTCACGCATTACTTTTACAGTATTTTCCTTGGATTACTATTTTCCAACTGGAAAAGGAAGGCTTGGAGCATTGGCATCTTCTACATTTTCTTTGCTTGCATATTTCAACGTGCAATATGCATGAGATTTGATGTTCCGGTGTTAAAGTACAAGGCAAGTCAAGAATGTGTTCTTGAAATTCTCACGCATTGCCTTCCAATTTAGACCATAAAATAAGTTGTTACAAATAATTTGAAGATGATATCTTGCGACATTTGCTTTTGTCAAGTATTCTTGCATTCCTGTTCCTACGTGCAATGTGTATGAGGTTTGAAATGATTGTGGCCCTCCAAGTGCAAGGCAAGCCTAATTCTATTTTGTTGAATTTGTCACGCATTGCCTTTACAGTATTTTCCTTGAATTAGCATTTTCCAACTGGAAAAGGAAGGCTTGGAGCATTGGCAACTTCCACATTTTCTTTGGTTGCATATTTTGACGTGCAATATGCATGAGATTTGATGTTCCGGCGTTAAAGTACAAGGCAAGTCGACGATGTGTTCTTGAAATTCTCACGCATTGCCTTCCAATTTAGACCATAAAATAAGTTGTTACAAATAATTTGAAAATGCTATCTTGCGACATTTGTTTTTGTCAAGTATTCTTGCTTTCCTTTTCCTACGTGCAATGTCTATGAGGTTTGAAATGATTGTGGCCCTTCAAGTGCAAGGCAAACCTAATTCTATTTTGTTGAATTTGTCACGCATTGCCTTTAGAGTGTTTTCCTTGAATTACCATTTTCCAACTGGAAAAGGAAGGCTTGGAGCATTGGCAACTTCTACATTTTCTTTGCTTGCATATTTCAACGTGCAATATGCATGAGATTTGATGTTCCGGCGTTAAAGTACAAGGCAAGTCGACGATGTGTTCTTGAAATTCTCACGCATTGCCTTCCAATTTAGACCATAAAATAAGTTGTTACAAATAATTTGAAAATGATATCTTGCAACATTTGTATTTGTCAAGTATTCTTGCTTTCCTTTTCCTACGTGTTATGTCTATGAGGTTTGAAATGATTGTGGCCCTTCAAGTGCAAGGCATGCCTAATTCTATATTGTTGAATTTGTCACGCATTGCTTTTACAGTATTTTCCTTGGATTACTATTTTCCAACTGGAAAAGGAAGGCTTGGAGCATTGGCAACTTCCACATTTTCTTTGCTTGCATATTTTGACGTGCAATATGCTCGAGATTTGATGTTCCGGCGTTAAAATACAAGGCAAGTCGACAATATGTTCTTGAAATTCTCACGCAATCCCTTCCGATGTAGACCATAATATAAGTTTTTACAAATAATTTGAAAGTGATATCTTGCAACATTTGCATTTGTCAAGTATTCCGCATTCCTTTTCCTTCGTGTAATGTCTATGATATCTGAAATGATTGTGGCCCTCCAAATGCAGGGCAAACCAAATTCTACTTTGTTGAATTTATCACGCATTCTTTTTACAGTATTTTCCTTGAATTACCATATTCGAACTGGAAAAGAAAGGCTTGGAGCATTGGCAACTTCCACATTTTCTTTGCTTGCATATTTTGACGTGCAATATGCACGAGATTTGATGTTCCGGCGTTAAAATACAAGGCAAGTCAACAATATGTTCTTGAAATTCTCACGCATTTCCTTCCGATTTAGACCATAATATAAGTTTTTAGTAATAATTTGAAAGTGATATCTTGCAACATTTGCATTTGTCAAGTATTCCGCATTCCTTTTCCTTCGTGTAATGTCTATGATATCTGAAATGATTGTGGCCCTCCAAATGCAGGGCAAACCAAATTCTACTTTGTTGAATTTATCACGCATTCTTTTTACAGTATTTTCCTTGAATTACCATATTCGAACTGGAAAAGAAAGGCTTGGAGCATTGGCAACTTCCACATTTTCTTTGCTTGCATATTTTGACGTGCAATATGCACGAGATTTGATGTTCCGGCGTTAAAATACAAGGCAAGTCAACAATATGTTCTTGAAATTCTCACGCATTTCCTTCCGATTTAGACCATAATATAAGTTTTTAGTAATAATTTGAAAGTGATATCTTGCAACATTTGCATTTGTCAAGTATTCCGCATTCCTTTTCCTTCGTGTAATGTCTATGATATCTGAAATGATTGTGGCCCTCCAAATGCAGGGCAAACCAAATTCTACTTTGTTGAATTTATCACGCATTCTTTTTACAGTATTTTCCTTGAATTACCATATTCGAACTGGAAAAGAAAGGCTTGGAGCATTGGCAACTTCCACATTTTCTTTGCTTGCATATTTTGACGTGCAATATGCACGAGATTTGATGTTCCGGCGTTAAAATACAAGGCAAGTCGACGATGTGTTCTTGAAATTCTCACGCATTGCCTTCCAATTTAGACCATAAAATAAGTTGTTACAAATAATTTGAAAATGATATCTTGCCACATTTGCATTTGTCAAGTATTCTTGCTTTCCTTTTCCTACGTGCAATGTCTATGAGGTTTCAAATGATTGTGGCCCTTCAAGTGCAAGGCAAACCTAATTCTATTTTGTTGAATTTGTCACGCATTGCCTTTAGAGTGTTTTCCTTGAATTACTATTTTCCAACTGGAAAAGGAAGGCTTGGAGCATTGGCAACTAATACATTTTCTTTGCTTGCATATTTGAACGTGCAATATGCATGAGATTTGATGTTCCGGCGTTAAAGTACAAGGCAAGTCAAGAATGTGTTCTTGAAATTCTCACGCATTGCCTTCCAATTTAGACCATAAAATAAGTTGTTACAAATAATTTGAAAATGATATCTTGCCACATTTGCATTTGTCAAGTATTCTTGCTTTCCTTTTCCTACGTGCAATGTCTATGAGGTTTCAAATGATTGTGGCCCTTCAAGTGCAAGGCATGCCTAATTCTATATTGTTGAATTTGTCACGCATTACTTTTACAGTATTTTCCTTGGATTACTATTTTCCAACTGGAAAAGGAAGGCTTGGAGCATTGGCATCTTCTACATTTTCTTTGCTTGCATATTTCAACGTGCAATATGCATGAGATTTGATGTTCCGGTGTTAAAGTACAAGGCAAGTCAACAATGTGTTCTTGAAATTCTCACGCATTGCCTTCCAATTTAGACCATAAAATAAGTTGTTACAAATAATTTGAAAATGATATCTTGCGACATTTGCTTTTGTCAAGTATTCTTGCATTCCTTTTCCTACGTGCAATGTGTATGAGGTTTGAAATGATTGTGGCCCTCCAAGTGCAAGGCAAGCCTAATTCTATTTTGTTGAATTTGTCACGCATTGCCTTTACAGTATTTTCCTTGAATTACCATTTTCCAACTGGAAAAGGAAGGCTTGGAGCATTGGCAACTTCCACATTTTCTTTGCTTGCATATTTGAACGTGCAATATGCATGAGATTTGATGTTCCGGCGTTAAAGTACAAGGCAAGTCGACGATGTGTTCTTGAAATTCTCACGCATTGCCTTCCAATTTAGACCATAAAATAAGTTGTTACAAATAATTTGAAAATGATATCTTGCGACATTTGCTTTTGTCAAGTATTCTTGCTTTCCTTTTCCTACGTGCAATGTGTATGAGGTTTGAAATGATTGTGGCCCTTCAAGTGCAAGGCAAACCTAATTCTATTTTGTTGAATTTGTCACGCATTGCCTTTAGAGTGTTTTCCTTGAATTACCATTTTCCAACTGGAAAAGGAAGGCTTGGAGCATTGGCAACTAATACATTTTCTTTGCTTGCATATTTCAACGTGCAATATGCATGAGATTTGATGTTCCGGCGTTAAAGTACAAGGCAAGTCGACGATGTGTTCTTGAAATTCTCACGCATTGCCTTCCAATTTAGACCATAAAATAAGTTGTTACAAATAATTTGAAAATGATATCTTGCAACATTTGTATTTGTCAAGTATTCTTGCTTTCCTTTTCCTACGTGTTATGTCTATGAGGTTTGAAATGATTGTGGCCCTTCAAGTGCAAGGCATGCCTAATTCTATATTGTTGAATTTGTCACGCATTGCTTTTACAGTATTTTCCTTGGATTACTATTTTCCAACTGGAAAAGGAAGGCTTGGAGCATTGGCAACTTCCACATTTTCTTTGCTTGCATATTTTGACGTGCAATATGCTCGAGATTTGATGTTCCGGCGTTAAAATACAAGGCAAGTCAACAATATGTTCTTGAAATTCTCACGCAATCCCTTCCGATGTAGACCATAATATAAGTTTTTACAAATAATTTGAAAGTGATATCTTGCAACATTTGCATTTGTCAAGTATTCCGCATTCCTTTTCCTTCGTGTAATGTCTATGATATCTGAAATGATTGTGGCCCTCCAAATGCAGGGCAAACCAAATTCTACTTTGTTGAATTTATCACGCATTCTTTTTACAGTATTTTCCTTGAATTACCATATTCGAACTGGAAAAGAAAGGCTTGGAGCATTGGCAACTTCCACATTTTCTTTGCTTGCATATTTTGACGTGCAATATGCACGAGATTTGATGTTCCGGCGTTAAAATACAAGGCAAGTCAACAATATGTTCTTGAAATTCTCACGCATTTCCTTCCGATTTAGACCATAATATAAGTTTTTAGTAATAATTTGAAAGTGATATCTTGCAACATTTGCATTTGTCAAGTATTCCGCATTCCTTTTCCTTCGTGTAATGTCTATGATATCTGAAATGATTGTGGCCCTCCAAATGCAGGGCAAACCAAATTCTACTTTGTTGAATTTATCACGCATTCTTTTTACAGTATTTTCCTTGAATTACCATATTCGAACTGGAAAAGAAAGGCTTGGAGCATTGGCAACTTCCACATTTTCTTTGCTTGCATATTTTGACGTGCAATATGCACGAGATTTGATGTTCCGGCGTTAAAATACAAGGCAAGTCAACAATATGTTCTTGAAATTCTCACGCATTTCCTTCCGATTTAGACCATAATATAAGTTTTTAGTAATAATTTGAAAGTGATATCTTGCAACATTTGCATTTGTCAAGTATTCCGCATTCCTTTTCCTTCGTGTAATGTCTATGATATCTGAAATGATTGTGGCCCTCCAAATGCAGGGCAAACCAAATTCTACTTTGTTGAATTTATCACGAATTCTTTTTACAGTATTTTCCGTGAATTACCATATTCGAACTGGAAAAGAAAGGCTTGGAGCATTGGCAACTTCCACATTTTCTTTGCTTGCATATTTTGACGTGCAATATGCACGAGATTTGATGTTCCGGCGTTAAAATACAAGGCAAGTCAACAATATGTTCTTGAAATTCTCACGCATTCCCTTCCGATTTAGACCATAATATAAGTTTTTAGTAATAATTTGAAAGTGATATCTTGCAACATTTGCATTTGTCTAGTATTCTGCATTCCTTTTCCTTCGTATAATGTGTATGATGTTTGAAATGATTGTGGCCCTCCAAATGCAGGGCAAACCAAATTCTACTTTGTTGAATTTATCACGCATTCCTTTTACAGTATTTTCCGTGAATTACCATATTCGAACTAGAAAAGAAAGGCTTGGAGCATTGGCAACTTTCACATTTTCTTTGCTTGCATATTTTGACGTGCAATATGCACGACATTTGATGTTTTGGCGTTAAAATACAAGGCAAGTCAACAATATGTTCTTGAAATTCTCACGCATTCCCTTCCGATTTAGACCATAATATACGTTTTTACAAATAATTTGAGAATGATATCTTGCAACATTTGCATTTGTCAAGTATTCTTGCATTCCTTTTCCTTCGTGCAATGTCTACGAGGTCTGAAATGATTGTGGCCTTCTCAATGCAAGGCAAGCCTAATTCTACTTTGTTGAATTTGTCAGGCATTGCCTTTACAGTATTTTCCTTGAATTACCATATTCCAACTGGAAAAGGAAGGCTTGGAGCATTGGCAACTTTCACATTTTCTTTGCTTGCATAATTTGATGTGCAATATGCATAAGATTTGATGTTCCGGCAATAAAATACAAGGCAAGTCGACGATGTGTTCTTGAAACTCTGACGCATTCCCTTCCAAATTAGACCATAATATAAGTTTTTACAATGAATTTGAAAGTGATATCTTGCAACATTTGCATTTGTCAAGTATTCTGCATTCCTTTTCCTTCGTGTAATGTCTATGATGTCTGAAATGATTGTGGCCCTCCAAATGCAGGTCAAGCCAAATTCTACTTTGTTGAATTTGTCACGCATTCCTTTTACAGTATTTTCCTTGAATTACCATATTCCAACTTGAAAAGGAAGGCTTGGAGCATTGGCAACTTTCACATTTTCTTTGCTTGCATATTTTGATGTGCAATATGCATAAGATTTGATGTTCCGGCAATAAAATACAAGGCAAGTCGACGATGTGTTCTTGAAATTCTCACGCATTGCCTTCCAATTTAGACCATAATATAAGTTGTTACAAATAATTTGAAAATGATATCTTGCGACATTTGCTTTTGTCAAGTATTCTTGCATTCCTGTTCCTACGTGCAATGTCTACGAGGTCTGAAATGATTGTGGCCTTCTCAATGCAAGGCAAGCCTAATTCTACTATGTTGAAATTGTTAGGCATTGCCTTTACAGTATTTTCCTTGAATTACCATATTCCAACTGGAAAGGTAGGCCTGGAGCATTGGCAACTGCCACATTTTCTTTGCTTGCATATTTTGATGTGCAATATGCATAAGATTTGATG
This sequence comes from Climacium dendroides, assembly GCA_950106755.1. Classification (NCBI taxonomy): domain Eukaryota; kingdom Viridiplantae; phylum Streptophyta; class Bryopsida; order Hypnales; family Climaciaceae; genus Climacium; species Climacium dendroides. The sequence continues at coordinate 14,925,271 of OX467088.1, read as the reverse complement.
TTCCGGCAATAAAATACAAGGCAAGTCGACGATGTGTTCTTGAAATTCTCACGCATTGCCTTCCAATTTAGACCATAATATAAGTTGTTACAAATAATTTGAAAATGATATCTTGCGACATTTGCTTTTGTCAAGTATTCTTGCATTCCTGTTCCTACGTGCAATGTCTACGAGGTCTGAAATGATTGTGGCCTTCTCAATGCAAGGCAAGCCTAATTCTACTATGTTGAAATTGTTAGGCATTGCCTTTACAGTATTTTCCTTGAATTACCATATTCCAACTGGAAAGGTAGGCCTGGAGCATTGGCAACTGCCACATTTTCTTTGCTTGCATATTTTGACGTGCAATATGCATAAGATTTGATGTTCCGGTGATAAAATACAAGGCAAGGCGAGGATGTGTTCTTGAAACTCTCACACATTCCCTTCCGAATTAGACCATAATATAAGTTTTTACTAATAATTTGAAAATCACATCTTGCAACATTTGCATTTGTCAAGTATTCTTGCATTCCTTTTCCTTCGTGCAATGTCTACGAGGTCTGAAATGATTGTGGTCCTCCAATGCAAGGCAAGCCTAATTCTACTTTGTTGAATTTGTCAGGCATTGCCTCTACAGTATTTTCCTTGAATTACCATATTCGAACTGGAAAAGGAAGGCTTGGAGCATTGGCAACTTCCACATTTTCTTTGGTTGCATATTTTGACGTGCAATATGCATGAGATTTGATGTTCCGGTGATAAAATACAAGGCAAGTCAATGATGTGTTCTTGAAACTCTCATGCATTCCCTTCCGAATTAGACCTTAATATAAGTTTCTACTAATAATTTGAAAATCATATCTTGCAACATTTGCATTTGTCTCATATTCTTGCATTCCTTTTCCTTCGTGCAATGTCTACGAGGTCTGAAATGATTGTGGCCTTCTCAATGCAAGGCAAGCCTAATTCTACTTTGTTGAAATTGTTAGGCATTGCCTTTACAGTATTTTCCTTGAATTACCATATTCCAACTGGAAAGGTAGGCCTGGAGCATTGGCAACTTCCACATTTTCTTTGCTTGCATATTTTGACGTGCAATATGCATGAGATTTGTTGTTCCGGCGTTAAAGTATAAGGCAAGTCGAGGATCTCTTCTTGAAATTCTCGCGCATTCCCTTTCAATTTAGACCATAAAATAAGTTGTTACAAATAATTTGAAAACGATATCTTGCGACATTTGCTTTTGTCAAGTATTCTTGTATTCCTTTTTATACGTGCAATGTCTACAAGGTTTGAAATGATTGTGGCCCTCCGAGTGCAAGGCAAGCCAAATTCTACCTTTTTGAATTTCTCACGCATTTCCTTTATAGGTTATTCTTTGATTTTAGATTTTCCAATTGGATAAGGAAGGCTTGGAGCATTTCAACTTCTTCTTTTTTTTTGCTGGCATATTTTGATGTGCAATATGCATAAGATTTGATGTTTCGCCGTTAATGTACATGGGACGTCGATGATCTCTTCTTGAAATTCTCACGCATTGTCTCCTAATTTAGAACACAATATAAGTTTCTACAAATAATTTGAGAATGATATCTTGCAACATTTGCATTTGTCAAACATTCTTGCTTTCCATTTCCTTCTTGCACTGTCTACGAGGTTTAAAATGATTGTGGTCCTCGAAGTGCAACGCAAGCCAAATTCTATTTTGTTGAATTTGTCAGGGATTGCCTTCACAGGGTTTTTTTTTATTTACCATTTTCCAACTGGAAAAGGAAGGCTTGGAGCATTGGCAACTTCCACATTTTCTTTGCTTGCATATTTTGACGTGCAACATGCATGAGATTTGATGTTCTGGCGTTAAAGTACAAGGCAAGTCGACGATCTCTTCTTGAAATTCTCACGCATTCCCTTCCGATTTAGACCATAATATAAGTTTTTACAAATAATTTGAAAATGATATCTTGCAGCATTTGCATTTGTCAAGTATTCTTGCATTCCTTTTCCTACGTGCAATGTCTTAGTTTGACAAATGCGTGACAAATTCAACGAAATAGAATTTGGCTTGCCTTGCACTTGGAGGACCACAATCATTATAAACCTCATAGACAGTGCACGAAGGAAATGGAAAGCAAGAATGTTTGACAAATGCAAATGTTGCAAGATATCATTCTCAAATTATTTGTAAAAACTTATATTGTGGTCTAAATCGGAAAAGAATGCGTGAGAATTTCAAGAAGAGATCATCGACTTCCCATGTACTTTAACGGCGGAACATCAAATCTCATGCATATTGCACGTCAAAATATGCCAACAAAGAAAATGAGAAAGGTCCCAATGCTCCAAGCCTTCCTTATCTAGTTGGAAAATGGTAATTCAAGGAAAAAAATGTGAAGGCAATGTGTGACAAATTCAACAAAATAGAATTAGGCTTGCCTTGCACTTGAAGGGCCACAATCATTCCAAACCTCAAAGACATTGCACGTAGGAAAAGGAATGCAAGAATACTTGACAAATGCAAATGTTGCAAGATATCATTTTCAAATTACTTGTAAAAACTTGTTTTATGGTCTAAATTGGAAGAGAATGCGTGAGAATTTCAAGAACACATCGTCGACTTGCCTTGTACTTTAACGCCGAAACATCAAATCTCATGCATATTGCACGTCAAAATATACAAGCAAAGAAAATGTAAAAGTTGCCAATGCTCCAAGCCTTCCTTTTCTAGTTGGAAAATGGTAATTCAAGGGAAAAATGTGTAGGCAATGCGTGACAAATTCAACAAAATAGAATTAGGCTTGCCTTGCACTTGAAGGGCCACAATCATTCCAAACCTCAAAGACATTGCATGTAGGAAAAGGAATGCAAGAATACTTGACAAATGCAAATGTCGCAAGATATCATTTTCAAATTATTTGTGAAAACTTATATTATGGTCTAAATTGGAAGGGAATGCGTGAAAATTTCAAGAAGAAATCGTCGTCTTGCCTTGTACTTTAACGCTGGAACATCAAATCTCATGCATATTGCATGTCAAAATATGCAAGCAAAAAAAATGTGGAAGTTGCCAATGCTCCAAGCCTTCCTTTTGCAGTCGGGAAATAGTAATTCAAGGAAAAAATGTGAAGGCAATGGGTGACAAATTCAACAAAGTAGAATTAGGCTTGCCTTGCACTTGGACAGCCACCATCATTTCAAACGTCAAAGACATTGTACGAAGGAAAAGGAATGCAAGAATACTTGACAAATGCAAATGTTGCAAGATATCATTTTCAAATCAATGACACTAGTGTGCGAGCGGGAGCGTGGAGCTTGTGAGCATGGAGCGTGGAGTTTGTGAGCATGGAGCCCCCAAATCCAAAAAAATGGAAATTTGTACTTCCAAATTTTTTTTTTTCCAATTTTTTTGTGAAAAAAGAGGAAGAATGTCTAATTTCTGACCTATTACGGTGTCCCCTATATTCGTGGATTTGATGAAAATTTATTGGAAATTGGGGGACAATTCCATCACTCACCGTATTTTTTTCCCTAGAGGTTTTGAAAGTCAAGTACCACCGATGAACACAATTTCATCTACTAATTTTAATGGGGGGGGGGCAATTCCATCATTCCCCATTTTTTTTTCCTAGAGGTAGTGTCACGCCCCTATCTACTTGGGGTGCCCAAATGTACCTTAGTGCGCAAGGGGGGACCTTGGGGGTGACTTCCCAAGCCTTGCAATAGACTAGGTAGGGAGAATGAAGAGACTCCCGATCAAACAGGGCGCAATAGCGCCCTGGTTTTGAAATGAACATGAGAGTGCCACACATGCTTGGAAAGCTCTTGACAATACGCTTCTAATGGCGCAAAGAACGCGCAATTCGGAGTTGTGAGCGAAAAGTTATGGCCGCTCAAAGTTGACTGGGTCCCGGTGGCGCCGGGACACTTGAGGGCTAGGTGTGAGGGGTTTTCAATGAAGCCCACAACAAAGTATGGCATGTGGCATATCATTGGAAAGCTATGAACACAAGGAACCTAGAATGACAAGCATTACGAGGTTCTAAGATATGAGTCAAAAGTTATGGCCAAAAGAAGAGCCGTGGTGAAGGCGTGACGCCTCCCCCGGTGCATCCGAATCTTTAGAGGGCCATAACTTTGCGAGAACTTGTCCAAATGGGACGAGTGAGCAGTCCATCGGCATCTACTCGTCGCGTAGATGTCTAAAATGGGCTCGCATGTTGGATTTGGAGCTCGGAGCGCAAAGTTACGCCGGTTGGAAGTTCGGGAGTCCAAACGGTGACGAAACTTGGCGATTTGGGTTGGAAGTGGGTGGTCTTCCACAACCCAAGGTTATCCAAGGACTTCCTTCGACCTAGGACGGGGGGGTCTGCCGAATACCACAGAGAGTACTATAGGAGGGGTTGGTCTCCCTCCTCACTCCCTCTTGAAGCCTTGGTGAGTCCCGGTGACTCATGGTTGGTGGTGGTGACTTCACCACCACTTCAAGGCACCATGGGACACTTGTGTGTGTCCCGTGGCATCGGTTGGGTGGAGTCCCACTCCTTGCTAGGCCTCATTGGATGTGTCCCGAGTTGTGAGTGCCGGTTACCTCTAGTGAATGAGTAGCAAATGCAAAAGGGCTAGCATGGAGCGGGGTGACACTCAAGGGCGGTTAGGACCATGGTGAGTAGTGCCACCATGGGTTCTTGCACATTAAGGTGGAAGTTCCGCCCCATGTTACTAAGTGTCATGCCCGGTGTCACGATGGGAGTGTGTGCTAGTAGTCCTGGTGACTGGGACTTGGCAAATGAGTTGGAAATGGGGACTAACATTGTGGGTGCTTGGCATGTGCAGTGTTAGGCAGTTGGTGACCAAGTGACGCTGTAAGTGGACTGGGGTGAACCTAGTGAGCTGCTGGGAGCTAGTAGGTGTCATTTGGGTCGCGACAGGTAGTGAAAGTCAAGTACTACCGCTGAACACAAATTCATTCACTAATTTTAATGGGGGGCCAATGCCATTATTCACGATATTTTTTTTCCTAGAGGTTGTAAAAGCCAAGCAACTCTAGTGGTGAGTACAAATTCATCCACGAATTTAGGGTGGGGGGCCAATGCCATTATTCACAATATTTTTTTTCCTACAGGTTGTGAAAGCCAAGCAATTCCAGTGAACATAGAATCCTCCACAATTTTAAATGGGGGACAACTCCTTCACTCACCGTTTTCTCCCCTAATTATGGAGTTGGGTAAATACAAAGTACACATGTCATAATTAATCCTAAGCAAAAAGCGAGAGAACTGTTGGGAATATAATATGCCACACAGTTAAGGCCAATCCCTATTCCCCCGAACAATTCTCTAGCCATGACTGTTCATTGAAGATGACAGCTTATATAGTGACTCATTTTTAAATGCCATTCGTTATGGGGCAACTAAAGGCTGCGAAGTAAGCTCTGAACATATGCTTTAGGACACATAAATAGGAACCCTACAACATTGGTCTCCTCACTCTATCCCACAGAAACTGTGCATCAAATCATTTCAATTGTCATATACAAAAGAACGCATTACAATTGAAATGCATTGCAAACTGCGGCCATGCCTATTCTGGAAGTATGATCATTCCAGCTTGGACTAGGAGTTCTTTCAACTCATTGAAGCTATAACTTGGTGCATGAATGAATTTGTCTTTGTTGACATCCATTTTGCAGAAGTACCTGTATAAATAGTACAAGTGCTTGCAATTCACGTATTATTGCCGACCTCCAATGGCAGACACTGCTATATTCACAAAATCTGGGCATGTGCACGTGGGGAATTGGCCCATTGTAACTCGATATGCATTTTTGTTAGAGTCAGATTCTGTCTCTAACTCCACAATCGCACCAAGGCCTGGAAAAGGGAGTAGTGTTACTCCTACAATTTGCCCTCTAACATTACCTGCACTTTCCCATTTGTTCCGCTGTTCGGCAGTAGGTGCATTTGCAATCCTTCGAATGGCTCTGCTGTTCCTCACTGTTGGATACACATCCGAGTTCTTCGGTAACGGCTGGTCATACAAAATAGGATTAAAAACCTTGGACATGTTGAACAACCGACGTGGTGACAAGACTGGTCGTTCTTGGAGGCAAAATCCTGCACGTTGTAGCAACAATGTCTCCTCTCGGCTTAAGTTAGTTCTAGACAGGACATGCCAAACCTTCGGCACCTCCGGCCAATCAAAAACCCACTTTCGCTTTGTCCCTTTCACGCATCGTTCGATGTCATTCCAATAAAACTAGAAATCAGCCACCACCTCTCGCTTACTTCCGTATTCTTCTTTCCGACCGCGATAAGTAGGAGCTGGAGTACCCTTCTTTCTTTTTGCAATCTTGCTAGTGCACTTGATGTTTGATCTGTGTTGTTGGGCTTGGCATCTTGCGTTGGATTTGTGGCTTATTCTAGCAATATGCCATTTTGATGTATCGCAATCACTTTCAAATGCTACCGTAACATGCCGAGAAGTATTTGGCTAAGGTTGTGGTGCCTTCTCTCCAGAAGACTGAGACCCACTTGGGGTGGACCTTGTTCTCACGCGGGGTTGAGAGAAGTTGATCTTGTCCGGCCTGTGGGAGTCCCCTGCAGCACCAATGGACACATCCAACTTCCTCTTACTGCTCCCAAAAATCTCTTCTCCTTCCAAGTGTGGCACTCTAGTCCCAAGACCCTCTACTCCAGGTAATGTATTCAACGCCTCTACCATTTTTTTTAGATCCCCACTTCTTCTCGCAGCTCTCAACCTCAACTCCCCTTTGGACGGCCCTGATCCTGCTGTGCATCCTTTTAGGTATGCACGGTAGTTCGTCATTTGCATCCACACACGGATACTATCATCACATGTGGCATCAAATAAGTTATTGCCTCGCTTTCCGGACATTTGTAGCCACTTGTTGTGCACTGTTTCGAATAAATTGCACGATGGCAAGTCCAACATCTCATCCAGGTTCAATTTCTACAAATTCCACATGTAATTAGGAAATGGTAAGTGGTAGTTACTCTCTACCAATTCAATGACCAACTTCGGAACTTTAAGTGATTCCCATCGGTTTAGGGTGACTTTTTTTTTTTTTTTTTCTGAGAAACAAATGGAGAACCATTGTATAGAGTTACATACTTTCAGCTCAAGTAGTGAAGCATATTTATCCCTCATTAAATATCCTACTAAAAAATCTAACAAACTATTTTTCGTTTGGCCATTACAGAATAGGAATTTGTCCTACCAACTATTGAAATGAGGGGGTCCTGATGTCACCTCCAATACTAATGTCGGATCCGACAATAGTTTTGACATTGTTCTTGGGACCCCTCAATTTTGGTGCCAAGGAGAGGAATTCTCCATAAAGTTCATAAAAAATTCAAATTGAATGAAAAAAACCCGCGAGGGGGATGTAACTCCTACAAAACGACCATCACCTACTTCAGCACTTATACAGTTTGGATTTTAGGGTTCACTCACCATGTCCATGAAGCCTCCCCATTGACGATACCGGAAATGCCAAAAAGCCAACCAGTGATCCAAGTGATGTAGAGCTTCTTCGCTGGTTGCTTCGGCTGACAACTACCATGAGCGTATGGCAAGGTAGCAAACCTCCACCTACTCCATACTTTGTGAATCTTTGTATTGTTTACATAAGCGGATATGTTGCTCTTGAAATGCTTCCTTGATGTACTTTTGCGTGTGCCTGTGAAGGCATGTTCTATATGAAAGGTATCAAGAAACACATTATTTTATATTCACCACATTCATACAAATAGGCCTAAAAAGTGATGTCATGGTGGACACACTTTTGAATATTGAAGATGGTTTCAAGTTCAATTTCTTGGTCAAATCTCATCATCATCAAGTCCTCACAAATGGAAAATTTTTAGTTTTATTTATTCTACTATCATGGATTTATTAAAAATCAAAACATTGAAATATGCTTTTTCTGGGACATTTAGAATTGTAGGTAGAAAGTTATGTTAGAGACAAACATTAAAAAAATTCTTGTTTGCCACAATCAAACGTGCTCAATTTTAGTACAAACCACGCAATGTAAAATCCAAAGAGAAAGAACACACACCAAAGATATTGCTATAAAACATTCAAATTCAATCATAATGAAAATCAACACATAATAGTTCAACTCATGATATATCAATGAATCTTATAAATCTAGCGAGAAGTCTAGGATGTAGTGAACTCTACTACGGAATCTCTAATAGTAGATGATTCTGAAGTCTCTCTATCCTCAGATGCTAGTCCATTTACAAACTCTAAAACATTTAGAGCATACATATTTCTAAGTATGGGGCTTTGATTTAGAAGTAGGTTAGGGTTAGAGCAATTTTGGGACAGGTTTTTGTTTCTCATACAAAGATTTTATGTTGTGTGCCTTGCATTGGGGGTTGAGGCTGTAGCATGCCTCAAGTGTTGTTGTTTAGCCATGCAAAACTATGTTTGAATGGTTTGCTTTCTTTAATGTCCATTGGATATTAAGTTGTTCAATATCCTTGAAATACTCTTGATGGCAACATACTTTAGATGGAAAGTATAATGTGTAGTGAATTAGGCAAGAATGGGGAATTTCATTATAATGGCAGTATTCCATGCACCATTTAGACTGCTTACTCTGAACTATAAAAGTGCCATCTAGGACAGGTATAGATTTCAGACTGCATAATTTAAACTATAAATATATCATCTATCACAAATGTAAATTTCAAACATTCAAAAATAGTATAAATTTCAGACATCTAGGAATTTTGTACATCATGGAGCTCAATCTAAATGGTAAAAATTGCCAAAGTAGCACAACAATGGTGCTATTTTAATGAAATTGCCCTTAAGAATAGAGCTTTGCTATAAGATAGGAGGCTCAAAGTGTGAGTAGGCCTATAGAATTGTTGTAAATAGTGCAGAGAGTTTCAAAAGTGGATCACAATGTGTTCAATGCATTTTTTGCTTTTTAATTGTGTTCTTAAGTCACTCTGAGTAAAATATACATTCATGTAAGGCTAAAATAAATCAAAGCATGATGTGGATCATTCTCTGAGAGCCAAAATTATAAGTTTGAAGTGCTCCATTCAAAGGCCGATTTTGATTTTGATTGATTTAGTCTAATAGCACCAATACCTACCTATGCACCTTTCACTTCAAAAATTCATAGTTAATTCATTATAAGTCAGAAAATTATAGTTTAAATTATCAACAAACTGTTTCTCTTATCTCTTTATACCAAAAATATGTGAAAAATATTATGCTCTATTGATTTTTCTACAAAGGACCATTATCGCTTAGATGGTCAGTTTATGAGCCTCCTACCTTACTGACTCAGTTGACTCAGTTGCTTCTGCAGTTCATTAATTTTTCTGAGCACCAGTATTTAAAATGGGTTATTTCCATAGCCAATGTTGCTGATTTTGCAAAGCCTTCTGAAGTGATTTCATATCCACAACAGCTTGATAAACTCAAACTTTTACTGCTATTTTCGAGTTGCCCATTTGATTTGGAACAAGTTGCCCTTTTCTTAGGATAACCCCTTCATTGCCGAAGGGGACCAAAAGTGTCCTCACATAGTTTCAAGTCCAATTCAAAGTATTGTAACTTTTGCATCCAATGTCCGAATTCAATAAAAAATTTGGAAAATTTGTGCTCTCTTCTTTACTTTATGTGGTAAAATTTTTAAATCAATCCAAGATATATTGATTTCTTTAAAGCCAATAAAATTTCACAAGTTCAATTTGAGTTCACCAAACTGCATTTGAAGGCTGCAACTTTGGTGCTTGTATCTCCTTCATCCATTGTTCTCTTTCAATAAAATTTATTGAGTTACGATTCCCTTGAAGTTTAGTTATTGTGGTAAAAAATTTATATCAATCCAAGTTGTTTTGAATGTGTCGGAACAATTTGAAGTTCCAAATCTGACATTTTTGGATTTCAATGAACTTTGGTGGCATGTTTCTTCTTCATACAATGTCTATTTCCAATAAATTTCTTTAAAAAGTTGAGCATACTAGTCTAGTTTATGTGGCTAAAATTTTATATTAATACAAGAAGTTATGAATGATTGAGAAGTATTTTTGTAGGAGGTTTAACCTTACATGAGTTTTTTGCAACTTTTCTTGCTATTTTTGACATTGGAAAGCCATTTTGCAAACATAATGAGTTAATTCAATGATATTTGAATCACCTCCAAATGTGTTGTTAGGAAAATTTTAGCATCCTTTTTCAACACTAAAACATCATAATCTTGCAATCTATGTAGTCAAATGACTTCAAATTTGATTCACATCATCTACAACATGTACACTATAAGAATGTATGGTTGAGATTTCTATAACTTAGTGACATCTTGAACTAGTACAACAATTCAAAAGCAATGATGTTTTTGGATCCAAACATGGTTTATCCTAGGATAAGGTAGACAAAATTATTACCACCTTGATTAGCAATCTGAATACTTTGGGGCACATGTTTAATTTTTAGAGATGTGTACTTGTTTCATGAATCAAAACCAAGTGAAATTATAATTTTTTGATTAAAATTATAATTTCTTGTAAATTTCTCAAGTGATCTATCTTAAAATTACAAATTAAACCACTCATGGAGTGAAATCATAAATGTCCTATAAACAATTGATAACTTTCCATTTCATGTAACCAATGGTACTATTTACACATTGACACATTACCCCTTGTGGGCATTAATGCAATAATTTTGTCGAAAAATGAACACATATGGATGAATTTTGAAGTGGAATTGGGATCAAAAGTATGATGATAGAATTAGGCAATTGGAAAAAATGGGCTCACCTATCTTGGTTGCTATTGAAATGTCCTTATATTAAACATCGAGAGTTGGCTCATGAATCTATGATTTAAACTTTATAGGAAACATATATTTTGTTAAAATGGTGACATTCTTCCACAATTTTTCTATTCATTTTCTAGAACTAGCATAAACTTTAGACCACATGGTCTAAACCTAAAAATGCCAAATTTGTGAAATATTACCATTTTAGCAAAACATCCGTTAGTTTTGCACAATTGTCCTAAACTTTGAATGTATTCAATTCCTAAGCTTGAATTCATGAAAGGAGAACTGCTCACTTTTAACCATCAAAAACTTGCCCATTGGATATTGCCCTAGTTTTTATGAACTTTGTTCATCATGAATATTCTCCACAATTATTGGACAATTTATTGCAGTTCAACTTTGAGGCTAAGTATAAGCTTACACAGTATCAAGTGTTATTGATGTGTTTTGAGCTGTTTTCTTGAGGATTACATAGTATGGACTACACATCAAAATGAATTTATTACAAAGAAAGGATGATGACTCAAGGTAGCAGCACTCATAACCCATAATTTAAGGGCCTTGGACATGATCTCTACAAATGCCCATCCAACTAATTATTGTACCCTATGATCAAGAGAAATATAATCCTTGTGTATTTTCAAATGTATTATTTGGACACTATCAATATAAGTTGTAAACTTTTAAAGAGCCAACTATAAATGCACCTAATATAGATACTAGGGTTTGGTAATTATTCACATGTAGTACATTCTTGTCTTCACATCTATTCACTTCCCAAGATTTTTGAGAAATTTAGAGGAGTTGTTTATGGGTGTTTCTACCTTGATAGCAAATTATTTAAATCTTCACTAACTTAATATCATGCATGACTGTCTAGTCTATGTGGTTGACAACCTTTAGTTACTTGCAGATAAATTGGAACTTGTTCAACAATGTAAACATTGCAATGGAAGCAACAAGGATTTATTAGCTCTCATGCAAATTCTAGTAAGACCATTGTTGTATCAAACAAATGGGGCCATTGTTAGTAGAACTAACCGATTGACTTTTTGTTAAACACTATTTGTGAAGATCCTTTTAAGAAATATTTTCAATTATAACGCATAACAAACTAATAATAGCGCCTAGCACTATAAAAATGTCATGCGCTATAATTGGCACACTTAACAAAGTGGAGGCTTCACATGCAAGGTTCCTGTCATGTAAACATCCTACCCTTTAGGCTTGGGTTCTTGCCCTCGCCTTAAAGGCAAGGCCCTCAGATGATGGGATGCCCTCATGTCAGGGCCTTCCACTATACATTTCAAGCTCAATTAGGAATAGATATCAATTCTTGTTCTCCCCTCTTGATAGTCACTTAAGTTTGGGCTCCTTTGGAAATATGTATCAGTTGATGTTGCACTCTTGAAGATTTCCTCGTAATGATTTTCTACTCCTTTACAATAGCTCAAATCATGTGAATTACTATTCCTTGACAGTTTACTACAATTAATTAACCACCTTCACAAATCAAAAATAAATATATAAAACACCTTATCCACTCACTGAACTTCCAAAACAAAAACAAAAACAACTTTGGTATGGATATGATATTAATATAGAATACATATGGAATACATATAAATATGGTATACAAAATATGAATGTCATATTAATGTGATGACATATAAATATATATATATATGATAGAAGATATGGGATACAATTACTAAATGTATATCAACTGCAATTTAGCATATTCAAAGAAAATATAGATATAGGGGGCTATTAGTTCAGTCACTTATGAAGTGAGGTGTGACATTCCCTTCCTATCTTCTGAACCCAAGTGAGTTACAATCAATCATTTCAGGGAGTACCATAGGACTGGATTGCACCATTTGAAAAACAAAATCCTACTCTTTACCAAATAAAAGTAGTCTTTTATTGTTATAGATTTATCATTTCTATTTTAAATTTGGATGAAGTCATCAAACCCTAGTTACAACCATATACCAAGACTAGCATGATTATCAACATTCCAAAGGCCGGATGTCATATGGAAATGGTTCCTATATATTTATCACTTTACTAAAGAATTATATTCATAATGCCGGTTTATTTTGGTCACTTAGTAGTAGAAACTAAAGTGCCAACAACTCACAAGCGAAGGAGCATACCCAATAAAGACTTGGGAAAAGCTTATTAGATTCGGATGACCTTCTTTTATAGGTGCATCGGGGACTCCCATGTACTCTTGCCTGCAATACCATTAGCACTGATAAGACAATTATGCATTGTTACATGACCAAATTCCCTTAGAACTATGTAAGAAGTTGATCATGTCTCATAAAGTGACCCCAATAACAAACAACTCACTTATTTGTGTACTATGCTGGACTTATTAGCAAGTGGTGTAGACATGACTTGGCTAAACATCTATAGCCATTCACTTGGAATGAAAATGGGATCATTATATTTAGTGACCTTAAACTTAATACTTAAAATGTTCATAAAAAGTTAATCTCAATAGATTCCGCTCTTGTATCCAAAAATTCTCCACAGCTCTATTTTTCTCCCAAAAATCATAATCCACTTTTGGTTATTACGCAAATAGAGCATTCCCTATGTGTTTTTGTTGCCATCACCACACACCCAACTTTCTTTTACTAAATTCAGTACTTAACCTTTTAAGGAGGAGTGATTCATCATTTTGAAATGACCATTTTTGATGGATCATATTATAGAAAGCATAATTGAAATGGAAAAAATCTTTACATCATTAGATTGAGTAAGGAACGACTGCATCGTCAGAGTCAGCTTGATGCTGTTCATACTCGGCAAACACATCAACAGGTAAGGCTTCTTTCACCTGCAAAATATGCAATAGACCCAAACACAAATCAAATGCATTTTCCAAGTTGATTATGAATTTGAGGACAAATAGAAATAACTTTGAGGACAAATAGAAATAGTAGCAATTTGATTGAATGTCAAGCTCATAGTACCTCAGACCAAGGGAAGGATTCTTCAGAGTCACTTGTATCCATTAAAGGAAGGGAATTGGATGCTTGCGATCCATCAAAAGTAGACTCCTCCATTCTAGGTCGCAAACATGCCAAGCAAAAAACGTGCACCTCTGCACACTGCAAGAGTCTTCAAAACTAAGAATTCAATTTTAAGATGCGAGAGGAGCAATATGCATTCTGTTTCACGTACACCATCTAGGAACTACAAATGAAATGAGGTTAAAATACACGGTTCATTTAACATGAAATAGGAATATTACCTGGAACATTTCTTCAAATCGGTCATATGAAATAGACCACCCACTCTCAATGTCTATAAATGCCTCAACCTCACATGCATCCATGTGATTCCCGCACCGACGACAATACCATCCACTCTCAATGTCTGCACTCTCAATGTCTGAAGATGTCTCACCCTCACTGGCATCCATGTGAGTCCCACACTCCATGTGTACAGATGTCTCACCCTCGCTGGCATCCATGTGAGTCCCGCACTGAGAACTACCAAACCCACACTCAATGTTTGCAAATGTCTCACCCTCACAGGCATCCATGTGAGTCTTGCACTGAGAAAGAGTATCTATCTTGAACTCCTTTGTAACCAGTTTTGCTCCTTCAGCTGAAGCGTTCGGGATACTCAGCAACTCTCTCTCAAAGATGTAGCATGGCTCAAGTGGCTTAGGTGTGGAATCACGAGGTAGCATATTGAGCTTGGGATACCCTTGTTGTCTCCCTTGTCTTTTGCCATGCCCTGTTACACTCAATAAGTGAGCAGTGTGGGAGTTCTGTCGTTACAGCATGGAACACATACCGAAGAAGCACCTCTTGCAACAATCTAGACACCTCACGTGATTACTGGCACGATTGTTGTTAACTAGCAGTAAAATAGGTGATTGGAAACAGATGCCCTAGATGATTTACAGAATTCATGACAGGAAAAGTATCCTGCATACCGGGAAAACAGGACGACGCACTTGCACGACACTGCCTTGACGAAGTAGTGAAGAATGAGAATAATGATAACTTGGCATATGCAAAACTGACCGACTGTACCCAAATACCAAAAATCATGCGTACCTCTTCGTTCTGCAGCGAGGGCAGCTATGTAATCGGATCTAATTGCTTTGTAGCTTGGAGCAAACCAATTGTTCTCGTGCAACGCTCTTTTCAGGTCAGCATCGGGGTATCGGGGGAACTCTTTCGCCAACGTATAATAAGTCCAAAGATTATAGTTAGCATTCACTTCTGGCGGTAAAACCTCATAACCAAAGTCCACCTGCCGCTCCCCGTGATTACTGGTTCCAACCCTATGCAAGTTTGGCCTCGCAAAGAGGTCCATCGGCTTCTCAATCGCTTGAGGAGGATCTGCGATCCAAGCGGAATCAGGCGAAACGATGAGCACGATTGTCGACAGAAGAATTTTCCACAATCATCAATAATATATCACTGTTCCAATCAAGGTGGAGTCTACGTATGAGGAGCGAGAGAGCACGAACACTCGAGATATTTCACAGGAAAGGAAAAAAAGGATCAATTTTAGCAAGTGGTCCCACAAAATATTCGCAACCTCAGGTCTTTGCCTCGATGCTACGACAGAATCATATTCATTCCGTATTTCTCGAATTGATCATACCAAGCTTTGGTCCTTCATGTGGTACTTGCTCTGCGTTCGGCACGCCATGCTCCATGTAGCGGTGAATGATCCTCGCCAAAGCCTTCTGCGGTGAGGTTCTCTTCAGCTGCGATGCCAAATCTGCAGCAGCTACAAGCGGGCTTGCATTTGGGAATATTGAGAGAAGTCTCGACAATTCCTTGTCAAGAACCTGCTGGTTTTGTCTTTCGGATACAAGGTCAATGGCTGCCGACTTCAACTTTGGGCTTCGAACGGCATCGATAGTCCCGACAGAATCTGAATCGGACAACGTGATGACTGGACGCGCAGAGGATTCATCGCCGAGCTCGATCGGAGCCTTTCCATTGCGTCTTTCCCTTTCCCCCAACCCGCCTTCCATCATCCTGATCGCAACCTTAAAGGCAAAAACAACCAATTGAAAACAACTTATTTGCCAATGCAGCAGTAAATGAAACTTTGGGGTCATTCAAGTGGTTGATGTGATCCACTCTAAGATGCCGGTCCTCTCCTGTGACACTCACTGATAGACGTACAAAAGAAAGCTCTGCATCATATCAATATCAGCACAAGGAAACTAAAGTAGCACTCTTGCGAACAAGTGCATAAGCACCCAAACCAAACGATCCCAACGACAATTTCGAATAGAGAAAATTACAAAAGGCCGCCCAAAAGACACAAAGAGTTGGTCGCCAACAGGATTCGAAACAACATCCACGATAGCGAAAACAGAAGATAGCTCGAACGCCAAGGGACAACAGTATCATCACCTCTTTGCACACTACACAAGTTAATGGAATGAGTGCGAGACACTAATTGTTTTACACTGGATGTTCCTACTACGAATCATTTTACTTGTTTGGTGGACACTAAGAGAGGAAGCGAGTATGTGGCTTTTCCCTGAAATCATTAAAATTTTGGAAACAAACTTCATTCCAGCAGATACAGACGATATAACTTAGTTAGACGCCCTGATTGAATTAGCTTATGCAGCCCAATGACAAATTAAACAACTACTGTAAACAAAAGGATCCTATCAAAACAATATTCAATACCAACGAGGACTGATTTAAGAAGATCGCCAACACAGGACCAAGAGTCGGCCACGAAACTACAGATGAGAAATCAAAAAACCTAAAACAGTAGAACTACAAGCAGAATCCCAAGCAGCAAGCACAAACTGCCGTAAATCACCAAAAACAAAGTCCCTAGCTTCGACAAGAGAGGATTTCTTAAGAAAAAAGAGAAGTTTCTTAAAAGAGCGGAAGAAGTGGTGCAAAGTAAGCAGCTGTATAACACGAACGGCAGATCAGATAGATCAGAAGAAACCCAAAGAAAACTAAGCAGCCAAGCCCGTTGCCGTGATTCAGCAAATCAAAGCTCCAACACCACAGAAAATCTCGCCCCTTGTAAGGAAGCAGATAAACGAAACTTTAAGAGCTTAAATTCCAAAGTTGCAAAAACGCCACGCAGGCATACTCCACGATTCAAACGCCCCGCTCGCCAACTGACACATGCCAGAGACATAAAACCTCCAACGTTGACAACAACTCAACAAGGCGAACGCAATCAAATGCAGTTTTCGCGAAGGGAGACGCACCTGCCGGAGATGACAATTGCAGCAGTTTCGCGCTCACTGCAAGGTGAAATTGCAATCGACAACAACGAGGCGACGAGATCTGGAGAAACAACAGAAGAAAAACTGAGAACGGGAGCAATACGGCACGAAGGATGAAGCTCGGTCCGGCTGATTCTTTCGGAGGCTTGCTCACATGCAGCCCTGCTCGTCTTCCTTCCGATTTCCCTTGGTTTCTGTCCTTGTGTCGACAGAAGCGATCTAGGCCGTTCATGTCCTTTTCAAAGGAAAAGGGACGTACGGTGAGTCATGATGTTCGGACATCTTCATTACTAAAAAGATTTGAAAGAAGTTTAGTTACATTTTGAAACATTGATTTTGGATGTACGCCTCCAAGCTGATTTTTCACTGCGGAGGGAACTCCCATCTAAAGCTAGGTTGGGGTTGGATTGGGCTCCTCCATTCAATTGTACAAATCTCCACAGTTTACCAATGCAAGGCCTTTTCTTTTCTTTTTTGGTATAAGCTTTTTAATTAGGAGTCAAGAAATTTCTTCCCATTTAAGTTAGTGAATATTTAGAGCATTGATATTGATGGAGTATGAGGATTGATTTCTACTATAGTCTATAGACGATGAGACCCTCTGGACCCTTCAGACATGCTTCGCCATCCTTCAAAGAAATCAAGGTCTATACTCACTGAGTGTTTAGAGCCACAAGTCTACAACTAGTTGTTGACTTCTACATTCAATTTCAAAGGTAATAGTAAAATTCATAAATATAGTTCCCTAAACTATTGCACTATAAACTATTGTGATTTAAAATTGTTCATGAAAGGATGTACACTTTGAATTTAAACTCATTGGTATAAATTTTTAATAATTGTATATGAAGAGTTATAAACTATGACATAAAATCTCAATGAATACTTTGGAGAAGATTTGAATTTCTAACTCAATTTTTGAATTACTTTTGATCTAGCTTTGAATGGAAACATACCTTGTTTGTCTATCTCGCCATAAAGAGTGATCACCTAATGTTCCCTATATTAATGGCTTCTTTTTTCTTCTACCATGTTATGCTTTGCCTTCTTTCTTTATACTTTCTTTCTCTTTGTAAGTGGTGCCAACCCTTTCCTTTCTTATGTCAACCGCTTATTACAAAAATGGAGTGCCATCATGTTATTCATAAAAAATCCAAGTCACATATCCTTAGAACCTCAAAGGGTGCACTCCCTCTTTTTTTAATGTTAGCGTGCAAACAAAACTTTGGACCCCTAAATATTTTTTGAATTTTAAATAAAATTAAATGAAAAAAATGAATAGATTTTTTTACTTTAAAATTTTATATTTTTAATTATTGATATTTTTATTTATTAATAATAATTTGTTACAAATTTTTGAAGTAAACAGATACACTGTAGAACAAAAAATTTATTTTTCCCCCTATATTAATTATATAAAAAAAATTGTTTAAAAAATGAACCAAATTTTGAGAGTAGAATCCTATAGGCATTAGTAAACAATGCTCAAAATTTGATGTTAAAATTATGGATTATTAAAAACTACTTGTTTGCACGTGGTTTGTTATAGTAGAACTAAGTGCACCCCCAAAGCTTCGAACGAAGTGGAAATGGGAACAATAGAAGTATAGAACTACACTACCACTTAAATTTCCAAACAAATGAAATCCATGATTGGACAGTAGAAAGTTTGAATATTTCCAAATAAAATAATTTGTATCGGAAGTGAACTTGGAAGTAAAATAGAGTAGCTTATCAAAACACAAATAATCAAAACCTAGAAGCACATGATGAAAGGATTTGCAAGAATTTCAAGTAAAAACAAAACTTGAACCTAAATTTTGGAATTTCCATAAAAATACCAATGGTAGTTTGCACAAGGAAGCACTTGACTTCTCAAAGTCGTATTGTTCTTATCTTCTCCATATGAGGTACCCATTTGGGAGTAATCCTAAGTTTAATTGCATATAGTGGAAAAGCTTTTTAAATCAAAATCCTAAAATTGAGAATGAAAGATAATGAGACTTGAAGGGTCAATTATTGTGATTATACACTTGCATTTGACCTATATGGTTTGTAAAGATAGTTTTGACACCATATAATTAAATGTATGGTGAGCAACTTTCAACGGGCCTTCTTTTGATCAATGCATTTTATAAAAATAAAATACGTATTGCATTGTTGTATAGATTGATTGGACCTTGACTTTTGAATGAAATGATTAGTATTTCAATGAATGGAATGACATTTAATAAAAGATCTAAAATTACATTGATGTAACTAACCTTGTCACCTTTGTAAAAATCAAAAGTTCATTGATTTATTTTAAAAGATTCATATTCAAGAAATACTTATTACTTTAATACAATTAACAAATCTACATGATTGACTTCCCAAAGAATGTAATGAAGTAGATTTATTCCATTTCAAAAATTGCATTGGCCCAAAGTTTGAGCTTTCAATTGTCACACATAACACTTCATTCTAAATATTGGGTCTATATGCATGTGTGTTGTACAATTTTAGAGAAAATGTCATTGTTTATGAGATTGATGGAAGATGCTTGATTAGGTGGTATTTTGTACATGTGCTAAAATCAAATCAAATCATCTCATAACATATCATCATGATTTTGATGTATAAGATTTTTTAGATCATTTTGTTGTGTATAAGATAATATATGAGGGTCTAACGTAACAACCTAGAACACCTTCTCCATTCTCCAAAAATTCATTCCAAATTGCATAGTTGATCATTTCTTGATTGAATTGCATTGTTCGATTCAATGAAAAATTTGTGTAGGCAAGGTCTTTTTGTTATTCATGCACTACTAGTGAAGTTCATATTTTGAATTTTTCCCAAATATAGTTGAAAGACACTTAGTGGCCTTGTAGTCTTTTAGGAATTTACTTAACCCCTAAACAACCATGGATGTTTTCCAAGAAAAATTGTCAAAAAAATGCCATTTTTAGGTGCATTGTCCAAATTGGAAATAATTCTTTTTTGACTACAACCATACAAAAGTGAAGTAGACTAATATGACAATTAGTGTAAAACTTTCATCCATTTGATAGTGTAAATTAAAATATTATAATGTTTAAAGTGTAGGAAAATCCTTTTTTTTATATTCTTGCAAAATAGGGTCAACAAACATCAATTCTTTAATTTTAGTATAAATTTTTTTCTAAGTATATACAAGAATGAGGATTTTGACCATTCATAAATACATAATGTTAGGTTCATTCATGAAAATTTTCAAATGTAGAATCTAGATTATATTAAATCACCTAGCAATGCAAAGAACTTACTCAAGAGAATTGACAATTTTTTTGTCCTTTTTTGATGATTTCTCATGCAATGAGGAAGTTTTTAATTTAAAATCCAAATAGTAAAAATTAGAGACAAAAATTCAAAATATGAGGGAATAATTTATACCATTGTACTAACTAATATTTATTGATAAATCACAAATCTAAATATCCCATTCTAAAATCATTTATAGATATAAATGAATAATTTACACAATTTTTTTCCATGAGCCTTAGTTCTAGTATAAATATCAAATTTTAGAAAAAAAAACATTTTTAGACACATATAACCATATTACCTTGTAGTATGCTAGTTTGAAAAAATGTAAATCTCCAAATAGCAAACATGAAGAGCAACCTAAGGCATCCTTCAACCTCCTCTATCCCGATGCAATTCACTAGGGGTTGCGAGACGCCAATGTAAGACACATGACAGGTGAGTTCAGAATTCTTCTAGTCACCGAACATGGGATGCTTGGTAGCGGAGGTCTCTGAAGATGCAAGTGCTTGAGATTACAAGCCAAAGGTCCTCTTCATATACTGAATAGAGTTGAGGCTCAAGAGAAGTTGAAGGATAGATTTCTGTCTCTCTATTAGAGAAATCAAATATTATAGAGTGACTAAAAATTTTGGATTTTTGATATCTCACTAGTAAGATTGTGACAATTTGTGATTCCATTTTATTCAAAGAAGCCTCTATTATATACTATGTAAATATAATTTGTATATAGTATTCCATGGTAGAAGTGTAGATTTTAAATATGACCTATTCTATATTTTTAGTATACACATCTAATACATGTAAATTTGATGAATACTTTCCACTACAGCAAAAGTAGTGTTTTATGACTGCAAAATATGACTGCAGTGAGTCGTAAAATCAAAAATTATAACTCACGTAAAAATCACTGTAGATGATTTGGAATATGACTGACTCCAGTAGTTTAAAAGCAATCACTTTAGACATCAATCATATTGATAGTCATATGGGTTGATGGATATAAATATCCATATTTAGACATAGTATGTCAATGTGGCGTATATGTTGACTATCTTTAGGGACTTGACTTTCTTTTGAGCTACCCGGGGAAAAAAAATTCTACATGACATATGACTCCGTTTAGTCATATTTTTTATTGACATGGAATATGATTGTGGTGAATTATGTTTTGGTTGATGTAAAATATGATTGTGATGAATCATATTTTGGTTGATGTAGAATATGACTACAATGAGTCATATTTTTTGTTGACGTGAAATATGACTGTGATGAGTCATTTTTTTTGTTGATGTGAATTGTGGAATATCACTCTTGTGAGTCATATTTTTTGTTATGTGGAAAATAACTCTCATGAGTCATATTTTTAAATGATATGAAATGTGAATATGACTCTTGTGAATCATATTCTTTGCTAATGCAAAATATGACTCTTGTGAGTCATATTTTTGGTTGACATAGTAGTTAATATGAATGTCATTAGTAATTTTATGACTGATTGTAATCATATTTTGGGATGTGTAAGGTTACATTTTAACACACAAAAGTATGAGCATTATATGACTATAAATAATTATATTTTGATCAATATATATTGTGAAATGTAACTCAAGCAAGTAATAATAAGTAAGAACTAAGAGACAATAAAGGCAAAGAAAAAGAGTCAAGAAAAGTGGCGGCTACGGTTTCAAAACTCTAAAAAAGTAGTGATTAGATTTGAAAATCCGAAAAAAAAATTGCTTAGGATTTCAAAATTTTAAACAATGATTTGTCCATATTTTTTTTGAATTGCCCATATTTTTTTTGGGCTACCCAAAAATTTAAAAAATGTCACTTCCATAAAAATATGATTAGAAATATGACTCAACATTCTCCAAACATGTTCTTTATACTCTCTAAGAAATACTTTCGTGATCCCCATGAGTATATAGTATACGTTTGTGAAGTACAAGGTTCAAAAATGACTAACAGTCATATTTTGCAGTCATATTTCTCCTCAAGATATTGGCATCTAAAAATATAATTGTGAGTAGTCACCAATTATCCCCAGTTATAAAACATTGTTTTTATTGTAGTATTTTATAATGTTCTAAGTATTTTTAAATGACTACTTAGAATTAACAAATGTTTCATTTCTATATGCACTTTGCATTGCTTAATTGGTATTTATTGATAGTGAATTCTATTGAATTTATGATCTATGATTGTTTTAAAAACTCCCATTTCCATGAAAAACTTCCAAAATAATGAATACGATGATAGAATGGGAGCAATACGGCACCAACGATGAGAGTCTTGGTCTTGCTAGGAAGCTCTAGGTACACTAGAGAGCATTAGAGAGTTGATTGCGCCTTCAAAACACACAATCTGGCTGATTCATTGAAAGGCTTGCTTTACATGCAGGCCCAACTTGTTTTCCTTCTGTGACTTCCCTTGGTTTCTGTCCTTGGTGTCGACAGAAGCGATCTAGGTCGTTCATGTCATTTTTGAAGGAAAAGGGATGTACGGTCAGTCATGATGTTCGATATTTCTATATAATTATTAGGACATCTTCATATTTAAAATGATTTGAAAGAAGTTTAGTTACATGCAAAAAATACTTGTATTAATTTAAATATGTCAGTCCAAGATAACCAAAATTTTATTGAAAATATGTTATTTTTTTTAGTTATATATTTATATTTTTTATTCTTTCAGTTTAAGAAAATCATATTTTATTTTAAATATTGATTTATCATATTTTTATTTTCATTTTTTTTAAAACCTTTCAATATTCAAAAAAATTCCAAAAATCAACTATTGAGATTATGTTTCTACCATAGATGTGTACTTACAATGCAAAAATTTAAAAATTTAAAATTTCATATCTTCCACATAGGTCCAAATAAAACTCTATTGTACATCCATTTTAAAATATTTTTCTATCATTCTTTTAGTGGAATTTTTCTATCATTTTTTCATGATACTTCCAAATCTATCCCAAATTCAACATTATAAAGCATACCTTGAAATTAGACACCCTTGAAACATAATATCTCTAAATTTTTGTCAAATTTGACTATCATGTTGGATACTAGTATACTACAAGTCTAGAACCTCTATCCTAAATAAGAAAGGATGAGGACTAAAGAGTAATATTTAGACTTTTTTGTTTGACACTCTCTTCAATGACATTCTTGAAATCAATATCCAACACACTTGTCCCAATATTAAGATGGGCAATTTCATTAAAATGACAAAATTCTTAAATTTCACAACCTTGGCAAATTTTATAGTTTAGATCATTCAATGATTCAAGAGGTTTGAAATTTATAATTGTCTTAGATTTTTGAAATCTATATCATTCATAGATGTCTAAAGTCTAAATGTGTCAAACATTAGGTGTTAGCTTCAAAATTCAAATCATGTTGTAGTGTTGTTTGAAATCTACACCAATCCTACTTTCCTAGATTTCTAAAGTCTATATAAATTCAAGATTTTTGAAGTCTATACCTATCCTAGATGTTACTTTCACAATTCAAACCTGGTTTGAAAATGGCACATGGAATACTGCCATTTTTAACGAAATTCCCCCTTAAAGATATGTATACCAATTAATTTCAAGCGATAAGTAGATTCTCAATTCAAAATGAAGAATCTATAGTCTACTTTTTATGTACTAATAGTTTCAAGATTCACTATACTAAGAATGGTTCATGGTAAACCACAAAATATGATAAATTCAATACTCAAAACTTCTCTAAATGGCTTCAGTAGAACCTACTAAGCGGACCTTACCATGGCGTGTAGCACACTTCTCTCACATTCGAGCTTTCCAGATGAAAAAGCTGCACATTCTTGCTTTCAACAGGTGAGGATGACACTTCAAGTCCAGTGCTTCAGGGATCAGGTGAGGGTGACACATCTGCCTTTGGGCGTGCCTTCGGGCGTATCTGTAAACTGACCACCCTGGAATGGGTTTCCTCATGTCATGGTGACACTTCAAGTCCAGTCAGGGATCAGAGCGATCACTTTCACTTTAGAGTGTTGGTCGAGGAACATCCGCACATGCTCACCCAAAGCGCACCCAAAGCGGACAGTTGGCAGTTGGCATTAGTCGGCAAGGACCCAATTGAAGTCGGTCAACACAAAGGTGTACATGATAGGGCACAGGACTGAACAAAAGTTAACCCACGTGCACATAGATTCAGGCATATTCCCCACTTCTGGAACGCCACAACCTCACGTACAATGCAAATGACCGGACCGGGATCGACATCAATCCGATCCGATCGATTGAAGGAAGCAGACGAGCAATTGCCATGTGCCGTCCCGGGGATACATTCTACAGTAAGAGCGCGTCACTCGTGTTACAGCTCGTGGAAATTATTCTTAACTTCCTCACTGGCTCACACAACTCATGATCACGACGTACTGTGCAGTGAAGCAATGGGATCCTCACTTGCCTTGGAGCTCAAGAATGTGAGGCCAAACCACGGCGCATCGAGAGTGCGTATAAAACTCTCTGGGCCTTCAACTCTGATCCTCAGCTAGCTACCAGCATGCATTTCCCTGGCTCGATCGATACTTCCGACCTTGCAATAGTCTACTAAAATTACATCTTGCTCCTTGGAACCCAATTGACGGGAACTAAGTGAATCGGGGATCAGTAGACAGTACATTCCTGTCGTACTTAGAAGTGTACCTGTGGCATTTCGTTGAATTTCCTGTTTCGATCGGTGCTGGTGTCTAGCTAGCTTGCTAGCTAGTGGTCGATCGATCTGATCTGATCCGCAAGCCCGCTAGTGTGTATTATTTTCGAGGTTGTGGCGATCGATCATGTTGGTGTTTCTGGGTTTGCTGGTTGGGGTGCCCGTGTTTGAAGCTGCGGCCGTGCTGATGTCCTCGGCCTTGTGCACGGGCTTCGACGGACGTCCGCCTCTTCGACGAAGAGGATTATCCGGGGGGAGGGGTGGTGGGGGAGGCGGTGGGTGCGGAGGCGGATGTGGCGGTTAATACTGATGAGTTCGTGAAGTATTGAGCTCCTGCAGCTGCAGCAACTGATGGATCGAAGCAGCAATAGAATTGCAAGCAGCTAGCTTCAGTCAGTTGCTGGTTGGCAGTGAAAGTATTGAGCGTCAGGTTCTAGAGTTTGTAGAGTCCCAGTTCAGAAGAACTTCGTTTGTAGTACAGTTCGATCCATTGCAATTGGATATCGAGAGTACGGGCACGCATGGGAATTGGTGTACGTGCTTCAATTGTCGCTTCGATTTGATGCAATTTGATTTGGTTTGGTTTAATTCTATATATATTTTCCAGAAAAGTAGTAGATGGATTAAGTACGTAAAACTTTGTGTCCAGGACTTAATGACTTGTATTCTACAACTAGTGCAGTACGTGACTTAATTGTCACACACGGAGAACGGCAGGGTGTTGTCCCAGGGGTACTATATTTCACAGTGCAACTTGAACCCCACAAACTTTCTGTTTTAAGAAAGTTTGGGGGTCAAGTTACATTGTGAAATATAACAACTTTCCATGTGCTAAATGTAGAGGACATTGTGACAGTTTATATATTAATAACGAAGTGCTGACTATTGAGCTTTTGCAGCACTACATTTACTAGCAGCTAGCCAAAATATTTTTAAATTGGCGGTATTCCAGACTTGGTACGGATTCAAGTTTAGGTACGCATCTTGAAATCATACCAGTAGTACACTTTAGAGATAAACAAGGAAATGAATGGGAAAATGGCATTCGGAATACGGCCATTTTAATGAAATTCCCATTAGCTTGGTCAGTTGCTAGCTGTGGCACTGAGTGTATTGGGCAGCACTTAATTTTTAGAGTTTGTAGGATTGCAGTTTAGTAGCCACAGATATAAGACCAATTGACCATGCCATAAAAATGTGTTACAAGAATTGCATGTGTAGCACAGACTGATTGCAGGGAGCTGTGGCATGCGTAGGAATTGGTGGAATGAAGTTGTGCTTCAATTCTCAGCCACTTCCGATGCAATTCAATCTGGTTAATTTCCCAAACCAATACCACATTGGTTTACGACTTTTTTGTCCATAAATATGAGATGTAACTTATTCTACAACTAATTAATGAAGTATGGGTTTGGGGATGCTCACACAGACTGACGTATGTAAGTGTCAACTGAATATGTAAATGAGTCGTTTTAACCCTGCAACGAGCCCTAGGAAGTGACAACATTTGCAAGCAGGGCGTACTGAGATCGCTGAGCTGCATGAAGTAACTGTAGGATTTCTTAGTTTAGCTCAGTAATTGTCGACTGCTGCTAAAAACTACATAAAAACAGTAGCTCCTGTGCAGATCATAAGGTTTGACCATCCAAATTGAGGCGTTGACCTTTGTGGGCAGCTGCTCCAATGAACACAGATTTCATGATTGTGGACTGCCAGGTGCTCCAAAAATTTCGAAAAAAACTGCCGTGCGTAGGGCTTTACGATTAGAAGGTGCCTACAACTTTGTTTGGGACGCTTCTGCCAGGTCTTTGGAAATCTGCACCTTGCAATGCTCTTGCCTGTGAACAGCGTCAAAGCAGATGTGATTTCGACACAGCTGACCGTGCCCCGTTCACATGGCCCTTTCGAGAATCTGCGAACACCTTCTTCATGTGCCCACATTGACTGAAGGAACGATCAAGTTTACAATAATGTTATAGAACAACAGACATGACGTCATCTTACTGCAAACTCCAATCTCGAATTCCTGACATTTGCAATTAGTGCTGCTAGAAAAAATTGAAGACTTGATGGATATGAGTACTGCTCAATGAAGCACGATCCAATAGCATTTGCACATTTGAAGGCACCGCAATTTCCAGCTGGAAGTGCTCAACCGCCATTTTGGCTTCAGAACATAAGAGTATAGAAGGTGTTTCTCACTACTATTATTACTCAATGTTTTGTACATGAATCTAAATGAAATACCGCTATATTCTTAAAACATTTTTTTGAGACCATATTCAATACGGAATGCCCGCGCCTACTGGCCCATCGTAAGAAGTGGGCCGAAGAAACTCATTTGAGCACATTCTGTAGGTCAGGCAAGTCCAAATTTTGCAAAAAAACTCACATCCTTCAATTCCTCCATTTTTCTCTCCTAGTTGAAGCCACCAGTGCAGTCGCCAGCACGTCCAACAAAAGCAGAACTCTTGTCTGTACTCAAAAAAATCGGATGATTGATATATCACCTTCCTCTGTTCGTTCTTCTGTTCATTCTGCCTCTCCAACCTTGTTCATCGTCCTATTTTTGGACGTCGGAGCCGTCCTACGTTAAAGTTTCAAATATTTTTTAAGGAATCAAACTAAGTCAATATCTCACCTATTAAGATCTACCATTCCGCCAATTGATCATTTCCAACCTGTCACACTATTAGATCACTCGTCAATACTACCATTCCGCCAATTGATCATTGATTTCCCAACCTCTCACACTATCACACCAAATATCAAACCCCACCCTATGATTAAGTCTAATATGTTATAGCTGAACAATAAAATCTTTAGTGTTAAAAGAGTTGTTATTGAGGGTCTTAGGATCCAATTTAGGTCTACTTTTGGACCAAATTCACATTCCAAACAACACCTCTAACTCCAAGTGCAAACATACCTATAGTCTTATATCAAAGTATGCACTTCTATAAAGAAACAGGCCTATGAAGGTCTTACAGCCTATGTGTGGACATATAAATTTCAAATTGAAGATTTTTTTACACCATTTTCATGCTTTTTAAGCCTCTCATGGCATACGTATTAGTCCTTATTTTACAACACTTGCCATTGACAATTTCTTTTGCAAAATATTGCGATCATAAAGCCTTTCCAAGACACTAAAAGTCAAGTTGGATTCCTTCAAAGAATTTCAAGTTGCACAATTATTTGGAATATAATAGGATGACAAATTGAATCACTCCCCCTTAAAAAAGGAGTAAGGATAAGTGGGAAAAAATATTTTGCACCATCTTAGATCTCTATTATCTCAAGAGCATGAATAATTTAGACTTGAAGTTTTACAAACATATCCTACAACAATATACTTAGGAAGAAGATCTAATGGTCAAAAAAAAAGGAAAAAAAGACATCAATTTATTTCTATTCTTCATTTCCTCGAAGAAGGTCATTTTGAAGGCATTTGAGCCCCACTAAATACCACCATAAGTCTCTAAAGTGGTTACATTAATCCTCTAAAGATGCAACACTACCACCAATTGAAGGTAGTAAATCGTGTAGTAAATTAAAAACTATCAAACTCCAAGATGAATATGAGGTGCACTTTTGCTTTACAAGGAATTCCATTAATCCCTAAAGTTCCATTGTCCCTATGGGGGACAAAATGGATTTCGGGCAGGTTTCTATGATCTTGATTTTTACTGAAGCTTTTTGAAATTTTTTCATAAGATAAAATATCTTATGAGCTTTGGGGAAATATAATTTTTATTTCAATCGGTGACCGGGAACAAAAGTTATGCCACAATAACCTCAAAATCGAGGAGACTGGGTAGCAAAAAAAATCCACAAAAAATTAAAATTAAAGTTTTAATATTTTTTTTTTTAAGATTATATTTTTCTGTAAATGAGAAGTTTTGATTCTTTCCATTTGGATTACAGATGTGAAAGTTATGGATCTTTTTATTTTGCCAGCAATCATAGCAACTTTTTGAAAGAAATTCATTTTTTTCACTTTGAATGCTAATATCTTTCAATCTACACGGTCAAAAATCACAAAAAAATTATCACATGATCAAAAATAAGTGTAGAACAAGATCCTATGGTTAGATTTTTTTAAATATTTTTTTAAAAAATATTTTGTAGTTGAACATATTAGAAATGGTAGTTTGAAGTGGTTTTGACACAAAAATGACTTTGGGACTTCAGGGGTTAAAATGACAATGATTCCATATGTAATTTTCAGACTACACAGTTGAAGACGTAAAAGTGCCATCTAAGACTAGTATAGATTTCAGATCTTGGAGTGTAAACTGTAAACATGCCAAAGTTTGCGAAATGGTGACATTTTAACGAAATTGTTCATCTTTCTACATTTTCTACGAAACAGTCATTTGACATCAGACACTTTTTCAGCGTTTCAGGGACAAGGGTGGTTCGAGTGTTTGGATACACGAAAGATTCCGCATATGCTCACACATATCAGACAGTCGGCTTCAGTCGGCATCAGTCGGCGGGGACTTAATTAAAGTCGATGAATACATAATAATTGTACATGGTCGGCACAGGACTAACCCAAAGTCAAACCCATCAATTCGCACAAGGATTCATGCACATTCCCCACCATTCAAATGCGTTAACCTCACCAGGTCCTACTCTGTACGCTCCGAAAGACCGGGATCGATCGAAGATATCGACACCGAGCTCTCTGATCCGATCCGTACGTACATGGCAGCTAGACTAGCTCCGGATCGATCAAATATAAATTAATCATATGTGCCTTCGATTCAAATCCTCAGCTAGCTAAGGCATTTGCAAGGTCCTACATAGTGCGTTTCCGGGAAGCCATCCAGTCGGGAAATTATAACCTTGCATGCATCATGAGAACAAGTATATATTTCGATCTGTTAGTACTTTGAATTACGTTCCGTTTGCACAGACGTCATTTCGATTCTCAGTTTCCTTGTTTTAATTTCGATCGCTGCTAGTGTCCGTCTAGCTTGCTCGTGATCAAGGCGAGCTACTTGTGGTCATCGATCGATCTGACCTGATCTGCAAGAGTGTATTATTTTCGAGGTTCTGGCGATCGATCATGTTGGTGTTTCTGGGGTTGGTAGTTGGGGTGGCCGTGTTTGAAGCCACGGCCCTGCTCATGTCCACGGCGTTGTGCACTGGCCACAACCCCAGCAAGGGACCTCGCGTGCGTCGACGAGGAGGATCAAGAGGAGGAGGAGGCGGAGGAGGTTGTGGGGGCGGTGGGGGAGGTGGGTGTGGTGGGGGCGGATGTGGAGGAGGTGGTTAATGTTAATATACTGAAGTATTGATCGAGCCCTTTGCGTGTACGTAACAATATAATTCATTTGCAAGCAGCTAGCTTCAATCAGTTGCTCTCGATCGATACATCATGTATGGAGTTGTAATAAGAAGTTCATTGGTAGCACAGGTCGATGCATGGCGGAAAGTTGGGGGCATGTATGGGAATTTGTGTTGTTTGCTTCAATTCTTACTTCGATCTGATGCAATTTGATCTGGTTTATATATACATATTTCCCACTGCAGACAGTAATGGATTCTTCGGGTTTAAGTGAGACTTTGTGCCCAGGTTTTAATGAGATGTATTCTACAGCTAGTGAAGGATGTACTCGTGACTTAATGAAGTAGGCTTTCAATGCATGCTAAATGTGGAGGAGGATGTGGCGATTAATTTAACATGTAACGAAGTATTGAGCTCCTTAGTAAGCGTAGAATTGCAAGCACTAGCTTATTTCAATCAGTTGCTCTAGGTCACTGCCAGCACTGAATACATTCAAGTACTTTCTAGAATTTGTAGAATTCCAGTTTAGTAGCCAGACTTGCATGTAATAAGATTTTCAATTGTAACTTCGCACCCATTGCAGAGAGTTATTGGGGCATGCATGGGAATTGGAGGAAGCTGTGTGCTGCAATGCTCACTTCAATCGATCTGTTGCAATTTGACCTGCCTGGTTTACAATTCTCCCAGACATACAATTAACGGATTGGTTTAAGATATGGAGTTCAGAATTAATTAATGACAGAGATGTATACTACAGCTAGTGAAGTATGGGACTTAGGCTTTTTCAATTCATGCTAATTGGGGATGTTTTGGGGGACTGATCTTGGGAGTACCTGGCACGCATGTGTAGAAAATAATGGAAGAGTTCAATTTGAGACCTATTTTCCTACTGTCCAGAATTATAGATCAGTTTGAATTATTGATGTTATGAACCTTAACCTTGAAAGGACAAGACCTACCATCACCAAGGGATTTTTCAAAAAATGATCCAATTTTTAAACCAATTGGTACATTCTTCATAATCTTGAAAGAATGAAAGCCATCTAGTGACCACAAATGGGCTTTTTGCAATGGGTTATTGTCATTAATTTGCAATGGTATCTTGACACAATAATATAATTCAATTGTTATATAATAGTGAACGGTTTTGTAGTGCTTACAATTACTATGCTTGTGCATTGATTTTGCAATGGTTTACCAATGGTCATTTGCAATTCATTTGGTGGTATATTGTTCCTTTGTGCTTTCCTTGTAATGGTTTTCCAGTTCTACTATTTTGTATGGTTTTGCAATAGAATTCCTATTTCTAAATAAGTAATTGTAATGGTTTGGTGTTTTTTGAAATTATAGGGGATTAAACAAGATGAAATACACCAAAATCAATTTTTCTTGGACATTTAGAATTGTAGGTAGAATAGGCAAATTTCAACATTTTGATTTTTAATAAATTCAATAGCAAAATAAATAAAAAATAAAAATGGACCATTTGTGAGGACTTGATGGTAGTGAGATTTCACCAAAAAGATGAACTTGAAACCATCTTCAATATTCAAAAATGTATGTATCATGGAGCCATTTTTAGGCCTATTTATATGAATGTGGAAGACATAAAATAATGTATTTTTTGATGCCCTTTATTGAATGATAACTTATGGGCTTATGGCAATAATTGCCAACAAATTGGTAGGACAAGTTTAGTACACAAGTTGTGACTAAACTTGTACTACCAACAACTTCAATTTCATTAGTATGGGACTTAGGGTTTTCAATTCATGTTAAATGGAGATGTTTTTGGAATTGATCTTGGGAGTATGTAGCATGCGTGTGTGGAAATGGAAGAGTTCAATTTGAGACCTATTTTTCTACTACCCAAAATTATAGATCAGTTTGAATTAGTATTGCTATAAACCTTAACCTTGAAAGGACAAGACCTACCATCACTAAGGTATTTTTCAAAAAATGATTCAATTTTTGAACCAATTGGTACATTCTTCATTTCCACATTTATCTTGAAAGAATGAAAGCCATTCAATGGCCACAAATGGGCTATTTGCAATGGTTTATTGTCAATAATTTGCAATGGTATTTTGACACAATAATATAAATAGATTCAATTGTTATGCACTAGTGAATATTTTGTAGTGCTTATTATTACTATGCATGCGCATTGATTTTGCAATGGTTTATCAATGGTTATTAGCAATTGACAGTAAAATGTTCATTTGCACTTTCCTTGCAATGGTTTTCCAGGTCTACTATTTTGCATGGTTTTGCAATAGAATTCCTATCTCTATATAAGAAATTACAATGGTTTGGTATTTTTTGAAATTGTAGGGGATTAGACAAGATATATTTGCTTCCTCTAGCAATATTTTTGTGCATTTCATGCATTGAATGATAACTTATGGGCTTATGGCAACTGGTGATTGCAAGCTAGAAACACAAGTTGTAACTGAACTTGTACTGCCAACATTCCAACAACATCAATTTCATTAACCTGGCAATATTCCATTCCTTTGGTGCAACCTAAACCAAAATCTATACTTGTCCTAGTTTGTGGCTTGAAATTAGACCTTAGTAATTTTGGAAAAGATATATGTGTCAATTTTTGGTTTGTAGACTATCACTAATCTAATGAAAGTGATAGTCAATACTATTGTTTTTAAGCCATAATTTTTGCATTAATTTTCTAAGGAGTGGTTTTTAAATCCATGACCACTATAACTATTAAAAGGCTACCGGTAGTTCCATTGCCTCAGATGGTCAAACTTTGTTTATGAATTGAATTATCCTTTTAACCCCTAGTGAAAGACCGAGCATTCAAATTTTGATCAACGGATGAACACAAATACATCCTAAGTACACAAAAATGCATTTTTTCATCCATCGGTTTTTTCATTTAACATTTGTATGGCATAGATTTTGAAAAATTTCTCAGCAAATATTTTACTATTCAATAGGTATTGATAGATCTAGCCTAATCATCTAGCCTCAAAAAATAACCTTTTCAGTCCAAAAAATGATCTTTTAATAGCAACTTGAATGGAAAAATGAAAATAAAATCATCAAATTTAGTTAATATCTATAGAACTTAATATTATAATTTTTTAAAATTTTATTATGTAAAAATCACAAATAACCAATTTGAAATTGATTATATAAAAAAAATTCAATTATTTGCTTCAATTTTATTGAAAAATATTAGTTAGTATAATAGTTGATTTACCCTTATGGATTTGATCTATGAATAATTTTTTACAAGTGAACTATTGTTTGAAAGTCATCATTGAATTCTTCTTCCAAGTTGTATTTTATAACACTATCATCTTTACAATCTAGACTACCCCTAGTCGTAGGGAATTAGATCATAATCAGGTTTCAATATAACTAATATTTTAATTCCATGAAACTATGTATCATCCATTAATGTGGGAATTTTCTATTATTTTTGTAAAAATTTAATATTTTAAAAATCTAAACTTATATGTAAAAATTCATTGGTAAAATGAATATGCCAAAAATTAATTAATTTGAAAATTTCCTAAGAGTTAAGTTAAACAATTAAAAATATCATTAAAAAATCTCAAGCTTTTTTTTATTCTAAAAAAATCCTTGGTTTAATTTTCATATTTAATTTTTTAAAATAAGCACTTTTTGTAGATGGTGAACTTTTAAAGTTATGAGGAGGTTTTTTGTAGATGGAGTTTTTCCAAAGTCTTCTAATCTTGTAATTTAGCAAACCATGTGAGTCCAAGAGGTATTTGAAAGGGTTGTCTATAAATAGAATATTAATTGAATATTCAATTGCATTATCAATTTCTTTCAAATCCCTATTTTTTAAATTTTATGTAAATGTTATTTTCAATGAATCAACATCACTTTATCTTTGAACTTATTTAGTTTCTAAATGAACACAAGTATACTCTTTGGGCTTCTTGTACAAAAATCAAATTGTTTTGATTTTTGAAAATATTATATATTTTATATATTTTATATATTTTTTACTTTTTTATATTGGAATAATTTGGATTTTCACCAAAAATGAAGATAAGAATATTTTATAATTTAATTTTGAAGTCAAATTTAATGAAAACTTACAAATGAAATACACAAAACATTGTGATATTTGGATTTTAACACATGAAGCTTCCAATTGCAATAACAATCAACATTAGGAATATATACTTTGACACATACAATCATATTCAACCAAGGCATAAGTCATCCACTTTAAAGATGTGGGGACCTAAGAAATAAACAAGCCTACTTGTCACCTTGTATGAGTACTTTACTTATACATATTTGATGTTTCAAATAAAAAATTATACCCATTTTTTATCTCAAAAAATCAAATTGAAATTTGAAAAACAGAATTTGAAGTCTTCCATTTTGAAATCACATACTAACAAAGAAACCACTTATATTGAAATATTGAAATTTTGTCATGCACTTGTGCTCAATGTGCTCTTCCTTTGTAGTTGGTATAAGTACTAAAGATTATAGAATTCAATTGAAAATAATGATTGATTTTATATTATTTTATTTCTAGGATATTTCAGATTGATCTCAAAACATACAAACATCCATAAAAGTATTCTCTTTAATTTCCTATTTATTTATCTTTCTATAGAAGTACAAAAATCTTAGAAATTTTTGTCTAACTTAATTTTTTGGAAATAAATTATATTAAATGCTTCACTAGTTTCATGCACTTTCTTTCTAGTGCAAACATTTAGGGCAAAGATTGTTCACACATTTTTTGGAGGTGGTTTCTTACATTGATATAGTAGTGGGTGACTGCAAGAAGGATTAAATGATTTTGGTAGGGTTTTGTTGAACTAGTTATTATCCAAGCTATGACTTTTGAACTTTAAATCCAATGCCAAAAAAATTTAAATATATTTTTAATTTTGTTTATTTTAATTGTATTCCTTATCTTTTTAATTTAAAAATAATTTTTTATTAAAATTCATTTGTCACACTTTTTGGGTTTTTTGTTTTAGTATTGGGGAGTATTCAAATTTAATATACTAGAGCTAAAATTTTAGTGGTTTACTTCCACACTAGTGGGGCATGTTCTATATGAAAGGTATCAAGAAACACATTATTTTATATTTGCCACATTCATACAAATAGGCCTAAAAAGTGACGTCATGGTGGACACACTTTTGAATATTGAAGATGGTTTCAAGTTCAATTTCTTGGTCAAATCTCATCATCATCAAGTCCTCACAAATGGAAATTTTTTAGTTTTATTTATTCTGCTATCATGGATTTATTAAAAATCAAAACATTGAAATATGCTTTTTCTATAACATTTAGAATTGTAGGTAGAAAGTTATGTTAGAGACAAACATTAAAAAAATTCTTGTTTGCCACAATCAAATGTGCTCAATTTTGATACAAACCATACAATGCAAAATCCGAAGAGAAAGAACACACACCAAAGATATTGCTATAAAACATTCAAATTCAATCATAATGAAAATCAACACATAATAGTTCAACTCATGATATATCAATGAATCTTATAAATCTAGTGAGAAGTCTAGGATGTAGTGAACTCTATTGCAGAATCTCTAATAGTAGATGATTCTAAAGTCTCTCTATCCTCAGATGCTAGTCCATCTACAAACTCTAAAACATTTAGAGCATACATATTTCTAAGTATGGGGCTTTGATTTAGAAGTAGGTTAGGGTTAGAGCAATTTTGGGACAAGTTTTTGTTTCTCATACAAAGATTTTATGTTGTGTGCCTTGCATTGGGGGTTGAGGCTGTAGCATGCCTCAAGTGTTGTTGTTTAGCCATGCAAAACTATGTTTGAATGGTTTGCTTTCTTCAATGTCCATTGGATATTATGTTGTTTAATATCCTTGAAATATTCTTGGTGGCAACATACTTTGGATGGAAAGTATAATGTGTAGTGAATTAGGCAAGAATGGGGAATTTCATTATAATGGTGGTATTCCATGCACCATTTAGACCGCTTACTCTGAAATATAAAAGTGCCATCTAGGATAGGTATAGATTTCAGACTGCATAATTTAAACTATAAATATATCATCTATCACAGATGTAAATTTCAAACATTCGAAAATGGTATAAATTTCAGACATCTAGGAATTTTGTACATCATGGAGCTCAATCTAAATGGTAAAAATTGCCAAAGTAGCACAACAATGGTGCTATTTTAATGAAATTGTCCTTAAGAATAGAGCTTTGCTATAAGATAGGAGGCTCAAAGTGTGAGTAGGCCCGTAGAATTGTCGTAAATAGTGCATAGAGTTTCAAAAGTGGATCACAATGTATTCAGTGCATTTTTTTCTTTTTAATTGTGTTCTTAAGTCACTTTGAGTAAAATATACATTCATATAAGGCTAAAATAAATCAAATCATGATGTGGATCATTCTTTGAGAGCCAAAATTATAAATTTGAAGTGCTCCATTCAGAGGCTGATTTTTATTTTGATTGATTTAGTCTAATAGCACCAATAGCTACCTATGCACCTTTCACTTCCAAAATTCATAGTTAATTCATTATAAGTCAGAAAATTATAGTTTAAATTATCAACAAACTGTTTCTCTTATCTCTTTATACCAAAAATATGTGAAAAATATTATGCTCTATTGATTTTCCTACAAAGGACCATTATCCCTTTATGAGCTGAGCCTCCTCCTACCTTACTGACTCAGTTGCTTTTGCAGTTCATTAATTTTTCTGAGCACCAGTATTTAAAATGGGTTATTTCCATAGCCAATGTTGCTGATTTTGCAAAGCCTTCTGAAGTGATTTCATATCCACAGCAGCTTGGTAAACTCAAACGTTTACTGCTATTTTCGAGTTGCCTATTTGATTTGGAACTAGTTGCCCTTTTCTTAGGATAACCCCTTCATTGCTGAAGGGGACCAAAAGCTAGTGTCCTCACATACTAGTTTCAATTCCAACTCAAAGTGCTGTAACTTTTGCATACATTGTCCAAATTCAATAAAAATTTGTTGGTAAATTTGCATTTTCTTCTTTACTTTATGTGGTAAAATTTTCAAATCAATCCAAGATATATTGATTTCTTAACATCCAATCAAATTTCACAAATTCAATTTGAATTCACCAAACTACATTTGTTCCCCTTGAAATCTAGTTATTGTGGTAAAAAATTTATGTCAATCCAAGTTGTTTTGAATGTTTGGAAACAATTTGAAGTTCAAAATTTGACATTTTTGGATTTCAATGAACTTTGCTGGCATGTTTCTTCTTCATACAATGTCTATTTCCAATAAATTTCTTTAAAAAGTTGAGCATACTAGTCTAGTTTATGTGGCTAAAATTTTATATTAATACGAGAAGTTATAAGTGACAGTGAAGCATTTTTGTAGAAGGAGCTTTAGCCTTCAATGTATTTTTTGCAACTTTTCTTGCTATTTTTGACATTGGAAAGCCATTTTGCAAACATAGTGAGTTAATTCAATGATATTTTCTTTCACCAATGTGTTTATATGCTAGTTTTGAATCACTTTATAGTTTAAATTTTTTTCATTTGAGTAGGTTTAGAAATTAAATATCACCTCCAAATGTGTTGTTAGGAAAATTTTAGCATCCTTTTTTACACTATAACATCATAATCTTGTAATCTATGTAGCCAAATGACTTCAAATTTGATTCATGTCATCTACAACATGTACACTACAAGATTGTATGATTGAGATCTCTACAACTTAGTGACATCTTAAACTAATACAACAATTCAAAAGCAATGATGTTTTTGAACCCAAACATGGTTTATCCTAGAATAAGGTAGACAAGATCATTACCACCCTGATTAGCAATTTGAATACCTTGGGGCATATGTTTTCCAGAGATATGCACTTGTTTCATGAATCAAACCCAAGTGAAATTATAATTTTTTTCCTTAAAGTTATAATTTCTGTGAATTTCTAAAGTCATCTACCCTAAAATTACAAAACCACTTATAGAGTGAAGTTATAAATGTCCTATAAACAATTGATAACTTTCCATTTCATGTAACCAATGGTACTTAAGTACGCACTATCAACATATTGACACATTACCCCTTGTGGGCATTAATGCAATAATTTTGTCAAAAAATGAACACATATGGATGAATTTTGAGGTGGAATTGGGATCAAAAGTACGATGACAAAATTAGGCAATTGGCAAATATGGGCTCAGCTACCTTGGTTGCTATTGGAATGTCCTTATATTAAACATCGAGAGTTGGCTCATGAATATATGATTTAGACTTCATAGGAAACATATATTTTGTTAAAATGGTGACATTCCTCCACCATTTTTCAGTTCATTTTCTAGGACTAGCATAGACTTTAGACTACATGGTCTAAACCTAAAAATGCCAAGTTTGTGAAATATTTCCATTTTAGCAAAACATCCATTAGTTTTGCACAATTATCCCAAACTTTGAATTTATTCAAGTTCTAAGCTTGAATTTATGAAAGGAGAACTGCTCACTTTTAACAATCAAAAACTTGCCCATTGGATATTGCCCTAGTTTTTATGAACTTTGTTCATCATGAATATTCTCCACAATTATTGGACAATTTATTGCAGTTCAACTTTGAGGCTAAGTCAGTATCAAGTGTTATGAATTGTTATTGATGTGTTTTGAGCTGTTTTCTTGAGGATTACATAGTATGGACTGCACATCAGAATGAATTTATTACAAAGAAAGGATGATGACTCAAGGTAGCATCACTCATAACCCATAATTTAAGGGCCTTGGACATGATCTCTACAAATGCCCATCCAACTAATTATTGTACCCTATGATCAAGAGAAATATAATTCTTGTGTATTTTCAAATGTATTATTTGGACACTATCAATATAAGTTGTAAACTTTTAAAGAGCCAATTATAAATGCACCTAATATAGACACTAGGGTTTGGTAATTATTCACATGTAGTACATTCTTGTCTTCACATCTATTCACCTCCCAAGATTTTTGAGAAATTTAGAGGAGTTGGTTATGGGTGTTTCTACCTTGATGGCAAAGGATTTAAATCTTCACTAACTTAATATCATACATGACTGTCTAGTCTATATGGTCGGCAACCTTTAGTTACTTGTAGAAAAATTTGAACATGTTCAACAATGTGAACATTGCAATGGAAGCAACACGGATTTATTAGCTCTCATGCAAATTCTAGTAAGACCATTGTTGTATCAGACAAATGGGGCCATTGTTAGTAGAACTAACCGATTGACTTTTTGTTGAAAACTATTTGTGAAGATCCTTTTAAGAAATATTTTCAATTATAACGCATAACAAACTAATAATAGCGCCTAGCACTATAAAAATGTCATGCGCTATAATTGGCACACTTAACAAAGTGGAGGCTTCACATGCAAAGTTTCTGTCATGTGAACATCCCACCCTTTAGGCTTGGGTTCTTGCCGTCGCCTTAAAGGCAAGGCCCTCACATGATGGGATGCCCTCATGTCACGGCCTCCCACTATACATTTCAAGCTCAATTAGGAATAAATATCAATTCTTGTTCTCCCCTCTTGATAGTCACTAAAGTCTAGGCTCCTTTGGAAATATGTATCACTTGATGTTGCACTCTTGAAGATTTCCTCGTAATGGTTTTCTACTCCTTTACAATAGCTCAATTCGAATGAATTACTATTCCTTGACAATTTACTACAATTAATTAACCACCTTCACAAATAAAAAATAAATATATAAAATACCTTATCCACTCACTGAACTTCCAAAACAAAAACAAAAACAACTTTGGTATGGATATGATATTAATATAGAATACATATGGAATACATATAAATATGGTATACAAAATATGGATGCCATATTAATGTGATGACATAAAAAATATATATATATAAAAAAATAAAAAATAATATATATATATATATATATATATATATATGATAGAAGATATGGGATACAATTACTAAATATATATCAATTGCAATTTAGCATATTCAAAGAAAATATAGATATAAGGGGCTATTAGTTCAGTCACTTATAAAGTGAGGTGTGACATTCCCTTTCTATCTTCTGAACCCAAGTAAATTACAACCAATCCTTTCAGGGAGCACCATAGGACTGGATTGCACCATTTGAAAAACAAAATCCTACTCTTCACCAAATAAAAATAGTCTTTTATTGTTATAGATTTACCATTTCTATTCTAAATTTGGATGAATTCATCAAACCCTAGTTACAACCATATACAAAGACTAGCATGATTATCAACATTCCAAAGGCCGGATGTCATATGGAAATGGTTCCTATATATTTATCACTTTATCAAAGAATTATACTCATAATGCCGGTTTATTTTGGTCACTTAGTAGTAGAAACTAAAGTGCCAACAACTCACAAGCAAAAGAGCATACCCAATAAAGACTTGAGAAAGCCTTATTAGGTTCGGATGACCTTCTTTTATAGGTGCATTGGGGACTCCCATGTACTCTTGCCTGCAACACCACTAGCATTGATAAGACAATTATGCATTGTTACATGACCAAATTCCTTTAGAACTATGTGAGAAGTTGATCATGTCTCATAGAGTGACCTCAATAACAAACAACTCACTTATTTGTGTACTATGCTGGACTTATTAGCAAGTGGTGTAGACATGACTTGGCTAAAGGTCTATACCCATTCACTTGGAATGAAAATGGGATCATTATATTTAGTGACCTTAAACCTCATACTTAAAATGTTCATAAAAAGTTAATCTCAATAGATTCCGCTCTTGTACCCAAAAATTCTCCACAGCTCTATATTTTTCTTCCAAAAATCACAATCCACTTTTGGTTATTACGCAAATAGAGCATTCCCTACATGTTTTTGTTGCCATCACCACACAACCAACATCCTTTTACTAAATTCAGTTCTTACCTTTTAAGGAGCAGCGATTCATCATTTTGAAATGACCATTTTTGATCGATCATATTATAGAAAGCATAATTGAAATGGAAAAAATCTTTACATCATTAGATTGAGTGAGGAACGACTGCGTCGTCAGAGTCAGCTTGATGTTGTTCATACTCGGCAAACACATCAACAGGTAAAGCTTCTTTCAACTGCAAAATATGCAATAGACCCAAACACAAGTCAAATGCATTTTCTAAGCTGATTATGACTTTGAGGACAAATAGAAATAGTAGCAATTTGATTGAATGTCAAGCTCATAGTACCTCAGACCAAGGAAAGGATTCTTCAGAGTCACTTGTATCCATTAAAGGAAGGGAATTGGATGCTTGCGATCCATCAAAAGTAGACTCCTCCATTCTAGGTCGCAAACATGCCAAGCAAAAAACGTGCACCTCTGTACACTGCAAGAGTCTTCAAAACTAAGAATTCAATTTCAAGATGCGAGAGGAGCAATATGCATTCTGTTTCACGTACACCATCTAGGAACTACAAATGAAATGAGGTTAAAATACACGGTTCATTTAACATGAAATAGGAATATTACCTGGAACATTTCTTCAAATCGGTCATATGAAATAGACCACCCACTCTCAATGTCTATAAATGCCTCAACCTCACATGCATCCATGTGATTCCCGCACCGGCGACAATACCATCCACTCTCAATGTCTGCACTCTCAATGTCTGAAGATGTCTCACCCTCACTGGCATCCATGTGAGTCCCACACTCCATGTGTACAGATGTCTCACCCTCGCTGGCATCCATGTGAGTCCCGCACTGAGAACTACCAAACCCACACTCAATGTTTGCAAATGTCTCACCCTGACAAGCATCCATGTGAGTCCTGCATGCAGGGAGCTTCTGACCCTTTAGCCCGGGGCTAAAAGGGGGCCTAATTTGGATCACAGGCTCGGGCTCTGCTTCACAGGTTCGGGCTCTGCTTTCCAGGTTCGGGCTGGCAAAGCAGGAGTGAAGGTGGATTCACCTGCCACTCGTGAATAGACCGCGCAAGCGGGTATTTTCGTGAGTATTTCCGTGGAATGTGATGTATTGTGTTGGAGCTACAGCTTCAAACTTCAGTGACGGCTGTTATTTATTTAGTTTTTCTCATTATGAAACTTGAAAGTCATTATTAATGTTATTTTTTGAATAAATCAATTTTCTCTTTGCATCTTCATTAATAATGAAAAGACAAGGCCATGATAAATTATTCAACTTCCAAACGTTTCATTTAAAAAAAACTAACTTTGCACACTTTTGCTTAAAATGTGAACCCACTTAATGTAGTTGCTTTTGGTCAATATTGTTTATACCTATTTTCGACAATTTGAAACTACACAAAATACTGAAATTAGGTTGCTCCATACTAATTTCTAAACATTTAAGACTATACAAATATTTCATGTTAGTATACACGGATGCACCACTTTTGAATAAAATATTACTGCAATTGGGTTTCATATGTACAAACAAATTTTTTTGTAGAAGTATTCGTTCAATTTGATGACTTGTACGGTGACTTTCTTAGTATAAGGCAATGTAATTATTTAAACAACCTAATTTTACTATTTCTGTAGGTAATTCATTCCCATGGGATCCAAAAATTTATAAGCTAAGGGAAAAAATGATTCTTCTTCTATTTCCAACACAAATTATATTACTTTAATAGTTCAAAATACAATCAACTGTTCAATTGGTTGATTTTAGGTGTAGTTCTCTTATATACTTCAATGTTACAAGTACATAACAAAGAAGTTTTATATTCATTTTACAATTGTTTGGGGTACATGTTTTTTATGCATCCTAATAATTTAAGAAATTTTGGTAAAGATTTGAAATTACAATAAATGATATTATAGAAGGTGGGAAAAGTCATATCAAATATATGAAATTTCCATCATAGACTATCCTTTAGTAAGGGTATTACTTCTTAAATGTACTATTTATGTGATTTTGTGTAATTGTGTATTATGTTCATTTTGCTCAATTAAGAAGACAATAAAATAAAAAAATAAAAAATAATCCCTCTATGTCATATGAAGACTTATATTCTTTACGAATTTTTAAATTTTGTTTGGTAAAAAAGCGAACTTCACTATGTTAATGAAAGAATTAGAAACAAAATAGAATACAAGGGAATCCTCTCAACTTTATTTGCTTGTATTATAATGTTCTTCAAATACAATGATGCCATAAAAAAAAGAGGATTTTTTTTAATCTCTTATGTTTGTAATTTTTTCATTAATTTTAAATAAGAAAACCAACTACACAAACTATACAACTCTCTCTTTCTCGCTCTCTATATCTTTCAATTCTATTTCTTTCATTAATTTGGTGTAGTTGTCTTTTTTTATTCTACTTTAATATTATATTTATTTAAAAAAATGAAATAATAGTGCGTATAATTTCAAAGCAAGATATGGCATATAAACTTGAGAGAACTTTTATTAAATTTTTTTCCAATTCTATTTCTTTCATCATTATAGTGAAGTTGTTTTTTATATTAATTTTTAACTAATTAATTAAAGAAGTAATGAAATGGAAATGCGTATGATTCTCAAAAAGAGAGATGCCACATAAACTTGAGAGTATTTTATTTTCATTTGCTTTTGTTTCTAATTCTTTTATTGAACTAGTAGAGTTCATTTTTTATTTTTTATTTTTTCTATTAATTCAAAAATTAATGGTGAGGTTGATGCATATGTTTTTCAAAGAGAAAAATGCCATATAAACTTAAGAGAATTAAAAAAAAATGTTTCTTAATCATTTATTAAATTGGTAGAGTTCATTTTTTGTTTTAATTTTTATATATTAATTCAAAAAGAATTGAAATGCAAATGCGTATGTTTTTTAAAGAGCGAGAGGCTAGATTAACTTGAGAGGATTTTTTTTATTCGCTTTTTTTTGTAATTCCTTTGTTCAATTGGTAGAGTTAATTTTTTAATTTTTATTAACCTGAGAAATTTTTTATAATTTGCTTTTGTTTCTAAACAATTTATTAAATTGGTAGAGTTCATTTTTTATTTTAATTTTTTTATATTAATTTAAAAAATAATGAAATGCAAATGCATTTTCATTTTATCAAAGAGAGAGAGGCCGTGTTAAGTTGAGAGATTTTTTTATAAAATTTGCTTTTGTTCTAAATCATTTATTAAATTGCTATAGTTCACTTTTTGTCTTAATTTTTTTCTATTAATTCAAAAAGAAATGAAATGCAAATGCATATGTTTTTCAAAGAGAGAGAGGCCATATTAACTTGAGAGCAATTTTTTTCTTTTGCAGTTGTTTCTAATTTTTTTATTGAATTGGTAGAGTTGATTTTTCTATTCTAATTTTCTTTATATTAACTCAAGAAGAAATGAAATGCAAATGCATATGTTTTTCAAAGACAGAGATGCCATATAAATGGGAGAGAATTTTTTTTTATTTGCTTTCGTTGTAAATCATTTATT
This sequence comes from Climacium dendroides, assembly GCA_950106755.1. Classification (NCBI taxonomy): domain Eukaryota; kingdom Viridiplantae; phylum Streptophyta; class Bryopsida; order Hypnales; family Climaciaceae; genus Climacium; species Climacium dendroides. The sequence goes on along the minus strand of OX467088.1, from coordinate 14,880,553 downwards.
AAATTGGTAGAGTGCATTTTTTCTTTTAATTTTTATATATTAGTTCAAAAAGAAATGAAATGCAAATGTGTATGTTTTTCAAAGAGAAAAATGCCATATAAACTTATGAGAGTTTTCAAATTTTTTTGTTTCTAAATCATTTATTAAATTGGTAGAGTTCATTTTTTATTTTAATTTTTTAATATTAATTCAAGAAGAAATGAAATGCAAATGCATATGTTTTTCAAAGAGAGAGATTCCATATAAACTTGAGAGTGTTTTTTTAATTTGCTTCTATTTCTAATTCTTTTATAAATGTGATATAGTTTTTTTTAAAATTAAAATTCTTTCTATATTATTTCAAAAAAGTTATGAAATGCAAATGTGTATGTTTTCCAAAGGGAGAGATAATATAAACTTGAGAGGATTTTTATTAATTTCCTTTTGATTCTATTTCTTTCATTAATTTGGTGAAGTTGTTTTCTATTTCAATTTTTTAAAGTTCATTGGAAAAGTTTTGAAATGCAAATGCGTATGTTTGTCAAAGACGGAGATGCCATATAAACTTCAATTCGTTGTGATGGAGATAGGTTTGCTTCTGAAGGCAATGGAGTTGGTTCAAATTCTAGTTGAACCGTATCAACATTGATTGCCTCTGGAATGGACGGATCCAAATCTTCGATAATATAAGAGGCTTGTAATTCTTGTTCTCTTTGTAATCGAATTTGCCTTTCTTGTTCTCGTTGTTGGTGAGCACGAAATGTCCTCTTGTCTACATATTTTCCTTCTTGGGAGATTGTGTGGCATTTTGAACAACTACAAAATTTGCTTCGTAAAAATTGTTTTCGTTGACCTCCGTGCTTCATTTTAAAATTCAGAAAAGTATACACAACTAATATATTATTAGTTAATATAAAAAGAATTCAATGTTTACAAATAAGGAATTGTTGGACTTGTGTTTCTTCAATACGTATTGTATATCTAATTCACTTTTATTTTCACTAAAATAAAATAACAATATGCACTATTCTTCAAGATAGTTTTTTATATGGAAATTTCTATATTGTTTTAATAGTTTTTTATTTCTTAGTTATTTTCTTATATACCTATGTTGTAAATAAAGTAAAAGGCATAGTTTGCTTTCACTTTTGAATTAATTAAAGACACATTTCCAAAAGTAAAAGAACCCCTTCTTTGCAACTACAGTATTAGAAGGTACATTTGTAATGCATCAAAATTTGTAAGTATTTCTTTTTAAAAATTGAGCTATTTCTCTATGAAAAAATTGATGCTATATTTTATACCAAATTTTACTAGTACATATGCATGAATGGGTTGAATTGCAATGAATTCTACTGTTTTTAATTTTCATAGCATTGTATATTTCAGAAATGTACATGCATGCACTACTATTGAGGAATGAAAACTTTTTATTTCTGATACCTACATCTGACATACATTAATCCTAGAAGTTCACAGTTCCTATGGTCAATAAATTAATCTTTCATACAATACTTGTCCTCACAAATTATTTATTTGTCTATATGGAAGGTTTTTACTTATTTAATTTGAATGAGTGTTGTAAATGTTTGAACAAACTTAATTTTTACACACTATGAGCATTTGATTGAAATAAAAATTATATTCCTACAAAGCTAACAAGTTTTTCTCACTTATAAAAAATATTTAGAAATTTCATTAAGACTGAGGTCATATGTACTTACCTAAAATCAATTTTGTCCTTAAAGTGGACAATGGTCTTCTAGGGATTACATAAAATTTACCTTTTCAAAATTTTCAAAATTTGTATAGCTTGTCCTATAATACATTTATTTCAAACTTTCATACATTTAGGTTTGAATGCTCTTATTGTTCTTGTGGAATACTCATTTTCTATGTATAATTTTTTTTGAATTCCTTATCTGAAGGTTTTAACATTTAAGGGATAAAACAAATTATATCCCTTGAGATTGAATTAGATTGAATTATAAGTGCTTACAATCAAGGCCATATAATATGGTAATTGTGTATTTGGGACTGTATCATTTAAAGTGCAAAAGGGTGATTGCTAGAAACACTTGTATTATTTTTGGTCAAACGTTGTTGGTTAACTAGTTTATTGCAATAACTTTTGCATTTTAGCTCCAACTTACTTCAATTTCATAGAGAAGGTACTTATGACTATTGTAAATCCTACCTAATTTTTTGGATTTAAAAAAAAAGATTCACTATTTAATAACGAAATGCCCAAAGCTAGTTCTGAGCTTCTTGGATTTTGCTGTAGGTGAACAATATGCCAACATTTTGATATGTTGTATCAATTCTTTAGGAATCATAACAATACAAATTCAAACTAGATATGTCATACATCTTTTAGGGAAAGAAAACACAACAATATAACTTACGAAGGGAAAGATTATAGTGTTTGACCATGAGGGTGCTAAAATGGCAAAGGTGATGTTAAATCTTTAAATATTCTTTTTTACAAGTCAAGTCTCAAAAGCTGGTGACCAAAAAAATGTGGAGTTGAAGGGCCTAACATATATACCCCCAATCAATCTATGGTTTCTTAACATCTAATCTATAATTTCTTTAAATGAATTTTGAATGTGATTTTTTCTTGAAGATCTAGTGTATTTGAGGCTCATTTCCAAAAACTCTCAACACTGCAAGAAGTCGAGAATTCTTGTTTTATTCGAAAAATGCAATGAATGAAACTAATGTTGATGTACTTGCAAGTGCTCTATGCCCCAAACCATCATCAACACTATATACATCTCTTATTCTCTTAGGGTCTCTGCACACCTGAGACATGTAACGGTGTTAAATCCCTATCAGCTCACTAGAATTATTTTTGCATTCACACTAAGTTACCGAACTTGTTACATAACACTACCAAACCTACTTTTAGGGAGGAATTTGAATCATATTATACGAATGCCACAAAATATGGTGGGATTTGACCGTTTGAAGATTTTAGCTGTGAAATTTTATCTTTTCCTAAATTTGAAAGAAGAAGCAATGTTGATATCTAAAACCGTACTTCCCCCGCCTTTATCTCTCTTGCGCGAGTAGCTTTCTTCTCCCTTTTTCTATCCTGCGTGATTCTCGCTTGATCTTACTTGTCTTTCTTGCACGCATCAATTCTTTTGTTCTTTTTCTTCTTCTTTTTCTATTTCAAAAATAGAAGAGAAATTATTTTAATTTTTTTGAACCTTTTCCTTTGTATTCCTTTGTTATTTTTTGTGAAAGGAATTCTTTCACTTTTTTTAAACCTTTTCTTTTCTGATCACATTAAAATTAGGGTTGATGTTGAAACTAGAGTTGAACCCCATATAATTTTTATTTATTTTCATGAGAATTTATACAATTTCAAGAAATAAATAATGTTTGATCATAAGGGTGTAATAATTGTGAAAGTGGTTTAAAGTTTTTCAATCCTCTTTTCATGTGTCAAATCTGAAAGTTAGTCTCCAAAAAAATATGAGGGAAAATGGCCTAACATGCGTAACCCCAATCAATTTATGGCCTCTCAAAATCTAATCTACAATTTTTTTAAACGAATTATTAATGTGATTTTTTCTCTAAGATCTAGTGTATTTGAGGCTCATTTCCAAAATTTGATGCCTTAGATATTTAGAAATTAAAATCAATTGTACCAAATAAACATGTACCAAATACCAAATAAAAATAAACATTTTATATTGAACTAGTTAAAAATCAGCGAACCAAATAAGCTTTAAAATCTCAAATTCAGTTAAGAACAATTTTACAAAACATCTTATCAAACCAACAAAATTGTATATATAATATATTATGTACTTCCGTCCCAAGGCCCCAGCTTAGCCCATTGCTCCCAAATTTCAAACTAAAATATGGACAACAAATAAGCTTCAGAAATTTAGCAATGGAAATTGGTGTAATTTTTTTACGCTCACAATTCACCAAGATAGAAAACAGAAGACTTTGCATTAGTATACGGTGAAGATTTGTACAATTCAACGGAGGAGCCCAATCTGGCCCCAATCCGGCCCTAGATGTGTAATTGGGCCACCGAAAACCTCCGCCCAATTGTTCCCTTAGAGGCAGGATGTTCGGTGTCAAAACCATGCCACCTAAAACGACACGTAGGATGAGTTGTAGTTCCATCTTGCCCCAAGTATAAAGCCCTTGGGACGGATTTGGAAGAATAAAACAACTTCATTGTTCTAAACTTGGAAAGTTCCTTCCAGCCCTCAATTTGGTCCCAAGTATAAACTGGCCCTAAAGATGTTTGAATTTTGTCCACCTTTCTTCTCATTTCCTCCCATTTCGAATGTTCTCCCTCACTACCTATTTGGTTTGCGTTGAAATAAAATGAATTTAAGTGAATGAATTGAATTGGATTTAAATGAATTATAAGTGAATTTTAAGGAATGAATTAATTTCATTTCATTTAAACATATGAATTTTGAATGAATTGAATTTAAGTGTATGAATTGAAATGAATTGAAATGAATTGAAATGAATTGAAATGAATTGAAATGAATTGAATTGAAATGAACTTGAATGTATGAATTGAATTTAAATGAATTCGAATGTATGAATTGAATTTAAATGAATTTGAATGCATAAATTCATTCAAGTTGAATTTAAATGTATGAATTGAATTTAAATGAATTTGAATGAATTCAATTTAAATTGAACTTAAATGTATGAATTGATTTTAAATTGAACTTAAATGTATGAATTGAATTTAACTGAATCTAGATTAACTGAATTTAACTGAAATTGAATAAGCTGAATTAAGCTGAATTTAACTGAATGTAATTAAATTATATTTAAACGAATTTAAACGAATTATATTTAAACGAATTTAAATGAATTGAATTTTAGTATATGTTGTCTGAATTGAATTGAATTCGAATTTAAATAAATTGAACTGAATTCGAGTTAAAATGTATGATTTTAAATTAAATTAAATTAAATTAAAAGAATTAAAATGAGTTAAACTAAAAGAATGAGAATGAATTAAATTAAAGGCGGTGGGGGTTCGCCCTTATCTGATGGGGGTTGGAACCGGCGATGGGGGTCCGCCCTTATCTGCTGGGGTGAGAACCATCCCTCACCACAGCTCGGATGCCAAGTAGCAGTTGGCAGAAGGAGGGGGCCAGGCAGCAGGAGGGGTGGCAGACAGCGTCAAGCAGCAGGAGGGTTTGACGCCTCTGCAATGTCTTTGCCGTCTCTCACCACGCGCCGCCTCTCACCACCTCAGGTTGTTGCCGTTCTCAAGCTTGTGTTTCCATTTTTGGCTTCACTTCAATTGTATGTTTCGTTTCGATCAATGTAGTATTGTGCTTCAATTTCGTGCATTATTGTTTCCTTTCTTTAGTATGTAGTCCTAGTAATTCTCATCTTTGTTTGTGTGTGCATGTTTTTCTAATGCATCTTTGTTGTTGTGGAGGTGAGTCTTTCAGTGCTTTGAGCTAAGGTGTTACACATTGGAGTGAATTGGGTAGGTATATTGTTTTTCTTTATTGGCGTTAGTCAGGTGAATTACTTGGTAAGAAATTTGTACGCTACACTATTGATAATGGGGCTTGCACAGTGCTGCGATGTTTGTGGTACTAGATTTGCCAGAGAAATTTCAAAGTTTTGTATTGTGTGTGGGGAGAGGAGAGTAGAACAGGAAGATGTGGGAGAAGAAGAACATTTGATGGTGGAAGAGGAAGGTAGTATGAGGGGACCTCCTGCACGAATTGCACTACATGAGAGAAATGTAAATAAACTATCCTACATTCAAGTTTTTGCTCCTCCTGTTTGTCGAAATGAGAATAAAAAGTATGGAAAGAGAGCTTTACTAGCTGCAGATATGGGCATTCAACATAGAATAATGTTAGATAATTATGAACAAGTTAAGAAATGGTTAAAAAATGCACAAGAAGTTGGGAGATTGCCTCAAGGAGTATTCAATTTAGAAAAACAAGAATTGCAGGAATCTTTGAAAGAAGTAATAAAAGAAAATTGTGCAACATTGCAAGAAATAAAATTAGGTAGGAAGAATTACAAATGGGATGAAAGAGAAATTTACAAGTATTTGAAGAAACATTTGAGGTACTTGAGAAGAAAACAAAGAGAAGTAGAAAAATTGAAAGGTAATGAAGTAAATGAGAGAGAGGAATTAGATGAAGCGAATAGTAATCTTGTAGTAGGACAGAGGGTTTTGTCCTCAATGGTTGAAGAGACATCAAGAGCTACCGATGAAGTAGTAACACAAGTACTTCAAATAGAGCCTTCTCAAAGTGTTGAAGATGATGAAACTTTTTTGTTATTGGTGCTCTCATTACCTACTGTTGATGTAATGAAGAAGCATTTGAGGAAGGTGATGGAAGATGTGAACACAAGAGTCAAACCCAAACCTTTTGGAGTAGGATATCGCAAATGGGACAAAGAAAGACAAGTTAGAGAGGTTGCAACGTACTATCGCAAACAGTCTATGATGGCGCATATAGGAGCTTCCCAAAGTCCTTCAATTTGAAGTCATAGGGAATTTGATGCAAGATTGCATATTAAGATGAAGAAGGTAATCCCAATGATGTGTTCATTCTTCTGGCTTCAAACCCTTGCCTCACTATCTCTGGCTTGCATTGTGGTTGAACCTAGTAGTCTTGGCAAGAGTGATCTCTGTGAATGAGGTGATGGTATTTTAAATTTTTTTACAATCAAACATTTGGTATGAGTGTAGTTTGTATTCCTATTGTAGAGGGACTTTGGGGTCTCAAATCATAGGTCTTGTCTTGAAAAGTACTTGACAATGAAAAGGAGTGAAAGTGAACATGGGTACACTTTCTTGAAGAGTTTTGAAGGTAGCATGCCTTCCTTGATTCATTACAAGTTTTATTGCTTGACATTGTATAACAAGGTTATCTTGCATGTTGCAGAATGAGATTCATAATCGAGGTCAAAGAGTACATTGTCTGGAATAGAGCGTTGAAGAACGACAGCAACAACTGAAGACAAACCAAATGCAAGCAACTAAAGGTGTGACCTCATTTTCCTGATCCAGAAATTTAACAATCTGAGGTGCAGATGTGGATGTTTTCGTTCATTGTATCTCTGAAGTTTTTTGAAGTTGCATATTAGCCAGAAATGATTCACTGTTGATTGTACTTCAATAGGTAAGAAGAAGGGATGACGTTCTACATGAGGAAACTAATGATCGAGCTTCCATCTTTATAGTATGTTTTTTTATTGTCCATGGCAAGCATGGCAAACCAACTGCTGTGGTGTTTTTCAGGTTTCTTATTCATTACCATATACACCATTCTTAGAGAAGTACTTAACTGAAGAATGCATATGTCTAGGGTGCTTTAATTCTGTACTGACCTACCTCCTGGATTTCTACGCTCCTCTGATACCTGGGATACTTCTCGGGTATATGAAATAATGCCGGCTGATTTTTTTGATATACCCTGTTGTACTAACAATGCATTGGGATAGGAGTCACAAGTTTTGCAATACTTAATTTGTGTCTTAGGTTACTTCAACTGTGCTTTCATCTTCAAATTGGAGTTTAGGATTCTGGTTGTACTTACTGAACATTTGACCATCTCAGAATGAGATTTGAAAATCATTTTTTTAGTCAGCTACTATGGATAAGTATAAAAAAATGTGGAGTGACTGCGCTACAGAATACTGAGCATGTCTGTCCTCCTTGTCTGTAGATGTGCAGAGTTTCTGAGGAAGGACACATAAACAATCCACATTTATCCAAACCCAAGAGAATGCCAGTAATTGAACAGTTTAATCTCCAGCAATGCCTTTGGCTTCTGTTCCTCAGACTTCTCCCATTATTCAAACTTCCTTTCTTCAACTGCGTATGCATCTTCCTCTATTGTCTATGCCTGAACATCATCTTTCTGTACAGCAACCGGTTAATATCATAACTTACTATTCATGCTCATGATGTTTTATGTCCCGCAGGAAAAAAAATTCTGGAAAACACTTTTCTGTATCTATGACACCCAACTGGGATGTACGAATTAGTCCAATCTGTTGCTAGTATAATAATCAATAATCTTTGGGTTCACCTCTCAAGAATGATCCGAATTTTTTTATTAAGTTTTATTTGATCATCATGTTTGCTTCAAATTCACTAAAGTTTTCATACATTCTTAAGACATTTCTTCAGTATTGTCTCTAATGTGCTGTTTTTGGCTGTGCACATTAAAAATCTTCAGAACCCTCAGCTACAACAACAACATCGATCAATTGAAGCTCCACACCGGAACCCTGCTTCATCTGTACGTAAGCATACCATGCTGTCAGGTCAACCACAACAGAGTTTACTAGTTCGTGAAGGCCAAGAACATGGTGGGATTTTACTTTCAGTTGTCTTTAAAAGCTGAAACTCATGTATCATCTGCGCCATCCTCTGCATAGAAGACTCAAGAGGAAGCCATAGTTTCTGAGGCTGTCAAGCCTTTGCACGAGGTTCAGAAAGCCTAGGTACTGTCATATGCACATACTCATTCAAACTGATTTTATATCCTCTTGTTGCTTTTTAATTCTTTGTTGGTCTCTTCAAATGTACTTCCTGCTTACATGGCATGTTGAATGCATGTCGCAGAGACAAGATTAACAACAACATTCTGAAAGTCACAAGCAGGTGGTCATTCAGCAGCATGATGGAGCATGCTAGTCGCAGCATCAGCAGGGCATTTTAACTTCCATGTGTAATTTTTTTCAAACTGCAACCACTAGAATTGAGGAAGACTACCTGGAACAGAAATTGTTACCAAGGTTACTGTACGGTACGTTACTACTCAACAACCTGAAGCAATTTCTTTGGAGCCACCATGAGTACAGAGTTCAAGATTTCTTCCATTTTTATATATTAACATGAAGTGCGCATGAAGTTTTTTGAACAAGTAGTGGGTCTGCCTGGCTTGCTGAAATTGAAGGGTATAGAATCAGTTTGAATGAAGTTTGTTGGTACTGGAATGAATTCCAGTAATTCACAGCCAGAACTGGGGTACAAGACCATAGTGTTGCCTCCCAAATTACTGTGACATCGTAATAACTACCTCTTGACTTTGCTTATTCATCCCGTGTATTTGTTGACGTGGCTTCCCAGGAATGGAATGGAGGCTACTCAAGGAAAAAGAATTCTTCTAAAATCGTAGATTCAAACACCAGAATCTATGTTTGGACTATTGGAACAGTAATTCATTGGCGATAGAGCTAGAGCACAACAACAGAGTAGCCTAAATATTCAGAAACAGAGATCAACATCTCTGCAGCATTTTAAGTTAGGAAGTACCCGACAGAATTCATAGTCTAGTATCTTAGTGTATGAGCTATCATTTTTTAAGTAAATTTGTGCATTTATGCAGTTGATTTTTCATCATTGTCGTTTTTCATTTTCATCCATTTTGGGATCTATAATCCATCCAAAGAGTTCATCCAAAAATTCATTCAGAACTCATCCAAATTTCATCCAAATTTGTAATGACATTCATCCCATTGCATAATGAATGTCATCCAATTTTTAAAATGAAATTCATCCAAAATTGATCAAAATTCATTCAAAATTGACCAAATTCCATCCAAAATACATCCGTACCGTTGCTGGTGAGTAGAAATTAGCCCCCCCTAAAGCGTACAAAAATGGGGGTAAAGGTGGGGCTAAAGTTTAGGCCCCCCCCATCTCCTGCATCAATGCTGAGGGGGGCTAAAAGGGGGCCTAAATCTTCCCCAGTTAGCCCGCCCTAAACCCCTGGAAGTTCCCAGTGGCACTGAGAAAGAGTATCTATCTTGAACTCCTTTGTAACCAGTTTTGCTCCTTCAGCTGAAGCGTTCGGGATACTCAGCAACTCTCTCTCAAAGATGTAGCATGGCTCAAGTGGCTTAGGTGTGGAATCACGAGGTAGCATATTGAGCTTGGGATACCCTTGTTGTCTCCCTTGTCTTTTGCCATGCCCTGTTACACTCAATAAGTGAGCAGTGTGGGAGTTCTGTCGTTACAGCATGGAACACATACCGAAGAAGCACCTCTTGCAACAATCTAGACACCTCACGTGATTACTGGCACGATTGTTGTTAACTAGCAGTAAAATAGGTGATTGGAAACAGATGCCCTAGATGATTTACAGAATTCATGACAGGAAAAGTATCCTGCATACCGGGAAAACAGGACGACGCACTTGCACGACACTGCCTTGACGAAGTAGTGAAGAATGAGAATAATGATAACTTGGCATATGCAAAACTGACCGACTGTACCCAAATACCAAAAATCATGCGTACCTCTTCGTTCTGCAGCGAGGGCAGCTAAGCCAGCTATGTAATCGGATCTAATTGCTTTGTAGCTTGGAGCAAACCAATTGTTGTTCTCGTGCAACGCTCTTTTCAGGTCGGCATCGGGGTATCGGGGGAACTCTTTCGCCAACGTATAATAAGTCCAAAGATTATAGTTAGCATTCACTTCTGGCGGTAAAACCTCATAACCAAAGTCCACCTGCCGCTCCCCGTGATTACTGGTTCCAACCCTATGCAAGTTTGGCCTCGCAAAGAGGTCCATCGGCTTCTCAATCGCTTGAGGAGGATCTGCGATCCAAGCGGAATCAGGCGAAACGATGAGCACGATTGTCGACAGAAGAATTTTCCACAATCATCAATAATATATCACTGTTCCAATCAAGGTGGAGTCTACGTATGAGGAGCGAGAGAGCACGAACACTCGAGATATTTCACAGGAAAGGAAAAAAAGGATCAATTTTAGCAAGTGATCCCACAAAATATTCGCAACCTCAGGTCTTTGCCTCGATGCTACGACAGAATCATATTCATTCCGTATTTCTCGAATTGATCATACCAGGCTTTGGTCCTTCATGTGGTACTTGCTCTGCGTTCGGCACGCCATGCTCCATGTAGCGGTGAATGATCCTCGCCAAAGCCTTCTGCGGTGAGGTTCTCTTCAGCTGCGATGCCAAATCTGCAGCAGCTACAAGCGGGCTTGCATTTGGGAATATTGAGAGAAGTCTCGACAATTCCTTGTCAAGAACCTGCTGGTTTTGTCTTTCGGATACAAGGTCAATGGCTGCCGACTTCAACTTCGGGCTTCGAACGGCATCGATAGTCCCGACAGAATCTGAATCGGACAACGTGATGACTGGACGCGCAGAGGATTCATCGCCGAGCTCGATCGGAGCCTTTCCATTGCGTCTTTCCCTTTCCCCCAACCCGCCTCCCATCATCGTGATCGCAACCTTAAAGGCAAAAACAACCAATTGAAAACAACTTATTTGCCAATGCAGCAGTAAATGAAACTTTGGGGTCATTCAAGTGGTTGATGTGATCCACTCTAAGATGCCGGTCCTCTCCTGTGACACTCACTGATAGACGTACAAAAGAAAGCTCTGCATCATATCAATATCAGCACAAGGAAACTAAAGTAGCACTCTTGCGAACAAGTGCATAAGCACCCAAACCAAACGATCCCAACGACAATTTCGAATAGAGAAAATTACAAAAGGCCGCCCAAAAGACACAAAGAGTTGGTCGCCAACAGGATTCGAAACAACATCCACGATAGCGAAAACAGAAGATAGCTCGAACGCCAAGGGACAACAGTATCATCACCTCTTTGCACACTACACAAGTTAATGGAATGAGTGCGAGACACTAATTGTTTTACACTGGATGTTCCTACTACGAATCATTTTACTTGTTTGGTGGACACTAAGAGAGGAAGCGAGTATGTGGCTTTTCCCTGAATTCATTAAAATTTTGGAAACAAACTTCGTGCCAGCAGATACAGACGATATAACTTAGTTAGATGCCCTGATTGAATTAGCTTATGCAGTCCAATGACAAATTAAACAACTATACTGTAAACAAAAGGATCCTATCAAAACAATATTCAATACCAACGAGGACTGATTTAAGAAGATCGCCAACACAGGACCAAGAGTCGGCCACGAAACTACAGAAGAGAAATCAAAAAACCTAAAACAGTAGAACTACAAGCAGAATCCCAAGCAGCAAGCACAAACTGCCGTAAATCACCAAAAACAAAGTCCCTAGCTTCGACAAGAGAGGATTTCTTAAGAAAAAAGAGAAGTATCTTAAAAGAGCGGAAGAAGTGTTGCAAAGCAAGCAGCTGTATAACACGAACGGCAGATCAGATAGATCAGAAGAAACCAAAAGAAAACTAAGCAGCCAAGCCCGTTGCCGTGATTCAGCAAATCAAAGCTCCAACACCACAGAAAATCTCGCCCCTTGTAAGGAAGCAGATAAACGAAACTTTAAGAGCTTAAATTCCAAAGTTGCAAAAACGCCACGCAGGCATACTCCACGATTCAAACGCCCCGCTCGCCAACTGACACATGCCAGAGACATAAAACCTCCAACGTTGACAACAACTCAACAAGGCGAACGTAATCAAATGCAGTTTTCGCGAAGGGAGACGCACCTGCCGGAGATGACAATTGCAGCAGTTTCGCGCTCACTGCAAGGTGAAATTGCAATCGACAACAACGAGGCGACGAGATCTGGAGAAACAACAGAAGAAAAACTGAGAACGGGAGCAATACGGCACAAGGATGAGAATCTTGGAAGCTCGGTCCGGCTGATTCTTTCGGAGGCTTGCTCACATGCAGCCCTGCTCGTCTTCCTTCCGATTTCCCTTGGTTTCTGTCCTTGTGTCGACAGAAGCGATCTAGGCCGTTCATGTCCTTTCAAAGGAAAAGGACGTACGGTGAGTCATGATGTTCGATATTAGGACATCTTCATTACTAAAAAGATTTGAAAGAAGTTTAGTTACATTTTGAAACATTGATTTTGGATTTACGCCTCCAAGCTGATTTTTCACCGCCGAGGGAACTCCCATCTAAAGCAAGGTTGGGGTTGGATTGGGCTCCTCCATTCAATTGTACAAATCTCCACAGTTTACCAATGCAAGGTCTTTTCTTTCTTTTTTGGTATAAGCTTATTAATTATGAGTCAAGAAATTTCTTCCCATTTATGTTAGTGAATATTTGGAGCATTGGTATTTATGAAGTATGAGGATTGATTTCTACTATAGTCTATAGATGATGAGACCCTCTCGACCCTTCAAACATGCTTCGCCATCCTTCAAAGAAATCAAGGTCTACATTCACTGAGTGTTTAGAGCCACAAGTCTACAACTAGTTGTTGACTTCTACATTCAATTTCAAAGGTAATAGTAAAAATCATAAATATAGATCCCTAAACTATTGTGATTTAAAATTGTATATGAAAGGATGTAGAATTTGAATTTAAGCTCATTGGTATAAATTTTTAATAATTGTATATGAAGAGATATAAACTATGACATAAAATCTCAATGAATACTTTGGAGAAGATTTGAATTTCTAATTCAATTTTTGAATTACTTTGGATCTAGCTTTGAATGAAAACATACCTTGTTTGTCTATCTCGCCATAAAGAGTGATCACCTAATTTTTCCTATATTAATGGATTCTTTTTTCTTCCACCATGTTATCTTCACCTTCTTCCTTGATACTCTCTTCTTTTTAGTAAGTGGTGCCAACCCTTTCCTTTCCAATGATAACCGCTTATTAACAAAATGGAGTGCCGTCATGTAATTCATAAAAGATCCAAGTCACATATCCTTAGAACATGAAGGGGTGCACTCCCCTTTTATTTAATGTTAGCGTGCAAATAAAACTTTGGACCCCCTATATATTTTTTGAATTTTAAATAAAATTAAATGAAAAAAATGAATAGATTTTTCTACTTTGAAAGTTTATATTTTGAATTATTGATATTTTTATTTGTTAATAATAATTAGTTACAAATTTTTGAAGTAAAAAGATACATTGTAGAACTGAAAAATGACTTTCACACCTCTATATTATATAAGAAAAAGTTGTCTAAAAAATGAATAAAAAATTCCTAAAAATAACCCTCTATTGAAAGCTCATTTTGAATTGAATATTGATGCAATGATCATCTAAATGTGTTCTTTAAAAATATTTGAGTTAAAATAACATACCATTTGGGGGCATTTTTAATCTCTACTAGAAATCATTCTATATTTTATTTGAGTTTGAAATTTTGGGAGTAGAATCCTATAGGCATTAGTAAATAATGCTCAAAATTTGAAGTTAAAATTATGGTTTATTAGAAACTACTTGTTTGCACGTGGTTTGTTGTAGTAGAACTAAGTGCACCCCCCGGACTTAGAACAAAGTGGAAATCGGAACAATAGAAGTAAAGAACTATACCACCACTTAACTTTCCAAACAAATGAAATCCAAGATTGGGCAGTAGGAAGTTTGAATATTCCCAAATGAAATAATTTGTATTGGAAGTGGACTTGGAAGTAAAATGGAGTAGCTTATCAAAACACAAAATAATAACCAAAACATAGAAGCATGTGATGAAAGGATTTGCAAGAATTTCAAGTAAAGACAAAACTTGAACCTAAATTTTGGAATTTCCATAAGAATACCAATGGTAGTTTGGATATGGAAGCACTTGACTTCTCAAAGTCGTATTGTTCTTATCTTCACCATATGTAGTACCCATTAGGGAGTAATCCTAAGTTTAATTGCATGTAGTGGAAAAGCTTTTTAAATCAAAATCCTAAAATTGAGAATGAAAGATCATGAGACTTGAAGGGTCAATTATTGCAATTACATACTTGTATTTGACCCATATGGTTTGTAAAGATATTTTTGACACCATATAATTAAATGTATGGTGTACAACTTTCAATGGGCCTTCTTTGATCAATGCATTTCATGAAATTAAAGAAGGTATTACATTGTTGTATAGATTGGTTGAACCTTGACTTTTAAATGAAATGATTAGTAATTCAATGAGTGGAATGACATTTAATAAAAAATCTAAAAATATATTGATGGAACTAACCTTGTCACCTTTGTAAAAATCAAAAGTTCATTGATTTATTTTAAAAGGTTCATATTCAAAAAATACTTGTTACTTTATTAATACAATTAACAAATCTACATGATTGACTTTCCAAAGAATGTAATGAAGTAGGTTTATTCCATTTCAAAAATTGCATTGGCCCAAATTTGAGCCTTCAATTGTCACACATAACACTTCATTCTAAATATTGGGTCTATGTGCATGTGTTGTACAATTTTAGAGAAAATGTCATTGTTTATGAGATTGATGGAAGATGCTTGATTAGGTGGTATTTTGTACATGTACATGTGCTAAAATCAAATCAAATCATATCATCATGATTTTAATGCATAAGATTTTTTAAATCATTTTGTTGTGTGTAAGATAATATATGAGGGTTTAACGTAACAACCTAGCGTAACTTCTCCATTCTCCAAAAATCCATTCCAAATTGCAAGTTTGATCATTTTTCGATTGAATTGCATTGTTTGATTCAATGAAAAAATTGTGTAGGCAAGGTCTTTTTGTTATTTATGGACTACTAGTGAAATTTATATTTTGAATTTTTCCTAACTACAATTGTCAAAGACACTTAGTGGCCTTGTAGACTTTGAGGAATTTACTTAACTCCTAAACAACCATGGGTGCTTTCCAAAAAAAATTGTCAAAAAATTGCCATTTTTAGGTGCATTGTCCAAATTGGAAATAATTTCTTTTTTGACTACAACCATACAAAAGTGAAGTAGACTAATATGACAATTAGTGGAAAATTTTCATCCATTTGAAAGTGTGAATTAAAAGATTACAATGTTTGGAGTGTAAAAAAATCTTTTTTTTATATTCCTGCAAAGCATGGTCAACAAACATCAATCCTTTGATTTTAGTATAACTTTTTTTTTATATACAAAAATGAAGATATTGACCATTCATAAATACATGATGTTAGACTCATTCATGAAAAATTTCAGATATAGAATCTAGAGTACACTAAATCACCTAGCAATGCAAAGAATTTACTCAAGAGAATTGGCAATTTCTTTGTCATTTTTTGATGATTTCTTGTGCAGTGGGGACGTTTTTAATTTAAAATCCAAATATTAAAAATTAGAGACAATAATTCAAAATATGAGGGGATACTTTATACCATTGTACTAAATAATATTTATTGATAAATGACAAATCTAAATATCCCATTCTAAAATCATTTATAGATATAAATTCATAATTTACACAATTTTTTTCCATGAGTCTTAATTCTTGTACAAATACCAAATTTGAGAAAAAAATATTTTTAGATACATAACCATATTACCTTGTAGTATACTAGTTTGAGAAGATGTGCATCTCCAAATGGCAAACATGAAGAGCAACCCAAGACATCTGGCATCCTTCAACCTCCTCTACCCCAATGCGATTCGCTAGGAGTTGCGAGACGCCAATGCAAGACGCATGACAGGCGAGTTCAAAATTCCTCCAATCGCCGAACATGGGATGCTTGGTAGGAAAGGTCTCTGAAGATGCAAGTGCTTGAAATTGCAAGCCAAAGGTCCTCTTCATATATTGGATATAGTTGAAGGCCACAAATACTTGAGGCTCAAGAGAAGTTGAAGGATAGATTTTTGTCTCTCCATTAATATAGTGGAGGTGGAGAAATCAAATATTATAGAGTAACTAGAAACTTTGAATTTTTGATAATTCACTAGTAAGATTGTGATAATTTATGATTCCATTTTATTCAAAGAAGTCTCTATAATATACTATGTAATTATAATTTGTATATATTCCATGGTGGAAGTATAGATTTTGAATATGAACTATTCTATGTTTTTAGTGTACACGTACAATACATGTAAATTTGATGAATACTTTCTACTACAACAAAAGCAGTGTTCTACGACTGCAAAATATGACTACAGTGAGTCATAAAATCAAAAAAATATGACTCACAAAGAAATCACTATAGATAACTCGGGATATGACTGACTTCAGTAGTTTAGAAGCAATCACTTCAGTAGTTTAGAAGCAATCACTTCAGACATCAATCATATTGACAATCATATGAATTGAGAAATATAAATGCCCATATTTAGCCATAGTATGCCAACGTCATGTATACGTTGACTATTGTTAGGGGCTTGACTTTTTTCTTGAGCCACCTGGGGAAAAAAAAATCCTACATGGCATATGACTCCATTTAGTCATATTTTTGGTTTACGTGGAATATGACTATGGTGAGTTATGTTTTAGTTGACATAAAATGTGACTATGATGAATCATATTTTGGTTGATGTGGAATATGACTACAATGAGTCATATTTTTTATTGATGTGAATTGTGGAATATCACTCTTGTGAGTCATATTTTTTGCTATGTGGAAAATAACTCTCATGAGTCATATTTTTAAATGATGTGAAATATGAATATGACTTTTGTAAATCATTTTCTTTGCTAATGCGAAATATGACTTTTGTGAATCATTTTCTTTGCTAATGCAAAATATGACTTTTGTGAGTCATATTTTTGGTTGACATGATAGTTAATATGGATGTCATTAGTAATTTTATGACTGATTGTAATCATATTTTGGGATGTGTAAGGTTACATTTTGACACACATCAATATGAGCATTATATGACCATAAATAATTATATTTTGGCCAATATATATTATGAAATGTAACTCAAGCAAGTGATATTTTGGATAATTGAGAGTCATATTTTTAAAATTTGTGTATAATTTGTGATTGGGGTGATTGAGGTCGAAAATAGCTTTAATTACAAATTACAAGTACATTTTTTCATGCATTTTAATTGAACATGACACATTGCAATTATACATCAAGATGATTTAACAATTGAAAAAAACCCTTCATGTAGTTAAAAACACATACACATGATTTTAGAGATATACATAAGACAATTATATTGGAGAGGGAGAATGCAAGAAGGAATGCAACTTTCTTCATTGACATTTATTAAACAACAATATTATATATATATATATATCATTCACAAAATTCAATAGGGCCTATATTCCTTACAATAATGTGAAGATAGTTCTATTGAATTGCAAGTAGCCTCCTACAACTTTGCTTCAAGTTTTGGTGCTTGCATATACAATTAAAGAAATGAGAGGTCAATTTTTAGTGAATGAACAACAGAGCTCAACCTTCTAAGATTTACAACAACGTAAAATATGTAGCACAAGTTTAGATTAGGAAAAATAAAAATGGTGATGAAGGAAAGAAGAAAAAAAAAGTGACAAATATTAAAAGATAACAACAAGCAAGAGTTAAGATACAACAAGAAATAACAACTAAGAGGTATTAAAAAACAAGTGTTAAAAGGCAACAAAAAGAAACAAGAAGTAAGAACTATTAAGTAAGAATTAAAAAGAAGAAAGAGTTAAAATGCAAGAAGAAGAAATAAGATTCATAAATTAAAAAGCAACAACTAAGAAGAAAAAAGTTAAAATGCAAGAAGAAAAAACAAGATTCAAAAACTGAAAAGCAACAAGAAACAAGAGCTAAGATGCAACAAGAACTAAAATGCAACAAAAAATAATAACTAAAAAACAAAAAACAAGAAATAACAACAACTAAGAAACAATAACTAAAAAGCAACAACTAAGAAGTAATAATAAGTAAAAGCTAAGAGACAACAAAGGCAAGGAAGAAGAGCCAAAGAAGTGGCGGCTAGGGTTTCAAAATCTTAAAAAAGTGACGAATAGTGTTTCAAAACTCTAAAAAAGTGGTGATTAGGTTTGAAAAATTTAAACAATCATTTGTCCATATTTTTTTTGGATTGTCCATATTTTTCTTGAGCTACCTTAAAATAAAAAATGTCACTTTCATAAAAATATGATTAGAAATATGACTCAACATTCTCCAAACATGTTCTCTACGTTCTCTATGAAATACTTTGGTTTTCCCAATGAATGTATAGTATACGTTTGTGAAGGCCCAAGAATGACTAGCAGTCATATTTTGAAGTCATATTTCTCCCCAAGGTGTTGACATTCAAAAATATAATTGTGAGCAATCACTAGTCATCCCTAGTCATATTTTTGCAATCATAAAACATTGCTTTTGTTGTAGTGTTCTATAATGTTCTAAATATTTTCAAATGACTACTTAGAATTAACAAATGTTTCATGTCTATATGCACTTTGCATTGTTTAATTGGTATTTATTGATAGTACAATATGATGTTAGAACGGGAGCAATACGGCACCAACGATGAGAATCTTGGTCTTGCTAGGAAACTCTGAGCATACTAGAGAGCATTTGAAAGTTGATTGCGCCTTCAAAACACACAGTCCGGCTGATTCTTTGAGAGGCTTGCTTGACATGCAGGCCCTGCTCGTCTTTCTTCTTTGACTTACCTTCGTTTCTATCTTTAGTGTCGACATAAGCAATCTAAGCCATTTATGTCATTTTTGAAGGAAAAAGGTGCGCCTTCAAAACACACAGTCCGGCTGATTCTTTGAGAGGCTTGCTTCACATGTAGGCCTTGCTCGTCTTTCTTCTTTGATTTCCCTTGGTTTCTATCTTTGGTGTCGACAGAAGCGATCTATGTCGTTTATGTCATTTTTGAAGGAAAAAGGATGTATAGTCAGTCATAATGTTCAATATTTCTATATAATTATTAGGACATCTTCATAATTAAAATGATTTGAAAAAAGTTTAGTTACATGCAAAAAATACTTGTATTAATTTAAATATGTCAGTCCAAGAGAACCAAAATTTTATTGAAAATGGATGTTATCTTTTTTAGTTATATATTTATATTTTTTATTCTTTGAATTTAAGAAAATCATATTTTATTTTAAATGTTGATTTACCACATTTTTATTTTATTTTTCTTAAAACCTTTCAATACTCAAAAAAAATTCCAAAAATCAACTATTGAGATTATGTTTCTACCATAGATGTGTACTTACAATGCAAAAATCTAAAAATTAAAAATTTCATATCTTCCACATAGGTGCAAATAAAACTCTATTGTACACCCATTTCTAAATATTTTTCTATCATTCTTTTAGTGGAATTTTTCTATCATTCTTTCATGGTACTTCCGAATCTATTCCAAATACATCATTATAAAGCGTACCTTGAAATTAGACACCCTTGAAACATGAGATCATTAAATTTTTGTCAAATTTGACTGTCATGTTGGATACTAGTTTACTACAAGTCTAGGACGTCTATCCCAAATAAGAGAGGATGAAGACTAAGGAGTAATATTTAGACTTTTTTTGTTTGACACTCTCTTCAATGACATTCTTGAAATCAATATCCTACACACTTGCCCCAATATTAAGATGGGCAATTTCATTAAAATGACAAAATTCTTAAATTCCACAAACTTGGCAAATTTTATAGTTAGATCAAGAGGTTTGAAATTTATAATTGTTTTAGATTTTTGAAATCTATATTATTCATAGATGTCTAAAGTCTAAATGTGTCATATTAGGTGTTACTTTCAAAATTCAAATCGTGTTGTAGTGTGGTTTGAAATCTACACCAATCCTACTTTCCTAGATTTCTAAAGTCTATATAAATTCAAGACTTTTGAAGTCTATACCTATCCTAGATGTTACTTTCACAATTCAAACCCGGTTTGAAAATAGCACATGGAATCCCGCCATTTTTAACAAAATTCCCCCTTAAAGATATGTATACCCGTTAATTTCAAGTGATAAGTAGATTCTCAATTCAAAATGAAGAAACTATAGTCTACTTTTCATGTATTAATAGTTTCAAGATTCACTATATTAAGAATGGTTCATGGTAAAACCACAAAATATGATAAATTCAATACTCAACATTCTTGCTTTCAACAGGTGAGGGTGACACTTCAAGTCCAGTGCTTCAGGGATCAGGTGAGGCTGACACATCTGCCTTCGGGCGTGTATCTGTAAACTGACCACCCTGGAATGGGTTTCCTCATGTGAGGGTGACACTTCAAGTCCAGTCAGGGATCAGAGCGGTCACTTTCACTTTAGAGTGTTGGTCGAGGTACACGAAAGATTCCGCACATGCTCACCCAAAGCGCACCCAAAGTGGCAGTCGGCATTAGACGGCAAGGACCCAATTGAAGTCGGTGAACACAAAAGTGTACATGATAGGCACAGGACTGAACAAAAGTCAATCCATGCGCACATAGATTCAGGCATATTCCCCACTTCTGGAACGCCACAACCTCACGTACAATGCAAATGACCGGACCGGGATCGACATCAATCCGATCCGATCGATTGAAGGAAGCAGACGAGCAATTGCCATATGCCGTCCCCGGGATACATTCTACAGTAAGAGCGCGTCACTTATTCGTGTTACAGCTGGTGGAAATTATTCTTAACTTCCTCACTGGCTCACACAACTCATGATCATGACGTACTGTGCAGTGAAGCAATGGGATCCTCACTTGCCTTGGAGCTCAAGAATGTGAGGCCAAACCACGGCGCATCGAGAGTGCTTATAAAATTCTCTGGGCCTTCAACTCTGATCCTCAGCTAGCTACCAGCATGCATTTCCCTAGTTCGATCGATACTTCCGACCTTGCAATAGTCTACTAAAATTACATCTTGCTCCTTGGAACCCAATCGACGGGAACTAAGTGAATCGGGGATCAGTAGACAGTACATTCCTGTCGTGCTTAGAAATGTACCTCTGGCATTTCGTTGAATTTCCTGTTTCGATCGGTGCTGGTGTCTAGCTAGCTTGCTAGCTAGTGGTCGATCGATCTGATCTGATCCGCAAGCCCTCTAGTGTGTATTATTTTCGAGGTTGTGGCGATCGATCATGTTGGTGTTTCTGGGGTTTGCTGGTTGGGGTGGCCGTGTTTGAAGCGGCGGCCGTTCTGATGTCCACGGCGTTGTGCACGGGCTCCGACGGACGTCCGCCTCTTCGACGAAGAGGATTATCCGGGGGGAGGGGTGAGTGCGGAGGCGGATGTGGCGGTTAATACTGATGTGTTCGTGAAGTATTGAGCTCCTGCAGCAACTGATGGATCGAAGCAGCAATAGAATTGCAAGCAGCTAGCTTCAGTCAGTTGCTGGTTGGCAGTGAATGTATTGAGCGTCAGGTTCTAGAGTTTGTAGAGTCCCAGTTCAGAAGAACTTCGTTTGTAGTACAGTTCGATCCACTGCAATTGGATATCGAGAGTAGGGGCACGCATGGGAATTGGTGTACGTGCTTCAATTGTCGCTTCGATCTGATGCAATTTGGTTTGATTTAATTCTATACATATTTCCCAGAAAAGTAGTAGATGGATTACGTACGTAAAACTTTGTGTCCAGGACTTAATGACTTGTATTCTACAACTAGTGCAGTACGTGACTTAATTGTCACACACGGAGATCGGCAGGGCGTTGTCCCAGGGGTACTATATTTCACAGTGCAACTTGAACCCCACAAACTTTCTGTTTTAAGAAAGTTTGGGGGTCAAGTTACATTGTGAAATATAACGCCCTTCCAACCTTCCCTGTGCTAAATGTAGAGGACATTGTGGTAGTTTATATATTAATAACGAAGTACTGACTATTGAGCTTTTGCAGCACTACATTTACTAGCAGCTAGCCAAAAATACTTAAAATTGGCGGTATTCCAGACTTGGCACGTACTTTCACAGATTAAAGTTTAGGTACTACGCATCTTGAAATCTATACCAGTAGTACACTTTAGAGATAAACAAGGAAATGAATGGGAAAATGGCATTCGGAATACGGCCATTTTAATGAAATTCCCATTAGCTTGGTCAGTTGCTAACAGTGGCACTGAATGTATTGGGCAGCACTTAATTTTTAGAGTTTGTAGGATTACAGTTTAGTAGCCACAGATATAAGACCAATTGACCATGCCATAAAAATGTGTTACAAGAATTGCATGTGTAGCACAGACTGATTGCAGGGAGCTGTGGCATGCGTAGGAATTGGTGTAATGAAGTTGTGCTTCAATTCTCAGCCACTTCCGATGCAATTCAATCTGGTTAATTTCCCAGACCAATATCACATCGACTTTTTTGTCCATAAATATGAGATGTAACTTATTCTACAACTAATTAATGAAGTATGGGTTTGGGGATGCTCACACAGACTGACGTATGTAAGTGTCAACTGAATATGTAAATGAGTCGTTTTAACCCTGCAACGAGCCCTAGGAAGTGACAACATTTGCAAGCAGGGCGTACTGAGATCGCTGAGCTGCATGAAGTAACTGTAGGATTTCTTAGTTTAGCTCAGTAATTGTCGACTGCTGCTAAAAACTACATAAAAACAGTAGCTCCTGTGCAGATCATAAGGTTTGACCATCCAAATTGAGGCGTTGACCTTTGTGGGCAGCTGCTCCAATGAACACAGATTTCATGATTGTGGACTGCCAGGTGCTCCAAAAATTTCGAAAAAAATTGCCGTGCGTAGGGCTTTACGATTAGAAGGTGCCTACAACTTTGTTTGGGACGATTCTGCCAGGTCTTTGGAAATCTGCACCTGGCAATGCTCTTGCCTGTGAACAGCGTCAAAGCAGATGTGATTTCGACACAGTTGACTGTGCCCCGTTCACATGGCCCTTTCGAGAATCTGCGAACACCTTCTTCATGTGCCCACATTGACTAAAGGAACGATCAAGTTTACAATAATGTTATAGAACAACAGACATGACGTCATCTTACTGCAAACTCCAATCTCGAATTCCTGGCATTTGCAATTAGTGCTGCTAGAAAAAATTGAAGACTTGATAGATATGAGTACTGCTCAATGAAGCACGATCCAATAGCATTTGCACATTTGAAGGCACCGCAATTTCCAGCTGGAAGTGCTCAACCGCCATTTTGGCTTCAGAACATAAGAGTATAGAAGGTGTTTCTCACTACTATTATTACTCAATGTTTTGTACATGAATCTAAATGAAATACCGCTATATTCTTAAAACATTTTTTTGAGACCATATTCAATACGGAATGCCCGCGCCTACTGGCCCATCGTAAGAAGTGGGCCGAAGAAACTCATTTGAGCACATTCTGTAGGTCAGGCAAGTCCAAATTTTGCAAAGAAACTCACATCCTTCAATTCGTCCATTTTTCTCTCCTAGTTGAAGCCACCAGTGCAGTCGCCAGCACGTCCAACGAAAGCAGAACTCTTGTCTGTACTCCAAAAAAATCGGATGATTGATATATCACCTTCCTCTGTTCGTTCTGCCTCTCCAACTTTGTTCATCGTCCTATTTTTGGACGTCGGAGCCGTCCTACGTTAAAGTTTCAAATATTTTTTAAGGAATCAAACTAAGTCAATATCTCACCCATCGATATCTACCATTCCACCAATTGATCATTTCCAACCTGTCGCACTATCAGATCACTCGTCAATACTACCATTCCGCCAATTGACCATTGATTTCCCAACCTCTCACACTATCACACCAAAAATCAAACCCCACCCTATGATTAAGTCTAATATGTTATAGCTGAACAATAAAATCTTTAGTGTTAAAAGAGTTGTTATTGAGGGTCTTAGGATCCAATTTAGGTCTACTTTTGGACCAAATTCACATTCCAAACAACACCTCTAACTCCAAGTGCAAACATACCTATAGTCTTATATCAAAGTATACACTTCTATAAAGAAACGGACCTATGAATGTCTTATAGCCTATGTGTGGACATATAAATTTCAAATTGAAGATTTTTTGACACCATTTTCATGCTTTTTAAGCCTCTCATGGCATACGTATTAGTCCTTATTTTACAACACTTGCCATTGACAATTTCTTTTGCAAAATACTGCAATCATAAAGCCTTTCCAAAATTGAACACACTGAAAGTTAAGTTGGTTTCCTTCAAGAATTTCAAGTTGCACAATTATTTGGAATATAATAGGATGACAAATTGAATCACTCCCCCTTAAAAAAAGAGTAAGGATAAGTGGAAAAAAATATTTTGCACCATCTTAGATCTCTATTATCTCATAGAGCATGAATAATTTAGACTTGAAGTTTACAAACATATCCTACAACAATATACTTACATAGGAAGAAGTTCCAATGGTCAGAAAAAAAGGAAAAAAAGACATCAATTTATTTCTATTCTTCATTTCCTTGAAGAATGTCATTTTAAAGGCATTTGAGCCCCACTAAATACTACCATAAGTCTCCAAAGTGGTTACATTAATCCTCTAAAGATGCAACACTACCACCAATTGAAGGTAGTAAATTGTGTAGTAAATTAAAAACTATCAAACTCCAAGATGAATATGAGGTGCACTTTTGCTTTACAAGGAATTCCATTAACCCCTAAAGTTCCATTGTCCCTATGGGAGACAAAATGGATTTCGGGCAGGTTTCTATGATCTTGATTTTTATTGAAGCTTTTTGAAATTTTTTCATAAGATAAAATATCTTATGAGCTTTTGCCTTTTGGGGAATATAATTTTTATTTCAATCGGTGACCGGGAGCAAAAGTTATGCCACAATAACCTCAAAATCGAGGAAACAGGGTAGCAAAAAAAATCTACAAAAAATTAAAATTAAAATTTTAATATTTTTTTTCTTGTAGATTATATTTTTCTATAAATGAGAAGTTTTGATTCATTCCATTTGGATTAGAGATGTGAAAGTTATGGAGCTTTTTATTTTGTGGGTAATCATAGCAACTTTTTGAAAGAAATTCATTTCTTTCACTTTGAATGCTAATATCTTTCAATTTATACGGTCAAAAATCACAAAAAAATTATCACGTGATCTAAAATAAGTGTAGAACAAGATCTTATGGTTAGATTTTTTTAAATATTTAAAAAAAAAATATTTTGTAGCTGAACGTATTAGAAACGGTAGTTTAAAGTGATTTTGACACAAAAATGACTTTGGGACTTCAGGGGTTAAAATGACAATGATTCCATATGTAATTTTCAGACTACACAGTTGAAGACGTAAAAGTGCCATCTAAGACTAGTATAGATTTCAGATCTTGGAGTGTAAACTGTAAACATGCCAAAGTTTGCGAAATGGTGACATTTTAACGAAATTGTTCATCTTTCTACATTTTCTACGAAACAGTCATTTGACATCAGACACTTTTTCAGCGTTTCAGGGACAAGGGTGGTTCGAGTGTTTGGATACACGAAAGATTCCGCATATGCTCACACATATCAGACAGTCGGCTTCAGTCGGCATCAGTCGGCGGGGACTTAATTAAAGTCGATGAATACATAATAATTGTACATGGTCGGCACAGGACTAACCCAAAGTCAAACCCATCAATTCGCACAAGGATTCATGCACATTCCCCACCATTCAAATGCGTTAACCTCACCAGGTCCTACTCTGTACGCTCCGAAAGACCGGGATCGATCGAAGATATCGACACCGAGCTCTCTGATCCGATCCGTACGTACATGGCAGCTAGACTAGCTCCGGATCGATCAAATATAAATTAATCATATGTGCCTTCGATTCAAATCCTCAGCTAGCTAAGGCATTTGCAAGGTCCTACATAGTGCGTTTCCGGGAAGCCATCCAGTCGGGAAATTATAACCTTGCATGCATCTTGAGAACAAGTATATATTTCGATCTGTTAGTACTTTGAATTACGTTCCGTTTGCACAGACGTCAGTTTCCTTGTTTTAATTTCGATCGCTGCTCGTGTTCGTCTAGCTTGCTCGTGATCAAGGCGAGCTACTTGTGGTCATCGATCGATCTGATCTGAACTGCAATAGTGTATTATTTTCGAGGTTCGCCGCGATCGATCATGTTGGTGTTTCTGGGGTTGGTGGTTGGGGTGGCCGTGTTTGAAGCCACGGCCCTGCTCATGTCCACGGCGTTGTGCACTGGCCACAACCCCAGCAAGGGACCTCGCGTGCGTCGACGAGGAGGATCAGGAGGCGGAGGAGGTTGTGGGGGCGGTGGGGGAGGTGGGTGTGGTGGGGGCGGATGTGGAGGAGGTGGTTAATGTTAATACACTGAAGTATTGATCGAGCCCTTTGCCTGTTCGTAGCAATATAATTCATTTGCAAGCAGCTAGCTTCAATCAGTTGCTCTCGATCGATACATCATGCATGTATGTAGCAGCCAAAAGAAGTTATATGGGCAATTTCGTTAAAATGGCGGTATTCCATGTGCCATTTTGACATGAGAACCGTTGAGGTGATTTTGCTTTGTCGGCAATTTCGTTAAAATGGCGGTACTCCATGTCCCATGTTGACATGAGCGACCATTAACTTGCCTTTGTATTGTACTATGTACTAGTCGTTGGGCGTAGCGCTAGTGAGTGGCAAATGGGCCCCTTGCATACGAGTGCAAATCCTTAGGATTTCTATACAGGACTTGTGCGAAAGACAATGACTATAGATGTTGTTAGTGAAAGTCTTGGTAGACTAATAGGTAGAACATGGAAATCTTGTCATGGAGTTGTTGGTGCTCAACATGGGGGTCATTGCCCATTCAAGTGGGGGGGGGAAATATTTGTGTTCATCATCATGATGGGCACAAGTTTGGGAACTTGTTTAGGTTTGCATCGTTCATGAGTGCGTGGTCAGTGAAGTTGGTATCTAAAATACGTCTTGTTGGAATAGTCGTCTCCCAGGACTGGTATCTAAAATACGTCTTGTTGGAATGGATGCAAAACAGAAGGGCAAAAACTTGTATTTCAGATTGAACAAAATGGAGGTTGCATACAAAGATCGAGGACCAAGCAACCTATGATGCCTACAGTCTATTCAAAATTGTACAATCCGTTGCAATGTCATCGGATGAGGAAAACTATCACTACCTGTTGCATAATTAATATGTGAAGGTCCACCTTCTACAATACAAAGGGGCATCGCAAGCATGAAATATGACTGTTGGAATAGTCGTCTCCCAGGACTTCATATTCACCAACCTTGTTCTCCTTCAACAATTCGACGTAAATGATCCACTGCAAACTGCACTTGTTGACGAGGAGCAATGAAACTATTTCCATCGTTCTTCTTTGGTTTCCATGATGCCATGATACTATCTGTGGAAACATAGTCAGCTTTGTCGGCCGTTCGGTCAATCTTCCATCTAAAATTAGGCTTTGTGTCCCACCCCGTATACAACCGTTGCACATCTTTGGATGTTCCACATGGGGTGTACCATTGCACTAAGACTTCGCGAAAGTGAATGGCCGTGGGATCAAATTGTGGATTTTCTACTGCCCTTCCGAGCCATACGGGCTCAAGACAATCCAATCCTGGCCTCACAAAGAGGTAGAATCCCTCACGAACATCAGTGACTACATTGTATGCTGGTGGGGGCCTTCCCTCTAGAGTACCAATGTAAGGATCTTCGGCCTCCACCTCTTGACGTGTCCTTCCATCTTGCATGAAATCTGTCATAAGATCTCCGGGTTGTCGAGTCTGAGGCCAAAATCCTTGCTGCAATTCATTAGATTGGGGGGAGTCTTCTTCGCCTCCATCCAACATGGCATTTCTCACGCGGGTCCAATACGTGACCAAGTTTGACATGTGGGTTTTGTACTCCACCGTCCCATCTTCTTCGGATATGTCTTTCCAATGTTGGATGTATCCATCAAGTCCACGCAAAATCTCAGCTTCGTTTGTCATCTTCTTGGGGGTCACGCGCGGTGGATCACCTTGAGGAAGTATAGGTCTATGGTCGACATCTTCCTTCCATAGCTTCAATCCCCCTTCAGGCAACCATGGAATGTCTGTACACGCCAATTTGTATTGCATGATAGGCCATCCGTTGTCATCCATGAAGAATTTGTACTGTCTCCCATGAGAGTGGCCCACCAATTGTTTATTGTGCATCCCAATATAAGGTTTGACATAGGCCTTGAAGTCGGGCACTTCTTCAATTAGATGTGGAATGAACGGACCTTGTTCCATTTCCATGTAGGATTGCATCAATGATGGTAGGGTGGGATGGTCTTTCTCGCGGAGTTGCATGCTCCATCGCCCAAATGATGCATCCATGTCATCATGGGTGTGACCCACTATCATGAAGGATACCACCACTTCTTTCACAATGCGTCTTGCCACCAAGAGGGACCAAAAACAGAAAACATACCTGTTTTTGTTTTCCCTCCAAGAGTTGTCCATCTGAACGTGTAGTACCGGTGGCAATGGTTGAGCCTCAATAGGTTGAGGAGGAACAGCTCCCAAAGAATCAATACAGATCTCGCTACCTTGCAGCAACGCTCGATATAGTTCCGTGCTTCCGGCTCCTTCGAACAACGTCCGTGAAGACATTGCGGGGGGCCTTTCTAAATCTCGTAACAATTTGGCGATGGATCCCACTGTAAAGTTGCTGTCGCTGGGAAACACGTCCAAATTGTAATGTGCATATTTGCCATCCCCGTGTCCATGTGCAAAAATCCCTGATACCTTCACGGGCAATTTCATGAACCCATCTAGGGCTTTTGTTTTCCTTGCCAATGCAGGACATGCTGTTTTTGAATGATCCATTTTGTCGTGCATGATAGATAAAAGTTGCATAGGCCGTAATTTGGACAACCATCTACTACGGTAGTAGGCATGTCGACAAGCTTCTTGTAGAAACAAGTGCTTCTCGAAGCGCCTTTGGATTCGTTGATAGTCCTCCGATCCAGGAGCAAAAGAAGCTCGTAGTTGCTTTAGATTGTCACAAATACTACATCTTGCGAAGGAATCTCCCCTTCCCTTCACGACGTACTCAGCAAAATATTTTGTTCGAATTTTACTAAAACATGATTGCGAGAGTGTCGACAGCCCGAGTTCTTCATTGGCCTACAAACAATAGAAACACGCGCACTCAGTCTGCGTATTCAACAAGCACTTCATTGGATGTTGGAGGACTGTATGAGCTATTGTGGTCGATGCGACAATTCAACCATGTCCTTTTCATATGAATGCTAGAGGTGACATTGCGAGCCATACCTTGTTCACGGCGGCTAGTAATTGCCTCCATTCGGTACCGGTCGGAAGAACTTTGATGCAAACCTTTTCACCAGTGGGCAAGGTGTGAGACAAATGGGGCATGTGGTCGGCCATTGCCTCCAATAATGAGCGCAAAGTCTCGATGCCTTGAACAGTGGCAGTCCTTGTCTTTTTTCGATTGGAGTTCCCGTGTGGAGCGCCTCTGACGCCAGCCTTGGCCTTGGCCCTGTATCTTTCGAATGTGCGGAGGGGGATGTTGTGAAGAATCCTCCAAGCACGTGGACAGACGTCTATGCCTTCTAAGGTGACAACTTGCCTCCCCCTCGGAACCGCTTTGTGCATTGTCCTATGAACATCCAAATTTTTGCTAGATTTTACTTGAAATGTCTGTAGGTGCATTTCCGCGCGAAGCACACGGATGGTGGAAGGACGGAACTTACGAGTGCATTCATTATCGCAGCAGATTTGTGTGAAGACCTCTGCAATGGATTCATGTGATACCATCTTCGTCTTCTTATCTAGTAAAGCGGCAGCTCGAGCTCTCCTATCATAACGATACCGTCGCACGCCCCCATTTTTTCTACTCCCTTCCATTTCTTTATCCAGAGCTTCTTGCTTGCGAGCGTGATCATAAACACTGACGTACCCATTTTCGCCGTGGTGAAACACTTGCCGCATAGGCCAGCGCAAGCACATGTCTCCTACGTTGGGGTCCCCGTTGTACACGTCCAAGACAACAATGCCAACGTCATCCATCCCCAGCCTGCTCTGTCCATCAATGCAAGCGTTGGGATTGGCATTGATGATGATGACTTCCGCAAAGTCGGAGCCGTCCGCATGTTTTGCGAGCAATGCCTTCCCAGACCATCCGTCTCGATCAATGCCCTCGCAATCTGGGATGGGACTATTGTCTACGTTTGCCTCGGCATATGCTTCCAAGTCCACGTCCTCTTCCTGACATTCTGCAAACCCCTGCACACCGAACGATGAAGAATTGACACGACATCAACGACAAAGGAACGCAATGTACAATAAGAAACGTGAAAACTGACGGGAGTAGAAAGTTATATACAATACCTCATCACCATCAGAGTCGTCCGAAGAAAACATAGGAGATGTTAAAATCGTAAGTGTTTTCTAATAGAAAATAG
This sequence comes from Climacium dendroides, assembly GCA_950106755.1. Classification (NCBI taxonomy): domain Eukaryota; kingdom Viridiplantae; phylum Streptophyta; class Bryopsida; order Hypnales; family Climaciaceae; genus Climacium; species Climacium dendroides. Next base: position 14,849,630 of record OX467088.1, on the reverse strand, counting down.
CGGCCTCGTAGGAAGCATGAGAGTGACACTTGAAAGAATTGGTAGCATATACGTCCTCTTTGTTCAGCCCACAAGGGCTAACACGCCTGACAGCAGTAAAATAAAAAGTATTAGAAGAAATGACAAATAGGCGAGTGGCGAAAGCGGTGAATATGAGGACATCATTACATAATCAAATACAGTATGAAATAGTGTAGCAACTGTCTCGAACCCGCCCACTTGCTGTGAGGTTTGGTATAGAATGCAATGAAGTCTGAAACTGACGGCTCCCATAGAACGTAGACTACCGTGGACCCCATTCCGCAGAGCAATGCCACTATGTCCAAGAAAGCCAATCAACCGCACATGAGTATGGACCGAACAGTCTAAGTCCGAGGAGACTGGAAGTCTACGCACATATTCCCCCAAGGCCTGTTCACTGAGCCACTCTGAACTGCGTGGAAGAGTTACACCTCTCGCAGATATTGTTCTACACCCAATATAGAGGAAGCGCGCCAAAGGATAGACAACCCAATGTAAAGAATCACAAAGAAGAACTCGTTCCTACAATGAATGCTGAACAGTCCAGAGTCTCCAAGAAAGAGCCCCACCGAATAACAGTTAAGAACGGCCGCTCTGAACTGCGAGGAACAGGATGCATGCGTGATTAATCCACGCGATCGCACATAATTGGGGACACGGAGGACTAGGATCTAAATAATGCGCAAGCAAAACATAGATCAGAGCGGCCGCTCTGAACTGGACAGAGAGTGACAAATCATGATAGCTCGAAACAGACGGTGACTGAGCTCCGTCACCCTCCGTTCAGTTCAGAGCGGCCGCTCTGAACTCCAGGGTGGGTGACGGATCTCAGTGACCCTCCCTGGAGTTCAAAGAGGCCGCTCTGAACTGAACGGAGGGTGACGGAGCTCAGTCACCGTCTGTTTCGAGCGATCATGATTTGTCACTCTCTGTCCAGTTCAGAGCGGCCGCTCTGAACTGAATGGAGGATAGCCTTCGCCTCGGTCATATGCTTGCAGTTCAGAGCGGCCTCTCTAAACTGAATGGAGAATAGAGTTCTTCTCCGTCACCTCACGTTCAATTCAGAACGGTCTCTCTGAACCGAACGGAGGATAGCTTTCGTTTCCGGCACCTCACGATCAGTTCAGAGGGACCGCTTTCATCCGAACGGAGGATAGCTTTCCCAATCGTCACCCCACATTCAGTTCAGAGCGGGCGCTCTGAACTGAACGAAGTGTCATATTGCTTTCCAATCGTCACCCCACGATCAGTTCAGAGCGGGCGCTCTGAACTGAACGGAGTGTCATATTGCTTCCCAATCGTCACCCCACGTTCAGTTCAGAGCGGGCGCTCTGAACTGAGTAACACTAATTTCGGGTGACACTAATTATCATAAATCAATCTGGACGGAATGCCATCCGAACTTTGTCTCATGTAATAGATGATAATGCTAAGGTATATCAGCATTGTATAAATCATGACTCTGAAATACCACAGCACTGTGGATAATTGATTGTCTACGGGAATGTGAATAACTATTCGGAACCGAATGAGCACAAACTACAATGAGCATAGTTCTAGAATTCGCATTTCAGCAAATGCAGCATTTTGTCTAACGCGAAGACACGCCTCGCCTGTTGCTAGTGTGAGATTCTAGGAATGTGACTCATGCAGTACTACAGATGCAAAATAACTGAAGAAAAACATGAAATTCGTTGAAATCCGTTGAAATTGAGTTCTTAGAGACAAAAAACAATCCTGCGAACCGAGAGAAGAGAAACAGGGGATAAATTGTTCATCGAACCTGAAATGAGGACGTACGACGTCATTGGCGCTTCTCAGCAACAAAGATGGCCTCCAGCGGTCGACAACGTGCTGCACAACGCGGACGGAAGTGGAGAAAGCGGTGCGCGCTCTAATATCGACATACACAATTGCAGACGACGAAAGAAGAATGGCAGAAGCTGGTTTCAGTTTTGTATTATGAGGCTGTACTTCAATGCGGCAGCCGCATATGGCGGCTGCCACGTCGCCAGCGTAGGGCCACGTTGGATTCGACAAAAAAATAAATAAAAATGAAAAATTCGGACATCTCTGTCACGCGTAGTTTCTACGCCAGTCGCTACGCTAGGTTATTAAGTGTGTTGTCAGAACCAGTTCTCGACCGCGTGGTTTTTTGCATTCGGAGGGTACAAGATATTTTTGCACAACCCCAACTGCTTTCCCAAAGTCATTTGCCGCCGGTGAAGGGAGTCGACGACGCTCCAGCAAGTTCTATAGCAAAAGGGTGAAAGCGGAGGACATTGCATGTGGAGATCACAATCGCACGCACTTCAAGAAGGTTTGTTCACCGCCACTCTTGAATTTCCATAATCCTCAGCAATTTTTTTTGGGTTTGAACTTCAAAGAATAGTTGTTCTGGCTTTCATCGTGGCTTCATTTGCCACCATCACCACTTCGCTACATCTTCTATAATAGCTTGAGATTTCTTCATTTCGAGTTTGGGAATGGAAATGCTGGAATTCTAAGTGGTAGAGAAGAAAGAAAGGTTTCTTGATTTTGTTTAAGGTTTGCAGAAAAGTTTCCAATGTAGTCAATTTCCAATGTCAATGAACCCACTTGGAAGTGGTTTTGAGATTCCATTGGGAATGCTTCTCATTTGCAACTTCTCAGTAGGCTTCAAGTTCTCATTTTGTATTTGTTAGCACATTAGAAGATATTTAAATTTTCTTAAGACTTTTTCTTTTTCATTCTTGTGAGATTGTATGCTATAAAAGAGCTCTTGTAAGGGCTCATCTGTCTTTTTCATTGTTCTTCTTGGTCTATATTCTTTCTAAATCATGTTTTTTAGCAAGAAACAAAGATGTGGAACCTAAGAAAATGCATGCACCAATGATTTCTAGCAAGATGTTGCAAATTGAAAGATAAGGATTGTTGATTGTAATAGAATAACAATTTTGCATCTCTTCATTCTAGGGCTTAAGGATTTGGTGGAAGGATTGCCTCATCTTCACTCTCTACCTATTAGTAGGGTTGATGTGTTTCATTGTAGGGCATTTTTGGTTCTAAACAGATTCAATGGCTGGCGCTGCAAACTTCAGTAAGTGCTCCGAGCAGCTTAGAGTTCTTTTGGACAATGAGGACTTTGGGTAAGTGACTTCTTCTTTTTCTACACATGTTTTTTGGGCTTTCTGCGTTTACAGCTGTTGCATGATTTTTTACCATACTTATGATTGCTTCATTGGAATTGATTCAAAATTGCTTGAAATAGGGCTCGCGATTTTTGGCAAGGCTACAAGCTATATTGCTTTGCCCATTATTCTCACTGCGAGACGTCTAAAGAGATGTTCCAAGACACCAAGATGGGTAAATACTACATGGATTATGTTTTTCTTCTTCCATTTGTAGAATTGTGTACTTCAAAAGCATGTGCAAAACTGTAAGTTTTGGATAATATGTAGGTATCACATGCATGGTTGTTCCTTAGTGCAATCTTTGTTGGTTTCTTGTTGCAGGTCATGTTATGTGTGCATTGCAAGGCACACTTGAAGTTCCTTGGGGAGCACAATTTGATGCTGCAATTCGAGATGTGTGGGCCATGATGGAGGAGTATGTCCATGTGCGTCACAACAAGGATTGCACAAACCTTCGGTGAGTTTTTTTGGTTGTCAAGTACAACATGCTATACTACATATTAACATTTCTTGATTGATTTTGATGCTCAATTCTTGTTAGCATTGTTTCTTTGTTAGTTCATTTGTTGATAATTGTTTAGGTTTGCAAAGGTTTTGCTTGGTTTTTGAAATTACAGTATGTACGTACTTGGACATGTTAATTTTTGATATGATAATATGTCTTGATTCACATGGCATGTAGGGCTCTCATGGAGGAATTCGATGATGAGGATGAGCTCGCGGCATCCAAGAATGGTTCCTTGCTTCTACAACTCATTGAGGTTTGTAATATACATTGCTTTTGACCTTCCAATAGCAAAGGAAAAAATGATGCCCTTCGATATCTCTTTATTCTTTGATTTTTTTTTCATGATATTGAATTTTTGATGATGTCAATTTCTTGGGTAATGTTGTGATTTTTTGAATTTTGAAGGATTTATAAAAGATTTCTCATTGAAATATGTCTTATTGGTACTGCATTGTTTAGGATGACAAGTACGGGACTGAACATTTGCATAGGGAGTCTCAAACAATTCACTTTGGAACGGATATTTTTGATGAATTTCGTGCCCGGCTCAATCAAGTACAAGCAAATTTGGATAACCTCACACCTGAGCGTCGAGCGTCCCGTCGCCACTATCGTTGAAGGAAGACTTCTACTTACTTGTTGTATGTACATAATGAATTTTTGCTAAGTACCATAGTACCGGGAGTAGTTTTATTAGAAAAAGACGTTATGTTTTGTTTCTTTATTTTGTACAAGTTTTTCTAATAAGTAGCTTTCTTACTTTTTGGATAAACTGGAGTCACTTTGTTACCTTGGGATTTACCTTTTTGTAGGCCACATCAGGAGAACATGACATTTCTATTCAACATGTTCAATTGGATGATTAGTAGATCCCCCCAAAGACTTTACATGCAGAACTAATTTTTATCAAACATTTAAAGTACAACACTATCTGTGTGTTGCTCATTAAAAGTGAACAGTTGATGAGATTAGTATGGTATGTGGAACTTCTTCCAAGCATTGAGAATCTTTCTAATGTTCTTGTGTTTTACATTGTAGGCGATGTTCAAGTATGTACTTTTGTGCAAGAGATGCTTACATTGTCTTCAAAATACCTTCTTTTATCACTTCTTGCATTTTGGGTGGACTTGTAGCGGCATAACTTATATTTTAGGACAATTATTAAAATGAATATTACATTCCTTGATAGCTCATTTGTTTAAGTATCTTCAAACTATTTCCTAAAATCATGTTCGAAATTCAAATCACATGAGGTAACCCTAAATCTCCAAAGTCCTCCATAGTTTTTTTTGGTCGTTAGATACTTTATTGTAGTGTTGAACCAACAAATTTATGTTGTTGCAATGAACTATGCAAAAACATTAAGTTCGTAGATTAGCAAATTAGCAAATTTTTTTTTTTTTAAATTAAAATTATTTTTATGTCGTAGAAGCTTTTAACTTATTAAAACTCTTATTTATATTAATAGTAAAAAGGAGTTTTCATGAGTAACGATACTATTGCTAATATGATTACATGTATAAGAAATGCGAACTAGGAAAAGAAACGTTGCAGTACTGGACTAGCGGTTGGCGCTTGCTATGCTACGCATTCACCATAAAAATTTCATAAGAATTTTTATGTATGAGATAGAATGTAGACCAAATAAGTCTTCAAATAAAAATGCCTAAAATCTTTGTATAATTTTTGTTCTAAGTAAGCATATATAGAAAAGTAGCATAGAAATTTATTGAATGATGAATGAAGCATATGCAATGGTAAATACTATAAAAGATACACATACATTAGAAATTTGACTCCATTGTTACAGAAAATTGCAATTCAAATTGAAGAATTGAAAAGAAAAACTAATAAATCTCAAAAACTTTGTGAACAAATTCATTGTTGTGGAATCCCAAATTTCTTCAATTGAATCAATTTCTCAAAATCATTTGGTAGTTGTGATAGACAATTGAAATCATGAAAGCTCAAAGTTCATGAAAGCCCAAAATCATAGAAGTGCAAAGAAGTTTCAAGCCAAGAGAAGCAATGCATTTGCTACCTCTATATATCATCCTCTGGATCCTCTTTTATATCCTCTCAATTGCAACGACTATATAATTTCTATAATATCACCCTTAGTAAAAAGTGATATCAGAGGTGGTTGTGAAGTGCTCCTCTATTTCAGTAATATGCCATTATGTGCAAAACATGATTTGTATGTATGCTTGATTGGAAATATTTTTATAACATTATTAAAATAATTATTTTAAAGACTTATTGAAACCGTTATCATGCATCCTATTGAAATATATCAAAAATTTACTAATCTGTGATACAGTGAATGCGTAGTATAGCAAGCACGAACCCCTAAGTATTAATGGTAGCATTTGTGCTATTACAGAGGGAGTTCTAATTTTAGTAGTATGACTAGCGGTTGGCGCTTACTATACTACGCATTCACCATTAGAATTTCATTAGAATTTTTTATGTATGAGATAAAATGCAGAGCAAGAATTTCAATAAATGTTTACATAAAAATTACTAAAATCTTTTTATAATTTTCTAAATAAGCATATATTGAAATAAATAATGATGAATACTATAAAAGATACACATACATTAGAATGCATTAGTAATTTGATTGAATTGTTCCAAACAGTGGCAACCCCAATAGAAGAATTTAAAGGAAGAACTTGTCAACCTTCAAAGCTTCTTAAACAATTCAATTGTTGTGAAATTGAAACTCGGCTCAAGTCATTTGGTATTAGCAATAGGAAATTGCAATTCGAAGCTCCAAGCTCACAAAAGCACAAAATTATAGAAATGCAAAAGAAATATGAAGCCAAGAAAAGCATTATCATGTATTCTATTGAAATATATCAAATTTTTATTAATATGTGATACAATGAATGCATAGCATAGCAAGCATGAGCCCCTAGTATTAATGGTAGCATTTTTGATATTACGTAGGGACTTATGATTTTAGTAGTATGACAAACATTTTTGAATTCCATAACTACATTCTTAACACTCTCGTGTTTTAAATCATACTGTAGCTTCTTCTACTTATAATTTTTTAAGCATGAATATGAAACATTTTTTGTTTGAAATTTTGTATATGTATTTCCAACTCATTTCTTGAGAGCAACATGCTATAGAATCTCAAAAACCTTCTACAAAAAGTTTGAAAGATGAAATCTAACCATTCAAGAAGAGTTGAAAACATTTTTTTTTGAAATTCAGACGACTTGATCTTGTAGATGGTAAGGTATTTTATTCTAAAGTTTTAGGAGGATATAATTTAACAATTTAACTAAGGGATCCTATGGTTGGAATTGTTAATGAAGAAATATAAATGAAGGTTTTAGCCTTGCATTGGATTTAAGTAATTTGAAGCAATTTTGGATATGAAAACATCGAATTTTTTTGAGGGTTAAAAAAGTGTAGATACACTCATATACTTAAGTATTATTTGACTATCAAATGATGGAGCCCCCCCCCCATGTTATGATGCTTCATTTAGACTCGGCTTAGGTTCGGCAGAGGTTCGTTTTGGGTACGTTTTGGGTTTGAGGGGGTTGGGTTCAGGTTCGGCGGAGGTTCGGTTCAGCTTCGGTTTGGGTTTGATGGAGGTTGGGTTTTGGTTCGGCTCCAGGTTTGGTTGGTCGTCTTCCCTGTTCCGAGGGTTTGCATACACACTCTTTCCACCGGTACCGCGCCTCCCTCTTCCTTTCTTCCGTTCCCCCGCGCGCAGCGCTCATTTTTTCTTGCGCTCATTCTTCTTCTCATTTTTCTTGCTCATTCTTGCTCGCGCTCGTTTCTTGTGCTCGTTCCTCCCCGCGCAGTGGTCTTTCTTTCTGGCGCAGCGTGATTTCCTTCTTCCGTTCCTCCCGCGCGCAGTGTGATTTCCTTTTTGCGCTCCTCCCGCGCGCAGCGTTGTTCCTTTCTTGTGCTCCTCCCGCGTGCATTTCGGTACCTGGTGTGTTGCTTGTGGGCACCTCGTCTGCAAGGTACGCTCTCCATTGGTTTAGGATTTAGGTCATTTCATTGCGAGCTATCTCGTTCCTTTGCTTTTTTGAATGTTGGTGCGAGCTACCCTAAATCCACATACCTCTTGCACTGTAGTTCGGTGGCTTCACTCTGCGTTGATGTCTGTTGCTGTTACTTTGCGTTCTCTGAATGCAATTGCGTATCTTATTAGTTTTCATTGAGTTCCATTGCACATCATCTGCAGCTGCCAGGGATTTTGAGTTCCTGGAGTCTTCACAAACGAAGCAATTTTGCTATTCTAGGCTGAAGAAGCAGAGTATTGAACAGGCACCTAGCCCAGGTAATCACCACATCCCAATTGATTGCAATGCCAAGCATTCCTAAACAATTTGAAACCATGCAAACATAGAAGAATTTTCTAAAACAAGGACCCCCTATGACCGCGCACTTGTTGATGTAGTTGGCAGGGTTTAGAGCGGTCGCTCTAAACCTCCAACTCCATAATGAGCGTTGTCGAGGTTCAGAGCGACCGCTCTGAACTTGCACTAGTGAAGTCGGCCAGACTGATTTAGAGCGACATCATAATGGAGCAGGAGGTTCAGAGCGACCGCTCTAAACCTGCCTGTGAACGAAATCCCAACTTTGTCATTTCGTTCACAGGGAGGTTTAGAGCGGTCGCTCTGAACCTCCTGCTCCACAATGAACCTAGAGCATTGGAATCCAGCACGAGGAGGATTAGAGCGGTCGCTCTGAACCATGAGCGACATCATATTGGAGTAGAAGGTTCAGAGCGGACTTTCTACACCTCCCTTTGAACACAATGACAGAGCTCTGATTTCGTTCAGAGAGAGGTTCAGAGCGGTCGCTCTGATCCGAGACCATGCTCATTACAAAGCAGAGGTTCAAAGAGGCTGTTCAAAACCAAATGAAATCGGTACTCGGAGTGGTAGAATTGAGCGCAGTCGTTCGCATGGAGCGTGATCACGGTTTAGAGCGGCCGCTCTGAAATGAAGCACTCGCTAAAATCAGTGCAACGGATTCATAGTGGTCACTCCAAACCACAACTTCCACAATGAGAGTGAAAGCGGTCCAAAGCGAAAACACTGAAGCTTCCATTTGGTAGTTAGGGTCATGGTTCTCATTGGTCGCTCTGATTCTCAACGGCGGCGATGAGCGCTGTCAAGATTCAGACAGACCGTTCACAACATCCTCAGCGTTGAAATTAGAACTACAGGATCAGAGCGGTCGCTCTGAAGCTGTATCGGCATGGCCGGAGCTTACTAGATGTATGTGCTCCCTACAGTGATGAGAGGCATCTCTGATCCTGTAACATCTCTTTCAACATTACGGAGGTTTAGGGCGGTCGCTCCGAACTCATTCGAATGGCTCCCTGAAGTGAGCATCCGATGTGATAACATCTTCGCGTAGATCGGGTACAGTGAGTCCAGTACCTCTGACCGATGAATTGAATGATTCATCTGGGAAGACTATAGAGAATAGAAGGGCATAGAACCTAGGTTCTGATCATTTCACATTGTACCATAGGATCCAGTGAAACCGATCGATTAGTAGAGTAAAGCCGCTGTGAAATTTAATTGAAACCCAATTAAATAGCAGGATACCAAGCCCATACACTAGATATCTCTCACGGTCAATGGTATAGAATTGTCTATAAGCAGACCGATGTGAACGTCTACACTGAATAGGTCGTGGATCCAGATCAGTTCAGAGCGGTCGCTCTGAACTAATCGAAGGGCTAGAACCCCAGTAATACGGGGTCGCTATGAAGATTGCAATTTTAAGCGGCCTGTCTGATTCTGAGCGGTCGGTCTGATTTGATTCATGTGGGCAGTGACATGGAGTCCTTCCTCGAGAGCAAGCCACCTCTCACGGGCTACATTACACAAATACCGCCTGAGCGGCTAATGGAGTCGTGGAAGGCCCACGTTGAAGGGAAAATTCCGCTGACCTTCATTGCAACCAGAGCATTGTGGACCGTGGAGATGACTTACCTTCACGGCTCCCTGATATTTAATTTAGAATTGGGGTTCACAAAACTGGGAGGGCCTAGATGGAAATCCTTTAAGAACTTGGTAGTCATTAACATTACTGTGATGCGAGAGGCCGTTCTCGTCGACGTAGTGAATTCGTGCAACAATGCTCTGGGAGTAGTCATCATCCGCGTAGAGGACGAGATGATTTTCTGCCATGAGCGCCTCATCAAAAATTATGACCGGGTTCCGCATGTGTTCCAAATCCTCATGCTGGACATACAAGCTAGGTGCGAAGCGCACTCTGGGGACTTCGTGAAGACCGCACGGGTCGCGAGCGCGTATCTCACTAATGCAAACACCTTATACGTGTCGTCGCTGACTAGTAGTAACGCATCACAGGGAGTAGGGAACGTCGACATGGATGCGCAAGGGCGAACCCAGAAGAAAAAAGCGGTCGCGTCCGCCTCGGTGCCTACCAACCGTTCCCATCCGCCAGCAGCGTCAGCGCTGCCAGGGTCCGCAGGCATGACAACTCATGCGCCGGCTGAACCTGCACGGTCTGCTCCCGCAACGGTGGCGCCACAGACGACTCCATCCCGATCCCCTCCGTCCCGGCCCACTCCACCTAGCACGGGAGTACCAGAGCGTCCCAGGCCCACGGCACGGGACAAACAAAAGTCACGGAAGAGGAAGTCCGCACCCGTCGCCACCGGTGACCACTCGGCCTCACAAGATGAAGGGGCGTCCCGCTTTCACAAGACACGACGGACCTTGCATGATGTGGAAGAGGGTGAAGGTGCCCCAAGCGCATCCACGCAGAGCGCCTTCCCGGAGTCCACCGATTTATCCGAAGAGGAGGCACAGAAGGTGGCATTCAAGAAGGTGAATGGCCACTGGGTTCACAACCCGGTGACCTTGCCGTTCGATGAGAAAGCTGTTCCAGATAAGCTGTTTGTGGATCTGGAGATCAAGAAGGAGCCCAAGCGCAGCGAAGAAGAGGATGCCCGGAAACGCCTCAAGGCCGAGGCAGTGGCGAACAAGAAGTTCAAGGAGTTGTCCGCCTACATGTACATTTTCGGACGGGGCAACTTCTTCGAGCTGGACCTCGAGGACATGACAAGTGCGGACGAGACGTCGGGAATGATCTTCAGGCCACTGGAGAAGAAGGGTGTCCTAGCCGTCCTCGACCGCATGGTGAAGGTCAACTTCACCAAGCAAATCCTGACCGTCATGCCGGACACGCCAGAGAGGCCTACCTGTTGGGCGGATTGCATCAAGGCCTTCCCACTGAAAATTATCAACGGCCAGCATACGTGGAAGGCTGCGACCGAAATCATTTCAGGGACAGCATCCGTCGACGATGAGGCGGTCAAGAAGCGGGTGCAAAAGTGGACTTGTGAGATCGTCTGGTCCAAAAACAAGGACCACCTGCACGCGCTCTCCTGCAAGTGCAATGACGGGAACGTCACCGGCCCGTACCTGTCGTCGCTCCCTGCCACGATCCGCCATTGCCGATATCTGTGGGACAACGCGCGGAGACCAACCCAATTCCGGAAGAACACGAGGCAGGCGGACAAAGGAGACGAATTCAAGGCCTACGAGGTATGTCTCCTCCACTTGGTCAGTTTAGATCGCCCGCTCTGATCTGTGATACAATAGATCTTGTCGAGTCCACGTTCATGTTGTTCCAATGCCTTGGACAATGGCACAATCGTGTCACATTGTTCCACCGTAATGGAATGAATCCAAGCCACTTCAGAGCGACCGCTCTGAACTTTCATATTGTATACCTAGGATGCTGTCCTTCAGATCCATTCAAATTGGCTTAGTGCGGGAGGTCTGATGCATGTTCTCAGAGTTGTGATCCTCTAACCTAGTCAGTTGCGGTGTGCAGGACTTCCGAGACAAGGCAGAACAGAGCTTCGAGTCCACCGGACTCCTCAAGCCGCTGTCTGGAAACCGAAGAACGTACGACTTGGATAAGATGGGGGAGAGGAAAATCATCATGGCCTCGGAGGAAACTTGGTCGGCTTGGCTGAAGGTCTTTGAAGCTCACGAGCAAGGCACGCTGCACGACATGGACACGGGCGGTCCATTCAATGAAGCGGTGAGCAAGGACGGGAACGCCAAGGTGTACAAGTTCCAACCCATCACGAATAATATGATGAAGGCCTTGCTCGGAATGGAAGATGACGCCGTCGGCGAGCTGGCCCAAAAAATCCTGGACGTGCCGCCCAAGGTGTATCTCAACAAAAGACCGACGGTCTGGACGTCGGCCATTCCTTTCCTCATGTGGTGCACAAACAAGAAGCACAAGATGCAACTGGCAAAGGAGATTGTCGACAAGGCCGACACCTTCGGCATCGAGGAGGCCAAGGGCGTATTTCCCGAGCCGGGAGACATGAATGTCAAGGCTTGGCGGAATCTGAAGACCGCGTTGTGCATCGGTGGCTTCCACATGTGGCATCTCATAAGCCTCGGTTTGGATTGGGTGAAGTCCCAGTGCCGGTCAGGGAGGACAGTGGAGAAGCCCAAGAAGCCATTCCTGGCGGCGTTGGATCAGGTCGTGCAAAATGCCGACCGATGCGAGAAGGTCAGGAAGTGCTCCCGAGCCACCGTCTGCCGATGGATACGAAGCGAGAAGCACTTCGACCCACAGCTGTACGTGCATAAGAATGGGGCGTGGTCACCGTATCGATCGGAAACTGGAGCCGCGAAGACGGAGTACTGCGAGGTCGGCATTATTGACTTCCGACTATTTCCGAAGGTGGAAGGCATGGAGGTCACTTCCGGGCACGCGAAAATCATGGAGGAAGTGAGGGAGGTCTCCAACTCCACTATGTCGAAGACCGTGCACACGTGGATGTTCATCTTCAACTCGAAGCGGGCGGCTGCGGTGGACAGATTGGCGACGGAGCTCTTCCCGTCCTATTCACTTAGGCGGGAATGTGACTACGTGATCTGCAAGGGAGAGCCGACCTTCAAGGAGAGGAACAGGGACAAGGTCATGTACTTGCAGCGGAGTGCCAAGAGCTTCATGAACTCCAAGTTGGTGGACGCTAAGGGCAAGGTGCCCAAATTGTCCAAGGACGAGGACAACGACCTCATAGCCACGGATCCCATGTATAAGACTCGGGAGGTCTGCCGCCACGATTTCCCTCGGATCTTGTCCAAGCGCGAGCTACGGTACGACGTGTACTTGCGCTTCATCGACAAGTTCTGCAGGGATCAAGGGACGGTCATGCTCGTCTTCGCTGGAGTGAAAGCAGTCTCGGCATGCACGGTAATGATTTCACCACTCGTGTTTTTTTTCTTTGCAGGGGCTATATGGTCCAGAAGAATAGATATTCCACATTCACGTTTTGTCCTTTCACTAACACTGTGTCCTGCAGATGTTGTGTCGCAGTTCCGTCTCCTTCATGATCTCCACCGAGAAAGCCCTTCTCCTCCATTCCGTGCATCAACGAATTGGTGCAGAAATGTGGCCTCATGTCTTCGTGCCGGGCTACACCCTCAAGTACGACTACGACGGGCAGTCCCCGACGCAGAGGTGTCGACCGACCATAGAGGAGGAGCCCGCACCAACCAAAGAGGAAGCCATGTCGGACGAGGCGTTGGACATCGTCGATGCCGGGCATGTGGACGCGGAACACCCCGTCGAGGATGAAGAAGCGGACAAGGGGGGAGAAGAGGACAAAGGAGAAGAGGAAGGGGAGGACAAAGAAGATCTACTTGATCGAAGGGGAGAAGATCTTCATCAAAGGGGGGCAATATTGGAGGAAGTGGAGGGGCTCGAAGATGATGATGATGATGATGATGACGAGGATGAAGAAGAGGACGAGGACGAGGAAGATGATCTAGACGAAGACGTATTGGATGATCGAACGCTCGACCGTGACGAAGAAATCATAGGGAAATCGTCACAAAACCGTATGGACAGCGAGGCAACGGTACAGTCTGAGGAGGCTGCCATCAGATCGGCGGGTGCTCCTCGTAACGATCAGACTGTGCGATCTGATCACGCGTCTCCCACTGCAGCAGTTCAGAGCGGGCGGTCTGATTCAGTCCCTTCCTTGTCTCCCACTTCTCCATCCTCCCATCCACACCTTCGAACTCTACGTTTCGATTCTCCTCCAGCAAGAGTTCCGGAGCTGCAGAGGGCCCAGGCCGATCCTGCCTCACCCCTATCGAGTCGTAGTCATCCTCGCCTCCAAGAGGTTCAGACCGTGCGGTCTGAAGTGAGCGGCCCCATCTTCAAAACTCCCGCTCCGCGTACATCCACAAGCCCATCTTTCAGTGCGGGCACTTCTCGTGAGTGCTCTCCTCCTGCCCTTCCCAGGATGCAGATCGAGGATCTCCAGACGGAGTTGGACGATCTCAAGGCGAGACTCTCTGAAGAGCAGCGGGTGGAGCTGGAGAATGTCCGATCCAACGTCGGAGACTACTCCACCGAACCTGCGCGGGGATCGATGGATGAAAAAATTGCCAAGGTCAAGGACGCCCTTCGGGAGTTGAAGTGTGCTCAACCCCCACTGGATGCCGATGGAGTGAGCAAGCTCATCACGGTGCATGTCGCCGTTGATACCTTGCGGTCGCAACTGCCTCCCGCCGGCCCCGAGGAACTCGTTCTCTTGGCTCATGTGCGGGCCATGAAGCAGAAGCTCAATTTGGCTCTCCAGAATGCCAAGGAGAACCCAATTGACCTTGACGACGTGGATGAGGAGGATCTGAATATGCGGCTCTCCACGGCGAAGGAGAACAGGGAGGAGTACAGCCAGATGGTCAAGGCTGCCACCCAAGGGGGGGATTGCACTTCGTCAGACGCGGAGACCGCATCTGGAGGTGGAACGGCCGCACCTCAGGCGTCGGGGAGCTCGGACGTGGGGAGGAAGGAGACGAAGCCCGACACCATGGACAAGAAGGCGGGCCTCAACCTCGCGTACATCGAGATGATGTCCGAGCGATACAAGAGGAAGCATTCCGTGGTGGTCGAGAAGTGTGCCGAGACCATCGAGGCCCTCCAGAAAGAGAGAGAGGAGAAGGAGCGGCTGGAGCAGGAAAAGAAGGCCAAGCGCAAGGCCAAGAAAGCGGAGAGGGACCGCGAGCTCGCCGAGAAGGAGAGGCAGTTGGAGGAGCAGAGGAGGCAGCAAGCGGAGAAGGATAGGCAGTACGAGGAGGACAGGAGGCGCGATCGGGAGATGCTGAAGATGATGAACGAGCGCTTCGAGATGTTCACCTCGGCGATGCCCAAGGCACCTCCCACACCCGTCACTCCCACGGCCCATCCTGCCAGCGAAATCCAGAACCTCTCTGGAGTGTCCACCACCAACTCCGCTTCCGCGACGGCCACAGCGGCGTCGGGCCTGCAATTGCTGGGGACCGTGGAGCCTGCAACTATTTCGGTGAGTGTCACTCGCGACCCAGACTACGATGACTTGGCCCTCAGTCAGTTTCCGTTTATTCATATCCCTGAACCCATGCATCGTCCCAGCATCGTCGACGATGATCCTTACGACCTGGACGTTCAATTGGGGGATATGGAGGCCTCGTTCACTAACTTGACTCAACAGTATGCTCCTCTGCAGGCAGCAGTTGCTCCACCGCAGCCCCAGGTGACGCGAGATGATCAAGCCCCGGTGGACTCGCCGGCCAAGGACGACGAGGCTCCCGCGGTGGGTAACCCCTACACATAGCTCCCATCTTTGTAGTTAGTCGTAGTGGTGTGGACGCTATGTTAGGGTGTTACGTCGGGACGATCGAAGATCATCTCGACGAGTCTGTCTTGAGTCTGTTCAGCCGCAAGACCGGGGGTCTGGGGACTCTCGTTTTGGTTAGGATTGTAGTGGTCCTGTTAGGTGTAGACTACTAGACTTGGACGTGACCACTGAACCTCTGCATTCACCGTTCAGTTTGTACAAACTTTGTATTCCACTTGTAATATATTGGGTGCTTTTCTTTATACATAACTCTTGTTTCGTTGAAATGCTCTATGGGATTTGTCTCCGACTACTTCTGGACGTTGTAGTTACGCCCTTTGCATTTTCGGTTCAGGTTGTCGATGCTCTCGCACGTGACAACGAGGCTCCGTTGTCCCCACTTCCCGTTTCGGCCCCGAGGAATGATGAAGTCCTACCTGCCATCTCCATGGAAGTCGGCTCTCCTGCTGTTGCTGTTGTCGAGGTCGTCCCTCCCGTCAACTTGGAAGTCGCCACTCCGATGCCTCAAAACTTAGTGCCTCCTTCCCTCGTAGACGTCCATGCTCCCGCTGTCGATGAGGTCGCCACTCCAGTACCTATGAAGATGGTGCCTCCCTCCCTCGCAGATGTCGACACTCTCGCTGTCCTGGCGCCACCGGCACCACCTCCTCTCGCGGCCACCACTCCCACGGATGTAAGAAAGGTGAGACTCCATATCCTTGCAACCCTATGCTCGTTGTCTCTGTCCAGCACTCGCTTGGATAGCTTGTAGGAAGTGCAAATCTGATTCACGTTAGAACTAGGATCTTCATAGAGAGGGGGTTGTTGTCTCTCTCTTAGCAAGGCAAAGTTTGAGGAGTCGCATGTTCATTTTTGTGGACTTCATTTCTCCATAAAGAAGAGGACTTTGAGCCCGGGATTTCGCATACGCAGGCTCTACTGCCGGTGTCCGCGACGGCGCCCCCTGTCGCTTTGCCTGTGTATAGTTATTTCGTCCTTCTGGAGTTGGAAGGGGTCCTCGCCCAAATTGAGGACGTTGGGCGCGTCCAGCCAACTCCCTCGACCACGAAGGCGAAGCCCTCGAAGGAGGATTACCACCCTCGACGGCGCCACGTCTTCGGCAAATACACGATGCATTGCCGTCCCGACTTGCACCGCTTCCTCACGGGCTTGACGAATCGATTTTACGTCTCCGTCTGGACTCGGCTGCCCGCCGTCGTTGCCAAACCCATGGTCGATTTCCTCTTTCGCGACTTCGACCGCACTTACATGCGGGTCCTCGCGCTGGAGAACTGCACCTCGATTATCGAGAGGCGGCCGTGGTGGGAGTGTAGGTGCCCGCCCTTGCCGTCCCTTCCCGACCCACCCTGCCCGAGGCACCCCGCCCATATCTCATGCGATCCTACTATCGACGTGAACACCTACGTGCAGTTCCCCGACCATCCGGAGGGGCAGCTGCGACTGAAGGTGTTGCACAAGGTTGTGTGGGACACCGAGACGTTCGTCACCAAGAACTTCCGGGCCAATTCGTCCAATACCCTCCTCATCGATTCCTCTCCGGAGAGCAGCATCCTGAACCCTGTGCACAACGCCGTGTTTCCCTTGTCGTATGTGGGCAGTGAACACGATTCCACTCTCTTGGGGACTGTGCGCCCGTATCTCGAAGGCCTGCTCGCATCCGGGCTTAGCGTGTCGCAATACGTGTCTCAGAACGCACTCTTCGGACACCTCACGATACCCTTGAGACAGACATATCTGGGACTGCGCGTTCGCGTGTTAGCGCCGTGGCAGGACAGGCACCTCGTGCTGGAATATCCGGACTTTGTCGGCAAATACACTAGAGAAGGGGACGATTATTTCACCCGACAAAGAGGGAAGAGGAAGCCCAAAATAAAATCTGATGCCCACACAAAAACTTGATGCGTGTGCAGGGGCGCCGACGCGTTCACGCTCTGGGCGGGCATGCTACCGCCGCCGATTCCCGAATGGGAACCGGACGCGGCAAGCGGCGACGGATGCAGATGACGGAAGGGGTGGGCTCCTCCGACGGTTGCATGACCCCCGACGAGGCGGGCCAGGACGTCACGTCCGCTCGAATTTAAATGGAGGACGCGGTCGGCGGGCGCATGGAGATGCGACGGGCTGCACATATTGTAAGGTGGGCTCATCAATAGCTAATGGGGATGGCCGAATTCAGGTACGCAAGGCCCGACCGGTGACTTTGATGGAGAAATAATTTTTTCCCACCCTACCCTATGATGTAGTCTAGGATGGGGAGAAATTATTTCTCCATCGAACACTCTGTTGCGCTCCATTTCCACTCTGAACATGTCCTGGGCTTATTTATGCCGTCATTGAACGGCCACTCTTGTCCGACGGACCCTCACGGTTGGCTTGTTGTGCAGGATCCTGGGTGCACCATTCACATTTGCGGAGTCGACCTCCTCCCAAAGCAGCCCACACAACGAATGAGCAAATCGATGTGGAGGTTCGAATGCCACTACAAGCGGTTCAGACCGCCCGCTCTAAACCGGGGCTGACATCCTCGACTCATTTGCGGAGGTCAAGATGGAAGGTTGCGCGGAGCTTCCGCCTTGGATGTAGAATGTAGTTGAGCTATGGAACTGTAGATGAATATTGGATTCTAAAATCATTTTCATTTGATCATTCTTCTCTACAATACACTCTAGTGCACCCCCCACATTGAATATAGAAATAAGAATATCCACGTTGTTATGAATAGTTTGGCTTCCCCATCGCTACATAGCATAGCACTCTTTCCCAAAGCATAGTGTCATTGGTATCATTGTAGCAAATCGGCCCCCTCTCAAATTGCATCATCGGGGCTCTTGCAAATAACAAGAAGCATCTACGGATCACCATTAATTTCTCCAATGCCAGCAGGCATCTATTGTCAATCATGTCGTTGCGAGATCCATGCAGGGCACTATGAGAACCTCGGACACACGCTCGTCAATTGCGGCGCCGACCAATTCTGACGCTGTCTATGTGCGAGATGGATCATTGTTAAATTTGTGGCTTGTGTGGTGAAGAAGCGGGAACAATGACAAGCCATCCACATTCCTATCGGGAATATTCATAGGGGTAGTTAGCTTTCTCTTTCAAGATTCCGTGGTCACGCATAACTGCAAGCCCTCTACATATGGATGGGTGCGGCATTGACAGAGTGGATGTAGTGTTCATGGAGCTCGTTTGTGCACAGTGAGCAAGTTCTGAGATAGATCGATCCTCCTACCATTACCGCCAATAGTACATCAGGTCCAATCGAGCTGACGGACGCGAAGGGAAGTGGCATAGAAAATGGATGACGGTCGCTCCTACCATCCCATCTTGAATAATATACGGTTCGGGCGTGCCCTTGACTACCCTCCGTCATGCAAAGGAGCTCTGTCAACTCTGCATCCACTCTGTCAATGCGGCACCCATCCGTATCTAGAGGGCCCGCAATTATGCGCGACTACGGAATCTTAAAAGATAAAGCGAACTTCCCCTATGAATATTCCTGATAGGAATGTGGATGGCCTGTCATTGTTTCCGCTTCTTCACCACACAAGCCACAAATTTAACAATGGTCCATTGGGCACAAAGGCAATGCCAACATTGGTTCGCGTTGCTGTTGACCAGCATTTGATCGTGGACTTTACAGTGCCCTGTAGAGTCTTCTCAACAACATGCTTGGCAAATAGATACTTGCTGGTGTTGATCAAGCGGAAGACTCCCCACACGTGCGAGGATACGATCGAATGAAGAGGCGCGGTCGAAAAAATGCCGAGTGCAAATTTGCGGACCCTCCATCTTATCATATGGCAAGCTACTGGGCATTGGAAAGCTATGGGTCACCGTGCAAGCTTTGGCCAAAGAAGGTAGGGATGGTCAGACCTCCTTTTCAAGAGGGCACCTCTCCTTCCTCGTCCCTCTCTTCCTTCCTTCCTTTTTGGAAAAGAAAGTCACTGCACCATGTATTTTGAGGGGAAGCTAGGAATGATGTAAACAATGGTGGATCCCTCCGAGAAATCCATATTCAAATTGAATAAAGTATTTGTTCTTCAAACCAAAACCGTGTTTTTGTTGGCATGCACGCACGTTGATTTTAATATATCACGTTATTCACATATCACGTTATTCAGTGCATATCAAATCAAGAAGGCCATCCGTTGGAGTGGTATTCGATGCACTACAAGAGAAAGTGTCTGAATTGTCTAAACTTGTCAATTTTCTGTCAATTAGGACTAGTTGATTCAAGTCAGTTTCTGTCAATTAGGACTAGTTGATTCAGACCCGTTTCTGTCAATTTGGCCACTTTCTCTTGTACTGATGAAATTGAAACAAAAGGATTAGACAAGTTGTAGGGGATCCCTCCATTGGGGAAATTGTGATAGGCAAGTGACCGCGTACATGCTAGTTTCTATGTGAAGGAAGTAGCAAGTTGGCAATCAAATTCTATGGTCTGTTGCAATCTTTTCGAAAATCTAATTCTTCCAAGGACTTTGCTCCCATGTACATTTGGCTACGCAAACTTCTTAGTGGCGATGGAGGAAATTGCAGCAAGTTCCGTGAACGATGCTGTCCACTAAGGTAGGTGGATGGAATTCCAACCCTCTTCTTCAGACCGTCCCCTAGCTGGCTTTAAAATGGACCTTAAGAGGTTCGTAAATAGGTAATCAATGTTCCTTGGATGATGAAAAAGAGGTTTATCATTTATCAATTATTTGTTCATACTTTGATAGGGGACATGATTAGAGCCAATGTGGGTCCATTTCTGAAAACATGTGTGCATTCCGAAAGAAAATGCACTCAAACTTTGAATGTTAATATCTTTTAATCCATATGGTCAAACTTCATGAAATTGTTACCACGTGATCTCATATAAGTAAAGTACAAGATCCTATGGTTAGATTTTCTTAAAACTATTTTTTTTGGTGCCTTGGATGAATTGAGCAAAAATGGCAGTTTCGAGTGTTTTTGGACCAGAAATAGGCCTTGGCACTTTAGGAGTTTGGTTTAGTACACATCACATTCAGGAACCTTGTCTACTATATTTTTGCATGCTACAGTGCTTGTTTTCAGACTGCACGTGTGTAGGTTTTGCAAGGCCTAGGGATCATAAATAGGTACCTACGGCAGAATTCTTTGAAAATTCATAAGTAATTCATAAATGCTCTGAAAAATATGAAACCACTTGGGTTAAATTCCAAATCAAATTTTCTTCAAGTGAAAAATAAAGTAAACTAATTTCAGGCATCTAAAGACCATTAAGAAGGCCGACCATCCCGTAAAGGGTCGCTTCATGAGCCCCCTACCTTAAACTGACCCTCAATGCCATCTTCCTTTGAGACTGTGGAGTGACTGGAGTCTAGTTAAGACCTCAGACTAATGAATTGCCCAAAAAGAATCCCGCATTGCACTGTCTCTTTGGCTTTCATATTTTCCAATAGGCGAAAATGCTTGAGTCTTCTATTGTATGATCCTCCATCATGAACTCAATCTGAGCTTCCCAGTCGGGGAGGGGCCCCATTCCATCCCATGAGCGCTAAACAAACAATACAATATGCACTTCAAGAACCCTGCAAGCCGCATCTCAACAAGTTTCCGGTCTTCTTGGCTACCGGAAAACCGCCATTTCAATGGAATTTCGCCATTTTAACGAAATTGCCCATTTATAATAATAAGTTCATTGGTAGCACAGGTCGATGCATGGCGGAAAGTTGGGGCATGTATGGGAATTTGTGTTGTTTGCTTCAATTCTCACTTTGATCTGATGCAATTTGATCTGTTTTATATATATATATATATATATTTCCCACTGCAGACAGTAATGGATTCTTCGGGTTTGAGTGAGACTTTGTGCCCAGGATTTAATGAGATGTATTCTACAGCTAGTGAAGGACGTACTCGTGACTTAATGAATTAGGCTTTCAATGCATGCTAAATGTGGAGGAGGATGTGGCGATTAATTTAACATGTAACGGAGTATTGAGCTCATTACATGCAGCAGTAAGCTTAGAATTGCAAGCACTAGCTTATTTCAATCAGTTGCTCTAGGTCACTGCCAGCACTCAATACATTCAAGTACTTTCTAGAATTTGTAGAATTCCAGTTTAGTAGTCAGACTTGCATGTAATAAGATTTTCAATTGTAACTTTGCACCCCATTGCAGAGAGTTGCAATTGGGGCATGCATGGGAATTGGAGGAAGCTGTGTGCTGCAATTCTCACTTCAATCGATCTGTTGCAATTTGACCTGCAATTCTCCCAGACACACAAATAACGGATTGGTTTAAGATATGGAGTTCAGAATTAATTAATGAGATGTATTCTACAGCTAGTGAAGTATGGGACTTAGGCTTTTCAATTCATGCTAAATGGAGATGTTTACTGTTTTGGGGGACTGGTCTTGGAAGTACCTAGTACGCGTGTGTGGAAATGGAAATTTCAATTTGAGACCTATTTTCTTACTGTCCAGAATTTTAGATTGATTTGAATTAGTGTGGTTGTGAAACTTAACCTTGGAAAGACAAAACCTACTGGATATAAGGTACTTCTCAAAAAATGATTCAATTTTTGAACCAATTGGTACATTCTTCATTTTCTCATTAATCTTGAAAGAATGAAAGCCATCTAGTGACCACAAATGGGCTGTTTGCAATGGTTTATTGTCATTAATTTGCAATGGTATTTTAACACAATAATTTAATTTAATTGTTATATAATAGTGAACGACTTTGTAGTGCTTACAATTACTATGCTTGTGCATTGATTTTGCAATGGTTTACCAATGGTCATTTGCAATTCATTTGGTGATCAAATGTTCCTTTGTGCTTTCCTTGTAATGGTTTTCCGGTTCTACTATTTTGTATGGTTTTGCAATAGAATTCAAGTAAGTAATTGCAATGGTTTGGTGCTTTTTGAAATTATAGAAGATTAAACAAGATGAAATACACCAAAATCAATTTTTCTTGGACATTTAGAATTGTAGGTAGAATAGGCATATTTCAACATTTTGATTTTTAATAAATTCAATAGCAAAATAAATATAAGGTAAAAATTGACAATTTGTGAGGACATGATGGTGGTGAGATTTCACCAAAAAGATGAACTCGAAACCATCTTCAATATTCAAAGGTGTACTATAGAGCCCTTTTTAGGCCTATTTATAGGAATGTGAAAGACATAAAATAATGTATTTTCTTTTGCCCTTCATATAGAACATACCCCATTAGTAAAGAAATAGACCACCAAAATTTTATTTCTAGTGTATCAAATTTGGATACTCCCCACTACTAAAAACAAACAATCTTGAAAGTGTGAAAAATTAGAGAAATTGAATTTTAAACATAAAATGATTTTTAATTTTTAAAAAAAAAAATACAATTAAAATCCAAACATTTAGAAATATATTTTTTATTTTTGACATTGGATATAAAATTTAAAAGTTATAGCTTGGATAAAAACCAATTTGGCAAAACCCTACCAAAATCATTTGGTCTTTCTTGCAATCACCCAAGTTTTAATACTCAATTTCAAATGACCTTGTGGTCAATTTGAAGTTGCAACAAAAAATGGAATTTTGAATCTCTCCAATTGAAATTGAAATTTTCCAAAGACTTTAATTAAAAACTTTGTTCCTTCTTCAATCTACTATGAATTGGGATTTAAAAAGCACTCTTTTTCTTGTGGTGTATTTTGAAGTCTATGTTTGGTGTCCATAAATTAAATTAAGTTCATTGTCTACATTTTCTTTGTACCATTTTCCTAAAGTTTCTTAGAGTAACTAATGATATTTGGATAGTTTTTAAGGAAAAAATTTATTTATAAATTCAATTATTTTTTATGGAATGTAAATATTTGAAAAATAAAAATATATTTTTAACTAATTTGGAAGCATTGAAAACTAGTGTTTATAAAAATAGAATTAAAGTACTAAGTTGGTATGTTCAAGAACTGAATGTTTTTTTTATAGATCCTCTATAAACAAATGAAGCTTGCTGATGATTCTAATTTGAAGAAGTAGAAAATATTTTGTTATTATGATGCTCCTTTATGAATTTGCGAAAAAAAGAATGGAATCAAAATGGACCACTAAAAGGTGAATGATATTTGAGGAACACAATTCCATTAAAAATTTTGTGACGATGATTTTTATTGTTGATTTGTGTAACTTTTTAGTTTTTCAAGTGGTTTTGCTTTTGTGTTATATGTGTTGTAGGAGGGTGGTGGTGGTCTACAAAATTGCAATAGTGAAAATTGAAAAACTTAATGCTTATCCAAGCTAACTTGCATCTTGCATAAAATTATAAATGACAATGTCTACAAATAGAAAGAAATTTGCTCAATTACAACTATGTGCAAGGTACATTGCATCCCTTGCTTTGGCATGCCATTAATATTTTTTTCATACAAAATTACATGGTTGATTTGAAAAATTATTAGCCACCTTTTGATAACAAACTAAATTTAATATCAAGGAATTATCACACTTGCATGATTGATACACATTAGGGAGATAAATCTTATTTGATTTATATTTATTCAATTTCTCTATTTGTAATGGAGAAGGACAAGAATAGTTTATTTTAGACTTGCAAAAGTTGGTGCATGCACTTCCAAAAATAGAGACTAAATTAATAAGTTTAGTCTTTAAATCTATGTAACTAGAGTTGTTCAAGTCACACTATGTAACAATGTCAAGATGTCATGATGGATGATGGGATCCAAACTCAAACTAAATCCATCATGATGGAATATATTAACTATTTGGATGAAATATTATATAATTATCTAGAAAGAACAACAAAAATTAAATAAACATATTTAAAAACAATGATACATTTGATTTTCCATCCATAATTATTATAAAATAGTGAAAAATAAGTTCTAAATTGTTTAGAATCAAAAGTTTAGAATTTAGGGTTATCAAGATTTTGAAAGAATCTTAAAGTGTTATAATGCATCACAATGGATGTGACTTGACATCATGATATGAAAACTCTAGGGCTTGACTATCATGATAAACAACCTTGCATATAATCATGGAAGTTGCATCCAACATTCTAAATTTGATTTTTGACAACTAAATTGATTGCTTATATTTTAAAATTCAAATGTATCTTCTAAATAGGTTCAATCTACAATTAGTCATTCTATGATTCAAAATTTGAGTATATCGTCTTTAGCCCTTTAGTATTGACGCAAGGAATTATGGGCTACATGGAATAGATAAAAAAAACTTGAGGAATGCTAATAATATAAACATGCATTCCACATACCAAATCTACAATTGCATAGTTATATTTAGGGTGAAGCTAGGCATGAGCCAAATTATATGTAAATGGATGCATGGTGGGTTAGTTTATAGACTTGTGGAATGCTTTGGACATTTAGTATTCTCTAAGTTGCAAAGTAATTATGATGCCAATTGAATGTGAATTGTAGCCAAACCATCTCCTAATAAAATGCTTGCCATAATTTCATAACATTGAAGATTAAGTTGAAATATTACCAATAAAACTAGATTAAAATACAAAACTTTTTCAACAATTTTCATTGAAAATAGACATACTATGAGTGAGAAAGCAACCTCCAAAGTCTACTAATTTAATAAAACCAAATGCAAAACAAAAAGTATTAAATAAAAACTTACACCTAGTATATTCAAATAAGCCTATAAAAGGTACAATGACAAAAGTCTTTGACCACAAACATGACGTTCAAGATTTGATTTCTTTTACATCCACCCATCCATTTGGTGGGGTTGTCTAAGCGGCCTGTCTATGTGGGGTTTTTTTGTTTGATGATCGGTGATGTAGTACCTACCACGGGGATTGTCTAAGTGGCCTACCTTTGTGGCTTTTTTTGTTTGATAATTGGTAATGTAGTACTTGCCACAGGGATTGCTGCCACAAGGGTGCCTAAGTGACCTACCTACACGGATTTTTTTGTTTGATAATTGGTGATGTAGTACCTAATACATGGGTTGCCTAAGTGGCCTACCTTTATGGGGTTTTTTGTTTGATGATTGGTGATGTAGTATCTACCATGGGGGTTGCCTAAGTGGCCTGCCTACGTGGGGTTTTTTGTTTGACGATTGGTGATGGAGTACCTACCACAAGGATTGCCTAAGTGGCCTACCTTTGTGGCTTTTTTTGTTTGATGATTGGTGATGGAGTACTTGCCACGGGGGTTGCCTAAGTGGCCTACTTTCATGGCCTTTTTTGTTTGATAATTGGTGATATGGTACCTACCACAAGAATTGCCTAAGTGGCCTGCTTTCATGGCTTTTTCTGTTTGATAATTGGTGATGTAGTACCTTCCACAAGGATTGCCTAAGTGGCTTACCTTCGTGGCTTTCTTTGTTTTATGATTGGTGATGTAGTACCTACCATAGGGGTTGCCTATTAAGTGGCCTATCTTTGTGGCTTTTTTGTTTGATAATTGGCAATGTAGTACCTACCACATGGTTTACCTAAGTGGCCTACTTTCATGGGTTTTTTGTTTGATGATTGGTGATGGAGTACCCGCCACGTGTTGGCTTTCAATTAGTTGGTATCATCAAATGTTTTGTTTATATATTGTTGCACTTGAACAAATTAATAAAAATATCAACAAATTTTAATTGGACACTATCCAATTCAACATATAAAAATTGACATTTTTTTGTCCATTTTTTATTGATTTGGTTACAAATTTCCTAGTAGTAACAATCTTGTCATGTTAATATTGGCTTGACGAAAGACATAGAAAGCAACTTTATACACATATTAACTTCTACATCTCCCTCTCTATTGTTTCTACCATCACCTTGTCTCTCTCGAAAAAACATGCCAAAGGATCTCAGCAAAAGCTATATTCAATCCTAGCACAATATTGGTGCTCCTCTGTCCACTATCACTTTTGCAATTGTCTTAGCATTGAATTATAATTGTTTATTATAAATACAGTGCAATCACATCTAAAATAATTATAGTACAATTGATATGCAATTTTTTTACAATCATTTTAGTCAACAATTTTCCTTTGCAACTATTCTACAATTAAACCATAGTTGCAATTCAATTGTATTTCTTGACAAACTACAACTCACCTTCCAATAAGGCAATTTGAAAACAATGCTAGTTTGCTTCACTCCAAGCAATTTGGATGGATCCTTTAGAGCACTTTTGCTATTCCCCATTGCTTCCCAAGCCTTATAAGGTAATTGTAAGAAATTTTTGTTTTTTTATTTTGTCCTTTTAGCCTTGGATAGGTGGTTTTTTGCTCATAATTTTTGTGTCTTGTGTCTTATGAAATTTGAAGTAAAAGTACATGTAGTTGTAGACATTGAATATTTTTTCATGGAATACAAGGACTTTTACTAAAGTTACATAAGCCTACAAAGAAATTTTAAAAAACATTAAAGTACCCATTGTTTACATGTACTCAAGCAAACATAGAGAACGCAATTATTTTTTCAAAGATGCAAATGGTTGAAAAGGATCACCTTTAAGTTAGGAAAAATGCTTACAATTATAGGCTATTTTAAGACAAAAATAATAGATTTTTCTTGCACAACTTTATAGTAATCAACAAATATGAGTTATTTTTCCAAAGACACAACTTTAGACTTTCCATATGCTTCCAATCACTTGTCAAAGTGAAATTTTACATGTTTTAAGTAATCACAATGATTAGTATCATGCAACTACTTGTAAGTTTGTGAGCATTTTATCTCCACCTTTGAGATAAAATGGGCACAATTGGGTCAAGGTTGCTAGCAAGCGAGCTTATGAGCCTAAATTTTTTTTATTAAAAACAAAAGATTGAAGGACTTATGACCATGAATGTAGGTAATATTGAAGTTTGAAAATTTTAAGGTAAGTTTTTGAAAAGTTATGTTAGAATCAAACATTTTCTTAAATCTTCTTTGCCACAACCGATGTGCTCAATTTGGGTACAAACTACACAATGCAAAATTTGAAGAAAAATAACACACACTAAAGATATAGCCATAAAACATTCAAATTCAATTTTTTAATGAAAATCAACACATAATAATTCAACTCATGAGATATATTAATCTTATAAGTCTAAGTTGTAGTGAATTAGGTTGTGCAATCTTCAATTGTAGATGAATCTAAAGTCTCTCTACCCATGGATGTTGGTCCATCTATAAATTCTAAAACATTTAAAGCATAGATATCTCTATGAGGTTTTGATTTAGAATAACAAAACTCTATAAACAAAAATTGTCGAAGCCATCTACTCAACATATACTAGATGATTAAAAGACTACTTTAGACTTAAGAGACTTAGACTTCGTTTCTTTGTTATTGCATCTAGCAATATCAATCTTGGATGGTTACAAATACATAATTATATGGGGAATTTTGTAAAAATGGCGGCATTCCATGTGCCATTTTCAGACCGCCCGTTTTGAATCATACAAGTAACATTTAGTATAGGTATAGTTTTTAGGAATCTTGAACATTTAGAGATTTCAAAAATTTATGACTATTATAGATTTCAGATTGCATGATCTGAATTGTAAAAGTGATATCTAGCATTGGGGTGTAGATTTCACACATCTAAGAATGGTATAAATTTCAAACATCTAAGATGTTTGTACACTTCAAACTGTCTGCTTTGAATTGTAAAACTACCAAAGTAGTGGAATTTCACCATTTTAATGAAATTTCCCTTATATAACTCAATGTAGACTCGTCAAATAGAAAAATTAGCATGCATACAAAGAATTTCAAAATATGTGAACTTATTTATTCAATTTATCCTTCTGAGCAAAATTTCCAAGGCACTATGGTGATGGCATTCACAACTTGTGATGTTGCAACTACCAGTGGTAGTAGTGGCATCAATATAAGGTAAAACAACCCATTGTGGTCAGAATGAGGAGTTTGACATCATCTTGTTGTTGAAATTTTTCAATTTTTTTCCCACATTAGTACAAGTGTAAGAAACAGCAAGTGCAATTGAAATTAAATTTTTTGACAAAGTATGAATTCACTAGGAATTTCTAAAGTGTTCAGCCTAATAGAGTCTGTAGACTACCTTAAAACTAACAAAATTTGAATCTGTAATGTTCATCTCACTACCTAATGCAGTCAAAATATTTTCTATTATAGAAGGCCAAAAAGTCAATTCTTACAATGAACTTCACACTGAAAAATCAGAAGTTCTTAATGAGGTTAGTGTTCACTCCATTGCTGTCATGTAAGACATGCATTGTGGCCTACATCTCACATACTCAAAAAAAACCCTACAATGGGTCATTTCCTAGGCAACCGCAATGAGTCATTTGACTGCAATGGGCTGTTTTATCTTAGCTAGAGTGGACTTCCTCATGGGCTTGAGGAAGGCATTGGAATGCCCATGTCCTCCTCCAAAGTCACAATATGGCAATCCGTGCCCGCAAAACGTGGTAATCAACACACCTAGAATAAATTAAATTAATTACTTAAAAAGATCATAACATAAATTGAAATTCACAATAATTAAATTGAGAACTCACTTGTAGATACTCATAGGCACTATCAACTTGTCTCGGACAAAAGTGAACCTTTTTTAGATTCCACAACTATAAATCTTAGATTCCACGACTATAGGTCATAGTTGGGTAATTGAGATTGAAATTTGAAATCTACAAGTTTAGATAAGATTAATAGAGATGGACAAAAATTGAAAAAATATGATGAGATGAAGTTTGAAGCAAGTTTTAAATGAAAAAGATTAAAAAAGTGATCTATGTCAAGGCAAAGAAAACATTTAGAATTTGGACACAATCTAGAGCCCCAAAATGAAAAAATTCAATTTGGAATAATAGATTCATGGAAATTGTTGGATGAAGTATTTGGGTGTCAATTAGTGGCTAAACTTCATCCGTCTATAATTTTTTATAGAAAAGTTCAAATTGTAAGTGTGTTAACATTCTAAGAAGGTAGATTCAAGACCTATAAATTAAATGTGTTAAAAATCTATAAATAATAATATGAAATAATTTTTTTTCAATAGTGCTTATTGAGTATATAATCAATTAGAATCTTCTAAAGACAACCTAGGAACAATTTGACTTTTTTTCAAAGATTACATTTTTGTCTATATTTGAAGCTTTGTTTCATTTCATTTGCACTAGTGATGAGAAAATTATGAACAATCTTATTTTTCAGGCAATTTGGGCATCTTCTTGAAAAAAATAACTTATAGAATCCATTTTTGAATGCAATTTTTACAATTTTTCAAAAAAATTGTTATGTAGGGTTCAATTTGCTTGCTGGAAAAATCTCATCATTGGGATTATTGTATTTCAATTCTATCTTAGAGCTATTAATGGTTTAGTTATCCCTTCAATCTTGAACCTACTTCTATTTAACAATTTTTTAATGAGTGAAAATTACGTGTTTTTTTGTTGAATTTTTTTCCCTTTATTCTCAACTCAATTCTTCAACATAAAAAATTATAAAATCAAATCAATAGTGCTAAAATATTAAATTAAGAAGATTCAAAGCCAAAAAATCTAGCTGCTCAAGGTATTAAATAAACTTGTTCGCTTTACTTTAAATGCAAATATCTTGCAATCTATATAGTCAAAGTTTCTGAAAAAAATTCCACACATTTTTGTACTAGCATTATTAGTAAAAGATCCTATGGTTAGATATGCCAAAAAAAACAAATTTTAAAGTTTTTTTCTCTTTGCAATAGAAATGACAGTTTTGAATAGGCTTTGATGGAAAAAAAGGCCTTAGGACTTCAAGGGTTAAATTAAAGAAGATAGAGTAAAATGAAGTTTAAACTTAACCAAGTTTAGATTTGAATGAAAGCACTAGTTAGTCATCTCCATCAAGCAAGATCAAAATTGTAAATACTAGAATTTATTTTAAATTAATACTAGAAATCAAAAGTAAATTTGAATAAAAATAAAATAGAAGAAATTGATAAATGAAGTTTGAAAGAATAATTTCAAGGTATAGCTTCAATTGGCTATAACTTTTATTAGGAATATCCAATTTCAATTATTTTTATTATTTTGGAAATGAAAGACCATGATTTATGACTTAAGATAGTTAAATTATAATTTCTTAGCAATTTCATATCAATGGACTAAAGTTTGGACTTAGTTAAGGCCAAAATAATTACATCACCAACTATTTGCAATAAGTACCTAATTTTTTTGAAATTTGAATTACTTAGAGCAATTAATAATCAATCACTTGTCCATTTTTGGAAAGGCACAGTGGACAATGTTTAGACCCCTGTTGTAAAAAATTTAACACTAAAAAAATAAGAACTTGATTGTGCTTGTTATATCTTAAAGGTGGAGAAAAAATGCTCACAATGTGCTACACAAGTTCTAGATCCATGGGATTGGAAGTCATTATGTTTGCAAAAGCTAAAGATGCTACGGTAGTATAGGAAAAATGATAATGGATGCAGTTAGAGATTGGAAATTTGGAAGAGACAATAGAGTTGATCAAGAATAATAAAAATCTTGGGAGGTGCACTCCCCCTTTTTGATGTTAGTATGTGAACAAAACTTTGGACCTCCCATATACTTTTTAAATTTTAAATAAAATGAAATGAAAAAAATGAATAGATTTTTCTATTTTGAAAGTTTATATTTTGAATTATTGATGTTTTTATTTGTTAATAATAATTAGTTATAAATTTTTGAAGTAAAAAGATACACTATAGAACTAAAAAATAACTTTCACACCCCTATATTATATAAGAAAAAATTGTTTAAAAAATGAACAAAAAATTTCTAAAAATAACTCTCTATTGAAAGCTCATTTTGAGTTGAATATTGATGCAATGGTCATCTAAATGTGTTCTCTAAAAATATTTGACTTAAAAAAACATGTCATTTTAGTGCATTTTTAACCTCTTCTAGAAATCATTCCATATTTTATTTGAGCTTGAAATTTGGGGAGTAGAATCTTATAGTCATTAATAAACAATGCTCAAAATTTGAAGTTAAAATTATAGTTTATTAGAAACCACTTGTTTGCACTTGGTTTGTTGTAGTAGAACTAAATGTACTCCCCAAGATATATACAACTCAACGTTGGAGTGAATCACACTCACAACAATTATATACATTACATTGATCTTATTTGTAGATTAGAATTGAAATACCTCAAAATGTTGTATTGAAAATTAAATCACTATTTCCTATAAATACATGAGCACTTCAAATTTATTTTGGCTTGTTCTTGATGTTTTAAGCAATTTGTCACTTCTATAGCTATTCTTCTCTTTTGCAGCTGTGTAGAATGAGTGTAATTTAGTGGAAATTTTTGCAATGTGCATTTCTAATTCTCAAGTGATAGTTATAGTCTTTTAGCCTATTAGAAGTAAATAGGAGTGTTAATTTGGTGTGATTGTTAACCTAGTTGGACTTATATTTAGTAGTAGGTAGTTAAGTTACCAAGTTAGGATTGTTACATGGAATGGGATGTAAAGAGTTGTGGTTTTTTATTTGGAAGGGGGAAGTTGGAACAATGGGCAATCAGAAGTATTAGTTGTCTTCCAAGTTGTTTTTCATCCATTGTAATAGGGAATCCAATGTGTGTTCCAATCAAAATCAGTTGTGTAGTTTGTTTTGTTTTGGAGTCATGAGATGGTGTTAGTTTGAGATGGGAGAAATGAGAATGTTGTGTGCTAGGTTGCTAGTTGGATGAGATGTTTTGAGGAGCAAAACTATTGATTTTGCAAATTATGAAAATTATAATCGACGATATGCTTACCAATTGAATTAATATGATATAAAATTTAGGCCTAATTGGTTTTGGTGAATATATGTATGAGATTGTGTTACTTGTTTTTGAGATTGAACCTATTAGCATAGATTTCTTACTTAACCATCTCCCTTGGAATGAACTTATTATACTAAAAGGGTGATTTTTGAGTAGGTCATTATCCTTCTTCAACAAGTTGGTGGTTTGTTGATTTGTGCTTTGATTTTGGATAGAAATTAACTTCATCACTTATCATTTTTAGAAAATTTTCTCATTTTAATGAATACTAGCGGTTGGTGCTTGCTATGCTACACATTCATCATTAGAATTTCATTAGAATTTTTATGTATTAGATAGAATGCAGAGCAAGAATTTCAATAAATATTCAGATAAAAATTATTGAAATGTTCATATAATTTTTTTAATAAATAAGCATATACTAAAATAAACAATAGAAATTTAATGAATGATGAATGAAATACATGCAATGATGAACATGGTAAAAGATACACATACATTAGAATGCATTAGAAATTTGACTCAATTGTTACAAACAATGGCAACCCAAATAGAAGAATTTTAAGGAAGAACTTGTAAATTTCAAAAGCTTCGTGAACAATTTAATTCAAAGCTGACAAAAGCACAAATTCATAGAAATGCAAAAGAAGTATAAAGCCAAGAAAAGCAATGGAATTGCTACCTTTATAATATCACTATATTGATCCTCTTTAATATCACCTCAATTGCAACAACTATATTATTTCTATAATATCACCCTTTATAAAAAGTGATATTATAGAGGTGATGTGTGAACTACTACTGTATTTCAGTAATATCACATTGTGTGAAAATATGATTTCCATGTATGCATGATTGGAATTTTTTTTATAAAATAATTAAAATAACTATTTTAAAGACTTATCGAAATCATTATCATGAATTCTATTCAAATATATCAAATTTTTACTAATATGTGATACAATGAATGTATAGCATAGCAAGCACGAGCCCTTAGTATTAATGGTAGCATTTGTGATATTACAGAGAGACTTATGATTTTAGTAGTATGATTGTATTAATATTGAACTAAGACTCCAAAAATATTTTTTCTTGAAAAAGGTGCCTCCATCTATAATGGTGAATTGCTTATTTTGATGGTTTTGGATAAAATTTGAGATGGACACCTATTGTACCCGGACGGTCGGATTGACTTTCAGTTCGATTGTATCAGCAGTCCGGGTACCCCATATAGTGTCGGGTATAAATCCCATCGGACGCGGACGACGATACTGACGAAAACCGAACGACGCCTCTCGTTCGTCGTCTCTCCCCGACGAAGGGCGCAGGAATGAGAATTGAGAGCCATCTATGGCGAAGGACATGGCCATGGCCATGACGTCAATCTGCTGCACCGCAAGCCGTCGTCCTCATCGTCGTTAGATTCTTTAATCTCCGATTACCGAAACACGCCCCTCGAGGTTGATCAAAATTTTCCTTTGCAATTAGTGTAATCTTTGCGACGCTGATGGCGTCGCAGCAGTTCCCGGTGGCGTTGTCGCCTTCGCCCTCGCCGTCGCAGTCGTCGCTCAGCGGCTCCAGCCAGAAGCGGAAGCGATCTTCGGCGACCGAGACGATCGTGGCTCAAGGTGGGGAGTTTATGGCAAGCTCCCGAACCACGACGGGCAACAATTTTGTGAACGGGGACGCCATAGCCGTTGCACCCCCACATCATTCGTTCATCATGCCGTTGTCGTCGCTGGACTCGCAGCACACGTTGCCGGAGAATCTCGGAAGCTCCATGGAGGACGACGATGAGGGCGTGAACAACAACGGCGGGAAGCATGGACCGAGCTATGGACGGTTCGAGGGAGTGAATGGTGGTGGAGATGGAGAGGAGGAGGAGGAGGAGGACGGGGAGGCCAATGACGACGACGGCGAGCAGGAGGATGGTTAAACCCTAAACCTTCATGTAGTTGTGTGTCATGATCGAACTGAGTTTTCGTGATCGTCGAATTTTTTTCATTGATGTAACAAGTTTAATTTCTTTTCGTGGAATCTGTAAGAATAGTTTCTGTGTGATGACCAGCGTTCTTGCACTGAGTTTTCGTGATTGTCAAATTTTTTTTGTTGATGTAACAAATTTAATTTCTTTTCGTGGAAGCTCTTAGAATAGTTGCTGTGTGATTATCAGCGTTCTTGCAATGAGTTTTCTTGATGGTCGAATTTTTTTATTGGCTTAACAAGTTTAATTTCTTTTCGTGGAAGCTCTTTGATTCGTGTGTGAGTTTTCTTTTTGCAGATGGAGAGGACGAGGAGGAGGAGGACGATGAAGAAGAGGACGATACAATGCAAACATTCTCAGCTGCACGGCTTGAAGGTTAGTGCTGCATTTGAGGTTTAAATCGTTTCATCAGGGTTTGTGATTTCATATCAACTTTGAAGGTAACAACACCTGAAAGTGGCTGTTTCAGTGATGATCATAGTTTCTGCTATTATTATGGATTTTGTTTTTAAATCAAGTGAAAGACGATTTCAATGCATTTAGCCATGTATTTTTTGGATGCTGTATGAAGAAGTTATGAATTTTCAAAGTCTGACCGCGGTGTACCAAAAGCAAACTTTCAACTCTGTAGTTCAGACGGTGCACTTCCTCATAATCAAGTAGTCAAGATTAGTTCGGGTATCTTTCGGGTTTGGTTACCTTGCTGTTTGTTTTATTTAATCACCCCGTTTTTTCTGAGATTGCGAGTCTCCTCTTCATGCCATATTCTTTTCAGCTCCCCCTGCACTCACCATATCTCGAGTGAAGGCCGAACCATCAGTGGATGGAGTTCGAGAATCCGGAGTGCAAATGCAAGTCGTCACCCCTAGTCCGAATCCAGCTGGTGCAAGTGGCAATTCCAACGACATTAAACCTAGTGTGGCAGATTCGATTCAAACTAGTGGCGCTTATTGCTCTCGGGAGGAGAATTTGAAGAAAGAGGTACATCGTGACCATTATTTATAACTTTGAGGAGTGATGTATGCAACTCGTTTTCATTGGTGCCTCTGAAGTTCTATTTTACTAGGAGTACATTGGTGCCTCTGAAGTTCTATAGACATCGCTCAAAGTTGGTCTATTTTTGATGTTGGAAAATGTCCTTTTTTTTTTTTCTTTTCCCATTTGAGATGTTATTATGGAGATGCATATTAGAATTTCTGAATATTGCAGGAAGATGCTGGTCGGCTTCGATTTGTATGCCACTTCAATGATGGGGAGGATCAGCACATGATTTGGTGCGTGTATTTAGCTTGCTATTCAATCAAGTTTTGTTTGAAATCTTAATGTGGCAGAGCCTATAATTGACAGATTGTAGGTTTCTTCTCTAACCTGTAAATGACAGTTTTTTCTTACTAAGGTTGTACCATGGGACCTGTGCTCAGGCTTATTGGTTTGAAGAACATCTTCGCTAGGCAACTCCCCAACATGCCTAAAGAGTATATTGTGCGTCTCGTGATGGACAGGTACTTTTTCGTCAAATCATGTGTGCTTCTTTGTGGAGAGAGTGTGCGCTTCACGGCATGGACATTTCTTCATTAATTTATCCTAATTATTTAGGATGTGGTCTTATTCATTTTGTTATAATGTGATTTTTTCACTAACTCTTCGGCTTATTAACATTGCAGAAGTCACAAATCTATGATGATCATAAAAAATAACTATGTGGTGGGAGGTATCACGTACAGACCATATCTTAGGTACGGGATTTCCTTTGAGACTCTTACCCAGGATTGCATCTGGGATTCTCAGGACTAAGGTACAAGGCCATGTTTAGAGAGGTTGTCATAACGTATTCTTGTAGCGACTGCTTGTTTCAATGTATCCACTGTAGAAGCATAGGTGGTTGGGCTAATGATTAGTTGTTGTGCAGCCAAAGATTTGGAGAGATCGCTTTTTGCGCCATTACTGCTGATGAACAGGTTTCATTACTGAAAGCCTATTGTGTTGTTCGTAGATATGATTTATCTTTGATGTCATGGCTTGTATATCACATATTTTATGTCACATTCCGAATCTTGCACCATATGTACCTGATAGTATGATAACTATCTGAAACAATCCACTACCTCTTGTTCTAATTTATTCATTTGTTTGAAAGCAATCTTCCAGCGGCAGCATGTTTGTATTGTCCATAAATAGAGAGTTTAGTTTACATCCTCTGAGAAATCGCGCATTCTGCCGAAGCTCACTTACAGATATCATGTAGTTATGTAGTTATGTAGTCATGTAGTCATGTCATATATATATATATATATATATATATATATATATATATATATATATATATATATATATTTTTTTTTTATTTTTTTTTATTTTTTATTTTTTATTTTTTTCAGAGTAATTCAGAGTAATGTGACGATTTATGGTGTTAGCTGGTTAGATAGAAGTTCTTGGAAGTGAATAAATATGTGAAAGTTGCCAGTCATTACATCTGGTAAGGAAGTACTCGAGAGGTTGATGAACTGACTCTCTGGGAGTTACGCGTGCAGGTGAAAGGGTATGGTACACGATTGATGAACCACTTGAAGCAGTATGCACGCGATGTAGATGACCTCACTCATTTTCTTACCTATGCGGACAACAATGCTGTTGGCTACTTTACCAAGCAGGTGTGGATATTAACTTCCATTTAAAAAAAATATTGATTGGTAATATTTTGAGAGTATTACATGCTTGTCATCATTACAATCAACAGGGTCTGGAAGTGGGTGGCAATTAATGATTGAACTTTTCTGTTCGTTTTACAGGGATTTACAAAGGAAATCGAAATGGAGAAGGAAAGATGGCATGGGTAATTCCTCTACCGACGTTGTTCCTCATTCTGAAATTATTTTTCATGTTACTCGTATTTTTATGAGCTGTAAATTGTTCGCTTGAGCATTTGGCACGTTGTAACTTTTTCTAGGTATATCAAAGATTATGATGGAGGAACCTTGATGGAATGTCGAATCGATCCAAAGTTGCCCTACACTGATCTTCCCGCTATGATCAGACTTCAGAGGCAGGCAAGTGTATCTTCTCTGAACCTCTTCACAGATGATTGAACTCGCAGAAGAATATATTAATGACCTCGTTTCTCAAATCTGTTCCACACTTAATGGTTGTTTGCTTTGTTTATTTTTTGAGTGAAGAATCCTTATTTTTTTACGAAGAGAATTTTCTGAATTTTCACATCGTAGATTATGCTTAATCTATATTTTGTCTGTCACGGAACATAATGCTTTATTCAACGATTGGTATCTGCAGTTTCGCATATCCTCACAATCTTTTTTCTGCTTGATGTATACAGGCTATTGATGAGAAGATTCGAGAACTTTCAAACTGCCATCTGGTTTATCAAGGTCTCGATCTGCCAAAGGTATTACACCTACCATCAAGATTGTTGCCAAATTTGCTACCAGTTGAGCGAGATCGTTATGGATCGAAGTAATTGAATGTTATTTTACTCTTGCTTCAAGCTTCCTGTTCGCGTGTAACTTTTCCATTCCTATGCAGAAGGAGGCTGGTGTCCTTAAGCGGCCCCTTCGAATTGAAGAGATTCGGGGTGTGAGTAAGTTCCCAACCAAGACCCTTCTTCCCAATCAATTTTCTTCTTTCCTGTTTATTCTTTCTTAACCATTGTTGTCGTAAGGGACAAGCATAGCAGTGGCAACACACTTTTGAAGGTACTCTTGTTATTCTAAAGGCCTGTCTTGGTTAACTTGTTTTGACTCTAGTCTATCGGTACATGAGAGCTGCTTTATGTACTATTCTTGTGCGACATTTACTAAGGAGTTTTGATACTGAAGTCCGCTAAATATCTGCATGATTTTTGATACAAAAGTGCTTCCTTTTTGTTTTAACAGAGGAGGCAGGGTGGGTACCTGATCAGCCACTTCATACTCGGTTCAGGCTTATTAATAGCCCTTCTGAGGGTCCTCCATCACGTCAAGCTCTGCATAGTTTTATGCGGTCATTAGTGAAGGTATGCAAGACGATTGACATACCGACTCTGGATTTGTATATTGATTATTTTAGTGCACTTCCCTGTATCTCTGGAAACCGTAGCGGTTCTTTGATCAGTATTATTCCAGTTACTGAAATCAACCTGGAACCTTATACAGTGTTTTGAAACTTTTGAAACTTATCAGTATGAGTGGGGTTCACTTTGTGCAGGCTGTCACCGAGCATGCAGATGCTTGGCCTTTCAAGGAGCCGGTGGATGCACGGGAAGTACCGGACTACTATGACATCATCAAGGATCCCATTGGTACATTATCACTTGCCTTGTATCGAAGATAGTTAAGAATTTGTTGCGGTTACATCTGATCACTGAAATTACTATGTTTTGTTTTGTTTTATCAGATTTGAAGACAATCTCAAAGCGTGTGGAAAGTGAACAATACTACATCACTCTGGAGATGTTCGCTTCTGACATGAGACGCATGTTCATTAACGCTCGCACATATAATTCTCCGGATACAATTTATTACAAGTGTACCAACAGGTATTTCATCTCATTAATTAGGTTGTCCCTCGTGATGTTAACAGACTCTGGCCCTCGTTTTCATCTATGGCGATATTGTAAGCCATAATTGTGATTAAAAAGTGCAAACTTTTTTTTCAGGTTGGATTCATTTTTCACAAACAAGTTCCAGAGTGGAGCGAGCAGATTGCAACACTTATAGAGGACATTTCTGAGACAAGACTACTGGTACCTTTGGAGGTCGTTCAATTCATTGTATTGGTAACTGTTATACATCCACAATGGTTGTGTGATTTAGCGTTAAAAGATTTTTAGGCACGTGTACAGAAACCCTATCTCAACCAACCCATTGGCAGATCAATGACAAATATGGTCGATGTTGGGTACGTTGGCGAGATTGCTGGTCTTCTCTGAACAGTTGGAACACCATCGAATTTGTCGTCAGCATGATCCTGAAGGTCTAGTCGGACTATTTATTGAACTTATCCAGTGCCTGGACTTGACCTATGTCATTTGAACTTTTCTGGCTATTTAGACCTGTGGAAAAGTTTTCTTAGGATAGGCGGTTGCCTCCTGATACTTGCAGAGTAGAGATTTCAGCTGTGGATAGTACGCGCGTCAACGGCTAGAGAAGTTTTGCTATTTCCTTTAGAGAGACCGCCAATGACGTCTCGCTGTAAATCTAATATTCGTCCAGGTTTCTGGACGGTGAAGAATCTATTAAGATCTCATTGATTCCGGTAGGTATGGTGCTTATATGGTCAGTTGAATTTTGTTCGTGAGTATTTTGAGTGTAAAAACCCGCAAATTGATTACGGTACGTAGCTTCGATTCAGGGTGTTCCTTAATGCAATAATATCGACTCAGAGTGATTGAGCAAGTGAATCAGGGTGATTGGATACACATTTATCGTCAGTATTTTCAAGATGATTGCTTCTTAACATAATCAACAAGGATGGAAGTTCCCTATAAGTTTAATGCAAGAGAAATGTTGTCACCGTCAGTGCTGAATTTTCAACATCTGCATCAAAACTGAAGAAGAAATTACATTGATAAGAGAAAATAATTGAGAAGGTATAGAAAGATCAGCAAATTGGATCATTTGTGTTAAAATATGGGCCATCTTGATTTATTTCTTCTGCTACGACTCAATGACACTCTCAATGACACTAGGGTGTCCATTCTGTTTGTTTCTTAGAGAAGTTCCTGACTTGATTGTGTGAATGAAAAAACAGAATTTTCAAAGGGCTGGAAATAGGTGTACCCAAAATTGACCCTTGGTTCTCATGGAGAAAGGGAGTACATTTTACGCAAGAATCTGCATGGGTCACTTCTTGGCTCTCATGGACAGAAGAAATACATTTTAGGCAAGAATCTGCATGGGT
This sequence comes from Climacium dendroides, assembly GCA_950106755.1. Lineage (NCBI taxonomy): Eukaryota > Viridiplantae > Streptophyta > Bryopsida > Hypnales > Climaciaceae > Climacium > Climacium dendroides. Next base: position 14,809,628 of record OX467088.1, on the reverse strand, counting down.
CACTTTTAGAAAGGGGTCACAATTAGGTGCAATTACCTTAGTGATACATCTGTTTCATAAATTTATTTCCACCACCCATTGTAGAAATGTGTAGGATTATCAGATTGGCAAGCTTGATATATCAATCTCAATATCAATCTGTACAGGATTTTTACAAGCTCAGGTGCTTCGCCAGCACCTAGAAAGGCGGACCCCAGATTCACAGCGCCTCCATAGTGAGCTGGTCAATGTACTAATATCGCCACGGTTTAATTTGAAGATACTCCTATCCTGTCAAGTTGAGCAATATTTACTACAGTTCCGTTGGCTCAAACCTACATACACAATCATAAATAGAGCCATTGATGATTTGCTCTGCCAACCGTTGGTTCTTCACCATAGCCAGCTTCAAGACATCACACTTGAACTTGGCATTGAAATTGGTATGCAGCGCACGGCCCATGCCCTCTAACACAACCAAATCCGTCTCCTCAGCTAAGGAGGCAAGCTCTGAGCTCACCTGCCGAAAATCAATGCAAGGGCTGCCACAGCCATTTTCGACGACAGTCAGGAAGGGAACTTCTGCCAGATCCTTCTCTGTCAAACCTGTTATCACCGAAGTCAGTCAACAAGGTCAGAAAGGGGCTATCGGTAAGAATATTTTCAGCCAAAATTATAGAGAACCATGCGACTAGAATGTAAAAAACGGCACACGTACTGGAAATATAGTGGCACTTAGCTACTACTAAACCAACCACATAGCCAATGACGTGGTACTAAACCAGCTAATGGAGGATCTTAACACCTCAGATAACTAATGAGTTGGTGCGTGCGAGGCCTAATCTTCAATGTTAAGCAAATCATCGAGGAGAATGACAAAGATTGGAACTAACCGTCATTGAGCACGTCAACTAGAAGGCCACCAGCAGTAGCTGCTCTTCGCAAAATCTCACAGTGCTTAGCAGCAGCCGCAACAATACTGGGCAGCTCCAAGGCAGTGACGTCATTGATTGCAGGGAGAGAATTGGCTACAAGTACAACCTCCGTGCCTTGCCTAAGAAGCTCCCGGGCTAAAGGTATCATCCCAAGCACAATGTCGGCGCCTGAGTTATCTACAAATAAGAGTGCACGTTTATGAGGTTTCAGTGGGCCTCCAGAGTCTTGGTTCCCAATCATCCTCTTGCAAAACGCATCAAAATCATCCACTCGCCATGGCCTTTTCATCTTATCTCGGCTCATTCTGTAGATTTCAAGGATGGTCCCGCTGTGATAGAGCTCCACACATGCTCGAGCACCCCAGTCAAAAATATTGGCAGCTAGAACACCTTCAATCAGCGCTAGAAGCCTTGCAGGAGGGTCAAGACTGTCAAGCTCAGCTAACAGATCTGGTAGCACCACCATCGAAGCTTCGTTCTCTCGCTGTTTTATGGCCAAATAGACGTCCTGGAAATGGAACTCTCGTAGACATTCTTCTCGCATCTCCAAGAGATTAGCTAACCCTAATCTCCCATATGCCGCCGGTTCCTCCCGTAACCTAGAGATGCAAAAAAGGTCCAAAATAAGTTCCAGAAAGTAAGCACAACACCTGCAACACTAATTAAAGACAAAGCGATAAATAATACACGACTATGAATAGGTAGCCAGAATTTCTAAGTGTAAACAACCTGATTAAATGCGCTTTGAACGCTCGTGCAAAAGCATCGCCCCGCCTCTTCGCATCCGTGGTGCCCCCTTCGCTGGCCACTGCCTTCTCAACAAGATCAGGAATATTATCGGCCAGAATCTTGAGCCAATACTCACGCTCCAACTGATCGCTCAGATCAATGGTATTGGGTTCATAGCCTTGTTTATCAGCAAGAAGGGGAAAAGGCTCCAGTGATGGCACAAGATGAAGAACTCCAACATTCAAAGCTGCGCTTGCATCGGATCGAAGGGAGCACGACCGTGCAAGAGGACGCTCAAAGCCTCCAAGACCCGTGGTTCCAGGGTATGACGTCGGAACCGGAGCAGTGATTTCATTCCCATTATTTACAAACTTGTCCATCCAAGTGATCTTCCCATTGAGGTCCCGTATTGGAGGCCCATAAATCTCTCCTCTCGCATACGGAGCTCCCATTGGAAACCTCTCAACACACTGATGAGCAGTCAGATTGGATAATCCATGCTTGTCGTAGCTCAAAAATGCCCCCAACGCACCTAAAAACCCCTCGTGCCGTAAAAACATGGCTTGTGCATCGCCCTTGGACCAATATCGAATAGCAAACGACATCGTGTCCATAGTATACGCGTGTCCTCTGATGAAAAAGCCACTGAAAAAGATGCGCTTCAACCCGTACCGTAGCGCATTCAAATAAGCAACCTGGCCAATGTTGTACGATATCATTCGCAAGAGCGAAAGTGCGATGTCCTCTCTCCTGTACTCAGACAAGTCCTTGTCTTGCCCAATGACCTTCCCGAAGCTGGAAGCTATGGTGGACGCGGAGAGGCCAATCTTGGAGTAATCCAAGCCGCCGTAGATGTCTCCCACGAGCATGTCGATGGCGCTGTTATCACCATTCTGACTGATTTCCAAAATCTCGTCAAAGGTCTTGCATTTGGTAAGCAATCTTCCCAGTCCCCAGAAAGTCCCCCCACCAACGTTCGTGCCGCTCACCCTCTCATACTGCCCATCGCCATCCACTTTGATCATACTCACACCGGAGCCGATGTTCACCAACAAGTAGGGATACAGATCATTACTGTCAATTTGTACAAACTCCTTGTGGCCTTCAAGGTGCGTGAAAGCTTCATCTCTGATTGCGCGTAACAAAAAATTCGCACCTGAAACCAAGCACCCCATCTCATCCTCCTTGTCAATCGTAACGCCCAGGCGCTCCTTGAAAGCCTCGGCGAATTTGAACGCTCCCCCTCCTGTCGCCTTGATGACGCCGTCCTTCGCTGCCCCAGCGTCAAGCAAATGCAGACGCTTCGACTGAATGAAGTCCAAACAATCGCTCACCTTGTTCGTCTCGAATTTCACGAAATGCAACCGCCCGCCGAGGATCGGAAACCCGCCATAGCGACGCAATCCGGCCACGAAACCGCCTCGTCGCAAATGATCCAGTTTCCGCACGGGCGACAACGCTCGTGTCCCTGCAGAGTTCGTGACCTCCGAGCGTCGGGAGAAGTACACGAGCTTGATCAACGATCCTCCCAAGTCGATGGCGAAATGCGAAATCTCTTCACTTTGATTCGGAAGCAGAATGCTGGGATTCTTGGCCTCGCGCGAGCCTAAGATGGCCGCGCCGCTCAGATCCAGAAGGGGACGCATCGGTGGCGTCCGAGAACCATTCTCCTCCGGTAATGGAGAACTGCTATTCGTAGCCATAGCTCCAATCTAGCCTCCACAAATTCAAAACCAAAAAAACTCAACAGAGCATCCAATTCAAAAGAACCACCTGAACTTGCCTCCTCGCAACCCTGATCGAACAATCACCAATTTCCTGGAGCCCGCCGCATTCTCAATTTCCGATTCGATCTCCTCTTCTCCTCGACACTCACACCCTCACACAATCATACACCCAGTTCCACGTCCCTACGTGATTGGTACCAGCTGTTTCACGCCTTGGCGACTCTGAAAGCATCCCAAAACCCTCTCACGTGGTCAAATTTCAATAACGAATTCGCACGGCGAAGAAATTAAACCGAATCAGAAACATAAAAGGTGCACTCGCAAGCTCTTCTCAAACCCTAAGCACGAATTCTCAACGAAAGCATTGCCCTCGCCATAGCCGGGTGTTCTCGCTCTCCAGAAGCTCAAATCGAAGCGGATCTTTGTTGAGAAACCAGCATTGAGCTCGAAAGAAAACTCACAATGAAGTTCAAAGCTCCTCTTGAGATTTCGTTGAGAAAAAACAGTGACGAGACTCTTACCTTCGATTGCGTCCTCCGGTGCAAGAGAAGCCTGCAGTAATCAGCAGGTGCAATAAGGCCCTGAAGCTCCACACACCCAACAAGGAGGAGTCAAAACAGGACTTGATGGACAGACGGGTGGATGGATGGGAGTCATTTTCATCCTTCTGTGACTTTGGATGTGGATGAGTTGTGGTACTTTCGTCCGTTCCGTCGCCGCCAAACTTGACGTCGAGAAGCTTTGAAATTTAAGAATGTAAGAAGTTTCTTCGTTTACCTTTAGTGGACCTTAAAACATTTTATCAATGTATAGCTCCCCAACAACCGATTGATTGCATAGAAATTATTGTCATTAAATGTGTATTAATTTTAAAAATAACCAAAAAAAATACATGATAAAAAGTCAAATTGCATTGAAACATGGTTTGAAAAGTAAGTAAAAAAATAAAATAAAAGGTTCACAAAAATATTCTTTTAATTTTAGACATAGAAAAAGTAGGAATAGAAAAGTTAAAGATGCATATTTAATATTTTTTTAAATTGAACATTAAAAAAAATCTATGAGTACATGATCAAAATTTGAACCCTAGAATTGGGCCTCACTACTTTATATTAATTGGGGCCAAGGCATTGAATTAGGGCCCAATTGAGGGCCCAAACTCATATAAATCGGATTGGCCTTCTATCCAACCTCAAGATTAAAATAACCAAGCTTTAGTATAAAATAAGTGTTTGTTTGGCTATTGGTTCTCTTGGCCAAAGCATATTCTAAAGAACATTTGAGCCATGGCGAGTCTTGAATTGAGGTGTAAGTGGGTACTCTGCACCATTGAAGGTGCCTATAACATAAGTAACTTATATTGTAAGAAAAAAATGAGCCTTCAAAGGGGTCATGAGTCTGAGGACAACAAGAATATTAGGGAATGCTCGCCAAAAAAAATTCAATTTTTTCTACCAGTGAACTAGAGGGCCTCGTCAATGCACAACACTCAGGACAACACTTCACTTAAATTATTTTAAAAAAAATTTAATTTTTTTAAATTATAATTAAAATAAATACAAAATTACAAAAGAATAGAATCTAATGCGGCATTAATGCAACTACTTCAATTTTCTATTTTAAAAATTATTTATTTATTTATTTATTTATTTTTAAATTAAAAATTAAAATAATTTATTTTTGTTTTTAATGTAGGCATTGGTCAATAGTAGCCATTGTCCTTCAAAAGGGGCTATGAGTTCTATTGAAGGAAACTCTTACTACAAAGCAATTTTTTTGAGGGCTTATTTTTATGGGCCCTGTTAAGAGACTTACGCTTCCCTGACGAGAAACAAGAAGCGCTCCCTTGATGGAAATGGAAACATGGAATGCTCCCAATGAAGCAGGAAGGTGAACCTCTCTATTCTAAGAGCGGTGCAAAGTGCAAGCGTTGTTCTTGCTTGAGCGCAAAAACTCGTAGGTGTATCAAAGATGACTCTTGAAATTCAAGAAGGATGGACAACCGTGAATTTTTTGAAGATATAGTCACCAACTATCCATTTCTATAAGCAATCAACTTATGTTTGATGGTAGCTTTGAATCACAATTACATCACTAAGTCTGTTTCTATGAAGGGCAATGACAAACTTAATTATACTGATTCTATGCATAGAGGTTGACAGGGGATCGATTGAGAATTCCTCTTATTAGGTTCGTATTTTTATTTTTATTTCTTGTGTTCTACATTTGATTTTTGGATCATTGCTTTCTTGTAACGATGACATGACGCTCATGCACTCAAGCTGTGATTTAATAGCTAGCCTAGCTAACTCTACAGTTTAAGAAAATCTATGATGCTTCAAAAGTTTTGCATAGTCGAGTGCATAGTTACTGTTGTTGCAATTTTTGAAATCTTACATATTCTTGTTGGTTAATCGAAGAGGATTTCATGCATCAAGGAATGATATACTCTTACATGGTGTAAATTCTCAAAATCAATGTAGTTTTAGAGTATTGCGTGTCTCAATTAGATATTGATTCTTGTTAGAATTGAAGTTGTTTTTGTTGATTGGTTTTGCTCATTGATTGAGAATTTGACCGTAATGGTCACCTTTTTAATATATCGACAATGGCAGAAGTAATTTGTGTTGGTAGCTATTTGATTGAGATTGAAGTAGAGAGCTGTGACACATGGAAATCAATGCATGAAGTTGAAGCTAAACAAAGTACTTCAATTGGAGAAGTTCCCAAGGTGATAGGAATAGAGTCTCAATGGAATGACCCATAATTAATATATTAGAAGTGATATTAGAGAAATGCTCAAATAAAGAACTTCGACGCTTCTTTCTTCTTCTCCACGTTTTTCTTCAAATTGCTTGATTCAACAAGTACTTGTGCTTGATTAGTGTTTGGATGGTGAGTGAGTTTTTTGTGGAACTAGAGTGTACACACTTGAACGTCTGAAGCCAACGGAAGGGAGGTCGAAGCAAGAAAATCAGAGAAGATGGCCATTAAAGAGGAGAAGTAATAGTATGGTAATGGAGAATGTATTTGTTGGCTAACTTACTCCCTTTGTTTTAGATTTGGATGTTACACTAGTATCTCTTTTCTGATAGGTGATTTTGAGGTTTATGAAAGTTCAGATCCTTCTACTTGTATCTTTGTTTATTTCCAATCATTGTTTTAATGTGTTTAAGAAACAAACCCTAATTATGTGAATATAGGTGTTGTAGTCTAGAAGCTTGACACTTGACCTACTTTTTTCACCGACTAGGGTGCAATTATGGGAAAGACAAGTTTCTGTACAAGGTGAAGGAATTAATATTGAGAACAAAGTATTTTTGTTTTATGTATGATGTTTTTATTTTTCATGGATTCAAAGGAGACCATTCCTCATGCATTTGACTTAGTTTGATTTTGAGCTCTCCATTCAAGAATGTTATATATTGAACCTTGCATTGTGTAATCTTTTGCATCTCATTTTTTCCAGTTGTAAGTACAGTGTTGAGTAGGCATCTATTTGTTCAACACTCTGTGATGTTGGTTTTGGTGTAGAAATTCAGTCTTCAAAGTCACGAGAGTTACAACATTACTCTAAAATATTTATATTGGCTAGCTAAAGAGTTTTTCCAATTGAGCTAAAACATTTGAAGTACGTTACCAAGGATTGAATAACATACATTCTAGACGTGGTCGAAGATGCAAGTCCTTGAGTCCTTCATCCAAAGGTAGTCATTATAAGCATGTAATTTTAAATAATGTGAAATTGAAATGTCGGGCAAGTGTACATTTACATTACTATACATGCCATGCCTCTACAGTGATGGTGTGGTATATTCCACACCCAACCAATTAGTTAGTGATGAACAACTATTGGGTGTAGTATATTCCACACCATCATTGTAGAGCCAAGGCAATGTCAACCTTGCTACAGAATGTTACATAAGTAAGATTTTAGAGGCACAATTATTGAATCCATATAGAATTGTAGTCAAGTATTTGTTCTTCTATAATGCATTTTTGTTGTGTTTTAGGTTTTGGTAATGTGCATGTCCTATAGTTAGCACTTTGAGAGTATACTTAGGTATTTTTAGCACAAAATGATATGATTGACAGTTGCAATTGTTGCATTTCCTTGAGGAGAAATTCTACATTCTTATTACATGTAATTAAATGTTGGCAATTTTTCACACTATCCATTCATCCCATTCTTCCATCAACTTCTTGATTCTTGCCTTCCTGCCTCTTTTATTTCAATTGCTTCTCTCACAGACAATTTTGCACATTTCTCTTTTATGAAAGCATTTTGTCATGTGTGTCACTTTGTTAATTCATGCGAATTTGTGTCACCTACCATGTTTGTAGTATTTTCATACTTATAATAAATTTTAATGTGCCACGTCTAGTTTACACATCACTTCTTGTGTGGTTGCACACTTCATTATGTGTTATTACACATTTCATTATATACAAAATTGAGTAATTATTACAACTACCTTCAACTTAAATAGATTGGTTTGGATTTGTTTCATCCTTAACCCCTCAACGCCTAGAGCATGTTTACCGAAATTTATACCCTTTCAAATTCATTCCAATCAAATTATCACCCAAAATGAGATTTACAGAAATTGCCCGTATCAATTGGTAGTAGACATATGGTTGGAGCCATAGGTGAAAGGACAAATGATTTGACCGTCTTGTTGAAAAGATTTTAGTAGTCAAAAAGCGCAATCTTTAAAGTTGAAGAGGCCAAATTTGGGCAATGGGGCACTCAAGGCTTAAATCCCTTCTTAACTCTTAAACATTGACAAGATGCTTGTCGTCCAATGGATGACATAGAATCTTTGTATGTAGGACACAAGTGCATTTTGAGTGGAAAGGAGAGATTTTTTACAATACTTTAACTTCCAGTGCTTTTGGATTTTTTTTGAACCATTGATTCCCACGTTTAAAAATGGATGATTTTATAACTATCCTTCAAGGGTTAAATATCACCTTCAAGTGGACAAGTGTTGTAGATGCATTCTTCCAACACAATTTTGTTGATTGATCATGTCAATCATAAATTTTGGAACATCCATTTTTATTGCTCCAATGTCAAAGTCTTGATGCACATTGCAATGACAAGGCTTATACATGGCCTAATAAAATACTTCAAACATAGGGGCTTCTTGACCTGACATTTGACAATTTGGTGTTTGTTTTTACTTGGTCTACTACTTGGTACATAGCTACTATTATATGAATAAAATCCTATGAATAAACTTATTAAAATACACATGAAACATTTAGAAAAGTATATAACTCTTAAAAATTGACATACCTAAAACACTTATGATCATAAAACCAACCAACAACAAACGCATGGAATAGGGCTACACCACTTGATAGTCTACATTTTTGCACCTATAAAGTTATTTTCAATGTTTTAGAGATAAAGATTATTAATTTAAAAAATTAATTTTTATAATAAATTCAATTTTTTTCAATATATGATTTTGTAGATGATTTTCTAGGGCTCACAGGTCTTGTTTTCCTAGTGACTATAGAAGGTACATATAATATAAGTGTTTAGGCTCTTAGGCTCAAGATCCTAAGCTCACATGCTACCAATCCAAGTGGACTATGTTTCGTGGTATTAAAGCTTTTTTACTATTTGTATCAAGATCAACAACCTCTAGCACTGCAACAAAGCCCTCGTACTCCTCCATGTATAAAGTTTTGAATTAATAAATTAAAAAATCAATTTTACTTTTATTTTGACTATGGCAATAGTATAATGTACAATAGTGACAAGAATTACACAACATAGAGTTTAAACTGCACTTATTAACCAACCAATTTAAAATATAGGTGGTGTACCTATAATTTTGAGCAAAAATTGACCATAATCTAAATGAAAAAATAATGTGTATGTTAAATGCACTTATATTTGAAATTAATAGCAACAAAGCATAATTATTATTATATAATATAACTTATTTTATTTTATTCAATCTTATTGGTTAATGAAAGAAGCTTCTAATATAGTTTTGCATGCAATTTATTTGAAAACTGTTTAGATAAATTATGAAATTTCATAGTATAGTTTGTAGGTGTTTGTAGTTGTAGAATCAAGAATTTATTTATTTTATTTTTCTAACTTTCTACTCAATTCTTCAATATAATTTTTTAATGATTTGAATCTATGAGGCTAGAATTTTAAGTTTAGAATTCAATGTATTATAATTTGGTATGAAAAGATGTTGCACATTTATAGTATATTAAAAAAAAACTTGTGTTTAAATATGCAAAAGAATCAAAACAATGTTCAAATTTTCTTGCACTTGGCAATAGAAATAACTTGGAAGTATTTTCTTAGTAATACTATATGGATTATGTAAGCATATTATAAATAAAATAAGGTATTTAATGTATGGTCATTATTTCATTTTCTCATTGGACATAACATCAACTAATATTCAAAAGGAACAAAAAAAGCTTGAAAAAATATTACTACATCCTTCATTTTTGCCTAATGTTTTAAAAAACAGCTAATGGAAGTTAAAGGCATTTTATGCTTCAAGGTTGATTGCTTAGGGGGAGTATAATGGCATAGTCAAAAATTTAAAATGTAACTTAGGTAGGACTTATTTTTTAGTCACTAACAATTTCATCAAAGAAAATTAGAATTTCACCATAAGAGGCTACAAAACTAAAAAAAGTGGAACTTTGAATTGTTCTTGCCATATCCCCTCTATACTCAACCATTCATTGGGTAGATGACAAATGTTTTGAAAAGTATTTTTCATCCAATTAATATTTGAGAAAAAAATCATATGATAGTTCAATGGAAAGAAGAAAGAATGCCATACATGGAAATGATGTATTCTCTTCGTTAGGGCGCCCTGAAGATGGATGAGAGAGACGAAAAACATCGACTGACCCAACACGATATCATCCATCGCAGGCAACGAGAAGTTCCGACGGGGCACACGGCAGATAAGGCTCACCGCCAGCTCTCCTCCCTCATCCTTCACTCTCCGAATGTCTCCTTCCCAACTAAAATTCCACTCACTTCCAGTCTAGCAATCTGCCCATCGGATTCCAACACAGCTCTCTCGTCACTTCGCCATTTCAATTGAGAAGCAAATCCATAGAATTATGAACATGGCGATTAGTGTTTGAGTTTCTTTTTCTGCTGTAAATTGGCTCCAGATTTTACCACTCGCGGAAGGATTTGGTTGTTTGGAGAGCATGTTACGAAATATTTTCGTAGAATTGAGATCATGGAGATTGGAGTTTGAGTTCCTGTTTCGAATGTGAATTGGCTCCGGATTTAGAGATTCTTGGAAGGATTTGGTTGTTTGGAGAGGATGTTGAAGATGATGGAAGCCAACATGTCGCGTCTTGGCTTGGAATCCGGACATGTATCTCCCTTGCCCTTCTGCTCCTGCTGTTCTGGATCCAGATCGAATTTCGTGCATCTGCGAAGACCGCTCAAGGCTCCGTCGCAAGTGAAGAACTCGCCGGTTGGTAACCGATCTTGGTTCCGTAGTCATTGCGAATGTCGTAACTCTTGTTTATGTTATTTTAGGAGCCGTCAGAGCTCGTGGACGGGTTTGGAAACATAATCCTCCGGTTGATGTGTCAGTTTTTAATACAGAATTGTACTGAAACAGGATTCGAAATAGTGTTGATTTGATTTAGAATTGGAGGACGTTTTGGTAGTTGAATTTTAGTACGATGTGTATACCCTAGTTCATAAACCCCATCGCAGCGCGCTAGTTCATTCTAATAGGGTTCGAATGGATGTTTTTGGTTCTTGTTAGGTCATATGATGTGATTAATGTTGTTTTTTGTGTGAGAGCATGCATTCCTCAAGCGCTCTCGTTCGTTGCGTGTCGGTTAAATTTACATTTTTTGATTTTGTTACCATGTAGCGACGAGCGATTATTCTGGCCTCAACTCCATTGCCGCAATCGCCTAGACCCTTATGGCCAATTCGGATTCCACGACCACTGGTGTACAGCACCAATCTTGCGGACGTTGATCCAGTTCAGGTGCGCTCACTTCCTTTGCAATTTGTTTCATTGTGGAGGATGAAAAATTAACGCACTAAAATTTGTATTATCTGTTATCTGGATTCCTTTTTAATATAGTACGAATTTTTGAAGTTTAAAGTAGTAGGGTCCTTATCACAAGCCTTGATTACCCTTGTACCGTGAGTATTGCATCTGTCATGCATCTATGACAAAACCTAGAAGTTACTCATTTCTTACGGGTCACTTTGGGTGACTTTTCAACTCATGGCTGTGGTAATCTATAAGTCATGATCTTGTTTGGGTTGTGAATGACAGATTACACCCAGTGAGTGATTCATTCATTGGTCCTAGTTATTTTCATTTTATGCTTTATTGCTGTAATATTCAAAACTCTCTGTACTTTTGATTAATCAGCTTAGCGAGCTTTGGGAGAAGACACTGAAGGTCACGAGAGAACCCTCGAAGATCATGAAAGCACTTCGACACAGCTTCATGGTAAGCGAGAAACGTTTCTGAAGCACATCATTCAGCTAATTTGACAGAAGAGTCTTACCTACGGTTGTAAATTCTGTAAACTTCACCAGCAACAAGCTGCACAGGAAAACAAGGTTGATTTTAATGGACTACCCTGTGGAGCATTCAAATATACACTCATCTTTTCTAGCTAAAGTGTTTTTTTAATATATGTAGGGATGACAGCAATTCAGCAATGAGCGCGTGCACCTCTGATATAGCGTTGATATTGCGAACATTCTTTTGCTTAGGGTGTTTGATAAATTTATTTTGCAGCGTGAATGCTGCAGTTTGTGATTGTGCTGGCAGAACAGGAGAACGATGTCCTGGGATTAAGGTCTATTCCCAAAGTTGTCGGTATGCTTACGTTCCACTTCATGGTTATCCTTAAGATAATACTGTCTGGTCGGTATGAATTTCTGCCAAAATTTCAGTGTGAAGGTGATGATGAAATTGTTTTAAGTTGGTTGAATTATTGCTTGCTGGCCGTACAATTGACCCGGTTTGTGTCGTGGACGTGGATCAGGAATCGGGCGTGCAGTATCTGATGGTGCATTCATTGTATGTAATCAATATTTTGACTACTTAGTGTTATTTCTGTAAGTCCTGTTTTTATGTACTCGAAGTACACATCTGTGACCGAGATTTTGTTAGATCTGAGGTTAAGAGATAGATAATTGGACTCACTTCTCTTTTGTTTCATTGTATTAGGCAACAATTTGCGACGTAGCTGTTGATCCTGAGTACCAGAAGCAAGGTATTGGGCGGCGAATTGTCAAACGACTCGTGCAGGTTCTCTCCTTTTTGTGTTTCCATTTCACCTTATTAGGAATCGCTTTCTACCTCTAACTCCTCTGATATTTGATGAGAATTTTAGAAATAAACCCTTATAAGGACGAACCTAGAATAGTTTGAGTTTTCTGTTCTTTTCGGTTCACTTGATATCTGAAATCTAGCTATTATACTACAGGGTCTCATCTTATGCTGCTCCTGGCTTCAGAGTGCTTTTTGAGGACCCTCATAAATCACAAACTCTTTGAGCGGAGCAAGTATGGTTATTGATATGGCCGGAATGTTTCCTAGGCTGTGCCATTCGTCCGCTATAGGATCTTTTCAATTTTTCTGCCAAGAAGGGTTCTTCAGGGATTGATCTCATTGACTTTTGGTCTTTATAAATACAATAGGGTCTCTTGTACTTAAGATGGAACTTGTCTCCTTTCATGCCCTATAGAATGCCGGGGTCCTCTTCACTACTGTTCCCAGAAAATTTCCTTTTCTTGCTAGCATGTAAGAACATTTTTAGTTATTTTCTTCTGTTGCCATTGAGGAGCAGAGGGAATGCAACCTTCATCAGGTCGAGGCAGATGATTGACATGATTTGATGCATGAGTGGCTTTGTGCAGGAAATCAAGAAAAAGGGTGGTCCATCAGGGTTTGCCGTGTTCCCTCCACCTCTTGCAAGACGATTCTTCTGGCTCATTGGTTTCAGGTGGTGACATCTGCTTTCCCCTTCATTCTTCATCGCAATGAGTCTTATGTTCAATGTGGGAAATTGTGGAACTTACAGCTCTTGAGGATTTCTCTCAGTAGGGAAACCAAGCTCTTTAACTTCCATTTTGCATAAAAAGAATTTACTACAGAATGGGGCTTATATTCTGCTATTGAAGGCAAGCAGCAGTATGCGTTCGTCATTTTGTTATCATAAACTATGCGTTTGCTAGAAAACAACACTTAAAACCAGCCGTTTAAGGGACTGCACTTACTATTTCCTTCATGGTCTTAAAAAGATGATTCTAGCATACATTATTTGGATACCATATGCACAAGTTTAGAATTTTCAAATTCTAACCTGTAGGTGTTCTAAAAAACAATTATAGGCTCTGCTGTTCAGATGGGTGTATTTCCTTATATTCAATATCTACATTGTAGCCAAGATTTAGTGGGATCCCTTGTGGAGCATGTCAGTGTTGGGTATTGCTACCTTAGGCACTTGTGTCCTGTGGGGTTAACTTACATATTGAATGTGCCTATTTTGATCAGGTCTGACAGAAAGTTCCGACTTATGGGATATCGAGGCAAAGAAGATAATAGTGTCCCCACTGCAAATGTCGACAATGGTTCTCTAATTTTTGATATTGAGGAGGAGTCATGACAGTTGGTTTGTTCAGTTTAAAGTATAGGTGTTTGTTTTCTTTGAGTTTTGCTTACTGTAGTCGTAATGCTGTGTTGACTAGTCAAGGAATATGTATAAATTTTTGTTTAGTTGATTGGAAGGAGGTTAACCCTTAGAGGACCTTAAGCAGGTCTTTTTTTGCTGGTGATAAATCGCCACCTCTGTGAAATTTTGTCCTATAAAGACAGGTCCTTACAAATGTTCTCTTAGCGTCAACTGACAGGAGAGGCCATATTCCTCCTACAAAAAAATGTTGGCCTTATTAAGAACCGGGGGTTCATATTCCTCCTACAAAAAAATGTTGGCCTTATTAAGAACCGGGGGTTCAAATTTTCAGACGTTCAAACGGATGAACGTAAGTATGTTAGAAGCACACAAAGTCTTGGATTTTTCACTCATCTAAGTGTTTGTTGATTCTTGTGTTTGGTTTCCTTACATTTGTACCATATAGATTATTAGGACTTTTCTTTACAAACACTCTATAGTTTAAAGAGATTTAGGTACAGTTGACTTTAAATTAAGTAATTTTTTTTAATTCAAAAAATAAACTGTTGGAAATAACTTGATTAAGTAATTGAAACAAAATCCTAAAAAAATCATTATAATTATTTCTTGACATTTTGAGCTTAATTATTATTTTTAATTTAGAAAAAATTCTCCCTCTCCTTGTCTTTTCAAAGTCCAACATGTGTTGAGGGTGGTAAGCTTGGGTTGGTCTTGCTCCTCTATTCTCATCTTTGAGAGGCTATGTGGTCCCACTTTAAAAGATTTATCTTAAATTGCACTTTGTAATACATCTTTACAATTTCGAATTTCATAGATCCAATTTAATGAATCAATTATGTCCAATATGGGGGCATCTAAGGTTAGAGGTATTAAAACAATTCAAACTCTTAAAAACATTCCCTAAAAGAAATATTCTCTATTTTTAAAAATACTCTTTAGAAATATTTTCTATATGCATTTGCTATAAACATTTTAATATTATTACATTGGAAAATGCAATATAAACATTACTCTATATGCAATATAAACAAATGTTTATATTGCATTTTCCAATGTAATAATATTAAAAAGGTCAACATGGGGATATTTCTAGAATCTTGTATAATTCCAACTTCACTTTCATAACTAATTTTTCAAAAATCTAAAATTTCTTTCAAGAATATTATATAAAAAAATGTTTCAAATATTTCAATCATTCTAACTCTTTAACAGTTTAACATTGTAGTTCTAAATAATGGGTAGAGAGGTTTCAAGGGTATTTTAGAATATAAAACTTCTCATTCATCCAAATTATGTTTGACATTTAAAAAATTACGCTTTTCATATGCCAAATTTGATGAATTTGAAATAAATAATACATATATTCTTAAAGATATAAACAAAAATTCACCTACGAAAGGGTTAACCTAGTAATGATGAGTTGGTTGTTGTAAAAATCATTTTTTCGTATAAAGTGTGAATCATCTATTGTCTCCCCCCCCCCAAAGCACTCATTGGTAGATAAACTAATCTACAAGACCTTTTTTTTTCATATAAAATTCTAAACATGAACATATACACTTCTGTCATATAGGTAAAACTGATGGAAGTATTCTTTGTCATCCATTGAATTACTTTGGTCCACATTGTCTTTACAAGGTAAAATAGTCACTTTATGCACTTGCTACTCCTACTTTACTTAAGATGACAACCAATGAATAATTAAGTTATAAGAACATCACGCCCAATTGTACTCAAATATATTAAGCATTAGGAAAAAAATGACCTTCAAAGAGGTTGCTTTATTGTGAAAGATCCCTTGAATGAAACTCATAGCCCCTTTGAGGAACAATGGCTATTGTTCATCATTAGTGATGAATTGGGTATATTAAAAAAATATTTAAAAATTTAAAAATCAATAAATTTTTTAATAAAATGATAAATTTAGAAATAGTAGCCTGACATGGTTGCACTAATGCCACATCAAGTTCAAATTTTTTGTGATTTTATATTTATTTTAATATTAATATTTAAATATTTTTTAATATTTAAAAATGATTTAAGTAAACTATCTACACTAATCATGGCCTCCTACTTGCTAGCTTTTTTTTTAATTTTTTTTCCAACCAACTATTTCCTACCATTTCCGCTAACTACAGATTCACGGCCCTTTATTGCCCTACAAGCTCACCCATGAGATGTGGTGGTGTCGTGGCCATCCAATACTCCCTACCAACAATTCACTAAAATTGGAATTACCTTCAATATTCAAATGCCACCAAGGTGCCAAGTCACAGGAAATGTCACCGTAGTGCTCCATGAAATCCACAACTAAGGCTATTCTTCAAAATGAAGGAGATAGAGAGAATTTTTCAATAGGAAAAGCAACCATTTTTTAAGTTTTTGAGAAAGTGCCAAGATGGTGATCACTTAAAATTTGGTGAAGCATTGTATTTCTACATTCATCCATCTTCAAGACAAAAAAACATTTTTCAATCATATTCATGCATTTTTTCATCCAAATTTGTTGACTTCATCCACATTTTTAATAAAAATGTGAAAGGCAAAAGAATATTATTTTTTTTGGCAAAAAGTAAAAATTTATTTTAAAATGGTGCAATCTAGCCCCTGGTGCCAAAAAAAAGGGCTAAGGGAAAGCACTACACTAAAATTGGTAAATAATGTTGGGTGATAATTAGTGTTGTTCCTTGTTTATAAACCCCCAACACTATTTTCTCCACCATTACAACTTCTATATTTTGTTCCCATCTAACACTAAATACACTCTCATAGAAATGTTGAAATGACCAAATTTTCTATAGAGGTAAAATAGTGTTAGAATGGGTAAATAATGCTCTAACATTAACCTTGCAAATCACAATTAGTGTTATTGTTGACAATTACTAAATAGTGTTGGCTACACTATTTACCAATTTTAGTGTAGCTTGTTTTGGAGAGCTAGAAGATTGTGGGCATTTTTTTAGTTAGAAGGTTGTTGTTTCAAAATATGTACATGACATGAATAAAATGTTTGTGTATTTTATTTAAAAATTTACTAAGTCTATTTTCCCAATTTTTTTTCAAATGGGCTTGCAGTCAATGGAGGTTAAAATCTTGAATTTTTTATTCTTAGATTTATGAAGAAAAACTCATAAAATAATAGAATCTACTTGCTTTGAAGATTAATTTTGGACCCCCATGAATACATTACTAAGAGGTTAAAGATAAAAGTTTTATCTTTTACATTATACATATCAATTACATATACATGTACTTATTAATACTTATAATAATTGTATTTTTATATAAATATCTTGTATATTATACATATCTAGTACATATTTATTTATAATTATATTTATTAATATTTATGGGATCTTTTAATTTTATTATTATCTATGAATTCTTATATAATCTAATATTCTTATGTATATATTCTTTCATTACTTTTTGTTTAGTATTCTTTTCTCCCTTTAAAAGAGGTGTATGCATTGTGAACAATTGGTTCCAAAGCATTCCCCAAAACTTAAAGGTTATGCATCAACAAGGTTTGTGCCTTAAATATTTGTTTTTATTTTTATTATTATTTTCTTTAAAAATTAATAGTGATTACAAAAATGGATTATTTAAATTGCATTAAACATATGATTTCATTTCTAAAAAAAAATTTGTCTTTCATATATAGTTGCTTAATTAATGTGATAAATAAAACAATAAACCCACTAAAATAAACAACATAGTTGTTTCTCCTTAGCCTTATACTAGTTCTTCCCTTTCTTTATATGCCCCTTACTATCCATTGCATCCACATCAATATCTACTGTAGCCATAGTCTATGTTGACCAAGTTAACATAAGTTTAGAATTGTCCTTTACAAAGGCTCTCCATTGCTAAGCAAATGTAGAAGTGCCATGAAGAACAATAGAAATTGTACCATAATGGGGAGCTTGTGTGGAGCTATTTGATGCTAGATAAGCACTACAAGCACTAAAGTAAGTCAATCCATCATTGTTCATGGTCCAATTCCATTTCTCTACTTTTAATTCCCATTTTGCTCACTACAACATCCAAATCTATTCATTTTTCTAACAATTTCAATGCATTTAAGTTGAAAGGGATAATGTGTCAATCCTTTATTGGTGGGAACTCAATTGCCAATAGATACATATTAAGGCGGTAATGGGTTGTTCAGGGGACATTTTAGACCCTATTCTATAAGTGGTTTTGTAATTTCAAGGTAGACCACTTCAAATATTAATATAAATTACAATTTTAATCAAAAAGTTATAATTTCACTTGGGTTTGATCTATGAAAAAAAAAAAACTTTGAAAAATATGTACCCTTCTTGAAATTGGCCTTAAGATACTCAAATTTCAAACCAAGGTGGTAATAGGCTCGTCTATCTTAAATGTTGTAGTTAAGGCTTTTAGAAAGAATCAATAGCGTTATTCTTATAGTCACATCAAACTCAAGAACTCAAGTTGGCTTTTGTCAACATTCCTAGAATAGGTTTTTGTCATTTTTCTAAGAGGCTATTTCTACATGCATAGGAGGGGCTCTTTCTTTGACCCCTTATTTCTATCATTCTATGGTAGGAAATAGTATGAGAAATTTCAAAAAATAATATAGAAATATTGATACCTTTTTTTTGGTTGCTACATTTGAGAAATTGCAATATGACACACATGGATTTTTTGCTTTGGCATCTTTCGCTAAGTCCAACAAAGAATTTGTGAAACATTTGTGAGATTTTATAAGAAAGCCATTCAACTTAGACATTGATTTCAATGCTCAATTTCATTTCATGTATTTGTTTTAGTACATGCTTTTCACATTGCAAACTGCACTCACATCAAAGGAATGAAATTGAAAACATTGCAAACTCAAATAGATGCACAAGCACACATCCATGAAGCATTAATGGCAAACATTGCACATTGAAAACTTACACCAACTAGGGGATTGAACTCTAATTGCCATAAGCAAGATTGTCCTATTGCAATGTTAGTGAGACTTATATACAAGACAAACAAACAATATCACAAGTACAAGTTAGAGAAAAGAAAATTGAAAACATATTCAAAGCTTCCAAAAGTTGATATGCCCATAGTTTTGCATTCCAGCTTGTAAAAATTGATGACACTCTACAATCCCGTACATTCCAATATAAATGTTGAATATCTTTGAAATTGAGATGCAAAGTTGGCAAAATCTCATGAAAACTAAGGAACGTGGATAGAAGAGGATACCAATGAATTGCATGAAGCTTATACATCTCTATTCTATCCCAGTTTCATAGCATTTTTTCAAGAATCTATGGCTTCTTTGTAGGAAAAAGTCTCCAATGTATAATACTTCCGCCCAAACATATGGACAACAAGTGACAAGTGTTTGCCAAGATGGTTTGGATGGCAAGACTTACGGAATTTCAATGTATTAAAACACCTCTTGTCTTCTACAGAGCTCAACACTAGATAGCAACCAATCTGAGCAACTTGAAATATTCAAAGATCAAGCTGCTCAAGTGCCATGACTGCGACAAGCTTCTCTACAACTTAATGACTCGATTCACTTCAAAGGGCAAGGTGAGGGTTGAATCAACATTTGCTTTTATGGTGATTTTGAAGAGACTTTGTTGGTTGTCAAACAGATAAGCAAACAACATTTTGGAGGTGGTGTAAGGCCTTCCTCCATCCATTAAGGACCTCCCTGCATTCAACAGCTTGCTATGGTAGTAAAAGTTCTTAAACACTGACAAGTGTTGAGGAAAACTCGGAGGGGGGGAGGGAGGTAGTGAGTGGTAGCAGTTGAAAATTGCATACAAACAAATAATAGGGTGCCTAAAAAATATTTGAGATAAAAATTATGATTTGTTTTTTTATACTATAGGGTAAAAAAAAGCCCTGACATGTCTTCAAACTACTATAGGGTATAGAAAAATAGGTTCAATTAGGAAAAAATAGACCTAGGATACTCCCCTTGTTATTCTTTTTTTGGCTAAAAGTATTAAATGTTGTTGCCTTATGAGTGGCATATTCAAAGTGTTCAATAATTTTATAGACTTTACTAATTTCTATAGTAGACATTGGTTGGCTTTAGGTAGCTGTCATTTAATTTTGGAAATTGGCGGTTCTTATTTTGGGCCCTCTATTTGTTGTTTCGGCCGTTCAGAGTTCAGGGTCCGCTTTGGAGTTTGGGGATTGCTGAGTTTGTCTTTTCTACTATCTTTGGTCAATACTAGAAAATGGTGTCCAAGTCAACAAAAATTTAACAATTTTTTATTGATTAGAATACTGTATTGATCATTTTAACAATTTTTTCTTAATTTGAACAAGCTAACAAAATGATCATTGAATTTTTGTTGATTCAAATAGTACAACGTCCAAAGTCCAAAGCAACAAAAAAATTAACACTTCTTTGTTAAGAAGACATGCCTCTCACATGCTAGTGACATAAGATAGGTGACTCTGATGGCATAAAAGAGGAAAAGACAAGCTCTTTATACAAATGGGGTGATAAAAGGTCAAAACAAACCATATGGGATATGTGAATCATTCATAATCTTAATTCACATATCCCATATGCGGTTTGTTCTACCTTCTACCACCCCATTTCTGTAAAGAGATTGTCTTCTCCATTCTCTTATGTGTTTGCAAATTGAAGGTACCAGTTTAGGGTTGTGAGGAAGATGGCTTTGAGTTTCAAGATGAAGTTGTTTTCTCTTGTAGACGACAATACGCATTTGGAGCTCTTTAGTCCATTCTTCTATCAAGCGGTGACACTTATGTCGAGTTGCGGTTGCATTTGGAGGAGGGCAAGTGCATTAATTGGCCGTTTGAGTTCTGGGACTTCAAGGATTAGTATCGCCTTGAACGATTTTTGGGTACGGGTGTTCCTCAATGATGAGGAAATCATGACTTTCCTCCCATGTCTTATACACGGACTTATGGAGTTTACTACGTTGCGCATAGTAGTGGCAAATTTTATACAGGTGAAAAGAAGGAGAATCTTTTGCCGTACCTCACAAGCAAAGAAAAGGGATATGGTCTTCATATTTTCTGTATATGAGTGTATTCTTTTATTATTGTCTTGTTCATGGGCGTTACAAAAGGACTTAGATGAGAGATTTAGGTGTGCACCTCTAGCAGAGCTATTTGTTGCCGAATTGTAGACCCTCTATTGCACTCTGCAAGATGGGTGGGATCGCTCGGAAATTGAAGTTGTTGGTGGAATAAAATTGCAGCCTACAGCCATACTTGGGTTACATTGTCCTACCAAGCTCCATGATATTATTGTACAAGCTCTCAGATGGTATTGAATTTCACCTCCCTTTCCTTTGCATGTACTTACAGTTTAGTGCTCTTCAAATCTATGCATGATGTATTGTATGTTGCCCATGTGTGTGCTTGCGTGTTCATGTTTTTTTTGGCCATTTCCATTGATCCAAGTGTGTATGTCTGTTGCAATACAGGTACAAAATTGTAGGGCACTACTAGAAAATTTCGTATTTTTGTTGTTTTGGTCGCGTTGATCCGATCAAAATCTGACAAAAATCTGTTGGTTTCAATAGATTTATGTCAGATTTTGACTGGATCAATGCGACCAAAACAACAGAAAAATGAAATTTTCTAGTAGTGGGGGATTGTTTGAATCAGGGAAATGCATTTCTCCTCACATTTCCCACTCATGTGGAAGACTGCAATTGTTTTCTAGTTTCCCCATTAGTTATAATATTGCAGGTTTGAGTTTAGGTATACAAACTCAGTTTTGTTCGTATCTCTATAACTAGACATGATATGCACGTTTTTTTTACTCATTGTGTTTGTAAACACAATGAAGACATTCTATTTCATACTACCATTGCATACTATCATTTTGTACTATTATGACAATTCTTACATATTATTGTGCATACTATGAAGACATGTACATTGAAGCAAACAATGTAAGTTAAAATAAAGTTTATATCAAAAAGCGATCTTTATATCATTCATATTAATCATATAAAAAAGACCTAAACCTAAAATTCAATTGATAACATGTATTTAATAATATGATACCTTCTTAGTAAATGAGTGTCATTGACAATTTTTATGGAAGATACAATAGTAGTATTGACAATACTTTTCTATTAAGTTCTAATTATAAGTAGTCATTAGTGGGGAAAAGAAAAGAAAGTTTGAAAGAAATTTAATGTAGGACAAAAACTATAGTAGAATTTTTTTAATTTAAATTACCATATCATTTATTCATATCAATTTAGAATCATAAGTAATACAAGTCCCTTCTCTAATAATCCAAAGTAGGAAATTATATAATAATAGCATATTTAAATAATAATAATAATAATAATAATAATAATAATAATACCCCTCTAAAAAATACTTGGTGTTTGCACCTATCTCCTTATTATTTTTACACACTAACCCCTTCAAGGAGGAAAACTTTCATTTGCCCTTCTTACTTCCAATATTGGAGATAAATGATCCCAAATGCATCAAGTAATTCCTGTCGCAGCAATCTTTTGTGAAGTTTATCATAGAGGGACTAAGTGATCTTTGTAGTGCAAAAACTAGCAATAAATAAGTCACAAACAAAGAACAGTAGTACGAAAGTCACGGCCAAAAACAACAATATAAGAGCTTGAAAAATCAAAGTAAACCAAAAAAATGGGAAACTATTGTAAAAGTGCAAAATTGCAAGACAAGTGTAGTTTACAGTACACAACTAGCCTCTACTTGTGGTCTATATGGAAACAACAATTCAATGAGTGACAAATTGTTGGCTTAATAAAAAAAATGGAATTAAAAATCACTTCATTGTCAATGCAATGAAATTCAAATTCATTCATAAGCAAGTTCAAACAAGTTCACAAAAAAATAAAAATTCAACACAAGAAAAGAGTTAGAAAAAAAATAGGAGCTCACCAACAAAGTATTACTCTATAGTATTTGAGCAACAATTGTATTCCTTATGAGTAACAAAAACATCACCTCCCATCCATTTGTCCTTGCACCGTGCAAAAATAGAGGTGATCCCAAAATTGAATATAAAATGCAAAATTCTACTTTCATTGTCAAGATCTCTCTACTCTAGAGAGACATTGGTACTTTTCAAAGTGACTAGCTTGTTGTATAAAGAAAACTCCACCAAAGTATAAGCTATAGACATGTCTATGAACATTCTAGCCAATTTGTTTTGGCAAGCCTTTATGGATTGCATGAAGTCAAAAATAAAGATGTCATGTGCTTAGGTCAATTTGATCAAGCAATGAACAACATTGAATATTGGCTTAAAACAAGCTAGTGACAAGAGGATTTTTGATAAGAAATCAAAGTTACCAATAGCCATAATGATGGCCTTTCGCCTAGAGGAGGCGTCCAAACCCATCTTCACCAAGACAATCTTATATTTACTCATAATTTTTTGTACTAGACTCCTCATGGAGATCCATTGCATGTCAATGTTCTTAACCATTTTCTCTACTTTAGTTTTCATTAGATCTACTAGCTTTTGCAACTCAAAATGTCACTTATCACCATGACAAAAGTACCATAGATGGACTAAAATAGTCCTTTCAAATAAGCTATCATCGAGTAATTGGAAAGATTCTCCACCACTAGGTTAATGCAGTAACTAGCACAATTAGCATTGATCACAAAAGGGGTCCACTTCTCTTGAATTTGATGAGTATCACCTTTCTTTAGGCCTTGAAATATGGAGATGCCATTGGTCCCAAAATAAATGACTTTAGATGCTATATCCTCATGACTAAGCCTTCTTCACCCAAGAATGAGTAAATGATGGTATTAGTCAACTAGTTGGAGGTGCCACCATTGAAAATACAATTGAGGTGTAGTAGATGGGGTACATTTTCTCATGCATCCATTACATATACATACACACCAAGCTACAATACGTTGTCTATAAATGTGACTTTGTCAAATTTCTATCTTTTGGGAATGCCTAAAGTGCCTTAGTGAGCAAGGGGGATCTTGGAGGTGACTTCCCAAGCCTTGCAAGAGCCTAAGAAGTGAAAAATAGGTGACTTCCAAGCAAACAAGGCACAATAATGCTTTAGATTTGAAAGACATGGTGATGTATCATATATTCTTGGAAAGCCCTTGAAAATACGCATCTAACCATCTTTAGAATGCATGATTTGAACTAGTAGGCTAAACATTATGGCCATTCAAAGTTGGCGACACCTAAACATTTAAGGGCTAGGAATAAAAAGTTCCCAATGAATTTTTTATAGAAATATGATATGTAGTATATCATTGGAAAGCTAAAACATAAGAAAGATATAATGATTAGCATTAAGAGGTTCTAAGTTATGAGTTCAAAGTTATGGCCATGAGAAGGATTGTGGTGAAGGTATGACATCACTCCTAGTGAACCCAAATCTTTGGAGGGCCGTAACTTTGTGAGAATTTATCCAAATGAGATGAGTGAGTAGTCCATTAGCATTTAATCATTATGTAGATATCTCAAATGGACTTGCATGTGGAATTTGGAACTCTAGCTGCAAAGTTATACCATTTGAAAGTTAGGAAGTTCAAACGGGGTCTTTACTTGGTGATTTCGGTTGGAAACAGGTGGTCTTCCAAAACCAAAATGGGTTTAGAGACTTCCTTCAATCCACAAGGGAGGGTTTGTCAAGTGCCATAGAAGGTACTATGAGAGGGGTTGGTCTTTCTTCTCACTCACCCCTAGAGCCTTAGTGAATTCCGATGATTCAAGGTTAATGATCTAACTTTACCACTAGGTTCAAGGCACCATGGGACACGTCTTGTGACACCGGTTGAATGGAGTTCCACTCTTTGCTAGGTCATTCCCAATGTGTCTTGAATTATGAGTCTTGATTAACTAAGATGTGCAAGTAGCAAATACACAATGGATCTAAGATGGAGTTGGGTGACATTTAAGGGCAATTAGCAATAATGGAGAGTAGTGCCTCCACCAAGTGCTTGGACATTAATTGGAGGTTCTGCCACATGTCACTAGGTGAAATGCTCAATATCATATGCGGAGTGTGTGTTAGTAGTCTTGGGGACTGGGACTTGGTAACATGAGTTGGAAAGCAGGAACTAATGCTATGGATGTGTGGAATGTGCAATGTTAATGAATTGTGATTCAAGTGACACTAAAAGTAGAGTGTGGTGAGTCCATTAAAAGTTTTAAGGTGTTATTAGGGGTGCAATAGACTTTGTCTGCACTAATGGAAATAATACGTGCAAATTGTACTACCACCTTGAGAACTAACATAACACTTGCATGGACATGTTTACTCATCTCCCACGTACTATTCTCACACAAGTATTTTTTTTGGTAAGTTTTTGACCATAAAGTGCATTAAGAGATAGTGCTCACGTTTATAATCACACATGGAACGTCCATAACTCAAAACTTAAAAAAGAAGGTTGGAAATTGCACTTCCTTTCATTTAAGGTCATCTTCCAAGTCAACAACCATTTGATCTGCTACACTTGCACGCTTGTGGCCAACCCTTATTTTGCAAAACTTCATACACTTGCGGTCCAATTTTGTGAAGGCATCACCATTCTTAAAGTGCAGGAAGGGCATTCCATCCTCCTTGTACATCCTGTTTCTCATCATGCTTCTCCAAATTATCTCTTTTTTGGCACCATCACTTTACACCTCCCACTTGATTGCAGTGCAGCTCTAGCACAGCACTCCTCTTAAGTCACTTTTTACATCAAATTCTCCTTCAGTCAAGGCGCCATATTCCAAAAATCTACACCCCAATTTTCGAAGGCACACAACATGCAGCACAAAGCCAATGCAAGTACGAGTCACCATGCCAACAACTGCAAGCAACAAACAACAATGCAAAGCAAGACAAAAACACAACCAAAGCATTGACAGCAATGCAAGTCAGAAGGGAGAGGGAAGCTTCGGCATTTGATTACCAACAAGGGTGCCATTCACCAACTTCTAACAACTACACTAATGATGATAAATAGTGTTAAGTTGTGATTAGTGTTATCTGGACTTTTATCCCGGTCACTCTAAACTTCAATTAGTTGGCATTTAGTGTTGTGTTCACTTTTATGAGTAGTAACTTTTTTGAGCATGTCATAGGTTTCTTGGGTTCATACGTTTTTCTTTGCATTCTGATGAAATAGTTAGGTAACACTAAATGTAAACTTGTAAAAAATTTATACCCAATAGTTGACAAATAGTGTCTATGTTGACATTTAGTGTTGGTAACATTAACCGGATTGTTGACAATTAGTGTTATGCTTCATGATGAGTGTTGCCAACACTATTTATCATCATTAATGTAGTGACTCCAATCATCTAAGGTAGTCTGTTCTAAAAGTGAGTGGCCTCTTCAAATCGCCCCTATATTTAGGTCTGAAATGGATAGTAGGCAGGCCTTAAATGAACCTCTCAAGCCATTGAGAGAATCGAGAGAAAAGCATTATTTATTGTAAGAGCCAATTGTTGGCCTTCATTTATTGAAATCACTTTAGAAGTTGCAAGTGGTCGGATTTTTAAAGACCGAAGGTCACAAATAGGTGCCTACAACATTTTAAAAAAAAAATCCATAAGTAATTCAAAAATGATTCAAAAAAATATGAAACCACTTGTGTGACGTTCCGCATCCATTTTTCTTTCTCTGAAAAATGATCCAAAAATATTTCTATACATGGAAACCTTCAAAAAAGGGGGACCAGCCGGTAAATGGTGGCTTTAATAAGGCCATACTACCTTAATCCCCCATTGAATCAGAGCCCCCATTTCTATTGTTCAATGAATGCAAAGAAACCAGAACCTCGGAAATTCACAGCACACACAATTGGCGGGTTTGGTGCTTGCAATTGCAAAGTGCAAACGATGGCACATGAAGCCCCCAAGGTCCAAACATTCAAAATTCAACCGCAGCAACATTTAAAAAAATATATATATTTGGAGAACCATAATTACTACATGAGATACTACAAGCCTAATTATGACTCTCAGAAATTGTGAAATTCACAATCACCTAACGACTCAAGGCACCAATCTCAAAAACAAGTAGTTAAGCATTGGAGCAAATTGCAACAGGAAGCGCAAAAAATTTGGAAAACTAAGGGTGGGTTTATACTGTGCTTAAGGCTAGATGGAAGGCCGGTTGGATTTGCTTTCAATCTGGCCCAAGTTTTTCCATCCGGACTCAATTAATGTGAACCCCTTGGACCAAATTCTAGGGCCAAACTTCCAATTCATGTGCAATTGGATTTTCTCAATGCTCAATTAAAAAAATATATAAAAACATGCATGTTTATCTTTCTCTTTTTTTCTTTTTAATTAAATTTTTTAAATTTTTTATCCTTTTTTTCCCTATATATTTTATTTTAAAAATAAATAAAAAGTTTATTTATTATTTACTTTAAAATAAAAAAGAAATCTAATATTTTGGTTTTCCTCTTATATAGAATATGCATTTGTAATCAACATGTTTAATGCTAAAACATAGGTACTTCATTGTAGTCACTTAGATGATGATTTTCCTTAAAAATTAAAAAAATGAATGCATAAGGTAATTTGCTCTAAAAACACCCATGCTCTAAGAGCAATCATGATGGAGAGGTACATTTTGCTTTATTGATGTACTAGCACATTTTAGGACATGGGCATTTTTAGTGACCGTTGCCTTTCAACTTAAAAAAATTCATGACTAATTACACAAAGATTTAAAAAATATGAAACAAATTGGGTCACCACAAAAATATGAGGATAAAAGGCCTAACAATTTATAGCTTCTCAAAATCTACTCTACAATTTTTTTAAATGAATCTTTAATGTGATTTTTCTCCAAAATCTAGTGTATTTGAGGCTCATTTCCAAAGCCCTCAACACTATGAAAGTCAAGATTGCAATGGATACCCATGTACCAAATCTTGAATAAAAAAATCATATTCAATCATTTTGAAAATTGGATTTTTGATGCTAAAACTAGAATTCAAAAAGATTTAAAAATATATATAAACTACTAAAAATAGCAACTTGGTTAAGTTTTATTAAACTTCAAAGTATTGTTGACACCCAAATTGGTACCTTGGACATTTAGAAATTAAGAGCAACTCTACCAAATAAACATGTACCAAATACCAAATAAAATAAACATCTTATGTTGAGTCATTTAAAAATGATTGAACCAAATAAGCTTAAAAATCTCACATTCAATTAAAAACAATTTTATAGAACATCTTATCAAATGAATAAAACTATATATATTATATTATAATAAATTTATATATTATATTATAAACTATATATACTTTTGTCCCAAAGCTCCCAAACTCAACCCATTGCTCTTAATTTCAAACTGAAATATTGACTATAGATCGAGTTCCAAAAATTTAGCAATGCAAATTGGTGGAAGTTTATTGAGTTTACAATCAACAAGCATGCACTAAAATAGAAAACAAAAGACTTTGCATAGCTAGATGGTGGAGATTTGTACAATTCAACGGAAGAGCCCAATTTGGTCGTAATTTGGTCTTAGATGAAAGTTCAGGCCACCCCAAACCTCGTTCCGATTGCCCCCTTGGGGCCGGATGGTTTGGCACCAAAACCATGCCACCTAAGGCGACACATAGAATGAGTTGTAGTTCTATCTGGCTCCAAGTATAAACCAGTTTTAAATGTGAACTCTTGTAGAAACAAAATCACGTCTGCAATAAATCTGTAGTACTAGAAAGAAAAAGATGCTATTTTAAAAATAATAAGGTATTCCCAAATGAACCTTGAGCTTGCAAAATGGACGGGGGATCTATAGCTGCTACTACTCTCAATCAATAGTTGAGGGCTTCTTTGAGCTCCCACCATTAGGAAAAATTTTAGGCCTAAAAAGGTAGCTAGTTTCTAATTTTTGGCACTATGGCAGAATTTTTTTTTTTAAAACTATAAAAACTTTAAAATATTTAAAAAACATTTTTAAAAAAATAAAAAAAATAAAAAAAATAACCAATTTGACGTGGCATTATTGATTATCAATAATGCCACGTCAAATTCAAGTATATATATGTATCTCAATCTCTATTTTTTTTCTTTTTCTTTCTTTCTTTCTATAATTGCAGACCTTGCAGCCTCTTTGAGACCTAGATTTTTTCTAATGATCACACCAATGGGAGTGGATGAATGAAACACTCATTATGGATGAAAACGCAATTTTGCAACCTTGCTACTAACGATATTTGCGGAAATGCTGAAATCTATTTTTTCCACTGATTTTCTGCCATGTACAAGTAGCGCAAGAAAGTTTTTGGTAAAAACCAGGCGAATTTTAGAATCATCGCTCCCAGGACCTCAATCATTCAGACCGACGTCCCCAAACCATATCCCTAAATGTAGTCACCTCAAACACACATCTCGATTGGGACGTGAGTCTCGCTTCGTCCCGTCTCGCAGCTTGCTGCTGTGAGCCTTGCTTGCTATCGTGTATTGCTTGCTTGCAGATCTTCGTCGGTCGACCTGCGCTACCCTTGCTTCGTTCCGATCGAGCACCATGGTAATCCTCAAACCCAATCTTTCACCTCCAGATGCATTTTCCATCGTTTTCCCGGGATTTTCTTTGCACTATTGCTCGCTTGGTAGGGCTTAGGAATTTTGCACGCTTCTTTGCCACATCTCGGACTCACTCTCTGCCCCCTTTTCTCCGTCGGTTTGATAGTTTCTTCACTTTTATGCCACACTGATCTTAAATTTGTTTTTTAAGGGTAGTGAGATCCTCTGAAGCTGCTGTGTAGGAGGTGATTTGACCTAGTTTTGAGTATTCTCGGCATTGGCATTTTCTTTAATATGGCGAATTCTTTTGTTTGTATTAGTAGTTTTGTGTTCCTGTGTTGTTGATCGGAATACGTGGAACGAGCTGAAATCGAAATTCGAGTTTTGAAGCCAGGGTGTGAATAACGATGGCGATTTTTTTTTATGCCTTGGCGTAATGCCCTCGAGATTTTCTGTCTGCGATGGGTTTTTTTTTGCTCCCGAGTCGTCTAAATTCGGTTTTTGAAGGTTGGCGGATCCACAGTGAGATCATCTGAAGCTGCTGTGTAGGGTGTGATTTGGCCTAGTTCTGAGTATTCTCTGCATTGGTCTCTCCTTTAGTACTGCGAATTCTATTGTTTGTGTTAGTAGTCGCCTATTCCCTTAGTGTTGATCGGAATGCGTGGAACGAGCTGAATCGAATTCGAGTGTTGAAGTGAATGACGATGGTGACGACATTTTTATGCCTTGGTGCAATGCCTTTGACTCTGTTTGTCGTTTTGCTTCGAAGTCGGTCGTAGACTTGGTTATTGAAGGTTGGCGGATTGCTAGTGAGGTCATCTGTTCTTGATTGACCTAGTTTTGAGTTTAGTGACTTCGATTATACTTAGTGGCTTCGTTTTAATGGTATTTTAATTTTTAATGTGCAGCTTTTAATTTTTTTAGTAGCTGCATATTCTCATTGAATGGTTGGAAGGCGTGCAATCGAATTGGATTTTTATGGTCAGGGATGAATGAGGATGGTGGTGGAATGCTTAATTGGTTCAATGCATGTTTATGAGGTAGAAGTTTTGTCAATGTGAGCGGGAGCGAAGTAATTCTGATTTGTTCTTGTTCGGTTTTGCAGCCTCTCCGCTTAGCGATAAAGGTATGTTTGCGCTCATCGTTTGTTTATTCTTGTGCACTGAAGCTCCTTGGGACAGCTCCCGACAGCACTGCTTTGGAGTAATGGGCGGCTCATTTTGACTATCTCATTACGCTCATATCGCATCGGTCATGGGCTAGCTATGCCGGCATTGCTGGAGGTTTTAGATTTTTCGCATTCCTATCACATGTTGTAGAGGAATTTGTAGTCGCTCACTTAACATCATTGGAAAGCGTTGATGTTACGCTCATCGACTGTTTATGCTGATTCTGCTACTCGTATATTATGCAGCGGAAACTCGCTCAAAGATCGGAACGAGTCAAATGCGTGGACCTTCATCCAACAGAACCATGGTAAAGGATTCGGTTCCTTCACTAGATTGCACTAGGACAAGAACTCGGCAGCCTGAAACTCTCGACCATTTACTTAGTTCAGTCTAAGTAAGACATAAATGCATGTGAGGTTAATTGCTTATTTTTCAGTTGTTTTTTGTCTCTTGGGCATTATGGGTCACAAATTTATGTTTTTTCTGATCTTTGTGCAGGATATTATCCACTTTGTACACAGGAAGTGTTTACATATGGAACTACCAGAACCAGGTACTTAAGTGAACACGACTTTTACCTCTGTCATGGCGAATATTAATATTTAATTGGGTGGCCAGGACTCAAAACATTCCAGCGTGGAATCTAATCTTCTGGGAATATCTGGTTTTGCAGATCCTTATTTGGATAGCTTATTTAAAGCCTAATGTAATTTTCATGTTCTTCTGCTTGCAGACCCTGGTGAAGTCCTTCGAAGTTACTGAGCTGCCTGGTAGGTGTTATGATTGTTCATGTTTAACAGTTTGTGTCGTAGTCCATCCTCGCCTTTCAGTTGCTTTATAGCATTTCACGCTTTGCAGTATTTCCGTGTGAAATTCGTCGCAGGTGTCTCTTGAGGTGCATTTTACGTGCTTGAGCATTATTTCCCGTTTCGAAGTCCTCGTTGAAAAGTGCTGACATAAGTTTTTTCCAACCATTCTGTTTTCTGCAGTGCGATCAGCAAAATTTATTCCTCGCAAGCAGTGGATTGTAGCTGGTTCTGACGACATGTTCATCCGGGTTTACAACTACAACACGATGGACAAAGTGAAACAGTTCGAGGCACATACCGATTACATTCGATGTGTCGTAGTGCATCCCACTTTACCTTATGTTCTATCTTGCTCAGATGATATGCTTATCAAACTTTGGGACTGGGAGAAAGGCTGGATTTGCACCCAGATTTTTGAAGGACACTCTCATTATGTCATGCAAGTGACCTTTAATCCTAAAGACAGCAACACATTTGCAAGCGCTTCCTTGGATCGAACTGTGAAGGTGAGATACTACTAGTTGGTTTCCTGCTAATAGCTTAGTTTGGATTAATGTAAAATTAGGGGTTTGTGGCAAAAGGCGTCTGATTTATGAAACGTTCACAAAATAAACAGCTAAGAACTTGGAACTCACTAAGCCGTTGGTAAGAATGTCTGTCCGCAATCTTTAAGTCCAGAATCGCAAAATTTATTGGGTAGACTGGTTGAGTTTTCTTTTTTCTTAAACAGATCTGGAATTTGGGTTCACCTGAGCCCAACTTTACCCTCGAAGCTCATCAGAAAGGTGTCAACTGTGTGGAATACTTTACTGGAGGTGACCGGCCACATTTGCTCACAGGATCTGATGACCAAACAGCTAAGGTATGTGGTAATCCACCTCATACAGTGTCAATAGCGCAGGTGCCTGTTAGCTTCACATCGACCAAATCAGAGTACTGAGTTCAGTCTCTGAAGTTTGATGCCGTTTCAGTGGGTATAGGTGGTGATTTGCTTAATATATTGTCTAATTTTTATTGAGCAGAGTCCACTTCGCTATTCAATTGATTGCTTAGGTGTCTTTTCTGGTGTTCGACCTTGTTGCAGGTATGGGATTATCAAACCAAGAGCTGTGTGCAAACTCTAGAGGGCCATTCTCATAATGTTTCTGCGGCGTGTTTCCATCCTGAGCTGCCCATCATATTAACTGGTTCAGAAGATGGAACAGTTCGTATTTGGCATGCAACTACGTACAGGTGGGCATTCTCCGTCAAGATTTATCTTATCTGAATATTCCACCTAGAGTCTAAAGGATAATTGTATGCCAGTACAATGTATCTAGTGTCATAGGGATTTTTTCGTACCCAATCGCTGTAGGTGAATGCTTTTATACCTTCACTTTTATGTTCAGAAGTGCCGGTATGGAATCAGTGTTTGTGTGGTTTCTTTAGTCTGTTCATTGGTTCCAATACAAAGTAGTTGACTTGCTCATGTGATTGATAACCTACGTATGATCTACGTGAATCAACGTTTTTTTTGTTTTTTTCAGGCTTGAGAACACTTTGAACTATGGACTGGAGCGAGTGTGGACTATTGGGTACATAAAGGGCTCGAAAAGGCAAGTTCTCTACCAGTTCACTTATTTTACAGTGCCCTCCCAAAGAGATTGCTACCCCCATCCCCCTTTCCCATAGAATGGAAAGCAGACCTTTTGGGAGGGCACTGTACTGAATTTGGTATATACTTTGCCAAGTTTTTGCTGCTCTTGTGAAAGCAGCCTTTGCTGCAATTGTACAGTTTGAAGGAAAAAATGAATAAATTCCGCTTCTGATAATATGTAGTATCTCTCTTGGTAGGTGTGTGAGTAGTATTGTGGGCTTGAATTTGATATGAATGTAGGAATTGACATTAAACATTGTGCAGGGTAGCCATTGGATACGATGAAGGAACCATCATGATAAAAATTGGTAAGGAGGCTCCAGTTGCCAGCATGGATGGCAGTGGCAAAATTATATGGGCCAAGCACAATGAAATACAGACGGTCAACATTAAGGCAGTCGGTGCTGATTTTGAGGTGATCATAGCCCTGTTTACAAAAGAGTGCTAATTAACTTCCTGTTTTGATACTTAAATTTTATAACTCTTCTGTGTACTGGTAGTTAGTTCTTATCAGCGACGCTACCAGTAATTGAAAATGTCATTTATGGTTTTAAATGTGTGAAACTTTTTCTGCAGATTACAGATGGAGAGCGCTTACCCTTGGCAGTCAAAGAGCTAGGGAGCTGTGACCTTTATCCACAGGTGAACGTTCATCTATATTACTTTATTGAGACATGGGGTCCTTGAAATTTAAGCTCGGGTTTATGAATCATGGAGCTATTTGGTAATTTGTTTCTTTGTGATCTTTGCAGAGCCTGAAGCATAACCCCAATGGCAGGTTTGTGGTAGTGTGTGGTGATGGCGAGTTTATCATTTACACAGCCCTAGCTTGGAGGAATCGATCATTTGGTTCCGCCTTAGATTTTGCCTGGTCAACTGATGGTGAATGCGCAGTCCGTGAGAGCACTTCCAAAATCAAAATATTTGGCAAAACTTTCCAGGTTTAGATTTCTTGCAGAGAACTGTTTTTTCTTTAACGTATCCGCACGGATGTCATGTGCATTGACTTCGACTTTAAACTTTTGTCTAGTGTTGCTTGGCTTCTTCATAGTACTTCATTTGTTAAGAGTCTAAACTTGAAGGAGGCCTTCATAGACAATTTCAATGTGACTTGCAGGAACGGAAAAGTGTTCGACCATCGTTTTCAGCTGAAGGGATTTACGGTGGTAGCTTGCTTGGAGTCCGTTCCAATGATTGTGTCTGTTTTTATGATTGGGCTGAATGTCGTGTGATTCGACGGATCGATGTTGTGGTCAAGGTAATAGTCAACAAGCAATTTTGTCAATCAAGCTTTGTTTTCTTTATCGCTGATATGGTATCGTTTTTTGGAATATCTTTGGATTTCCTTTTGTTTCTGATTGTTTGTTTGTCTTTTGAAGCCAATGTGTGCTAATTTACTACTTTTCTCTGTACGCAGAATGTATACTGGTCTGACAGCGGAGACCTGGTTGCTATTGCAAGTGAAAGCTCTTTCTATATTCTGAAGTACAATGTAAGACCAAGCATTGCGTGTGTGTAGTTCATAGTGGAAAGCCCAGGGTTAATAGCGTGGTGCGACTAGTTTGGCTTCTCTGCACTGTACATCTTTACTATACATATAACTGGGTGTACTTTCCTCGAGGGTTTTTGTCTTCGTTCACTTTGGTTGCTAGTCTATTGTTGATTACTTTAAAGCTGACGATTTAGATGCTTCTATTTTCAGCGGGAATTGGTCGCAGACCACTTTGACAGTGGCCGACCGACGGATGAGCAAGGTGTGGAAGATGCCTTCGAAGTACTGCACGAAATTTCTGAACGAATTAGAACAGGTTTGTGGGTTGGTGACTGCTTCATTTACAACAATTCAGCATGGAGACTCAACTACTGTGTTGGTGGAGAGGTAAGCAGTGCCCATAGACAAGCAATCAGGGGAGACTGCATTATGGCTTGTATTTGCTACGTAGAATCAGTTAGACTTCTGCTAGCTGGATAGAATCTGGGGAGCTCAAGGGTTTCTCATCATCGAAATTGATCATTCTTGAATCTACTGCACTAAAAATTATGGTACCGGACCACTATCTGTGGTACTAACGTAGATGCTTGGATATCAGGTGACAACAATGTTCCACCTGGATCGCCCAATGTACCTGCTTGGATATCTTGCAAGTCAAAGCCGCGTTTATCTCCTCGATAAGGAGTTTAAGTGAGTCATATACTGAGTAGGATGAAGTTGTATTCAAGATCTAGTTAATGTGTTATTTTCATGGCGTGCTCCAAAGTCACTATTAGAGGTTTTGACTTCCTTGAACTCGACAGATTCTGAATCTTTACTTGAATAATGCAATGGAAGTTATACTAAGTGACTTGGGCTTGTGAATTTCTTGGTTGGTTTCAGTGTCATGAGCTACACCTTGCTGCTGAATTTGATAGAGTACAAAACTCTAGTCTTGCGAGGAGATCTTGAGAAAGCAGAGGAAATCTTACCAACCATTCCAAAGGATCACCTGAACAGGTCAGTTGAAACATAATCTTTTTGAATCCAGGTGCGAATATATTCTGATAACTTTTTTGTGTCATTTGTGTTGCTGCGGATAACAATAAGTGTGGCCTCAATCTTGTGGCCTTACCTTTCATATATGCTTCCTTTTTATGTATTTGCATACTCGGCAGTATTTCAGATACTTGTATATATGTTTACCCGAGCTGGTTGTAGATTTGAAGAACTAATACTTCTTCAATGACAGTGTGGCGAGGTTTCTAGAGTCACAGCGTATGGTGGAGGACGCTCTTGCGATTGCAACTGACCTTGACTACAAATTCGATCTAGCCATTCAGCTTGGCAGGCTGGAGACTGCTAAGGTTAATGTTGATACCCTCATTACTGCTTGACATTGTAGGTTTGACTTTTACACTTAATCATATACTCCTTGGCAAGCACACCGATATATGGTACTTCATGTAGACTATTAATTTTTAGTCTTGCACTTGTTGGGCATGAAATAAACCTGTTTGCTTCATTCTAATTTGTTATTTCATCAGTTGCATTTACCTACACACAGTATTCCTAATATATGCATTCTAAAAATACAATACTAGCCAATCTTTGAAGAGGCTGACACTGCGATATTGAACACGATATTGAATCGGTTACTGGATGGCCTTTTGTTGCTTGCGCAGGCTATAGCTGAGGAGTCACAAAGCGAGTCGAAATGGAAGCAGCTTGGCGAACTCGCGATTTCAGCTGGCAAGGTATGATTTGGAAAAGTGGTTCAGAGGCGATTTAATCCTAGTTTGTGTTTCTTCTCTGACCACTGTAAATGTTAACTAGACCAAGTTCAGAATTCTTGAACATTCTGGAGCTCTTCTGTGTACAATGTCGATGTTTAACAAAGTACACTCATGTTAAAAGACGGCTTGTGCAGTTTGAAGTTGCGGGAGAATGCTTCGAGCATGCCAAGGATCTCAGTGGATTCTTGTTACTCCATTCTGCCCTTGGAGACGCCAAAGGACTCGCTAAATTGGCAGTTACTGCCAAAGAGCAGGGAAAGATAAATGTGGCGTTTCTCGGCCTCTTTTTGCTTGGGAAAGTGGAGGATTGTGTACAATTATTGATTGACAGGTACCTATGTTCATGTTCTCCTACCTAGTATTTCGTGCCAGGTTTTATTGCAGGTGTGGTAATCTGTGAACAGATTGCTGAGAAGTTTATTTATTTATTTATTCTCATTTTATCTGAATATTCTTGCTAATATTTCATAGTTCATTGAAATTACAAATTTGGAGTAAGCTTGGCTCGTATTAGACCAAAGAAAACACTTAGGGCACAGGCTGGTTCCTAATTTTCATTTTGTTGTCCTGCAGCAACCGGATACCGGAGGCAGCCTTCATGGCTCGTACATATTTGCCAAGTGAAGTCAGCAATGTTGTCGGACTGTGGCGAAACGACCTGAAGAAGGTAAACGTACTTGTCTAAGCTTTTCCTGTTTTGTATATTTCCAGAACTGGTATTATGAAGGCATTGTTTTGGTGGGGGAAACAATCTGACGGCTGTGTTTGGACGCGGTGAGCAGATCAATCAAAAGGCTGCCGAATCACTAGCAGATCCCCAAGAGTACCCGAATTTATTTCCTGATTGGGAGTTGGCATGTGAAACGGAAGTCGAGCGTAAAGAGCAGAGGTATGCTGTTTTAATATGTGAAATTGAAAGGACTGTCAATGTTAGATTAACCATCAATTTGAAGGAATGGGTTTATCAACAGCCTTCTCAATTCTAGAATTTTTATTAGAATTTTAAAATCTATCTACAGTATGTCTACTAGTCTTATACCTCTTGGTATGTCAATAGGGCCAAGCTTCTTCCAGCTACAGAGTACCTGAATTACATAAACGGCAGCGATGGTAATTTGGTGGATGAGATGGAGGGCCTCCATGTTAACGAAGATGCCCCCAACGAGAATGGTGACTATGTACATGAGGTAAACTCCATGGGCTTGCTCTGTTCTTACGATTTGAGACTTCTAATTTAAGGCCAAGTGGTCGCACTTACCTATTTGTCCATGTATGAAGGAACTATCATTTAGTATGCTTGATGATTAGGGGATTCGAATAATGGCTGTCTATCCCACGTGCTATGTATCCTATTATCTGTTTTGGAGCAAATCAATTGATGAGCCATTGCTAACTGATCATTCTCTCCTTTGTAGAATGGAGGAATCACGGAAGATCAGGTACAAGAGGTCTACCAGGACGGAGAGTACGTCGAACAGTTCCAACATGATGTTGTAGATGTTATTGATGAAGTTGGCTTTGGGGAGGCCGACCAGTTCATTGAAGGAGAAGGCGAGCTTTTGGAACCTCATCCTGTGAATGGCACCGATGATGGCGCCGAAGAATGGGGTTTGGAAGGTGGGGAGCCACATCCTGAAGAGTAAGCAACATTTGTGAATGCAGGATATAATCAGCTGAGGCTGAGAGTCTTGTCTCGTCGTAGAACCATTTCCCCTCCAGGAACTGCTCTCCATTTTCATGTCAAGGGACTGATGTGGATTCCTCTGTAACAACATAAGAGTGGTTGTGTAGATTTTTCACTCTTCGGTAGGTCATCAAAGCAGCATTATAATTCGTCGGAACTAGTTGTAGCGACCACCTTTTCAATACAGCTTGTATCTAATCCTTCACTTCAGAGGGACTCTCATCCACAATTTATCGAGTGCAGGTGCACGTTGAACACAAGTCACCAACATTTTTTATGAAGTGTTTTAACGCTCGGTTGGATTATGATCGAGTCATTTTGAAATATGTCGCTCCACAGGCGAAGTGTTTTATGCTTAGACCGCTTCACTTCACACATGGGCGGCAGTCAGAGGAAGTTCGAGGGGGGAACCAAAAAGCATTGGTTGCATCTGTGCAGAGGGTTTTCACATGCGGAAAAGAGTGTCCACATTAGCAACATTGGATGAAAATATATCGTATGCAGCTTCTCAGGAATGGTATAAGAAATCTTGTGCATCTAACTTCGGTACCGAATGATTCTTGTTTGGAAGTAGAGTAGCTGATTTTCCCTTGTGCTGCAAACAGAAATGAGCTCTTTGAATTCTCTGTGCAAACAAGAAATGCGTTCGGACTGCGGGAAGCATTTTAAGGGAAAATCAGCTACTTCTCCAAAATGATAAAAAAAATATATATTAAGCGAAGTTAAGCGAACAATTAGACTTGCAACAAATGTGCCAAAATTCAATGGAAAGACATATGCGGCGTTGACCTGAGTCTAGCGTCCACGAGCACGAGTAATGGAAGGCACCGGTGGTCTAGTGGTAGAATAGTACCCTGCCACGGTACAGACCCGGGTTCGATTCCCGGCCGGTGCATCGATACTTTTTTTCTACCTTTTTGCAGTATTCGTACCTGGGTATGAATCAACGACCATATGAACGTTGGCCAGTCGTTTCGTCGTCTTTCCCAGCAGCACCAGTAGTCTGACTATTTTGACCCCCGATATGAAACTTTCCTTCACAAAAATAATAGTTCACGTCTTTGGGTTGTAGCCAACTAGAGAAAAAAAAACCGTGCATAAAATACAGATTGGGTATTAGTGATTTACGGAAAAACGAAA
The DNA here is from genome assembly GCA_950106755.1 of Climacium dendroides. Lineage (NCBI taxonomy): Eukaryota > Viridiplantae > Streptophyta > Bryopsida > Hypnales > Climaciaceae > Climacium > Climacium dendroides. The sequence goes on along the minus strand of OX467088.1, from coordinate 14,770,359 downwards.
ATAGTACTGGTGTCTAAAACTTAGCTCCCCTCTGTGGATACACTTCCTTTGTTTAATTTACTGCAAGCGTTGGAATTCCCTTTCTTTCAAGACCTGAACGTCTGCTAATTGGGATCAGGCATATTAAGTTTCAGTTGAACACCCATACAAGCCTTAATCCTTTCTTAACCCCTAAATGATGGACCTATGACCGTTGGTTTCAAGCCTCACTGTCATCACTCAGTTTGTTGCCATTTTGCAACAAGATATGTATGAAAAAAATTTAATTTATTTTTCAGAGATGAAACAAAATGTCTTCTTTGTTACACCAAAATTTTAGATTTTCTTTTGTAAATAATTGATTTTTTTTTATCAATTTTTGTAGATATAATATGCACACATGGTGAAATTTTCAGATTTTTTGAAATAATTTTCTATTTGATATGATTTTTCTATTTGATATGAAAATTTCACCATGTGTGCATATTATAGTGATGAACTCATTTTCTGTGCCATTCTATAATTAGAACATAGTAGACATTGAAAATACATCCAAAGTTCAAACTGCAATAAAAATTTGATTATTAGGAATTTTTTCAAAATTCAAATTGGAGTAGAAACTAGAGTGAATGAACTTTATTTTGTTAGTTGGGCTTAAATTCAAAAAAATATCATTTTTGTAGAGTAATTTCAGATTTAAAGCAAGGAACAACAATTTTCTAAAATACACTAAAATAGCATATTTTGTGATCCATTTTTTTAATAGCTTCTCATTTATGTGAAGACAAACAATAGCATAACTCCAAATTCAACTAGACTATCTTCGTAACCCAACATGGAAGGTCAACAAGAAAGAAGTGGATGAAAAACTACTTTCCAACTCTGTACAATTGAAGAAACATTCATCCAAAAGCCACAAAATGGCCTCGTCGTTGTTTTTGGGTTAAGAAACAAGGTGAATGCAAGTTCAATGTATTTTCTTTGAGGTAAGGCATACCCATAATGGACTACAACCCAATTCAAAGCTTTAGTGTGGGATTCAATTTGGTGCTTTTACATTTTGATGTATTTTTTATTACATTGAGTGTGCAATTGGGACTCAAAGTTTGGAATTGGGTTTGCAAAGCCACCATTTAATGAATTTAATGAACTCATTCATGCAAACTTCTACACATGGCAAAAGATTCATTCAATCTTTCATTCTTTCCCCTTCCAAAAGGGTGATGCTAGAACCATGTAGGAAAGTAAATAGAGTCACATTAGAATCCCAAAGAGCAAGAAGAGTCTCTCCCTAGGGCTCACAATGGGAAGCTATATATTTTTGCTTTAATTGCTTAGAATGTATCATTTTTTTTCCCAAAATGAGTTGACCAAAATAAATGTGAAATTAAACTTGGTTTGTCATTCTTTTGCCTCCTAAAAATGTGAATCCAATATCTATATCTATACACACTAAACAAACAATCTACAATACCTTCTTACCTTACTAAAAAACCTTTCGAAAAAACCTTCCAAAAAAACCTTGCAAGTAATTTTCTTAACATGAGCAAGGAAGGTGGGGACCCAAAAATGCATCATTGATCCCAAACCACCACCATCACTTGTGTACATCTCCAAACTCAGTATGTACTTAGGTTGAAGAAATGATTCCTCAAAGCATCTTCTCCAAAAAATAATGACATTTCATAACTTTTGCATACAGTATCAAAATGTCTCATTCTTTGGTGCATTGGAACTTCCTTTCTCAAGGCACTTTAAACTATGGCAGAAGGTTGAAAGTCCGCCAATTTCCACCAATCTGATTTCAAGAATCAAGGAATTTGACTTCTCAACCCTTCACACTAGACGGTACAATCCCAAGGCCGTCACCCTCCAAATTGATAATATAGCAAAAAAATTAGAATATAGTGGCAAGCTCTTAACTATAGTTGGGACTGGTTATTATTATTATTTTTTTTGGCCACTCTCTCACGATCTCTCAACTTGGATGGCCATATTGTAAAGTGGCCCTCAAAATAGAAACAAGGCCCAATTGCAAAAACATGATTTGGAGGGATTTGCCTCAAGATAAACTACCCCATTATAGACAAAATGGAAGTAAGCCCATTGTGAGCAAAATTGAAATGGTGGTGTACATTCAAATTATGAAATGTACACCACTATCATAATTAAGCCCACAATAGGATTGTTCCCATTTTATCTGTAACGGGGTAGTTCACCTTCTATGCTTGCTTATTCACGGCAAAGATTACAGCTTCAACTCAAGAGATATTGCAATAAGTTGTTCCTAACTCAGCGTTTAGTTGGCAACAATTTCCAAGCTTGCTCTCCACACTACAAGAGAAAGTCGTCCTAATTGACAGAAATCAGCCCCTCCTAATCTACAAAAATTTGACAAGTTTCTGTCAATTAGGACAAAAAACTGTCCGAATTGACAGAAAATTGTCCAAATTGACAAAAATCTGTCAATTTTCTGTAGATTAGGAGGGGCTGATTTCTGTCAATTAGGACGACTTTCTGTCATTTTGGACAAGTTTTCTTGTAGTGCCATTGTAATTTGTCTGAGATTCACCACAAATTCTCATCATTTTTGGTATTTGAAGCATCAAATGAATGCTGGAATGCTCTGTATGGAGCTATGGCCTTGTTTTACAAAATAGTTCAAAAGGGGTGCACCCAAAATTGCACCTAGCCTAAAATCACCATCATCACTCTATGTACATCACTACAAGAAAACATGTCCGAATTGACAGAAAGTCGTCCTAATTGACTGAAATCAGCCCCTCCTAATTGACAAAAATTTGACAGATTTTTGTCAATTTGGACAATTTTCTGTCAATTCGGACAGTTTTTTGTCCTAATTGACAGAAACTTGTCAACTTTCTGTAGATTAGGAGGGGCTGATTTCTGTCAATTAGGACAACTTTCTCTTGTAGTGACATCTCCAAAATCAATCATATGTTGAAGAAATGATTCCAAAATATCTACCCAAAAGATTTTGATGCATCATAAATTATGCATGTATGATATCCAAATGTTGCGCTCTTTGGCATGTTGGAAACTCCTTTCACTTGCCAATAAGAAAATGCAAAAATTTGATCAATCTAATAATATCAACAAAGCACAGTAGCAAAAAAGGGCAATGGAGATTTTGGGGTTACCCACTTTAAGACCTATTTGATGTGTAACAATTAAATTTTTCTATTTTGTCTCATAGATGAAATACAATCCCACCATTAAACTTATTTGGAGTGATGGGAAAAGATCACACTCAAAAATGACAATAATTATCACTCATTAACCCCTTGAAGATCAAATTTTGAACAATGGATGAATGCAAACACATCACAAGGATACAAAATGCATTTTTTCATCCATAGGTTAATTTCTTGACATTTTTACAATGTAGATTGCAAAGACTTTGTTTTCCAAATAATTTAGAATTCAAAGGTAGCAGTTTATGGCGTCGAAAAATAACAGTTTATCAATTCAAAAAGGGACCTTCAGAAATAATTGGAATAAAAAAATAAAATAAAAATATTTAAAAATAACTATGAGTAAAACTTGACAAATTGAACTAAAAAAAAATTCTTGTGGATTCTACAATCAATTTTAAAAGGAAAACCTAATTTTTTGGTTTCAAGACTTATTGAAAAATATTGGTTTGTATAGTTGATTTAACCATATGTATGTGCTCTATGGATCATATTTTACAATTAAAGTTATCTAGGAGTCATCATTAATCATTAAAGGACATTACAAGTCCTATGGGCATTTTGAAATTTAAAACATAAACTTTAACATAGTTCTTGATTTTAAACGTTCTTAAACTTAACTAGAAAAAATTACAACCTCCATAATCTATTTTTTACTCCATTTGAGTTTTTTCCAAAATTATGGAAATTATAATTTTTGTACCATTGCTAAGATAGCATCTCAAAAGCTCAAAACACAAAACTTCAAAATTTTCTTTATTGGATTTCTCTTGGCGTGAATTCAAGATATACATCAACTATTGAACTTTGATGTTTGTCATTATTATTTCTATTTTTAAAAAAAAATCATACTATTCTAACCCATTATTGTCCAAAAGGACCAAAATTGTCCACAAGTCTACGATACAAATTACCCTTCCCTTCGAGTTAAACCTCAAAGTGCACAAAATTGAATTGATGGAAATCTAATCGAAACATACAAGAATATTTGGGTTGGAAGGATAATTTAATCAATGCAATTACATTGTGTTCATTCCACCCTAATCTCAAGAATATTTGGGTTGGAAGGATAATTTGATCAATGCAATTACATTGTGTTCATTCTACCCCAACCTCAAGAATATTTGGATTGGAAGGATAATTTGATCAATGCAATTACATTGTGTTCATTCCACTCCAACCTCATGTTGATTGTGAAGGTGCATAAGAGGCACTGTGACATTGAGGCCAAACATAGGAAGTTAGGAGTTATGCATTTATGTAATTAATTAGTTGCATTTAATAGTAGAACTTCACAAATTTGGAAATTGTGACTACCCTTGGTCCTACCTATAGTTCAAGTGTGATCCATACATCACCAACCATTCATCATGCATTACTTTTCTACAAATCACACTACTACGTGTAAAAAGTACAATCCCTAATACAAATCTTAAAACAAAATCATCACTTTCTTTCCTTTTTCTCTTGTGCAATTAGTAATGAACTTTCATTGAATATGTGTCTACTAGATGTGAACTACAATTTATAAAATGAAAACCAAGCAAAGGTTTAAGTCTTCTTTGTAAAAATTTCAATATGTATTCAAGGAAAATAGTGTATCATACATAAATAATACAGAGTACAAATGTAATGGAAGCAACAACCTAGAATTGAAAGATTAGAGTGTCAATCTAAAACCCTAGAAGAAAGGAACTTTAAAAAAAAAGAATCATATTGTATGCAAGTTGATAACTGATTAGGAAATTGAAGAGATGGAATTAAGAGGTTTGATACCTCCTATTTCACAATTAAGAAGTACTTTCAATGAAAACAATTAAGTTGTTATGCTCTTCTTGGTTTCTTAATTTACATCATCACCTTTTGAAAAAAAAAAAAAAAAAGACAATGAAGTTGGGAAATCATTTGATGCTTTCAATTAACTAGAATGGATGTAAATAGTAAACATGCGAGTCGTATAAAAGATGAATTTGAATAGATAGCAAAAGGCATACATTTAGGGCATGTCCATGAGAGGTTGATCATTATGGTTCAAGTGAACTCATCTTCCTTTCCAAACTTGCAAAAAGGTTCAAGTGAACTCATCTTCTTTTCCAATCTTGCAAACCAATCTTCTCGAATCTCCCTAAATTGGGATGGATCTATGTTATAATCCCGGATCCCAATCTCAGATGTCCAATCCGAGATGATCTGCTTTTGCATCTCATAAGGGAAAGTCATGACAAAGGTGCCCAGTACCTTCCACATCTCATTCGTTTGCCATGTTTTAAGCCTGTAATAACTATTTAAACCACTTAGTAGAAGGAATGTCCAATCCTTAATCAACCTGTACCGCGTGGAAGTCTTCAGCAACACATAGCCTTCAACCACCGCACGAAACAAAACAAAGATGCTATTTATCCACTCGATATCCAAATCAAGGCGGTCCCTCTTCTTCAAGATCTCACATAGTGGAGACTCGTCTACAATGTATTCGACCAACCCTTTGGCAGACCCTGTCTCCACCAAAACATCCAAAGTCCAAGTCACAGGTAACCAATTAACGGATTCAGGATACTCTTTAGCTTCAAGAATCAACTTCTTGACACGATCATGGACATGCTGGAGAACATTCTCAACAAGAGTGTGGCACGGTCCAGCTATAATTAACCGGAATCCCTTGGAGAATAATTCCTCGGAGAGATCTTCGTCAATTTCATCGTACCATTGGCACAATACACTCTCCGTGATGTTAAGCAAAAGACTATGGCTTTCTGTGTTGGTTAACGCTATCCCTAATCGTGCACTCAGATCAGCTGCACAATCTGAAGGACATAACACAGAGTTGGCGAATTGTCGGATGCCCTCCTCCTCAATAGGGGACCACGGAACGGATGTCAAATACCGTACACAATCTTCAACGAGCTCGAGGTAGTTGATTTGAGATGCTACTTGGAGAAGCTTCAAGCAATGATCAACATTGGGTATCCGCTTATATTTGCCGGAATACATCCGGGAAAAGCAATCTATGTAATACTGCACATTTGTGTGGACATCCAGGGTTAAATGAACCGGCGTCGTGGAGGAAATGATCTCTGCTCCTGCCCATCTCTCGCTCAAGCATACGTCAAAGTATTTGCTGCAACGGCGCAGTCGGCTCGAGTTCATATGAACATCCCCCAAATTCTCCTCACACAGTTCTCCTTGATTCGACATCCTCAACCTTGTTGTCGTATTCCCCACGTCCACAGTAGGGTAACTTTGATAAGTTGAAGCAGGTGCGGAAATACCGGTCGACCTTCGAACCAAGGACACCACGACATCGCAATTGGATCCCAAGTAAACATTCCGCTCTTGGTCCACTGGGTCCACTGCGATATCCTGCGTATGAAACAAAATTCAATTAATGACATTAAAGTTTCTCATGCTACAGTATTCTGACTTGAATTTGTGACCTATTTGGTTATGGAACATGAACCCTAGGCTTAGCAACGAAACCCTGAAATTTATGAGTGACCCTAAACCCTACTTGTGACAAACCGACTTCCCAAGGCTTCCAATCAGGATCTGGAACCCCAGAAAACCTTAAAGCCGGTTGATGTCAGACGCCGTGACTCCCTGTGACAGCAAGTCATGTGAAGAGTAACACCGATCATTGAGAACAATTTCTAAGAGCAAATCGCGGTACATCAACTGCAAAGTTCTGAAGCCATAGTACGCAGCTTGCACACTTCAAATAATTCCACAGTAGCACAAAATGATTTGGAGAAAAATAACATTGAAGAACTGGCTCCGTTTTGAAACAAAATTGGCTCATTCCAGAGAACTTGAGCACTCTCACACATGCACTGGATCAAAAGGAAAGAAAGAAGTCTAAACACCTTGCTACACAGAGGTGGAGCAGAAGAAGAAGCCATCCTTGCTCGATCGCCCAGTGTTTTCAAGCCTATTTTGTAACATGAATCAATGATGCGGTGCCAATGTCGCAGTGGAAAACTTGAATCGAGTATACCTGAATCGATGAAGTCCATGCTTTGTAGAACTCAAACAAATCTTTGAGCTCCGGAACTGGCAGAAATCTGAGCCTACACTACAATCATCTGAACTGAACTTAACTTAACTTAACTCGGCATGCAAGCCTTATACCGTTAACCCAATGAATGGACTTTTGAAAAGAAAGAAAGACAAGAATCTACATTCATTCTTAAAGGATGAATGGGTGACCTTGAAAATCATCCCTTTTCATTTCCATGTGAATTATTGGCTTAAGAATTAGCAAAAGCACTTGTTGGAAGTCAAACTACCATGTACAAGACCTCCCCTTTTCACAACAAAATTTCAAGTATGAATAGTTGCTCTTTTGTCCTCTTGGAAGGATTCTCTATCATCCAAATGTTGTCGTTGACATTTAAGGGTTAAGAAAGACTTTTCATGGAAACATGGGAAGAATGAATTGATTAATAGACATGAAAATGCTTGAAAAACATCAATAGTAATGACTATTCCTACAACGGGCCAACTTGTGGGCCCTTAACATTTTGCAAATTAGTTGGTCCCGAGCGGTCCAAGGCCATGGAATTGCAATCGCCTATGATGGTTTCATTGGAGCACAAATTTAACTAAAAATTTGTCTTCACTTGGCACAATGTCAGTACTATGTACTACCAGAAGTATTGTAGATGCTCTTACAAAATTCAAAGAAAGGCAAAGAAGCAAAGCCAATTTTGTGAATACCATTTCCAATAGTTATATTCCTAGTTGTCAAGTTCCTAGAAATTAGGGTTGACATTTCCTATTGAATGTCTAAAAACAAATAAAAATTGCATAAAGTGATTCATGAAATGGATTATATTTCTCAGGAATCTTTTTTTTTTTATATTTTACTTTTTTTTCTTTATAAATAATTTCTCCAAAAATTTGGTAGCTATTTTCAAAACTATTTATCACCAATCTTGACCATCAAGAGTGGTAATAGATATAGGTGTATGGGAATTAAAGTGTAATGTAGTGATAAAGTTTGTTTTCATGCTGAAATTCTTAGGAATCTCAATTTGGACCTCTTATACATCTAAAAACCTATAAAATACTCAAATATTCTTTGTGATATTAAATATGATATGTAAGGTTTAGATGTTAAAATGACATTCCAATTAATGATGAGTTTATTGTTGAATTATCAATTCAAAGGTATTTGTCTTGCCAAATTTTAGCACATAATTTTATGTGTCTAAAGTGTCAAATACATGTGCCATAAATATAGTTTTTTGAGACTTTTGAGGATTAAACTAAGAAATGTGTAATTAAATATTAATAAGTAATAATGTAGTTATGTTAAAAGTTAACTTTTTGAAAACTTGATGTTCAAATTTTGAGCAATGAATGAATACAAATGCATCCCAAACACAAAAAAATAGATATTTTCATCCATTGATTTTCTATAAAGATTCTAAGGTTAGTTCTTTAACGTTTGTACAATATAGTTTCTAAAGATTTTGCTATTCCAAATATTCTATAATTCAAAGGATATTGGCAGGTCTAGCCTCAAAAAATAACTTTTTTACTTCAAATAATGACCATTCAAAAAGACTTGCATAAAAGAAATTAAAATCTCTCAAAATCACTATGACTAGATCTTAACATTTTGACCTCAAAGGAAAAAAATTCTTGTGAAAATCTCAATTCCTCAATCTATGGCCAACTTCAAATTTAATTAAAAAATACTGGTTAGTATAGTAGTTGATCTAAGTGTATGGATTTAATCTATGGATCATATTTTTCAACTATTGTTTGAGTGTTATCATTAAGTAAACCTATTATTTTAAGTTCATAGGATTGTGTTGTAGACCCTTGGTCCTTAAGGGATTAAGAAAAAGGATTTTAGTTCCTAAGCTACATGTCTACTTTACTCTAGGACCTAATTAATGGCCCCATTTTACATCTACCAAAAATCAACCAATAAAATTGTATTAAAACTGGAAATGAGCTAAAGGCTTTTTATTGAGAGTCTTCTCAATTTGCCTTCTTGAAAATAGAGTTGCTTAATATGTAGCACTCACATGGTAATTTCTCAACTTCAAAAAAACACTAGACCAAATTCTAAAAATTGAGCTTCCATAATTCAACCGTATCTTACTCCCCTATCAAAATAATAAGGATGAAAAAAGATTAAGCATTATTTTAAGAGGGATTTTGCTCCATTTTTGGGTTTAAAACAACCAAGAACTTTAGCAATCAAACTTTTGTAAAGACAAATTTTCTTGGAGTTTAGAAAAAATTTCTTGAGAGCCTAAAGAGGATAGGCTTTCTTTTGAACCATGTTACAATATCTAGTAGTCTATGGTATAAAAAGTGTTCAACAATAATTTAAAAGAACTCAAAGATTTTGAACCAAAAAAATTTGACCCAATCAAATTAATATTTGGAGCAATCATCTTCAATAGTCACTTCATGCCTAAGCTCATTTTGATTCATTTGGTTACCCAAAGACTATGTATATTTTTTCCTTTGAACAAACTAGTCAAGTCAAGTCAAGTATTGCATACAATTTTGTAGTGTGTCCTCCCAATGTAAACAAACCATTCTATTGAAAATGATCATATTGAAATTTTATGTGATTATAAAATGATAAGAACAAAATTTCACCTAGTCCTTTTTATGTCTTCATCCAAAATGAACCATCCATCCACAACAAACTTATCCATGATAGTATCATCATTTTTACACTAGGTCTTATTGCATCTATTGATTTACAATTCATTGTTTGTTCAATTTAAGCCCATGTATCTAAAATAAGTGATTTAATGTTAGAAAGCTATTTTTGGATCATAAAGGTCATAGCATCCTTTCAAACAAAACTAATCCCACATAGACATATAGACATATAGACAAGTATTGATATTTATTGATACTTTGATAGACAAAATCATATGGGCACCAAGTAACAAATTCAAGAACAAATTTCTATATATCAAGTACATTATTAATATCTAAACAAAAGAAAGTAACTCATTATTGCCCCTTCAAAGTTATTCTTCATTCAATTAGAAAGGCTTTAAAGGCTACATGTTTACATTCATCCTCCTCAAAGACATTTTCAATGAAATAACAACTTTTGAAGCTTAAGGTGATAAAAGGGCATTATTGTCATAAAAGGTGGATGGTGTCTTACAGATCTGAGTTGTAATTTATTAAATAAAATAAAAATCAAGCAAGAATTTTTAATTTTTAATTTTTTTAAAATTTTTTATTGGCATTTATAAAATGTTCTTACATGCAAAAGAAAGACTATTTATAGAACATAATCATTAATACAAAATTTAGTATTTATATTTTGACATATAGACAACTGTATAGATTTAGACAATAATAATACTACTAAAATCATAACTCCCTCTATAATATCACAAATGCTACCATTAATACTAAGGGCTCATGCTTGCTATGCTACGCATTCATTGTATCACACATTAATAAAATTTTGATATATTTGAAAATAATGCATGATAATTATTTCAATAAGTCTTTAAAATAATTATTTTAAACATTTTGTAAAAATATTTTCAATCATGCACACATAGAAATCGTATTTTCACACAATGTGATATTACAGAAATAGAGTAGCAGGTCACAATCACTTCTGTAATATTACTTTTTACAAAAGGTGATATTATAGAAATAATATAGTTGTTGCAATTGAGGTGATATTAAAAAGGATCCATAGGATGATATTATAAAGGTAGCAAATCCATTGCTTTTCTTGGCTTTATACTTTAGTATTTGCACTTCTATAATTTTGTGCTTTTGTGAGGTTTGAAATTTTATGATTTCAATTCTCTATCGCTACTACCAAATGATTTTGAGAAATTTATTCAATTGAAGTGATTTTGGATTCTACAACAATTAAGTTGCTCACAAAAAATTTGAGATTTATAAGTTTTTCTTTTCAATTCTTCAATTTGGGTTGCCATTTTTTGTAACAATGAAGTCAAATTTTTAATGCATCCTAATGTATGTGTATCTTTTATAGTATTTACCATTGCATATATTTCATTCATCATTCAATAAATTTCTATTGTACATTTCAATATATGCTTACTTATAAAAAGAATTATAGAAAGATTTTAGTCATTTTTATTTGAAGGTTTATTGAAATTTTTGTTCTGCATTCTATCTAATACATACAAATTCTTATAAAATTCTAATGATGAATGCGTAGCATAGCAAGCGCCAACCGCTTGTAATAATAGTAAAATTATAATAATTCAATTTAATTGAAAGCTATTGTATATTATTGGTGACATTTTAAAAGCAACCCAACCTTAAAGGATGGCATAGTGCTGCATGATTGTGGAAATCATCCTTTTTGGTACTATAGAAATCATTGGTTCCAAAAAAAATTCAAAAACACTCATTGGAAGTCAAACTAATGTACATGACCTCCTTTTCTCACACAAATTTTCAAGGATGAATAGTTGCATTTTTGTTATACATAGAATGATTTTTTGTCATCCATTGGTCCAAAAAATAGTCGTAGCATCATGTACAGGTTAAATGCTTCCGTAAGTTGATTTGACCAAGGTCTACAAAGTTATTATTCATGTTGGACAAATGATTGATCATTATGGCTCAAGTGAAATAAGCTTGTTTTGCATACTTGCAATCCAATTTGCATGAATGTCCTTGAAGTTTCAAACTCTTCATGTTGTGGATGTTGACACCCATAAAACTTGATTTCGTTTGAGAAGACCTCCTTTTGCATCTCATAAAGGAAAGTCTTGATGAAGGTGCTCCATGTCCTTGTGCTTCCTCCATTACAATGAGCCTCAATTATCCATGTCCATTTCTTGTGCAACAAGTACCACACCAAAGTTTTTAGCAACAAATGCCCTTCAATTACCACTTCAAATATAGAAAAGATGAGACTTGCCTGATCTTGTTGTTGCGACAAAACGGAAGGATTTCCCCACATCTCACATAACGAAGACTCCGCGACAATGTATTTGACCAACCCCTAAGCACACCTTGTCTCTAGCAACAACCTTAAAGCCCAACGCTAATTGACAAGCCCTCGCTCTTCATGTAACTTTGGGTGCTCTTTAGCTTCAAGGATAATCTTCTTGACATAATTGATTACATGCTAGAGAACGTCTTATGCAAGCGTTTTATTTGGCCGGGCTATGACTACACTAAAATTGGTAAATAGTGTTGGGTGATAACTAGTGTTGTAGTGAACTGGATCATAGCCTTAACTTATTATATTACCATTCCAACTTCTATGTTTTATTCCCATCGAACACTAAATGCACTCTCGTAAAAATGTTGAAATGACCAAGTTTTACTATAGAGCTAAAATAGTGTTAGAATGGGTAAATAATGTTCTAACACTAACCTTACAATTGACAATTAGTGTAGCCAATACTATTTACCAATTTTAGTATACTTAAAAATCATTTGAGAATAATTCCCGCAAGCACGGTAGTAAGCCCCCTTCAAATATGCGAGCAAATAAATGATATGTCATTGTATTACCAAAACATTTGTACAATCCATGCTTTGAATTGTGATGTCAAGCAAAAGAGCGTGCCTTTCCGTGTTGGTCAATGCCAACCCTAATTGTGCACTCAAATCAGTTGCACAGTTTGAAGGATAAAACTCAGAACTCTCGAATTGGCAAATTCTCTTCTCATCTTCATGGGACCATAGAATGGATGTCAAGTAGCAGACTCAATCTTCAACAAGGGTCCGGGGTAGCTAAGGTTGAACTACCCATTACCATACAGATTTGCTACCTAGGTATTTTGGAGAAGCTATTTATGAGCTCTCATATTTTTTTTAGAGATGGAATTGTTTGAGAGAAGTCAATTGCAAGAAGAATGAAGACATTCCAACAAGAATTGAATTTTTTGTGATTTTTCAAAGTTAAAATGTAAAACTGTGAGTAGACCCTTGTTGAAGCATGATCAGACCATTGTTGAAGCGTGAGCTGATGTGTCCGCTCCCCAATGCATTGTCATCATGATCATGGATTAGTAAGATTGTGGTAATAAGATGGGCCAGTGGTAGAAATGGGAGGAACTTATAGGTGGCGAAATTGGGTAAATGGTGGTAATGGGTAGTTCTACCTTAATTTGAGATGCAACTTGAAGAAACTTGAATGAGTTGACGTGCAAATCCCCCAAATTCTGCTCCTGGTCTAAGATAGGTACACCCAATACCACCACTTTTTGCTACTGAGCCTATTTTCTATTATTAGACTAATCAAATTTTCATATGTTCTTGTTGGCAAGTGAAAGGAGTTTCCAACGCATTAGAGAACGTGGCATTTGGATACTGTATGCAAAAGTTCTTAAGGAACAAAGTTTAATCCTGAAAGCGTTTCTTCCACATAGGTACATAATTGATTTTGAAGATGTACATACAGTATAGATGGCGGTTTAAGGTCAGTGGCACATTTGGGTGTACCGACCTTATGGCAGGATAACCTTGATATGTTGAAGCTGATGTGGAAGTAAGGTAAGACAGCCCATTGTGGTCACCTAAGAAATGACCCATAATCGTGGTTTTTTTCTTTTCAAGATGTGGGATGTGGGCAACAATGCATGTCTTACATGAGGTCTTACATTACAGCAATGGAGTGAACACTGACCTCATTAGGAACTTTTGAGTTTTCAGTGTGAAGTTCATTGTAAAAATTGACTTTTTTGGCCTTTTGTAATAGAAAATATTTTGGCTGCATTAGGCAGTGAGATGAGCATTGCAGATTCAGATTTTGTTGGTCTTAAGGTAATCTACAGACTCTTTTGGGCTGAACACTTCAGAAATTCCTAGTGAATTCATACTTTGTCAAAAAAAATTTAATTTCAATTGCTCTCACTACTTCTCACATTGTACTAATGTGGGAAAAAAATTGAAAAAATATCAGCGACAAGATGATGCCAAACTACTCATTCTTGACCACAATGGGCTGGTTTACCTTTGAATTAAGAACACAATGGCATTGCAATTGTTTCCAAAGTATTCATTCCACTCTTGGTCCATTGTGTTATACTTAAAATTTCCAATGTTGTAAGAAAACCTGATATCCTGCCTAGTACAGAACATTCAATCATTCATAAGGCTTCTTATACTATTCTAACTTGGAATTATTACCTATTTTGATATGGAATATGAACCTAGGCTTAGGAACTAAACCCTGAAGATTTTGACTATTATCTTCCATCATCGTCAACAATTTCTTAGAGAACATTAGTATACATAACAACGCCCAATTAGTAGTAACTAAGGTAAAACAACCCATTGCGGTCAAATGATCCATTGCAGGCGCCTAGGAAATGACCCATTGTGGGGGGTTTTCAGTATGTGAGATGTGGGCTACAATGCACGTCTTATGTGACAACAATGGAGTGAACACTGACCTCATTAGGAACTTCTGATTTTTCAGTGTGAAGTTCATTGTAAAAATTGACTTTTTTTGGACTTCCATAATAGAAAATATTTTGACTGCATTAGGTAGTGAGATGAGCATTACAGATTCATATTTTGCTGGTTTTAAGGTAGTCTACAAACTCTTTTGGGCTGAACACTTCAGAAATTCCTAGCGAATTCATACTTTGTCAAAAAAATTTAATTTCAATTGCACTTACTGTTTCTCACACTTGTACTAATGTGGGAAAAAAATTGAAAAATTTCAGCAACAAGATGATGTCAAACTCCTCATTTTGACCACAATGGGTTGTCTTACCTTTTATCAACTTGCTCCTTTTCCACTTTTACAAAATTGGGACCAAAGAATTTGTAGCTTTAAAATAATAAAAGAAATGGATCCCTTTTGAAACAATTCCTTCTATACAATTATTTTTTCATATCATCTCTTTGCAAACATGCTAACTTGAATGAATGGATCTAAACAATTCCAACTACACTTGCCATCTAAACAAAGCACAAACGAGTCCAAATTCTAATTCTTGATTCACAATGCATCAATTTTAGAAGAATATATATTATAGTATGGTAGATCTATCTTTGCCTAGCCAATACTTTCAATTCGATACAAACAACCTTATAATCACATCATTCAAAGCCAAATTTTTCACAAGTGTAATGAAATACTTGACAAGAGCAGAATCATACTTGAAAGAATCAATGCTTTATAAAATTGCAACAAATCCCCGAGCTATGAAATTGATTCCTTTAGCACTCACAATCGAGTATATACTACAATCTAAACTTGTAAATGCAAGTGAATTCAAAAGCATCACCCTCACTACTAAACCCCATACTAAATACATAAAATACATAAATTACATAAAGTACCTTGTTTAACATGTTTAGAGATGTACATAACATTTTTTTAAATTTATATACCACATACTATTGAGGTTGGTAACATTATTATAAATTAAAAGATTACTAAAGCCTATTACAAAATAAAAGTTAAGTAAAGCATGAGAAAAAAGAAAAAAGAGCCACAATACAAAGTAAAATATAATTCAAGCATAATTCAAAAGAAAAAAGGACAAAACAATCCATAATTTAGGATAATTTAATATCAAGGATAAAATAAAAAATCCATACCAGCCTTTCAAACCGTATGTCAAAAAACAATGTCTATATACCCCTCTTTGCAATGAGCTTTTGAATGGTACCAAGAATGTGATTGGAAGACATATAGTCTAGGAAATCTTACTATAATAAACTAAACAAAACAAAACAACAAACTAACTTAAGGTATGGATTAGTGTGCCTTGTGTTGTTGGCTTGTTGCCGCAACCAAATTTATTTTTTTAATTCTATTTTTTTAATTAATAAAAAAACACCCCATATCCCAACACTATGAAACAAAAGTAATTTTCTAATTTTTTAATTTACACAAAATTTAAAATTCAATATCTTTTCTTCTATAAGTCAAAACAACATGAAACAAAGTCCTTGCAATTAGAGGAAAAAATTAATTAATTTTCAACAATGCTAACACAACAAATTAGTCATTTGGTCTGTCATAGATAGGTTTACTTTATTTCTTGAAAAATGACTACCTAATTGCCCTCCAAAAAATCATTCCCCCCCTTGGACCCCTTCATAAAATATTTTTTACCATCCCCGAACATATGGTATATCCCACACAAAGGTCAAACTTGATAGAAATTAAGTCATTTTTGTAACAAAAGTGCCACATGTCATCTTGTGAATGGTCTAAGGTGATGTGGCCCCATGAAATTTTGATGTGGAAATTCAATTTCAACAGTCAAGTGCCAAACTACACCCTTAGATACATCATATTGATATATAGATATGGATAAAAGCACACAAACATAGATACAACATACAAATATAAGATATGGATTTTAGCAATTATGATCTATATCCATATATGATATATATGGATACAACATATGGTTACATATTCCATATCAATTCTCATTACATGTGTGTTCAAAAACGATATAGAATATAGAATAAATGAAAAATGAATACTATTAATTTTTTAATTTTTAATTAAAAAATGATGATAAATAAATTAATAAACCTTTATTAATTTTTTGTGCTTTGGTGTTCTTTTCCATGTCTATCCACTCGCAAAAGAGAATCACAACTTAGCAAACTTACACTAGAATGTGAAATTGGACAATGCAATTGAGTAGTTTGGGATCTAATTTGAAGATTGATAATGTAAAGTAAGAGGTTCATAAATCAACCACTTAATTACCAAATAATTCACAATTTGGTGGACTTTGACTTCTTGACACATTTTTTAGATAGTAAGTTTTCTTTGGAAGATAAAGAAATTGGCATTTCATAACATTTAGTAGTAGCAAGAAAGACGGCCTTCCCTTGGAAAAAATAGTGCAGAATATTCTACATCATTTCATCCTCCAAATGGTATGGTGTGGAATATTCCACATCCATTAGTAATTAATAATCCATGCATTACAAATTGTTAGAAAATTGAAGCTTTCTCACCTGGGTACTTGGTCTAAAACCTTAGTTAAACTTAATAACAAAATAGATTACTAAAAAACAATGCACTCAACTAGGTTAAAAACAAAATAAATGTTTTAAAATTAAAATTTCAAGAAAATAGCATTCAACTCATTGAAATCAATGTTTCAATCTCTTCACTATGTTCTAAATGCCATTTATGATTTGTATTTTTGAAAATGAGAAGACAACTCTTTATATAAATATATTATTGAGTAGTAGTAGGTAAAACTAACAATGTGGGATATATAAATTAAAATTAGTAGGAGCTCAATTGCTTATAGTTAAATCAAATTAAAACAAGAATTGTATTTGAAGTAGAATTTTAGACCTCACCTAGACATAGCAAAATAACTTTTTTCAAAAACTTTGTACTTGAAAGAGTTGGAAAATCAAATTAAATTTCACCTCAAAAAATTCATTTGATATTTCAAGCCTCCAATCAAAAGTAATAAACAAATTTGAAAGAGGGCTGGAAGGGACAATTTTTTTTACATTTTCAAGCATCTTCTTTGAATTTTGTCCATAATTTTTTATTGGAGGCTTAAAATATCAAACGGATTCTTAGAATGAAATTTAGATAGATTTTTCAAGTATTTTTTAGTTCAAAGTTTTTTGAACAAAATTATTCTACTATGACTAAATGAGGTTTGAAATTCTATATCAAACATCATTTTGACATTTTGACAATGAGTGGTGATACTTTCATTTTCAAATTATCCCATACCCTTTGAGGATTCACCATGGATAATTGATTTCAATATAAAAATGACATCTCCAACCTTCTCTCCCATAAATGTTTTCTAAGCAATTCCTCCAATGGGCCATCAAAATTACTTTTTGTTGGCAAAAGGTTAAATGACAATGGGATTTTAATTCAAAGGATTCTTAAGTATTTTTGCAAATCATCTTAATATTTCTTGGTGATTTGTTTGTTTGGTTTGAGATTTAGCAAAAAGAATAGTACACACCATAAATTTACTACATGATCCTAATACCCAGTACTAAAACCCAATATTGAAACTTACTTTAATTCTCTATATGGATGTTTTCATAGATGAGACCTTTAGAGAGGGAAAGGTAGTGTCTCTATAGTTTACTGAATGTTGTGTTAATTTTGAAGTGGTTTCATATTTTTGGACCATCATAGAATTAATTATGAATTTGAAAGTTGGAATCACATAAAACTTTGAAAACATCTACCTTTAATTTGTTCATCGTTGGTACATTGAAGAAAGCAATATGTACTAATGTGTTAAGGAATACTTTTAGAGTGTGGTTGCTTTACAGACATCCTACTTTAGTCATAATAAAAATTAATTGAGACTTTCTCAATTTGTTGGACCCATTTCACAACCATTGATATCAACTAATAAAAGTTGTGTTAATCCTTGAATTGGGAATTCAACTACACCTAAAGGCTTTGGATTGAGAGATGACCTAATTTTCCATTATCACATAATTGCTTGTATGGCACTTACATAGTGGTTTTTGAGTATCATAAAAATAATTCTCAAACCTCATTTAGGCATATGGGAATAATTTTTCTCCAAAATCTCTGACCTAAACTAATGTGGGAAATCAAGATAACTTTCATCTTTGAAAATCTATTTAAAATTTCAAGCCTTCAATCACAAGTTATGGACAAATTTCAAAGACAAGTTGGAAGGGATATTTTCTTTAACATTTTCAAACATCCTTTCTAAATTTCGTCTATAACTTTTTTTTGGAGGCTCAAAATCACAATAGGATTTTTGAAGATTAAATTTATTTTGATTTTCTAAAATTTTTTAGATCAAGTTTTTTTGAAAAAGGTTATCTACTTTAACAAAATGAGGTCTAAAATTCTACTTTGAACACAATTCATGCATTTTGACAATGTGTGGTTAAGCTCTCATCTTCAAATTATCTTGTACTCTTTGAGAAATAATGATGGACAATGAATTTCGTTAAAAAAATTACCTTTCTTTCCTTCATTTCCATAAATGTCAATGAAACAATCACTACAAGAGAAAGGGCGGTATTATGTATGACTAATTAGTTTAGAACTACAAAAAAATTATTTCTAATACTAAATGGTCAAGTTAGCTACATACAATAAATATGTTGTTAATCCTTAGTGCTAATCAGTCATATAACATTACCAAAAAATAAATTTTTTTGGTCATTGATTACTAAAAGGTCAATTATGTTGTGTATAATGAGTACATGTCAAGTTTACAATGCTAATTGGTCATTACATTACTAAAAAATTGTACTTTTTGGTGACTAGTTACTGAAAATTTGTCCTTTTTGGTCATTGGTTATTGAAAATTTGTCCTTGTTGGTCATTAGTTACTGAAAATTTGTCTTTTTTGGTCACTAGTTGCTAAATAGACACCTTATGCCATATGAATGTCTAAAACATATTTGATTTCACATATGAAGCAAGATGTAGCAAAATATGAACTGAAGGTTTTTCACTACCAAGCATTAGGTGAGGAGTTTAAACCCCGTGACTTGAAATTTTTTGTTAATTAAGCTGTCTTTTAAGAATGCTAAAAAGATATACAAAATTTGGTTAAATTGACATGATTTAAGAATTCAATAAAGGTACTTTAAGGTAAGTCCTAGACACATGGTTTTTGAGCAGGTTTTCCTTAAAATACTTGACCTTTCATTATACAATTTCTAACTCAATATTGCACTTAATACCCCCTCATTTCTCTTGTAGTAAGTCCATTCATTTTGCCATCAAAGTTTTTTTATTGGTATTTGACTCACAGTAGATTCTACAAATTTTTGACAAACCCTAACTTTCCATTTATTTGTAGATTTGGTTGTTTGTCCCAGAAAAAGGTAGCATAGTATAAATGTTAGCCACCATCTCAGTGCTATAATTGAATTTAGTTTATATGATATATTGTAGATGAATTTTGTAAATGAAGACTCAAGAGAAAAAAGGGCTATCATTGTGAAGGCTATTGAATATTATTAATTATAACTTTTGAAGTTAGAAGGAAATGGTTTTATCTTGACCTTACTTGATAAGGCCAACAAACTTTACACCTCCTAAAGTGAGATTTTTACAATACACATTGTTAATTTTTTTTACATTTGTATCTTAAATCATGTAGATTACATACCTAACAAATTTCAAAATTGTAGGAATTTTGCACATATTATCCAAAGATGCCTAGAAAGTCTCCAAAGTTAGAGGCAACATAACTTTTGATTAGGGCACGGAATCAAATAAAAATAATATTCCTATTAAGGGTGTATGTTTCTAACCTTAAGGCAAAATTTTATAAACATCCAATCAAAATTGACTTTGTAGGAACCTACCCAAGATTTCTTACTTATGTTGAATGAAAACTTGGTTCTTTAGGGGTTAAGGTGAAAAAATTATGAATCCTCCTTTGGCAAAGATGGAACCTATTTAAATAAGACAATTGAATCTAATGCAATCATACCTTGTTTTCATTTCAACAAAATAATTGAAAATTCTAAAGCAATCTAAAATTAGAATCAAACTATACACTAAATAGAAGTTGAATTTCATAATTTTTAGGATATTTTAGAATATTTTTTTATATACATCAATTATAAATCCATGTTTTTTATGTACATCAATAAACCCATGTTTTTTATGTTGCTTTTGAATTGAAGGTCAACTTAGTTAGTCAAACTTAGTCAAACTTCTATTTCTACAATTCTCTTGAAATAATGATATGATTTTAAATTATATGAAGTTTGAAAATGTTGATGTTTTTAATCTTAAACTTTTGAGTTCAATTTCTTTGAATTTTTCAGAGGATGATCTTTAACAGAATAATTAAAAGGTTATAAAAATAATATGGTTGGATCTACCAAAATAATAATAAAAAACAAAAAATAGTGTTGTCTTAGAGACGGTAGTATTTAGAAAGTTTTGGGCTTAACCCCTGAGCACCTCATAACCCTAAATGTAGCATCCCCAAATCTTATTTTCAACAAACATGGTTCAAATCTGTATTGCACTAATGAAAAAATTGTACAAGGTTGAAGGGGAGTATGGAAAATGATGCTATGGAGTGGGGGATACTGGTTCCACCCATTGTACATTTGCTTGGGTGCTTATAAGATGGATATTGCACTACAAAAAATGAAGCTATAAATGACTTCTCCATAATGACTGCAATAGTCATTTTTTGTCCACAATGACTAGAGAATAGTCATTTTGTAGTCATTGTTGTGTTACAATCATTGCGGACACTTGTTTTTTTTTATAGTATTGTATAGGAAAAGCATAATTTTTGAAGTCCACAATCCATCCAAATTTTGTCTTCATGCCTCAAATTGTCAACACCACTTTGACTATTATAATGTCTACATCTATACACTCAAAAGTTGCCTAAATTTCAACAAAGCTACATACCATAAGTTCCAATAGGCAATTTCAGCAGTGGTCTTCTAGATCTAAGTTTGGGACTCATGATGGCCTTTTTTCTACAATGTGGTCCCCTATGGTAGAATTTCAAGATTCACACTTGTAGCGCTCATGGGTTAAAACAATCAAATAAACTCATGGAAATAAGAATTGTATTAAGAGGAGTCTACTAAAATTTTTTGATGAGAATTTAAAGAAGACATGCTCTCTTTTAAAGCATGTACTATTTAGTATTCAGATGCATCCAACAAATTTTAAAAAGACTCACTAATGAAGAAGCACAAAAACAAGACCAAAATAAAATTGGTATTCAGGAGCAATGATCTTCAAAAGTTGGTTCATACCTAAATTTGAATTAATTAGTTGCCCAATCAACAATGCTAGCATGTGAGCCTAAATATGTGAGCTTACAAGCCTTAACCCTAGGTGTAAGTAGGTACTTTATAACTATTGAAGGTGCTTATAATATACATACCTATAATATAAGTTTCCTATAATTATGAAAGGTGTTTAGGATATATATACTTATAATATAGGCACCTATATAATATAAGTATCCTATGACTATAGATGGTGCCTATAGCAAAAGAGCCTCAACTCGTAGGCTTATGGGCTCAAGATCCTAGGCTCACATGTTAGCAACCATGGTTACCCAATGACTACATTTTTCCTACAAACAAAACCATTCAAGCTAAATACAAAGTATATAATGAGCATATAAATTTGTCAAGACATGCATCACTTCTAACCTTGTAGTCCATCCTCCCAATTAATGCAAATCATTTTTCATCAACATATTCATTGATTCTAATGACATTGGCAGTTGTAGTGTTTTAATAAAAGTGATGAGAATGAAAAACCATACATGGTCTGTTTTGGAAGTCATATATTTATTTTAGCTAAGATAATGCAGCTATCCAAACAAAAATTCACCAACGGTGGTATTTTTATTTTGATACATGGAGTTCCAATGTTACATTAGATGGGATTTGAGGCCTGTAGAAGGCCATTTCAGGTTTGTTCCCTTGTTGTTCCCCTTGCAGTGAGGGAACAACTGGCTTTCAAGAAATTAAAAAAAAGAAGTTCTTAGAATGCAAAAAAAAGTTGAATTTAAAAAAAATCTTCGAAAAATGACGTGGCCGGGTCTTGGCCATGTCAACTAGTTGTATTATTGCTACTGTAATACAATTCAGCAAGTTCCCAATGCATGATAACTCACAGCCTTCTGGAGGCCTCAAATCTCATCTAATGTTTATTTAATTAATATACATAGTGTTTGTTCAATGTTGGAGTTTGGGTTTGAAGTAATTGATTCAAGATTAAGAACAATTGAATTGGATCAAAAGTACCATGCCATCTATTTAAAAAGGCTAATCCCAATGTCAACTTGTTTAGTAATGCCTAAACTATAATATCAACTTTATATTGCCATCCAATTGTCAAAAATGATTTATATGCCTCAAGGATATATATCTATATATCTATACCTATATACATACATCCTCACTAATTATTTTTCATTCAATTAGAATTTTTAAAAAGGTGATAAAAAGACTTTATTGTTTGTTTAAAGAAATTATTTATAATAAAATAAAAATGTTGAAGGTGCCTTTCAAAGGTGCACTATAAATTTTGAAATCAAAATCAAAATCAAACAAGGGTCTAAGTTTTTCTCAATATACAATTCACTACTAATATATACAAAACCATTTATGCATTGAACACATTTATTAAGTCAAATTTAGTATTCATATCATGACATGTGGATTACTTTACCAATTCAGCCTAAAATATATTGAAATTCAAATTTTAAAAATCAAAATTAAATATTTTATGAGTTTTTTTAGATAAAATACTTCTAAATTGATTTGACCAAGGTCTATAAAGACTTCATTCAAATTTGAATAATAATTAATTTTTACAAAATCATATCTAACTTTTTTTTTAGTAAAAATTTTATTAAAAAAAATGAGGATTGTGGGATGTTACAATGCAAGTTAGAAATTCTGTTCAAAACCCTCAAGCATTAAGGAGTAAAATAAGTATGGGTGAAATGCATAAATCTCCTTTCATTCATACTAAATTCTAAATTTCATCATCAAAAAATTGTTTCTTTAAATTACATGATTGCAACACCTTGTGATTATCAATGAAGTGATGAAACTACTTACATCCTAAATATAAATGAACCATGCTAAATACAAATAAGTTGTCATTTGTTTGCTTGAAAATAGATGCATCTATCATATATTGGAGAGTGGGGCTACATGGGTGGATTGACCAATCCGTTCACCAATCCATAGATGGAATGCCCCCTACTTTCCATATAATTTTGTAAAAGTAGAAAATAATTGAAAAAAAAAATCAAAATTAAGATTAAAAAATAATCAATTCTCATGTTTTTTTTGGTGCATTAGAACCTCCTTTCACTTACCAACAAGAAAATATGAAAATTTAACTAGTCTCATAATAATAACTAGGCACAATAGTAAAAAGTGGTGGTTAGGGATACCCACCTTATGTGCAATATGCATGTGATTGTCATATTCATTTTATTGGCATAACCTCAATGGAGCCCATCATATGTAGGCCTATAGAGTACATCTATCTCTTCTATTGATTTCTTTCACAAAAGTAATTATTTGAATATAGAATCCTATCTTAAATTAATTTTTTTACATTACAATTTGTACTGATATGCAATATTATATCTGATAAATAATAATCAAATTTGTTTGCAAAGGTAAAATGTGTGAAATTACTTCTCAACCAAATTAGTACCATACAATATACATTCTATGCAATTCTTCTCATGTTTGTTGGAGAGAATGAATGCTCCTGAAAAGTGGAGCTTGGAAGCACAGAGTTCATGCCAATGTCGTGGTCATATAATTGCTTTGATTTTAAAGGAAATCTCTGGGTTACAGATCGTTGAGCATCATGTTGGTACCATCTTTGTAGCAACGACCAAGACATGAGATTGACCTACGAAAGGGGATCATAAACCTCAGTGAACTCAAAATTTTAAGAGTCAATTTCCGTTTGTACGAAGGGTTCAGATCTCGAGACAGCGTCATAACAATTGGAGCATTCACAGCGTTTGGACAGAGATATGGATCCTGAAGCATTTGGAACATTCCTCACATACCGGTAGTTTACAAGCACGAAATAACTTAATCTCAAAATACACAAAGATTGCAGCCCATAATGGTAATTTATGCAAGCTCCGATCACTGATCGAAGACGCCGAGTGTATAAAATTTATCCATTTAATTAAGTCTTTACAGAAAGCAATCCCCTCCACGTCATGATTTAAACCTCTGAGGGGATAAATGAGAACTAAAGTGATATCTACTTCTGATCAATTTGTAAGGATCAGATGATTGAGAAGCACCTATCTGTAGAACTCAAAGTCAGTGTCTGATTTTTTAACATTGGATCTATAGCCCTTTTCAAAATCCTTGGGCAAAATAACATATCGATTCTTCCGTACCGCATGCATGCCAGCTTCCTGACAGATTGCAGAAATCTGCAAGCCATGAAAACCAATCGTTTCAGATAAGTCACCCACATCACTCTAATCCAAAAGAATTCAGATTTCACAGTGGTAGGAAGGAAAAACGGTCTGATAATGAAAGTAGCAGAACGCACCTCAGCAGCGCTTATCTTGTCGGGCCTAGAAACATAGTCTTCTAGATCCACTTCCTCACTTAAGTTCATCTTTGCTGTACACACCTGTTCATATTCCCGCAAATCCATCAACATACAAACTCAAGGTTCCTAAAACTTGGCTTCTGAACATATGCTACAACGTATTCAACATTGTACTAAACCACCAGTCTCTCAGTTAGAGGAGGCGACCCGCACCTGGAAGACAAGACGTTTCTGTCTCCTATCAGGAAGTGGGAACTCGATTTTGCGATCAAGACGTCCAGGTCGCAGCAAAGCTGGGTCGAGAGTATCTGCTCGATTCGTGGCCATGATCACTTTAACATTAACTGTCTGATCAAAACCATCCATCTGTAACAAAAACACAAATAAGTAAGAAATGCAGAACCTCCATTAGTAGCCACAGCTCCAGTTAGTAAAACTTGGAAAACTTGAACATTTATCATATCCTTCGACCAGCACCAGATGCTCCGGTGGATAAGCTAATCATAGAACTTAGATGTATTGACTTTAACAGTACCCACCATACCAGCATACAAATAGTGTGATCTCATCAGACTTGCAAGATTGAAACACGACAAGCTCTTTTACCTGATTCAAAAGCTCCATCAAGATACGCTGGACCTCCCTATCGGCTCCAGTTTGGGCGTCAAAACGAGCAGTTGCAATGGCATCAATTTCATCAATGAAGATGATGGCTGGCGCATTTTCCTTTGCCAGTCGGAATACATCACGCACCATGCGGGGACCCTGTAAAAGCATCACAATTAGTATTCTAGCTACATTGGTGTTCAGACGTTATGCTATTAATCTACTATGAAATCCACATATATCTCAGATCAATGGATACTTAGGCAGAATGTACCGCTCGATACAATTACTTCTTGTAACAGCGACATATATCCATGAAACGAATTGAGTAGACAACCCAAGAGCAGACTCTAAAGAATCAGGGAGAACAGGAGAGACACGAAAAAGAATGACATTATGGAGTCTTACCTCTCCAAGATACTTCTGTACAAACTCGGAACCAACAACACGAATGAAAGCTGCGGTAGTGTGGTGAGCAACAGCCTTAGCAAGCATGGTCTTTCCTGTTCCAGGAGGTCCATACAGCAACACACCCCGGGGTGGGTCGATACCAATCTGCTTGTATAACTCGTGATGCGTAAGTGGAAGTTCCACCGCCTCCCTAATCTCTTGTTTTTGAATATCGCACCCACCAATATCCTGTACCTCACAACAAAGGTCATCATGAAATGACTCCAGACAATTTGAGCATCAAATACATTAAATCACGCTTCTGAGCAAGTTAACCTCAAATTCTGTAAATATGGCGAATTTCCTTCGCAAGTGTATATCAACTCCATTAGCTACGAGCTACTTCGCTGCAGTGATGCAACAGCCATAGTGGGAATACTGATCGATATAGAACGCTAAGAAGATGCAATCGGACTTCCGCAATGCCCATTAATGTAAATAACCCTAATTGAGTTAAAAAATGTTAACTTCGCAAGATCGCATGCACTAAGCCAGGATAAAGGCTCCTTCGGGTGGCACGAAGTCTACTTATAGACTAATATGCCTAAGAAGAGAAGACCAGTAAGCCATGCAAAACACGTTCTCGTTTCATTCTAGGGTTACACGAAGCTGCAATGATAGTGTAGGCTAGAGTGTGTTAACTGTAGTATTTTTTCAGCATACACCATGCGCTGTGCTGACGAGCTTCGTGTAAGTTAGGGTCACCCCAAATCACCACTGACCAAAAAACGCCACCCTAAAATCTTCCGAAAAACTTTTTACACGTCACAACTTTCGTATCCGGTATCAAAATGAAACATTCGTAGGTGCGTTAAATCCACTTTCGATTCCCAACAATTGCACATAAAATTCGAGCAGTGGAATAATGGGATCTATGCGCAGTGGCGATTCGGGAGTCCCTAACATTTACCCGCAAGACTATTCCCTCAATGCCAGTTTCACACAAGTTACAGAATTCACAGACAGCATTATATTTTGGTCTACATTAGATTTGATCATTCTATTTGGATTAGTGATGTGAAAGTTATGGAGCATCTTGTTTTGCGGGCAACCCTAGCATCTTCTTGAGAAAATAATGCATTGGATTTGTTTTTGGATTCAATTTTCACAGTTTTTTGAGAAAAAAATCCCACAGGGTTCAGTTTGTTTCAAATAAGAGATGGCGGACAGAACCAACGTACATTATACGCCACATCCGGCTTCTCCGACTGCGTCAACAGCGAGATGCTGGAATCGGCTTCGGGTGGGAGCACATCCACCAACGCATTCGAGTGTCTGTGCAACGCCACCGACGACGACGGCTTCAGGAGCTCCCGATTAATGGTGCTCAAAATCCTCACATAGTAATTCGACCCCGTGGTCGATCCGACGATGCCATTGTTCTGGTCCACCATCTCAATGAACTGCCCGATCACCAGCGGCACGGACTGAATCCGCTTCACCTCCTCCTGCGCCCGCAGAAGCTCCCGCTTCAGATTCTTCTGCTCATCCTTGATGTACTCCTCCTGGATGTCCACAAACTCCAGCTGCCGCTGCAAAAGCTTCTGCCGCGTGTAAAGATCCTCTTCGTCGAGCTCCGTCACCACGGTGTCGGGGAGAAACGTTTTCGTTGATAAAACAGGAGCGATCCCCGTCTCGGTCACCGCCGTGACCTCCATCGCCGTCGCCATGATGCAATCGATGCGCAAATCTCAAACCCTAACAAGACCTCCGAGCTTTCTCTGCCACAAGGGACTCAAATGAGAGGAGAGGGCCATAGTCACATTCACGGAGAGATTCTGAAGTGAACTTTGGGAACACATTGCGTTCCCCTGATCTCAGATCGACGGCCGATACTCCCCCTAAGGACGATCGGATGGCCAGGAAAGCAGGACGGGAGGCCCTTCTCCATTTCGATGTTTGAGAGTGACCAGCATTGGTAGTGTCGGGCCTTTCGATTTCAAGTGCCGAATTCTAGTTTCTGTTGCCTTGTGATCAAGGGGCTCATCATGTTTCTGCTTGAGCCCTAATTTCGGAGCTGCAGATCTTCACCGAGCAAGTGCAGGTATGCCGGGCGAGATTGAGCGCAAGGCGACCTGGCATGGTGACATGGTGAAGGCGCGAGACCGCATCCAAGCTCTTCACCGCGTCTTGGGTGCCTTCGAGTCTTACACTTCTCTGCTGGTATAGTATGCAATCCATCACTTTCTTCATTTTCTTCGTCGTCTTTATTCGTCTTCTTCGTCACTATCAATCAGCTCTGTGCATCCCTCGATTTAGCTTCCTCTCATTTTTGGTTTAGGGTTTTGAGCTTTGTCGGTACGAGTGTTGCTCAGGGGCTACCATCCCTGGAAGTGCTGATCTCTGGCATATTCTTCTATTAAAAGTACACTTGATTTCCACAAGCAGCTCTCCGTCTTGCGTTTGTAGTAGCTGCACCCGTCATGTGATGGGTTTGTTAATCCAGTTGAAATGATTTTGGTTAGGTTAGTGCGGTGTGAGGATCTGCTTTAGGGGTTGGCTTGGTGTTGTGTGGTTGTATGTGGGAGATGGAAATTTTCAAATTCTGAACACGTGATCGGTCACGTTTGGCTCTGAAGGACCAAGAGGCTCAAATTGGTACTTATGGTTTTTTGTGTAGCAGTTTTGAGTAGATCTATAGCATTCTTGATAGGCCCACTGCTTTCACCCAAGGATCTGAATCTATTGCCAATGCTTACATTTAGAATGTTTGTATACTGTACCACTCAACCTCATTCTCAAAACATCAGCTCTGTAATTAACCTCTAAAGTATCAAGGATTCATGGTTTGAAAATGACCAATTCATTGATCGAATTGTGAAACCTATTAATGTGAAAACTGAAATTCAGATTGTGACGAATTTTATATGACATTCCACATTGCATGCATTGGCCAATTATAAAATAAAAATGGACTAAGGAAGTCTCCATGAGCATATCATTCTTTGCATAGCAAGGTATCATGCAAGCTGGAGGGCTATTTCCAGATGATGTAACAGCAGTGATTGATTGAATGGGGACCGTTTTCCATTTTCAGGAATCCGAGCGGCCTGCGAAGCATTTGCTCGATGATGAGAATGTGGCAGACAAGATATCAAGGCGGCTTTTGCAACCAGCATCTGGGAAGGTCTGATTAGTATGTTCTGATGTGTTTTTGAAATTATCAATTGAATGCAATTGAGGTAGGGGCACTTATAATCAACATTAATTCAAAGTTGTGACCCTAAAAGTTGAAACAATTGGTGTATATTGATTAAGAGGACGTCGACCATCTAAACAAGTGTTCGAGTGTCAGTTTCCGCTTTAGTGTTCAACATGTGTTAGGCCATTTACTGGTATAATTTCGAACCTTCATATCTTTTGCATATGGTATCCAAATAGCGCATTCATTGGTGTGTTGGAACACTCTTTCATTTGCTAACTGGAACATATAAGAGTAGTAGCCATGTGGTTACGGGTGTCCTTACCTTATTCTCTGCAGTTTTGCAATTACCTGGCTTCTGGATTTCTCTCTTAGTGGAGAGTATGCTCTCTCACGTTCATTCGTTGTTATGTCAGGGAAATGACCAAGTCTGTCAATGGCTGTTTGACACTTACCAAACGCAAGATTCTGAGTTACAGCTCGTGGTGCTTCGCTTTCTCCCTATCCTATGCGGGGTTTACTTACCTCGCGTTACCACTTGTCCAGACGAGCCCTTAGCAGGTACTCTTGTGTAAGTATGTGGAGCAAGGATGAGCTGCTCGTTTTTAATCGTGAGGCTTAGCTGTAAGTTTTCTCGAGTCTATGCAAGAATCTTTCTCTGTATTTGCTCTTTATCAAATTCAAAATTGCGAATCACTTGACATTCTATAACCCCTTCCTCAGGATGGAATATCTTTCACGTATGTTCTTGGGTAGAGATCTTACTTAAAGTGAAGGTCGACACCTTTGTAATAAGGTTCCTATTTTTGTGGGATGCAAAAGGGACACTGCGACATCTGGTTGATAATGTTATGCCTTATAAGCCTTTCTGAATTGACTATATATTTCAGGGTCAGTCCCAACGCTTACATGAGGGAAATGCAATGAAAATTCCTTCTATATATAGAAAACGGAGTTGTTGACATGGACGAGTTGATTTCTCCATGTTTTCGTGGCAGGTTTTGAGGCGGTTCTGCTGGCTTTGTATGGGGCGGAAACTAAGGCACGAGGAGGAAGGCCAGTGACGATTAACATCCCTGATCTCGGCCAAGCTAGCCTTTACCACTCTCCGCGTCAGACAGTTGGAGATTCGAAATCTGTGAGGCCTCTCTCTAGATGCTCAACAATACTCATGTTCATACCAGACTTGTATGTGCAGAAGCACCAATCTTGGTTTTAAATTGTGAGCTGCCTTATAAATTGCTCCACGTGAGGTTTTGCTTTTTTCTCGACCAGATCTTTAAACTCTTACTCATTGTATGGCCACAGCATGTCGAAGTCATTTCACCAGCATTAGAGCCCCAAAGCTCAGTGAAGAGTACAAAACGGGCTGTGATTGTAGGAATTGCCCTGGAATTGTTCCACAAGCGGATAATTTTGATGCCATCAAAAGCAAAGCTGGATTTGTGTCACTACGCTAGAAGGTACGTGGTAATTTATCTTGTTTTTGATATTGTGGTTCATGGGATCATCATTTTGCAATTTGAACGTGTAGCACACTCACTTTCCGCTGGTGAATCTAGCCCATGGTATGTACTTACGATGCAGTTCTTGGCCATGGCAAAATCTTTGGATGTGTAATCTCAAAGCATTGATCTCTTGATACCGCAGCTGGGCAGTGAAGGGTTGCGGCTGGAGCAACGAAATAGAAACCATAGCACGGTCTGCACTGCCAACCCCTCCTTCTATAAACCCTGTCAACACCGGTTCATCTGCCTCTCTGGGAGTTGCATTGACTATTGGTGAAGCCCTGACTGTTGATCAGGATCCTTTAGATCCACCTCCTTTCCGAAGATCCACTCGACCGGGAAGATGGGACGTTACCGGTATGTCATCTTGTAACCTTAATCATGCTCTTTTCAACACTCATAACCTTATTTAATTGATATCAAGTGATGTGGATTTTAATTCTGCTCGAGGCTATTGGCATGCTACATCAAAACCTTGACTTGATGGGAGATTATAGACCACTATCGGAGGGACAGTGGACAACTCCATTTATTCAGATCATTCGCCATAGACATGTAGCCAAATCATGGTTACACGCAACTTGAAGGTCAGCTAAATGGATTGGAAGAGATGAGTTGCTGTTGATACCAGGGGTCAGCATAAGAGAATGAAACAGGCTGAAGTCCTGAATTGTAGTTGAAAATTAAAGCACTGGTATATCAGTTTCGCATACCTCAACTACTTCTGCATCGCAACTTGCAATTAGTGTATGATATTAATGAGTTCCGTCAGTCTCATTGAGTGTTGAAAAAATTCTGTGTAATTGAAAGTCAAGCTCTGAGTTTAGACCAAGGTTTATGGACTCTCCAATGCGGACTAGCCACAGGCCCTGGCAGTACTAACGCCACCATAAAACATTTTCTGTGCAGAGACATCGGGTAGCACCCCCTCAGTCCAACTAGCGTTGATAGACTTCTGTGATTGAAAACCAAGCTCTGAGTTTAGACCAACGTTTATGGACTCTCTAATGCTGGACTAACCCCTGGCCCTGGCAGTACTAACGCCACAATGCGACATTTTTTCTGTGCAGAGACATCTGGCACCAGCTCTACAGACTCAGGCGAAAACGACCGTGATGCAGCGTGGGAATCAGACTACCAAGATGATTCCGCTGATGGGCCCCGGGTATCCCTGGAGATGGAGGTCCTGCGTCCTGTTTTCAAGGTGCTGGGGCACTGCCTCATGGCCCCTCTCAGTACCCCGACGCTCAAGTCTGCGGCCGTGGATGCGGCCAAGGCGTTGTATGCCAGGTCTTCTCAGTCTTTGATGCCTGAAGCCATGCTGGCTTCTCGAAGTCTTATTCGTCTTAGTGTAGCTGCTTCTTCGTTTGGTCCTTCGCCTTCCACTAAGGTTAGCGTTGGAGCGAAGTTGGACAAGCGTCCCACGTCTGGTAAGTAGCAACCAATTCATGTTGTAAGGCAACTACTCTTGAATGCGTCTAAATAGGCAATTGAGAAATTTCCTATTGTGAAATTGCCTAATTTTTTGTTCGATCTTGTTGGAAGTCAAAAGAGTATTCTAGATTCCCCTCTTATGTATGCATTTTTTGGACAATGTATGAATAAAACTATGAATTTCCGAACTGCTGAAAATAGGTGAATCCAAAAAGCAATCCTAGGCTCTCATGAATAGAGGCTATACGTTTTAGGGCAAGGATTTGTAGGTGTTGGTTTTAGAAAGGGGTTAGAATTAGGTGGAGTTACCTTAGTTTAGGGGAATGTTGAAGCTCATTATTATTTTGGTGATTGCTCAGTTTCAGGCATAGAGTCAGGTACATGCAGACTGGAAATTGATTGTCATTCAAGGGAATATCTTTTGGTGGTTCTCTTTGGGTATGTAAATGAATTAGTTTTTGTTTCATAATTCTTGTTTACAGGAATGCTTGACTTGGCTTGGCTATCAGAACGCTCTGCTTTGCCATGTTTTATTCCTCTGTTTCTTTAAATCTATGTAAGGTAAGCCTCTGCATTGAGGAGCACTGAGGGGCTTCACCATTGTTAGGCAACTGATGACAAGAGGGTGAGTCTGAGTCTGAGTTGCCTTACAAAGAGTAAGTTAATGCCTTGAAGTGCAATTGATTTTGTTCCGTAGAGAATGAAGGAAATCATAACATCTGGCTATTTCGGCACTCTTTCGATCCATGCTGGCTTTTCGAAGTCTTATCCTAGGATTTAATTTGTTGGATGGTCTGTGAAATTCGTCATAAGCTCCAACAAATGTGAGAATGACATTAGGTGCGAAGTATTGTGTTATACTGTAGTAATAAGTTTCAATGAATTCAATTTCCACAATTATTTAAGGTTTTTGTGAGGATTTGTCTCTTTGACAATTTTTTTAATAGTTTGAAGACATTCTTTTTTGAGGGCAATGGCATGAAAATGATCTTGTATGCCTTAAAAATTGTATTTTAGGATTCTTTTCCAGTTTATTTTGTCTTCTCACTTTTAGGTTGTTACAATGCAAAGGATTCCAGCATTTGGAATGTAGGAAAAGAAATTTTTGGATTTTTTATGAACCTATTGATATTTTTGGATGTTTCACTTTTTAACCCCTAAATGCCCAAGGCATGTTTTTAGCTTCTTAAAAACTGCTCTAAATTGAACAAAATGCCAAGAATTTGATAAGATATTTCAATTTTTTTTAAATTGTAACCGTACAAATTCAAACTAGACTTGTTAGAGATTGCATAGGAAAAGAAAGCACAACAATATCACTTATGGAGTGAAAGATTATATAACGTTTGATTATGAAGGTGCTAAAATTGCAAAAAAGAATTGAAGTCTTTTTTGCAAGTCAAATCTAAAAAGTTGATGACCAAAAAAATATGAGGTTAACGGGCCTAACTTGAAGAATCCAAATCAATTTACAACTTCTCAAAATTCACTCTACAACTTTTTAAAATGAATTTAGAGTGTGATTTTTTCTCCAAGATCTAGTGTATTTGAGGCTCATTTCTACGAGCTCTTAACACTATGGAAAGTCAAGATTGCATAGGGTACCCTTGTACAAAATCTCTTATAGAAAAATCACTGTCATTTATTTTCAAAATCGGACTTTTGGAGGCAAATCTAGACTTCAAGAAGAACATTTAAAAAATACAAACTACTAAAAATAACAAGTTGGTTAAGATTTATTTAACTTCAAAGTTTTGCAAACACCATATTTTGGTGCCTCGGGCATTTAGGGGTTAAAGGGATCATAGTAATACAAGGTCCATAAGTTTTTTACATAGTGGATTTAAGTTTTGATTTTTGGTATGCTAGTTTCCAAACCTAGTATTTACATCATACTAAAAGATGTAAACTACTTTCAAAATAGTCTAATTTTCATTGAATTTTAAAATTGAGATAACTTCAAAGGCACATAGTGAGAAAAAAATCAATTTCTATTTTGAGCTTGTAGATCTCATAAATGGTAAGGAATTTGAATTTGAAATTTTTTGTGTGTGTTTTACATGAAGTTGAGATTAAGATTTTGTCATTACAAATCTATTTTTTTTCATTGAAAATCTTGACATAAAAATAGCCGTTTTTTCCATTTAGGGGGTTCAAAATGCTAAAAGAATTTTAGAGGCTATGAATATCTTCAAGAGCTTATTGTAGGAGCTATTGGAAACAAATATTGTCTACTCTTCACATATGTAACTAACATAGTCACTTGATGCTTTATACATTTTGTATAAGATTTTGAATCAATTCATGTAGGAATGGGAAGAAAAAAGATAACCTGCAAAATTGGCAAGTTTATATTTAGGTTCTTTTCAAACCATAATTTATTTAATCTAGCAAGTTCTATATCTACATTCTCCTTTCTACTAAGAATTTTAAGAGTGCTATTATTCCATACTATTTTAGAATGGAATTTTAGAATAGAAAATGAATTTCCAAGTTTCCTAAAGTTGTCATACACTTTTATGATGATTTGACAATACGAAAAAAAAATGCATTTTTGAAAAAACTTTGCCTTGTTAAACTAAAAGCAACCCAAAACTTCAATTGAGATGTTTAAATAGTTTTTTGGAAATTGAAAACTTGCCTCTCCAACAATTTTTCAAGTCTCTCTCGAAACATTTGCCAACCAAATGTTTTGCTATTTTCTTCTTGCAATCAATTCCACACATCCACGTAGAATTCCAAAATTTATTTTGTCTTTTTGAACAAAGGTTTGGCCATTTCTAGGGGAGTGCGTGAAAGTCCGCCCTTCCTTATTAGGGGAGGGAGTTCAAGAGAATTTCAACTGAGGCTTGACGAATGAAAAGCTGAAAATTTCTGTCCGTCACCGACGAACAGATTCATCCAACGAACGGATGAAATCCCGGCCCTGGGAAACTCTCCATCTTCGTCTTCGTCTTCCGCTTCCTCCTCGCGACGTGTTCCATGGCGGACCTGGGGATCCCTGAATGCATCCCTTCCCATTAAAATTGTCCAATTCTCCAATTCTCCAATTCTCGAACTGTGGGCAACATTGCATTGAATAGAATTCACAGTGTCTTTGGAAATCCCCACAGCCCACACAATGGCAGCCATGGCGCTTCTGAGGATTCCCATGGCCATCAGAGGCGCAGTAGAAGGAGGTGTGGCGACTTGGCGATGGAGCTCTCGTGATGCATTACTTCATTCTGGAAGGGCGCTGAGCGCTTCTGCGTCAGAAATGAGCAGAATTGAAGGAGCTGATGCTGGTGTTTCGCTGGTGCAGGGAGCGTCTCGAGGTCTGGGACTGGAATTTGTAAGTCGGGACTCTGTCTTGCTGTGTCTGGAGGTTCTATGGGTTCTTGAATGAGGATTCGAATGCATCTAAGAATGCGTTACTTGGATGCTGTATGACATTGTTGCGAAGTTTCAAAGTTTGTTTTGGTTGATGGTCTAATACCGCCACTTGAGCTCACTTGATCTGGTGTTGCGACGGTGTGCATCGTTTTTATCAATGTGCACCTCTTGTCTAAGGTTTTAGGGTGGTGCTTTTTGAGTGGGATATTAGATGAGTTTTCAGCACTAGTGTATTCATTCTCAGGTCCATGAATTTAGTGATGTTTAGTACATTGGAGTTTTCAGCACTGGTGCAGTATTGGGTTTTTTCTTTTAATTATTGTCTGATTTGTGCCTTTCTTGAGGGGATTTATCAGGTACGACAGCTTCTGGAGAAAGAAAGGGGTCACGTCATTGCAACTTGTAGGGATCCAGTGAATGCAGCGTCCTTGGCCTCTCTCAAGGATCAGCACTCAGCCAGATTGACAGTGTTGCCTTTGGATGTGACGAAGGAAGCTACAATTGAGGTAAATTGTGCTTCGTAAGTGAAATGAATAGGCATTGCTTACTTTCACGGGATTGGATTTTGTTTATAAGTTTGTGGCCTTCACTGCAATGTGTTCCTGCACATATGAACATCCAACGAACTAATCACAAGATTCGATGCTGTGATGATATCATGATAGTAGGACGCAGCCAAGCGTATATCACAGGAGCACGGAAGACTAGATGTACTCATAAACACAGCGGGTATCCTCCATGTTAGCAATCTCAAGGTCCACCCTGGTGAGTGATACCTTCCATTTTGGTCTCAATTTCAAGGATCCGAGTGTCATGGACACCTTCAATTATTTAATTAAATGCCCTTTTTTTGCTTCTTCTTCCTCTTTTTCCTTTGATTGCGAACAGAAGCAAAAATTACATATCTAGACTCTTGTTGTGCACTTGTCTCAAGTCTTCTAATTATGCGGAGTTTTGGTGATGGCGTCAACTGCAGAGACCGCGTTGAGCAAAGTCAATCCAGAAGCGATGACAATTGTTTATCAAATTAACGCAGTTGGACCACTTCTTGTCATGAAGGTGCGAAACCGTTTCTTATAATTTCAGTATCCTGTTCACAACTCACAGAATTTTAGAGTACCTATTTAGAGTAGTTGGTTTAGCATCTACGTAAGCTTGGCAGCATAGTCTAGTGAATTCACATTTGCAGCTAATATGTTATGTCACCATTGGGCTTCTACAGCACATGGCAGCTCTGTTGAAAAAAGGAGGGGGAAAGGGCACAAGTAGACCTGTGGCAGTGATAGCTAATCTCAGTGCACGGGTGGGATCCATTGGCGATAATGGAACAGGGGGCTGGTTCGCATATCGTGCGTCAAAGACTGCGCTTAATCAATGTAAGTAACTCATGGTGTCCACCTTTTTTCATACACTTACCGGTATTAGAGAATCTCCAAGGCTCCACCACACACCCTCAAAAACCCTGCTTGTGTTAAGCCCTGCCAATTGTGATCTGCAGATTTTATTGTAAACCCTAACAATTGTTTTGTGGCTAAATTCTTAGAATACGGTAGATATGGGGACGGGATTTCTATTAGTTAGTGATGTTCTTCATAGTTCCAACTTCTTACTGCTGTTTTTTGATATGAAGAATTCCGGTAGAGTAAAAGAAGGATCTCCAATTGAACTCAGTACTGCAGTCCATTCTGTCCAGGTGCATGAGTGGCTTTGCCAAAATATAGAGGGAGATGTGTTCATTTTGCTGTTCGTGACTGTGTTCTCTGTATGTCTTGCAGTGACCAAGACTGCATCGATAGAGTTTGCAAGAAAAAGGGATCCCATTGTGAGTATACTGCTTCATCCAGGAACGGTAGACACCGACCTTTCGAAACCATTCCAGCGCAGTGTACCACAAGGCAAGCTCTTTACAAAAGAGTACTCTGTGGAGAGGCTACTGGGAATCATCAATGGGGTAGATGCTAAGGATAATGGAAAATTTTTTGCCTGGGATGGGCAAGAGATAGTCTGGTGAGTTATAGAAACGCGTGGTAGATTACCTTACTGGAATTATTAATTTTACATGCAACACGATTCTTTTTAGTGTCCACCTTCAAGGCACAGTATGAATGATTGAATCACATGTTCCAGATCTCTCATAATGCGAGTGATACAAATGTTTTAATGCAGATTTTTCGAAGAATCAACGATTATACTGGAAACCAATCAGTTCATTTGTTAGCCAAAATTACTCAAATCTAACCGTGACTATTGCGTTCATCGAGTGCTGAGAATTTGAGTTCCATCTGTTTCAGTGTTCAATAAAACAGACGACATTGGGAAATTAAGTGACATAATGTAATAAGCTTGTTAAATCTACCGGTGCTGGGACTGTCACCAGCTTCGGACTGAGATGTCCAAGCACACAGAAGCCGATTCATCACAATTTTAATCAGAGCATCGAGGGAACTCGTATCCCACAATTAATTCAACGGTTACAACGCAATAGCGGTCACGGCCTACATAACGCATCCGCTGAAAATTCTGCAATCTTTAGCAGTCTTTGCGTTCTGCATCGGGTACAGTGACTCTACCGTTGTGATGGAAGGGTAAGTTGTTGACAGCGACTTTCATACAAGAGGTAGATTAGTGTAATAAGATCAATGGTTCTCACGAAACCCTATTATGGCCAGCGATGTAGTCTCCTCAGGTCAAATTTCTGTTATGCTGTCATGGCTGCAGAGGCAGACAATCCAGAAAGTACTTTTCCTCATCGGAGTTCATCACAAACGATGACTACATAACCAGCAACCTCATGAAGGGAGAGACTCGATGAAAGAGGCACAATACATAAACACAAAAAAGCTTTAGAGGCAACGGTATAACAAGAGACTGTCACTGAAAGAGAACCCGGACAGTTTCGAGAAACGAAACGCCCATGGATCGATCAGCGTGCTCGCACATCCATCTTTGCACACTTAGTTTAGCTGAACGTCACCCATTCAATCGACCAACTTCAGGAATGTGCAGAATTAGACGAAACGATGATTCGAAATGACCTCGCGAGAAAATATTGCGCTAAAGAAGCGAGCGTGAAACATTGAAACGACAAATTATAAACAAAACAAAATACATTCAAGGCTGCACACGCACTGCTTCAGATGTGTAGGGAAGAATGAGCGAACTATAAGTAGTTCACGACGTCGACTGCGGGATGAAGGTTAGGGTTAGGGTTAGGGTTAGGGTTTCTTGGTAAGATCGAGAACTCTGGCATTGAAGTACACTTTACTTTTCATTCTTCGCTTTCCGAGGTGGTGGCTCCAAAATTTGGTTGGGGCCTAGCAAATTTGGAAAAAAAACAAAAACATTCTAGTTGCCTCTATACAAGACAATTTTTAGTGATTTATGATAAAGTTTTACCAATGTTTCTTTAAATATGTGGCTAAGTAATTACATTTTTCTTTATGCATTTCAATAGAACAGAACGTTTGTTATACCCTAAAGTTTTTTACTGTGTTTTATCCTAAAATACTCAAAAATTGCAATTTTTATTTTCCTAAACCTAAATTAGAAAGAAAAAATATATGTATGTGTATATATTTATATATACAAACATTTTTTTTCAACAGTACAATCTTAAAGTGCATTACTCTAACTATCTCAAGTAAGAATTTCAACATGTTTGACTATACACGTTGAAAGATTATAGTATTCAAAAATTGAATAATAGTATTTTTTGGTCTTGCTCAAGTAAATTTGTCAACTTGGACTACTCCATGTTTGAAATTTTTGTACTATAAAAGCCGAGAAATCTCTGAATTGTGTACTTCATCACTTAGGTGATTGGCTAATAAGTTTAAGAGGAATTGGATGATAGCAACATATCCTAATAAATCTGTAAAGATTATGATGTCTAATATACTTTGAAGACACTAATAGAAACAATTGAGTTCCTTAAGTCTTGGAGTTTAGAGCATGTACAATTTTTAGTAGGTATCCAATATTTAATCAATGACAAATGAGCATAATGAGGTAACATGGCTCAAAATTATGAGGTGACCATCATGATAGTGTAGGCTCTCTCATCATTTTCAAAATAAAATAATATGGCATGTATCATTGCCATAGTATAATAAATTAAAATTAAAATAATTTATCAATTTATTAATTCTTTAAAAATTTTAAAATTCAATCATCTTTTCTAATAGTACCATAAACGCAACTTGGAAACACACAATTTCAAAGATTTCACCATAACAAACAAAACAAATAGCCTCATTTAGGTAGATGTAGATTCCAACTCCCTCACATTGATGGGAGACTAAGGACAAGAATGGGTTAACCAAATAAGGGATTGCTTGAATTCTTTCAATCAATAAAACTTTCTCTTTGTCGATTTGATCGAATATGTTTTTAAATTTTTTTAAAGTTATACCTACTTTCAACTTGAGAAAAAAATTCAAAAATTAATATTCAAAATTCTCCTAGAGAGAACTTGCCCAAAGATTTGATAAGCTTATGGAAGCTAATTGTCCTTTGAAGTCTCAAGCCAAATATTAACCATTGAAACTCTTGTTCTATCATAATTGTCATAGAATAACTAAGGCCTCTTTGATGCATCATTAATCTCAAAATGTCTTTCAAACCAATATTTTAACAAAAAAAATTTATATACTACATATTTTCATATTAGTAAGGATGAATTGACTTAATCGGCAAATACCAACATTTCAAATGTTGTCAAAGATATTTTGTTTTAAAAATTAATCAATAATAAATAAATTGTTTTTAAATAAAATAAAATGATCATTTGAATTCTTAAATATTTTACATTAAAAAACTAAGCATTTTATATATTTTTTGTTATTTTTTTCTCATTTAACCTCATAATTTATAAGTTCATTGTAAACTATTAATATATTTTTATTTTTATTTTTTAAAAGTTTGATACTTAATCATAATGAAACATTTATATTTGATGTAGGTCGTTTTAATGCTTTTTGTATCGAATATAGATGTAATTGGTATAATTTGTGAATAACATTTACAATCGTCATATTAACAAAGAAGGTCAAAAAAATATTTTAACAATTGAATATTGTTAACAATTGAATATTGTTAACAATCTTAATTGTAGTCTATTGGAAATATAACTTCTTAAAAGTATATGATGATCTAATGTTTATAAATTTAATATTTTTTTAAAAACAATTGTAATTCAAATAGAAAGAATCCAACAAGATCCAAAAAATCCAAATGTCTCTTCAAATTTAATATTTAAATTTTTACCCTATAACTATGAGTTTAATTTGAGAGGGATGCAACCATCCATGACTAGGGTAGATACCAAAATATTCTCATTATTGAACCAATAGGTGCATTTTTGTTTCTAAAATGAAGTCATTTGTTAAACCATTTAGATTAGTAATGTCCTTAAAAGGATAAACTTTGGTTTCTAACTTCTAACATCAGAAAAAAAAACTCAAAAAAAAAATTTGTTTTTTACAAATTTGTTTAATTCAAACACTACAAGTAAGTTGTTTTTTTCTTAATCACTAATTTTTCTTCAAATCAAAAAATGTCCCTTCAAATATGACCAAGGTTTTGCTTCCCTCCATGCTACCAATGACAACTCATTAAAGGTTTCAACCTTTAATTTTTGAAAATATTAGAGATATGGTTCAAAGGGATCATATTTTGTGGTTATTTTTCCAATGTTTTGTAGATTTTTATATAGATATCAAAGATGACCACATAATGTTATATTGAGACTTTTTGTTGATTTTGAGACAAAATGCTAAATATTATAAATTCATTTATAAAAATAATAATTAAAACCAAGAATAAATAATGCTCAAATAGTAATTCTAAAATGAAATTTAAAAAATTGGTGTTGTTACCTATTTATAAAAAAATACTAATAAAGAGATAAAATAGTTTATCTTTGAGTCAAAAATAAAAATGAGACTGTAAAAAGTCCCAATATAACAAATAATCGAATATGGCCTTAGAGCCTCAAAATAAAGGTTGTCATTGATATCAGCCTTAAAGAATAGAGTGAACCTCCCATCATCAAGGCATTTTCACATATGCACCTTCATCAAGGAAAAGATATAAACCGATGTCTTCAACATGAGACAAAATGTGATGTTCATGGCATATGCTATCACAAAAAGCTTGTCCAAGGATCCATTAGATTGGTATATGACATTGGCGTATTGTACAAGACATCTTCACGGCCCAACAACATATCCTCTAATTGGATTGCAACCTCAAGAAGCAAGTGCCTCACCTGTAGTATCAATGAGTCGAAAATAGTGCAAGGTCAATGGTTGTCACAAAACAAAGTTAGAAAAGGTAGATTCATAAATTGTAGATTTTAAGCCAAGTACAAAAAAACAACTATTGAATAAAATGTCCTATAATGAAACCCTTCTAAAACCCTACATTCTAATCCAAACTCTCCCAAGAAATCCTAATTACAAAGAAAGAGAAATATTTTTTAAATTTATATAAATACTAGTAGTTGGCGCTTACTATGCTACGCATTCATCATTAGAATTTCATTAGAATTTTTATGTATTAGATAGAATGTAGAGCAAGAATTTCAATAAATCTTCAGATAAAAATTACTAAAATGTTCATATAATTTTTTTAATAAATAAACATATACTGAAATAAACAATAGAAATTTGATGAATGATGAATGAAATACATGCAATAATGAATATGTTAAAAGATACACATACATTAGAATGCATTAGAAATTTGATTCAATTGTTACAAACAATGGCAACCCAAATAGAAGAATTTAAAGAAAAAACTTGTAAAACTCAAAAGCTTCGTGAACAATTTAATTCAAAGCTCACAAAAGCACAAAATCATAGAAATGCAAAAGAAGTATAAAACCAAGAAAAGCAATGAAATTGCTACCTTTATAATATCACCATATTGATCCTCTTTAATATCACCTCAATTGCAACAACTATATTATTTCTATAATATCACCTTTGTAAAAAGTGATATTACAGAGGTAATTGTGAATTGCTACTCTATTTCAGGAATATCACATAGTGTGAAAATATGATTTCTATGTATGCATGATTGGAATTTTTTTTATAAAATAATTAAAATAATTATTTTAAAGACTTATCAAAATCATTATCATGTATTCTATTCAAATATATCAAATTTTTACTAATATGTGACACAATGAATGCGTAGCATAGCAAGCACAAGTCCCTAATATTAATGGTAGCATTTGTGATATTACAGAGGGACTTATGATTTTAGTAGTATGATGAATGAATAATAATTTTAAAAAA
Organism: Climacium dendroides; assembly: GCA_950106755.1. Lineage (NCBI taxonomy): Eukaryota > Viridiplantae > Streptophyta > Bryopsida > Hypnales > Climaciaceae > Climacium > Climacium dendroides. The sequence goes on along the minus strand of OX467088.1, from coordinate 14,727,334 downwards.
TATTCAAATATTTAGTCTCAAAAAATTATTCATCAATTTTTACTTATGTGATTTTTATATTTTAAAATGTAAACAACAAAAGATGAATGAGCGTACAAAAAAAAGAACACACAAATTATTTGATGCAATAGTTGTGGCTTCCCTTGACACTATTTTTTAAATAATGTCTTTCATTCCATGACTTTGACTATGGATTCAAGTTGTGGCTTCACTTTTTGAGTTTCATTTTGTGATTTTGGTTGTGTTTGATCACACCTAGTGTACCTTATACATATATATTTACATATATACATAAATATGTAGTATAAAATTTAAAATATATTGCCTAATCAAGCTCTTACCTAAAAATTGTCATTGCAAATTTATCAAATAATTGGTGTACAAATCTTAAAGGAGACACTGGGTAAAAATTTTGCATTTCAAATTCATACAATTTTTTTTTAAATTGCTAATATTCAAGTCGCATTAAAGTTTAGAAGATTTTCAAATTTTTATTTTAAAATGATTGATGAACATTAGTTGGTGAAATGATAGATTCAATTTCATTTTTACTTTATAAAATCTTATTTAATACTTTATAACTTTTGTTTGAAATTCATTGTTAAATTATTTTTCTAAATTATACTTTAATTATTACTTTAATTAATTTTACATTATAATTATAATTATTACATGCTTATTATAATTTTCCAAATTACACTTTAATTATTACATGCTTATTATAATCCTTTTGAAGAAAACTTCAAAAATGAATAAAAAAATATACTTTATAGTACTTCTAAATTTTATTCAAGATCCCTTCAAATATCTCCATTGTTATTTTTAAACATATAAAAGTTTCTCTTAGATGGTGACAACAAAATCCATCATGTAGTCATCATTTAAATAAAAATCAAAAGTTGTCTACATATTTGTGTTTTATTCATATACTACCCCCCAAGGATAGAAAGTGTTTTGGAAGAAGAAAAGTCCCAAACTGTCAATTTTTGATGCATTGTCCAAAATCAAAATTGAAATTTTTTTATCATAAAAGTGTATTAAATAAGAAAGGCAGTATGAATAAAAATTTCAACCCATTTGATTGCATGGATTGAGAAATTATAATATTTGAAGTAAATCAAAAACTTTTTTTTATTTCTACAAAGCAAGGTTAGTAGACTTCAAGCTCTCTTGGAATACATTTTTTTCCTAGAAATAAATAAGGATTTTCATCATTTATAAATACATGATGTTAGGTTCACCCATGAAATTTTTTTGATACAAATATGGAACCTAGCTTACTCTAAACCCCCTTGCAATGCAAGGAGATTTACTTAAATTGGCAATATCCTAATCATTTTTGATGATTTCTTGTGCAATGGGAAAAAAATTTATTTTGAAATTCAAACAATAAAAAATTAGAGACAAACACTATTTGGACTATATAGGAAAATTTTCAAGAACTTTGCAAGAATGATAAAGCTTGAAGCTCAAAGAAAATGTGTTCTTTTTTCTCAAAATTGCCTTGACATGCTAATAAAGTTCGACTACTCTTAGAATATAATTTGAAAACTAAAATATTCAAACAATTGATTTCTTTCAAAATGTGATTTGAGAACTAATTTTTTTTCTAGACAATTATATGTCACATTTTATTAGTTACATACATGCCAAATTTCAAAAGTCGATGAGAGTTTCAACAAAAGATGCCACCAAAGATGCTCCAATTGCCCATGCTGTCCTAAAAATCCAAGGCAACATTTTGGTCCGGGCACTCGATTGAAAAAAAAATTAATATTTTCACTAAGGGGATACACATTCACACCTTCTATTTAATTTTTGTGAACATCCAACCAAAATCGAATTTATAGGAACTTACCTAGATTTTCAATTTTCCGTTCAACAAACAATTATCCTTTTAAGGATTAATTTTGATGACTTCACCTAATTTTTAACAATAATCATTCATCATTGGGCAACCCAAAAATGTTTTTTTTTGGTCTTTTTTTTGGATAATATCAATTTTTAAAAAAGAACCTAAAATTTCCCTTGATGCATTTTCAACGCTAAAATTATTAATACCGTACCCAAACTGAATGGCGTGGTTGCGGGTTCGATACCTGGCAGTGTCAGGTGGTTTATTTAGTGTGAAATCAGCCTATCTACGTGACAGAAACCCCTTGGAGTGTGTTATTCAACACGCTTGTGTCAAAAAAATATTATTATTATTATTATTAATACCGGTCATCCCACTCTCAGAATGTGGCATTTATTTGCTGCTGCTGGGCTTTATTTTATTCAATTTGGCTGGAGCCAAGTGGGGGGGTGTGGGGGCAAAGAAAAGCGCGTCTCCAGCAAATGGGTGGACCCAGGTAATACAAAAAACTCCAATAGAAAATAATAATATCATTAGTGGCTCAAAATATTATTATTGTTGATGGGGGAGGAGGCTTTCAAGCTACACGTGAGGAAGTTTGAGTAGAATTTTGACTTGAAAAGTGAGCCAATGCTACACGGACACAACTTCTTGTAGTCAATAGTTGTCTCTGTGTTTGAAATTCTTTAAATTTGCTCGATTTGTTATGTTGTGGGAAGACTCAAAGTGCTTGACGACTGACTTTCAAGGGTCTTGTGGAAACGATAAAGTAAACCAGCCCATGACTGTAAGTGAACTCTCTGATACAGACATCTATCAGACAACCCATTACAGTTTTCCATCAATCTATGTCAGGTTTTTTCTAATGAATGCAACCAAGACTTCATTGAGTGGGTTAATGATTGAAATCAGTGTTTTGTGTGATGGTAATGGAGATGTTTGAGACCGGTTTTTTTTCCAGAACTTGCACCTTTTTAGTGTAATTCATTACATGAACTACCTTTTTTTATTCCTTTATGTCATGTCCATATTAGGAAATATTTTAGCCATGTTAGGAAATATTGTAACTGCATTAGGTGTGTTTAATGACCACTGTGGGTATAGTTATTGATGGCTTTGGAGGTAGTCTAGAGATTGTTTTGAGCCATTTGGCCAATTCACTTCAAAAATTTGTACTTTGTCCAAAAAAATTAAATTTCAGCTACTCTCCCCATTTCTCATGTTTGCCTGTATATGAGAAAAAAATTTAAAAATTTAAAATATGTCAACAAGGCAAACCAATCAATTTGCTTGTCATACGTTGGATTATCTTAAATATTCATCATGTTGAAAAATCATTTTGGGTTGATGATCATAGTGATGACAACATTGTTTTAGGGTAAACGGAGGTGGTTTTGCTTATGGACACAATATTATTTGAACCCCTAAAGTCCTAACATCATTTTTACATCAAAATTTAACCACTCAAAACTACCATTTCTATTGAGGAGAGCAAAAAGATTTACAATATTTTTTATATATTTAAATGTAAGATCTTGCACAAGATTAGCTTAAGAATGTACAGGAGAAAATTTCGTAAATTTTCACCACTTAACTTGTGGGATATTTGCACTTAAAGTGATGAAATCATGTTTTTGAGTACATTCTGTAACTAGATTATTTGACTTTGAATCTTTTTTAACTTAAAATTTTTGCACTCAATGTTTTCATTTCAAAATTTTGTGTGTCGGAGATTTGAATTGAAAACCTAGGATAAAAGAGTAAAAGAAAACTTGATTTTTGTTCTTTAAAATATTGTTAGATAGAAGTAGGGACAAAAGTGAAGGGAAATTAAATAGTCAATAGGCTTCAAAATAGAATTGAACTATACTAATGCCAATGATGAGATTGTTCTAGCAAGCATCTCTAATTGCCTCGTGACAAACTTTTTGTTTTTGAAAATTGAAAAAAATGATTTAAAAACTTTTGCTCTTAGGCATCGGTTGAAATAAAAAAGTGTATTTTTTGAATGCTAAATAATGTATTTTTCTATCTTAAGAAATAATTTCAAAAAATCACCTCAAAAATTGAAGATGTACAAACCTATATAAAATCTATTTTGTCTCTTGAGGGGAATTTGAGATTTTAGGGGTTTACTAGCGGTTGGCGCTTGCTATGCTACGCATTCATCATTAAAATTTCATTAGGATTTTTATGTATTAGATAGAATGTAGAGCAAGGATTTCAATAAATATTCAAATAAAAATTATTGAAATGTTCATATAATTTTTTTAATAAATAAGCATATACTTAAATAAACAATAGAAATTTAATGAATGATGAATGAAATACATGCAATGATGAATATGGTAAAAGATACACGTACATTAAAATGCATTAGTAATTTGACTCCATTGTTACAAACAATGGCAACCCAAATAGAAGAATTTAATGGAAAAACTTGTAAATTTTAAAAGCTTCGTGAACAATTTAATTCAAAGCTCACAAAAGTACAAAATTATAGAAATGCAAAAGAAGTATAAAGCCAATAAAAAGCAATGAAATTGCTACCTTTATAATATCATCCTATAGATCCTCTTTAATATCACCTTAATTGCAATGACTATATTATTTTTATAATATCACCCTTTGTAAAAGTGATATTACAAAGGTGATTGCAAACTGCTACTCTATTTCTGTAATATCACATTTTGTGAAAATATGATTTCTATGTGTGCATGATTGAAAATATTTTTACAAAATATTTAAAATAATTATTTTAAAGACTTATGGAAATCATTATCATGCATTCTATTCAAATATATCAAAATTTTACTAATATGTAATACAATGAATGCATAGCATAGCAAGCACGAGCCCCTAGTATTAATGGTAGCATTTGTGATATTACAGAGGGAGTTATGATTTTAGTAATATGATTATACATAAGAGATTGTTCCATATTGTTAAAGAAAAGATGCGAATTATTTTACATATTTTTGGCAATATGCTAAAAATTCAATGAATAAGTTTTAAAGGTTAGAATAAATAACTTTTAGTGAGTATTCATAAAATAAGATTATTGAGTTGAAAGGAGCATATGAATTGATTGTTGCGAACCTTGCATGGTGATATTATACACGTCAACTCAATAGAATTGATTTTATATTTTAGTGGCTCTCAAAGAGACCAATTGGCAGAAAATGTGTCTATAAATTTTTGTTTCTTTTGGAAATCTATGGTATCCTAAACTAATTTAAGGTAGAAAGCTTGACATCTAAAATTAACCTACCTTTGACACCTACTTGAAAGTAGACATGTAATTGAAACCATGGCACTTACATTATTTCATATGGATACATGGTTGCAAGTTGAAAAAGAAATCCATCTTTGGATGCCCTATCTTCTAAAATTGGAAGGAAATCAAAACTCTTAGTTCAAAATGCATAGGGTTTCATTCACAAAGCTAATATTTGTTTGTTGTATTTTTCAATTGAAAAGTTGTTTGTTGGCTTTGAAATGAAGGGATAGACTTTATTGATCAAAGTTGTAAGTGGAGAAAATTTGACCAGGATCATATTCCAAAAGCAAGTTAGGAGTACAAAGTTTAAGGGACATCACTTCTTATAGTGTAGTAGCTTGTTTCATACATTCTAACATATTGTTTGTTTTTGAAACTTTGACATTTGTTAGTACATTGGATTAGAAATTGAGATATAGACTTGATTTGGAAGTACATAATAATATAGATTGATTTCTAAAACCGATATTTTTCTTATTTTCTTTCAAAAACTCCAATTGAAACCCTAAAATAAGTCCATTTAGACAAGGGGCGGGGCCCGCCTAACTAATTTTTAAACGTAAAATCATATGAGCAACCACCCATTATAGGCAGCGTGTCGGTGATCTGGCCCAGACTGGCCGGTGACCATTTCCAAACCCCCGGGCAGGGGCAGCCTCTTGGCCGACACTGAAAGAAAGGGTCAACACCAGAAAAGACATCGAAACTCGGACGGGCAGTTTTTTCCTGGGCAGTTTTTTCTCGGGCAGTTCTCCGACGGGCAGATGAAAAGGATTTCCATGGGTCCTTGCTGCTGCAAAGGACCTCAGCTGCTTGCTCGCTAGCTTTGGAGTAGTCCTCAGCCTTCAAGCTCGGCAACTCGTCTGGATATGGCGGGCGTCGCCGCGCTTCTGCGCTTTCGTTGACACGAGGATCGCTCCGGCACTCGCTTGCGTGCTCTTCCAGCGATTTTCGTGAGTGTTTTGAACTTTTTCTGTGAAGAGACGGTCACGTATTTTGCCATTTGAGTGTAATTGCAGTCACTTGGCTGGTTGCCGTTCCTAGGTTCGCGTGAGTTTGCAGATTTGAAATGGGAGCGTGAAATGTAATCGTCGTCCTCGCCGTCGCATTCTTCCAGTTTATTGTGTGAGTTTATTTTTGGAGTTTGATTTTCTGGGAGTGGGAGTTCGGATCTGGTGGCTTTGAGAAGTGGAGGGAGTGGCTTGCTGTGTCTTTGCGATCGTGAGATGGTGAATGAGAGGCTTTGTTGTGAGGTTCTCATTTTCGTGCCACGGAGGAGAATGTTTGTTTCGTTACATTTGTCGGTGATTCTTGGTCAGGGTAGATTCGTGAATTAGGTTTGGAGCTGGAGACGTAGTGCATCCTGCTTTGACAGAGGTTGTAGTGTGATGAGAGCAGTTTGCGGATCTGTAATGGTAAGGGAGTTGCCGACTTCGACTTCGGGCCTAGGATTGGGGTGACGGGATATTCTCGTGTTGAGCGTCAGGCTTTTTGAAGTAGAGGCATCTTGGTGCGGGAGATTATCTTTGGAATGTGAAAAGTTGAGTGAGAGGTTTTGTGAGGTTTGCATCCAAGCGCAACGGAGGAGATTTTAAATTTCATTACATTTGTCGGTGGTTTTTGGTTAGTGTTGATTAGTGAATTGGTTTTGGGAGATTGAGACCTAACGCGGCAGAGGTAGTGGTTTGATGAGAATAGGTTGCGGATCTGTCATGTTAAAGAGGTCACTGATTTCGACTTCTGACTCGGGATTCGTTTGAGGCAATCTGAGAGAATATGCTTGCGTGCTGCCGATATTACCGATTTTGTTGGTGCGAGTGAGATTCAGATCGATCGGGTTTAAACCTTGCGTTTTGGATCTCTAGGAAGTGAGATTGAGAGCTTTTGACTTCAATGCAGTGAATCTGGGTATCGTTTTGTGACATGCGGATCCATCGCAAAGTAGGGATGTTGTAATGGCCCTGCCAGAAGCAAATTCTATGTTCTGTTTAGCGTTTTATTAAGTTGCGACTGAAGAAGTTTATTTTTATTCGGTTATGCAGAGTGCCATTGTGCGTCAGCCTCAGTGTAGAAGCAACGAAGACGTGGGAAAAGCTGGCAAGAAAGGGATCAAGGGTTTTTAGTATCGAATTTCTGCGAATTTTACTTCCTTTCTGTGAGGCCGTTGTCTCATTGGTATTCAAATCTTTGAAGGCCATTCGAACACACTTTGTAATGGCGGAGCCCAAGGTTATGGTAGCTGGAAGGTTTGCCTTGGGAAGGTCATCGTCACTGCAACCTGAAAAAGCGGGAGATAGGGATATTAGTAGGCCAGGAGATTCTAATGAACTGACCTCAGTCAATTCAGCCAAGGACCTGGAACAAGTGGCTGGGCTGCTCTATTGTGCTTGCAAAGGAGATGTCCAAGGTCTGGAAGAATTGTTGGAAGAAGGCTTGAGCGTAGATGCTGCTGACTTCGATGATCGCACAGCCTTACATCTGGCAGCCTGCGAGGGCCATTTGAATGTGGTAGAGTTCCTAATTGAAAAGGGTGCTGACGTTAATCATCCTGATCGATGGGGCAGCACGGTATGCTCCTCTCCTTTGGTACTCATCTAGAGCTAGCTTCATGGTGTTGGTGAACCGGCCTTTAATTCTTCTTTGATTTTCATCGGGTAATTGGGAAATGCAGATTATTACAGCCTTGCAAAATTTAGTGCCGTCTCATCTTAGGTCGAAACTTCAGTGCGCGGTCACAAGACAATCAAGGAGTGATTTATGGCTAGCTTTTGTCTGTATCGAGTAGATGGTTAGAATCGGTTGTTTTAGTTAGGTTTAATCTTCTAACCCGACCTGACATTTTGAGTTGACTCTGACCTGTTTGTACTGGTGGACATGTTTTCTGTGCAGCCATTGGCGGATGCTAGGCATTATGGCAACTTGGACGTCTGCAAGGTCCTTGAACAGAATGGTGCTAGATTAAAAGTAAAGTACTACACTCTCATGATATGGCATTTTAATAGTAATATCTTTGGAATGCGACTGGATTACTTATTGCAGTTCCAGTTAATTGTTCTGTATGAAGGGTCGGTTTTCTCTTGGCACTGTTATTGCCTTCTCCTGACATTGTTATCGTCATGCTGCAGACTTCGTCCATGCGAGTGGCTACCCCGAAAGAAATACCCGAGTATGAGATTATTCCTTCTCAGCTCGATTTCAGAAACACGAAGTACAAAATGCCTGAGGTTCGTGCATTCCTCTGCTTGACCCGTACCGCAATTGACCGTGATGCTCTTGGAAAGAAATAAGAATTCGGAATCATTCACTTTTTGCATGATTGAATAGTTTTGATAGTTTTGTTTCGCTGTCATTTCAAGCGTGTTCTTTATTGAAATCGTGGAAAATATGTGACATTTAGAGCATTTAAAGCCACCTGGTATAGAGTTATCTTTGTCTTTCAGTTGTTTTGCAGCAGACTACGGTGCTTGCATTTTGAGAGTATGGTGCATTGATGTCCCTTGGATTCAGGGTAGCAAATATCGAGTAGCAAGATGGCATGGAACAAAAGTTGCTGTCAAGGAGCTGTCAACTGCCGATTTCTCAGAAGAAGCATTGTAAGAACTTTATTTGATTTGATTGATAGTTATTTTTTAAGGATCTACCTAAAATTATTCCGATTATGTCATGCACTGATCGCACGCTAGAATAGTTTGAATATGCATTAGTATTCAGAACTGAGTTTGTGGAAAGTGGAAATCAGAGATTTGGGGTATCAGAGTTTTCTCTCAGAGAGCAGTAACGCAACTCCAAACGCGATGGAGTGAATCCATTCAGTAATAAAATGGATGTGGTCAGAATTCATGGAGCTGACCAGTTTAAATGATGGTATTCTGCTGCAGTTTGGAGTTCAGAGATGAACTTGACCTCTTGCAAAGGTTGAGGCATCCAAACGTGGTGCAGTTTCTGGGTGCAGTAACTCAAAGCACCCCGATGATGATCGTCACTGAGTTTTTGCCACAGGTAACACCTCAATTTCCTCGTTGTTGAAGACCGTGAGTATGGAACTGTTGAAGAATAGTATTTAACGATTTGCTGTGATTGACCTCTTTTTTGGGTCCCAAGTCAACAGTCACAGAATTTTTTGGCCACATACAATTGTCGTATTATCATGTTGTTTTTGTTGAACTTCTGGAGATGGAATTATGTATTGGGTATTATCTGAAGCAGTACGCCGAGCACGCTAGCATGTAAAAGATGCTGGCAATGCAGTTGAGTTTTTTTAGTGCATTCTAGCGCTAGCAAGTCTTGATAAAGCTCTTGATTTTTTGATAGGCTGAAAAAAGTCTGGTGGTACTTCTAAATCCGTTGTCTTTCTTGGCAGATGGACTTGGCGATGTACCTCAAGGATAAGAAACGATTGGATCCAGAAAGGGCTCTGTCATATGCTCTTGATATTGCCAGGTGCTCCAATCTAATCTCTTTCTCACGTAGTGCTTCCTAGAAACATTTAGTGGAAGTTAGATTTGTATTGCTCTGTTCCATCTTTATATCTTCTGATTCATTTATGCATTAATGTTGTTGACAAGTATTATTGTGGTAATCTTGTATGCCCCTAATTTTGTGAAAGCAGGGGAATGAACTACTTGCATGAAAATAAACCTCCGATAATTCACCGTGATCTCAAGCCCAGGTGAGCTCTGATGTCCCTCTCTGTCGGCTCCTTGTATTCATATTTTGATGCTTGGAACTATGTCTTAGACTGTGTGAGAGAACATAAATGACCAAGTCCAGTATGCCACGAAAGACTTTCATGCACATATGCCCTGAATCTAGCCGCCCCACGCATGTGTCCCAGGTGTATGGCATAAAGCAGAAATTTTAGTTTTGACTAAACCTCATTTGACGTAGATTTTTCAATTTGTTATTTTAATGAGAATCATTGTCCTTATATGACATTATCTTTGCGACTAGTGCTTTATCTTGTGTGCGGTAAAGAAATGAAATTGTTTCTGATAAGTGAGGCGATGCCGTAGGGAGCTACAGTAACTTATTGAGGGACGCCAAGCATTTGAAAGTGGCTGATTTTGGGCTAAGCCTTCCGAAGTATGATTCTGCCTCAGAATATGTTGGCAGTAACAGTGTTCGGTCCAATGAGTCTCTCCGAGCAAAACCACCGAAAGGAACATCATGTAAGCACTCCGTCACTCTTCCTGGTGATAGCGAAGCGAGAAGAACCTTGGAATTTACATTTCTGCTTTTGTCACGCTTTGTCTGTATATTCAATGTCTGTATTGTTCATTCAAGCTAGTGATTTTACTGACCGAGATTGTATGATAATCTTTGAAGACCGATATATGGCTCCTGAGCTCTCTACAAAGTCCTATGGAAGTGAAGAAATCGATAGAAGTGTGGACGTGTTTTCATTTGCGATCATAGTCCAAGAGGTATTGTTACGTTTTTCTCTGGTTTAAATTCTGAAGTTTCCAGTATGTTTTGTTTGTTTCGTATCGAGCTTATGCGTTCGGCATTATGGAATGCCTACATTTCTATATCTACATTCTGATACAGATTTAGATAAGAAAACGTCAGTTTTCAACTCTCATGACTGCTATTATTTTTTTATCTAAACATGATCACCATTTTGAGACACTCGAGAAATACTCTGGATGATGCATAGATGATGGAGGGATCGCGGCCATTCCACTCTCAGCAACCTGAAGCTGTCGCAAAGTTATATGCTGGAGGTCAACGGCCACCTTTCAAACACCATGCTCGGCGTTACCCAGCTGGACTGAAAGAGTACGTATTATTCTCAGACCATTACCATTCTTAGGTTTCTAGCTTTGAGGCATTTCACTAGACTCAGCTTGGTAGCATACCTAGTGAGTTGCTAAAATAATAAATTGCCCTATTAGCAGAGTTCTGGTTCTAATGCATTCCATCTGACTTGGACAGGTTGATCGAGAGCTGCTGGGACAAGAATCCATCTGCTAGACCAACTTTTGATTCAATCATTGACAAGTTGACAAAGATCCAAGAGGAGTCTGGAAGAAAAGGTTTCTTGAGAAGCATGTCATGTGTATACCCAGCCCGTGGTACCGCGGTCTCATAGTTGTCTCGCGAGTAACGTCTTTTGGTATCCAAGGACTTTCTACTGTTATTTAGAGAACGACATCATCACTGAATGGTGGCTTTTGAGTTTGTTATTACTTCCCTTGCGCCAATGTCTTAGTGCTGTAGTCGAACTGACTCTAATAGGCGGGCATTAGAGTTGGGGCCTGCGGCTGAGGCATGAAGCCGGCCTTTTGCAGTAGTCCATCACCGTATTGCAAGCTCAATAACGTGTGGAAGGGTTAAACGGTGTAGCATCTACCATACGCACAGAAATGTAGATCTATTTTCTTATTTCAACAGTGTAGTGCACTTCTTCTTAGTGATGACTGAGCTTTTCCATGTTTCTGCCAATATAGCTAAGATTTATCATCAATGCAACAGACTGGCATCAGTCTAGCGCTTACAGTATGTCTTTGTGGGACATGGATTCTAAAACTTAGCCTGAACTTTTTGGCGACACAATCGCCTCTTTCTGTGCGTTTTATGCAGTAGAGAAGCCATTGTTTACAGCCACAGGGATTCAGCTAGAACTTGTGATGTGTGTGGTCAGACCAGAAAATGAAGCATCATATCCTGTATTTTGCCCCAGCCTGGGAGATGTGAAAATTTGTTGTTAATTTTGTATTTTGTGACGCCTATCTAGTTTGAGGTTCTTGATTCTAAATATGAAGTCAAATTTTTCCAATTTGATCATCTGTTGTAGATACTTCCTCTGTCCCAAAATTCCTGTTTGACATTTTCTGTTGAAAATGACATTCCTGTTGAAAATAACATTTTTAAAACTCATTTTGCATTGAAAGTAGAGTTTGGTGCACTCCTACTATCCTAAAACCTTTGAGTTTTAAAGCCATTTCAAAGTGTAGTTTCAAAGTGTAAGTGCTTTGATGTTCATATTTTGAATGATGAGTAAAGTGCTTCAAGGCAATGTACAATCCAAATGCTTTCTTGTTACTTCAAATAATTAATGCTGAAATCTATTACATCAATAGAATATTTTTAGTAAAAAATTCATTTGATTCAAAATTGTGTATTTTTTAAATTCTAGAGATTGAAAGTCCAAGAATAAACTAATTTGGATTTTATAAAACTTCTTGTGGTTGGATCTTTTAGTATCTTTTTCAAACTTGATTAGACAAGTCTTATAAACCAACATCTACTAGCCTCATAGAATTCTAACTCTTGAATCAAAAGTTACATGATTCTTTACTTGCAACTATATTTGGATTGTTGCCCTAAATTTTGATCTTATGTCACCTCAATTTTGTCCTTATATAATTCTAAACACATTACAATATACTAATGTGCACCACACAAGGAATAGAATTTGGGTGGTAGTAAGTTGGTTCACCATATTGCTTTGCTAATAGTCAAAGCATTTCATAAACCATTGGTACAAAATGTTCCATTCATTTCTTAGGTGGATTTTGCACTATAATAAGGGGTTCTTGATTAATTACACAATTTTGTCCCTATGTAATTTGGCATTACGCATTTTCAATCTAATTATATTTTATTCATTTCCCCCCTAAGGTGTAAGCCAAGCAATGCTACTTATTGTTGAGGATTTCATGCCAAAACCCCCTTCCTTATTGTGCTCTATCTTACTTGTTGTGTTGGTGCTTTTATTTGCACAAAATCCCTCCTACTTAGGCCCTATACAAAATTTCATTATATTAATCCATAAATAATGTTGTGCCATTTTTTGGTTGATGAATGACAAAGAATCTTTGTAGGATAGAAATGCAACTATTCATCCTCAGAGTTTTGTATGAAAAGGAAAAATCTTCTATAGTAGTTTGTCTTCCAATGAGTGCTTTTGCATTTTTTTAAGTCAACAATTCACACGGTACCAAACAGATGATTTCCACAGTTTACTGGCCCAAGTAGATGGATGAATTTTCGAGCTGCACATTTGGATGATGATACAGATTCATCCAAAGTGCTCGATGTCTGTATTGGGGGAAAACTCCATCATCGTCTGCGACTGGGGAGTGTCAAAGGAGCTCTCCGCCATAGCCAGGTTAGGGTTTGGAGCTCTCAGGCAGCTGCTGTAGTTCCGAATGTGACCATGGCTAATCGCACGGACCCGACCGCGCGGAGCGTGCACGGCACGAATCCGCAAAACCTTGTGGAAAAAATTCTGCGCTCGAAGATTTACCAGAACACGTACTGGAAGGAGCAATGCTTCGGCCTCACGGGTAAGTACACTCATCGTTTTTTGGCTCTTCCGAATCTGTTTCAATATGAAATGTGGAATAGATTTTTCTCTTACTGTTCATGTTGGAGCCATTGTGAGTTTCGTATTGGATATTTGCTGCTGGATTAGTACATTTTGAATAATATCACACTTAAGGAGTTTCTTCGATAATTCCACTGCTGGTAGTCTTTATATGTTGCTGTTTGTTGATTTTACTTCTTTGTTGGAGCTTAGGGTCTATTTTGTCGGAAATTTTGGGGCTCGAACTTCAGTTCTGTTTTTAGGGTTTGAGGTTTTGGAAAGTTTGAATTTTCTTTCGATTGGATGGAGGGTCGCTATTCGTGATTAGATCCTGAGTAACTTATAAAACTACTTAGGGAGAAGATGAAGACAATACTATTAATTGGAGCTCGTATCTCTGTGAGCTGATATTTCGACAGTTGGTTTGCAATGCTTCATGTTCCATAACCTGTCTACTTTGATATTTATTCTTCTTTTTTATTACTTTTGCAGCTGAGACTTTGGTCGACAAAGCCATGGAGTTGGACCACTTCGGAGGGACATTCGGGGGGAATCGCAAGGCGACACCCTTCATGTGTTTAACCCTAAAGATGCTCCAGATTCAACCGGAGAAGGAAATTGTGGTCGAGTTTATCAAGAATGAGGACTACAAGTAAGCATTCTGCTTTCCTTACATCCGATTACCATTTTCAGTAAATTTAGCTGCAGAATTAATGTATTTTACGCTAATTACTCAGGCATCTATTGTTGAGCTTTTCGGAACTTTTGCAATATGTTTTGGAGTCTCTGTTGGTTCCGTCCTTGTGTATCGAGTGGCAGATCACTGGGAGTAGCAACGTTGCTGCGTGGGTTGAGGGTTTTGGAAGCGGTAAACAGACAATTTCTAATTGTGCTTGGCTTCACTTTTCTGCTGTTTCCTTAATGATTGTGCAGGTATGTGAGGATACTTGGTGCATTTTACTTGAGGCTGGTTGGAAAGCCAACTGATGTGTATCAGTATCTTGAACCCTTATATAACGACTATCGAAAATTGCGGCGAAGAACTGCGGATGGTGGTAAGTAGTCTGTATCGCCTGTTACTTGATCTGGATTAGGTGCTTATATTGAGGTCATCTTTTTCACTTTCAGGCTGTACTTGGTGTTTTCGACTTATGAGTGATACTGTTAGGCATCAATATGCAAAATATGAAGACAACTAACTCGCTTGCTTTGATGCCTAAACAGGTTATATTCTTGCTCACGTGGATGAATTTATTGACGAGTTGTTGACAACAGACTATAGTTGTGATATTGCCTTGCCCAGAGTTCCCAAGCGGTATGTCGAACATTTTTCTCTTTTTTTGCGTATTGTAACGGTTTCAGTTGTTCGATCAGTGAAGTTTGTGCCTTTCCTACATAACACTGAAAACGCCCTTGTTGCTCTACCTTTTATTTTGGCTATTGGTCGTCTTGTAGACTCAATCTTTTACAGAGTCATGTGTCACCTCCTCCACTAGGAATTCATGGATTTCTTTTACACAAGTTGAACCCCACACTATGCTCACAGGGGTATCAGTATCAAGTCTGTAAGTCTACTGTGTGCTGAAGGGGCGAAAACTGATTCGGAAGCCATGTATCAGATGGACGCTAGAGACTGCTGGAGTGCTGGATCAGCGTCGGAGTGCTTTAGAAGATGATTTCGAAGAAGAAGAAGAGAAAGAGGAGGAAGAAGCTGCTGTTAATGGGCTTGAGACTATGGATATTGACAAAGTAAGTTAACTGGGCTTTTGATTGTTTTTCGTTGGTATGTAGGGAGATTTGTGACTCCCGGGCTGTGGTTCTTGCGTTTTCAACCTTGAAGATCGATTTGATGTCTACTGGCAATTTCAGAATGTGGAGGTTGGACTTCAATTTGCCAGCAGTCCCTCTGTTATATCGTTAAGGTTTTCAGGTGCATCACAACTGAATCTGGAAATTAAATTCTGACAAAAATGAACTGCACACAACTATGAAAAGTTCAGGAGATATACATTCCTGTTCTGTAGTCAGTGAATAATCATGTTTGGCTTGCAGGAGCGTAGAAGAAGTAGGAGCCCAGTGAAGGAGAGGGACCGAGATAAAGATAGAGACAGAGATCGTCATCGTGACAATCGGTATGTGATGCACCTTGTCCAATCTCATTAATAGTTCAACATATGACATTGAGTCTGTTTTGTGTTATGAAACGTTGTCTCTTTTGATTACCTTCGGTGATTGATATATTTTGGGAGCAGCTCGAAAGCTATTGGCAGTCTGCTATTTTCCTGCTACATTTCAAGTAGCTTGAAAACCATTAGCAGTAGATCAAGCATGTCATGCAGCTCTTTAACGAGAGAGAATTGCCGCAGCTTGCACTGCCCGTGTTTGCTTCCTAGATGAATATGGATGATTATCCACAAGCAACTCCAACAGGTCTCACTGTGCTGGCAGTGCACAGATGAGAAGTATGATGAGATGCACAAGCTGTTAAGTCACTTAGTCTAACGCAATCTACAGGTGTCGGTTTAATCCTGTGGAAATACTCTATTGTGCCCATATTTATTGTAGACATGGGATGTCTGCAATCTGAACTCGAGTCTGATTTTATCCAGTGAAATACAGAGTCGTTTCTGATATTTATGAATGCAGCTCAACACGAGAAGAGTCACCTAGCTAATTGCATTGTTGGGTTCCTGCAGTTTTTGAAAAGACTACCTTCCAGCTGTTGAAACGGAGCGGTCCTTGAAGTTATAATCCTAATGTGTACACTTCGTGTGCGTGGATGCAGGGACAGAAGTGATCGGGATAGAGGTGATCGTGACCGGGGTCGAGATCGTGACTATGATCGTGATTATGACCGTAGGGATCGAGACCGGGACCGAGATCGTGATAGGGATCGTGATCACTACCGTGATAGGGATCGGGATCGGGAGAAAGACCGTGATGTGTATGATAGAGACCGAGACCGGGACCGGGACCGAGACCGAGACCGAGACCGAGACTATCATCGCCGGGATAGAGGCCGTGATCGGGATCGAGAAAGATACGGTGATCGGGACAGGAGGAGGAGTCGTTCCCGAAGCAGTAGGGAGCGGCGT
This sequence comes from Climacium dendroides, assembly GCA_950106755.1. Taxonomy (NCBI): domain Eukaryota; kingdom Viridiplantae; phylum Streptophyta; class Bryopsida; order Hypnales; family Climaciaceae; genus Climacium; species Climacium dendroides. The sequence continues at coordinate 14,710,793 of OX467088.1, read as the reverse complement.
GACCGTGAAAGAGATCGAGGGCCTCGCTCGGCGTCTCCTGATCGTAAACGAAGGTATGCACCTCTGTTAATCTACTTTTGCTGTGCTATTGACAATTGTTTTGTAGACTTGAGATCTTTTCTTTCTTATTTTTACTTCTGGCGTAGAGGCTCTTACCCTTGAGAACAACTGGAAGCAGTAATGAAAGATGCTGAACCCACGGTATTCTTCCGTCATGTTTGTAATTCGCTTCTAGGACTTAATGAAGAGTTTAACTCCTAAGTGTCCATTTCCTCAGCTATAGCCTTTGAAATTAATCATTTTGGAAACCTCAAGGAACGTAATAAAACGTACTAATAGACACAAGAAACCAGTCCCTATATCTGAATGTTGTGTTGAAAGCTACTACAATCGAATATTGACTTTCAAAGTGGACTTCCTATTTTTAGATTGCGCACTTAGACGTTAAGTTTACACGAGGTTGGTTATTTGAATGGGATTGTTGAGGATACCATGGAATAACTTTTTGGCTTGCTAGTTCAACCCTGTGGCGTTATGAGGCATTCTTTCCAAATCTACTGGGAGTGAGGCACTTCATAATCCTGACCTTTTCACTGTTATTGTCAGGCGTGGACGAGCTGAGGACGATGGGCCATTGGAGGATGGTGAGCATCGGGCAAATGCTGACGACAAGAAAAAGGAGAAGAAAGAGAAAAAAGAGAAGGAGAAGAAGCAACCTGTCACTGACGGCACTGATCATCCTGATCCTGAGATTGCTGAAGCGAATAGATTACGGGCAGCGTTGGGATTGAAACCTCTGCGTCCTTGATATTTCTTTCCTCTTACTGTGTACTAGGGTGAGCCGACCCAAATACATGTTGAGGTCCAGAAAGAGCGATGCTTGTTCATATGAAGGTGACTTGGTCGTGCCCTTTTTGATTTTGCGGAAGAATAGGTGGCTGTTTGTAGGAAGGGACCATTGCAGAATCCTTTTTAGAATAGTGGCTTGAGATACATGGCACTGGAGGAAGGATGACACTTCAGTTGTTTGGGAGTTTCTTTCATGTAGAGAATTGAACGCACAACAATCCATGTAATGGTGGAATGCAGTTGTGCAATTTAAGAACTGAAACCTGTGCACCTGTTCTGTGCAAGCATTATGGACATTAGCCAGATCACTCTTCTGGATTTTCTAATTGCTGGCTTGGGTGATGTAGTTTCTTTTTTTCTACTAGAATTTGGTGGACAGACAATCTGCATTTTGTTGATAGCATTTCTCGACTCTTGGAGATTGTATTGCTAACCTCGCTTTGAATTTACTACACGAGAACATTTGTTGTATCGGTTTGTAGCCGACCTCGGGTTATGTGCTTCCTTTTTCTTCACTGGAAATGGGGGATAATCTGCATTAGGTCGATAGCAGTCCTTGAGCGTGGAGATGGGTTGGTGTATGGCTTGTTTGGACCGTTTGGTTACTCGCATCTATAGATTTGATTTTTGCGATTGAATTTTTTCGAGGAATTGAAAATTGGATAAAGCATTTTGCCCTTGCCATATGTATCGAGAAATTGCTCATTGGAGAGTTGTACGCTGTTATGCCTTCCCTCAAGGAGATTGGAACACAAATAATTAGTGCGAGATTGGAAACCTCTGAACCTGTTTGGCAATTATAATTAGTGAGTGTGACTAATAGAACCTAAACTATTGCAGTAATGTGTATGTAGAGCACTATGATGTGCTTAATCAATTGCTGATATTTTGACTGCTTGTCAGGGTTGAGCACTTGGGAGGGTGACCAAAGGAGTAGTGGTCAGTCATTTTTGTCATGTTTGTTGTATGTTGATACTGTGTATTGTTATCTTGAAATTGCTTAGCTCCCTAATTTTCTAGTTTCAGATGAATTTTCTTAATTTTCAGCTGAAAGGCGGTATGAGAATAACATGACAGTGATTTTGCACGAATCTGCAGGCTACAGAGATTTGAAACCTCAGTAACATGAATAGTTACCATGACATACAATGCCGCAAAAGGTTATTGATATTAGTATTACGACAGAGATTTGAAACCTCAGTAACATGAATAGTTACCATGACATACAATGCCGCAAAAGGTTATTGATATTAGTATTACGAACGAACATTCAAAATGCAACTTGGCGGTGTTATATGACCATGTAGATCGAAAGATGCCCTGAATGTAGTGAAATGCAATATGGTTGGGAGGTCCTTGTCAAGGGAATCCAGAGTTGGTGAAACACATATTTTACACCATGTTAATAGTTCTAGTAGCACTAGCGTTGATTACATCCCATGCTAATAGTTCTAGTAGCACTAGTGTTGATTATATCCCAATGCAGCAAGAGGTGGTGTGATAGGTAGTCTTGATATATAGGTTTCGTTATGGAAGAGGTGTGGATTAGGCTAGGCCTTCTGCTAGCCCAAATGAAAAGGGTAAATGCATTGAAGATGATGAGATTGTGAGTGACCTTGCTGCATTGGCATGTGCATTTATGGTTCCTTGGAAACTAAAGGTCGTCGTTGGAAGACTAATGTCTCAAAGTGTTTGGCGTGACCCACTCGGCCAACTCGCTACATCTCATACAATGCAACGTCAGGACACAATAGTAGGCATAGCTGTAAAGTACGGAATGCAAGTACGTCTACTGTTTGATATTATGTCACACTAGACTAGTACATATTTGTCTTCGATTTGACATCTATATATCTTAAACGTTGAAATTCCGATTCAAAGATTTTGGGTATGCAAAGGATTTTGAATCCTATGATTGTAGATAATTGAATCCCTTTTTGATTTCCTTTTGAATTGGGTGTATTAGTCTTGACAATTCTCTCGTTCAATCACTTTCAAAGCATAACCGTTGCAAAGTTTTGTTAGTGTGGAGCAGGTTCCAGATACCGTGAATATGGCAACAAAGTTTGTGAGAGGAGCTTGACATAGCTTGTGTTGATTGTGCCAAAATCTTGAGTGCTAGGAGCTGTGAATTGGGAGATATGAGAAATAACTGGGTAATTAAGGCAGTGAAGTGTCCACAGACACTCATTAAAGCACATTAGTCAAAAAGTTAATAGTGAATTTGGAGAGCCTGTATAGAGGGTACGCTGAGGATGCTCTAGGTACTTCCTCCAGATACGGTAAGATCTTAGCTGCTACAGTCGCTCTGACAACCTCTGACCGTGCACAGGATCAATAATGCAGAGTTCGTCCAACAGTGCTGGTGCAGAAGTTTGCCGCGCTTTGAGCACTGTTCTTCTTCTTCCTTTTGCCCGACGTCCCTCACAGAAAATGCCACCACTCTGCGCAAGTCTCGAACTCCGGGAGAGGCCGCAAGATTGAACTTGTGAATATCCCCTGCATCAGGTCCACGGGCACTCATCCGCAGGCTCAAAGTTTTCTTTTGCTGTGTTGTTGAAGGTGGCAGCGGTCCCTGGAGCTCCTGTGTACCGACAAGGGTTTCGGGACGACGATGCTGGCGGCGCTACATGAAGCCTTGGTTCGTGTTCCGATCCTATGTGGTGATCGCCTTCGTGCTTTCCGTGGTGTTCAGTCAGAGTAATGGCCTCCCTGGAGTTGTGACGAGGGTAGCCTGATCCAGAACGAGGGTTTCACTGTACAACACTGTACAGTGAAGTCCGGCTTGGATCCGCATTCAGCTTAGAGGAAGAGCTTGACATGCTTGGCATGCGTAACAAGTACGTCTTGATGCTTGGTCTGTGGTACCATGTTAATTTACAGGAGATTTTCAAAGTCCTTTGTTGTTTGTCTGTCTAAGATCTTTTTGGTGAATGGTTGTGAGATTTGTGACAGATATTGAGGGAATTGTGTTTTCGTGCTTGGTTGTGCAGGTTGCAGAGCGTGTTCATGAGCATGGGTTGGGCATTACAACGGCGAGTCTAATCTAGTGTAAGAGTTGACAAGTTCTCAACCAGGTGTCCGGCTACGTCCAACTTCACCAAGTCGTGGCCTGCTTTAGAGTCCCCACCCTTGAAGCTCGTCGACTCGTCTGGATATGGCGGGCGTCGTCGCGCTCCTGCACTTTCTGTGACACTAGGATCGCTCCGCCACTCGCTTGCGTGCTCTCCCAGCGCTATGCCAGCAATTGGCGAGATGTTCATCTGCCAGACTGTAAGTTCCATTTAAGGTACTGCTGCACCATGTACATCTTTGACGGTCATTAATGTCAACAACACAAAGTGTGGTGTGATCATCGAGGTAGAATGATGTCAAGTGAGTTTGCAGCATTGCAAAGTTTTGAGTCACGTCAAATGCATTCTTAAGAAGATGTCACTTTGCACATGAACATTTACATAACTTCAGGAACGGTCTCAAATGTTTTGTCCGTTTTAGCAAGTAAGGTTTGCTCAAACCGCAAGTGCCAGTTGACTCACGCACTGTGCATGTTGTCTCAAGGTCATTTTGATAACTCCGCACTTCAGCACTCAGGAGTGTCGGCTACTTGAGTGTCGGTGGGTTTTTTAAGCTTGTTAAGGGTGTGAGAGCTCTTCCACGGGCTTTAGACTGCTGGAGTGTGATCTCAGATTTGAACCAATGCATTGGTTGTAACTTCCACATCGTCTCATAATGAAGGCAAAATTTGGGTTAATATGAGATTTCTTTTATTCAGCATGATTGTAGAGGAGGCTGGATACCCGATTTAGAAGGCCTGGTTCTTGGCAAATGAATGGGTTCCGTTGAGGCTAGGTTATGTGATTTGCAAATGGTTTTCTTTGTTGATAACTAAGACTGGACTAGTCTAGAATTTTTTTGTGTCCAGTTGTACAGAACTTTGTCATTGAAAGTGAAAGGTGCCAATTGAATGATAAATTCAGCCATGGTCATATTTGTAGAAATGGCTTGTTTCCGAAATTTCGAAGTTGAACTGCTGAGAGCTTTGAAAACTAAGATTGATATAAATCTGACAAAGTCAAATTGGTCTTTTTCACGAAGATAAGTTCTTTGTCTTTGAAAATGCGCTTGTGACCGAGTTGGACCTCCTCACCTCGAACACCCGAGATGGAAAGGCCTCTGACTCTCATTTCATGCCAGTAAAATTCCGCATCATCGTCTGCTCAGATTTCACAGCTCTGTTCAGTCTTTCGTTGAAAAAATGTGGATGAGTCTGGAAGTTAGGTCGTGAATGAACATGTACTGGTTTGCAGTAGAAGCAGTGTTTGTTGCTACTACTTCCCACCTGGGATCTTTACAACTTCGTGTCTAGATTGTCATGTTGGTGAAGAAGCACAACGAGACGAGACTTTTCTGCAATTTCTTTTGAGACCAAATTGATTTCATGCTGTTGAACTGGTTGGACATGACTCATTTTCAGTAAATTTCCAGCTCCATGTTCCAATACCTCCTGTATGTGTAAACGCCTAAATGCTCCAACATGCATATTCTGCATGATGTACAAAGTACTTGAGTGCCATGTTTTGTTCAAATAAGTTTTCATGTGTCCAAAGTAATTCTCGACATCTTACTAATTTCATGAATTTGAGGTAAATAATACATTTGTATAAAGGTATAAGCCCAAATGTAGAAAATTTCAAAGAACTAACTAGGCGTCAAAGGGTTAAGTGGATTATGTCTGATCCCGTGGGTGGCGTCCATACATGCAGGGAGATTGGTCGCCTTCAACCCGAATGCAATCCAGCACCTTCCTGCTGCCGTGAATGTTGCATATCTGGCCACATTACACGCTTACTTGAAGGCTGCTGATGTTCCGGTGATCCAAATGCGGTCCCGACTGGTTTTCACCGGATGCTCTTTGCAGCTTTTTGACTTCTTGATCCCAGGTTCGTATTCATGTCCCCAATTCCATCCCTCTGAATTCACTCCATAATTGGCTGTTTCGGATGAGATTTAATCTTTCCGTACAGCAAGACTGAAGGGAAGGATAACGCTGGATTGAGTTGAACGCAAGATACATTTACAGTAAGAAAGTTTTGGGCTCCATTGACGCTACGTAATACCAAAAATCAACAAGCGGATAAGTAATCATTTGTAGGATGTCGAATCCTTTAATATCCAAGTTGCTAACCAACCTAGAGGCCGAGAAGGAGAAATCTGAAACTCTTGTATGTCGGGGTGTGATTTCAAATTTGAGTGAAACAAAATGCACTAGGTGCATTGGTTGGAAGTTTCAGATGATTGTCTTTTAATGAAGGCAGGATTTGGGTTAATATGAGCATGATTGGAGAGGAAGCTTGATACAAGGTTGTGAAGGCTTGGTTCTTGACGAATGCTCTGGGTATGGCAACAAAGTTTTTGAGTCGAAATTATATTCTTTTGTTTTTCAGAGATGAAATCACTTGTCTTCTGTAGTCTCTGATGTTTTCACAATTTTTGCACAAAATTGATTTGAGTTTTGGAAGAAAGGATGAAAGAGAACTCATATCAAATACAAAATACACTTCAGTAATCTGAATTTTTTCCCGTTCTTGGGCATGATTTGCTGAGGTTCTTTGTGTGATGTAGCTTGTTTTTGAAGAGTTTATTTTTGTCATCCAAATTTTAAATCCAAATGTGTTTTTGTGTATTTTAATTTACTTCTCGATGTGCTTCCAATGATAGTAAGATAGGAGGTCCATATATTGTTCATCTAAGAGCTGAATCTGAATTTGGGGAGGTGCAGCTTCTTGAAATATTTTCTAGTAAATTTTTCTTCAAAGACAAGTGGAATTGGCATCTAACCCAAATTGGTTTATATTTTTTGGAGCTTTGAGGATTTAGTTATGAAATTTTGATGTTGAAATGGCATAGGGCTGTAAAATCACCCACCTTGTAAAATTTACACTATTTGTTCATTACTGAAGGGTACCAAAAAACATGTACGAATTGTGTGCAGTTGGGTATTGAATGCTTACAAACTGCCTTTTTGATCCATTCATAGATTTGTCCATAATATAGAACAAAATAGGCTTTTTGTATCTTGCATAATTTTCACTCAGTTCTCACCCAGTCCCAACGAAGTACACCAAATTTCAATTTGAAAAATGAAAATTTTCATTTTTGATAAATTTTGAAAGTCAATTTTTGTGATTTTACATAATATTTTGTTGAAAATAATTGGTGGTGAATTTTCCTAATTTGATTGCAGGGATACGTAGGGAACATCTATAGACACATCTTTCCTATTAAAAAACACAACCTTAGGTAACAAAAATATAATCAATGAAGAGTTCAATGAGAAGTGTTGCATGACCAAACTTTGAAGAAATGGATATCTCTAGATTTTAACTAGATTTTGGCATTTGACCCTTACACTGTATCTAATTTTGTACATTTTAGCATGATAGTACAATTTCTTTGCGAAAATCTAGTTAAAATATAAAGACATTTATTTCACAAAATTTGGGCATATACTACCTCACATTGAATTCTTAATAGATTATAATTTTGTTACTTAGGGTGTGTTTTATTTACATGAAAGATGTGCCTATGGATGTTTCCTGCATATTCTCGCAATTGAATTAAAAAAATTCACTACCAATTGTTTTTAATAAAATATTATGTAAAATCATGAAAATTGACTTTAAAGATTCACTAAAAATTAATTAATTTTTTTTTTGAAACTAAAATTTGGTACGCTTGATTGGAATTGTGTAAGGATGTAGTAAAAGTTATGCTTATAAAATAAATAACAATTATAATCCACATTGTAAAATAAAATTTGAATGGCTCAAAAAAGACAATTTGTAAGCTTTCAGTTTCTGACTGTACATTTGAGTAGGTGGGTGAGTTTAGAGCTTGTGCACTTTCAGAGACCCCTCCCATACTCCCAAGTTCTAGTTGTGCATCAGTCAAAGTTTACTGATGAATTTGGAGGGTGAGTGAGGGTGAAAGTTATGTGGTGCGTTGGAATGCCCTTCCAGCCACGGTAAGATCTTAGCTGCTGCAGTCGCTCTGAATCGTTTGACCGTGCCAACCCTCAGACAGGATCGATAGTGCACAGTTCGTCCAACTGTGTCCGTGCGTGAGTTGGACACGCTTCGACTCTTTGATCACTGTTCATCTTCTTCTTCCTTGTGCACCGCGTCTGTCTCAGAAAAAACCACCACTTTGCTCCAGTCTGTAACTCCGCCGGGAGAGGCCGGAAGATTGAACTTGTGAATATGTGAATCTAGATACCAGACTAAGTGCTAAGTGCTTTGTATCTCGTGCATCATGCACAGGTCCACAGGCACTCATCTGCAGACTCGAAGTTTTCTTTTACAGTGTTGTTGAAGGTGGCAGCGATCCCTGGAACTCCTGTGTACCGACAAGGGTTTCGAAATGACGCAACATGAAGCCTTGGTTCGTGTTCCGATCTTGTTTTCTGTGTGGCGGTTGCCGTCATGCTGACTGTGATGTTTGTTACGAGCTATGGGCTTCTTGAGTTGTGACGAGGGCAGCCTGTTCTCAACGAGGGTTTTGGTGACATCCAACTTGACCAAGTGGTGACCAGCTTTTAGATTCCCCAGCTTTCAAGCTCGGCGACTAGCTCGCCTGGAAATGGCGGTCGTCGTCGCGCTCCTTCGCTTTCGTTGACACGAGGATCGCTCCGCCACTCGCTTGTTTGCTCTCCCAGCGACTTGCCAGCAATTGGCGAGATGTTCATCTGCCAGACTGCAGATACCATCTAAGGTACTGCTGCATCACGTACGTCTTTTACGGTCATTAGTATGAACGACACAAAGTTTCTCAAATAATGCATTCTTAAGAAGATTTTACTTTGCACATGAACCTTCGCATCAACTTCTGGAACGGTCTCAAATGTTTTTCCCGTTTTAGCATGTAAGATGTGGTCAAATCACAAGCGCCAGTGGACTCAGGCTCTGTGCATGCTGTCTCAAGGTCATTTTCATAACTCAGCACTTCTGGACTCAAGAGTGAGTATACGCTACTTACGGGTATTTGAGTTCATGTTTTTTTTTTAGGTTTTTTAAGGGTGTGAAAGAACTTCCGTGGGCTTTCGAGTGCTGGAGTCTGATTTTAAATTTGAATGATTGCACTCGGTTTTAACTTCCACATTGTCTTATAATGAAAGCAAGATTTGGGTTTAATATGAGATTCTCAGTTTATTGAGCATGATTGGAGAGGAGGCTTGGTCCCAGGTTTTAGGAGACTTGGTTCTTGGCAAATGCTGTGGTTATGGAACAACGTTTTTGAGAGTAGGTCTTCACATACCTTGTGTTGGTTGTACCGAAATCTTGAGTGCTGGGAGCTGTGAATTGGGAGAATTGTGAGAAATGACCGTAGTATTGAGGCAGTGAAGTGTCACGGACGTATACCAATAGTCATTCCTCCCGCGTAGGAATAACTAAAGTAGCCCATGCCTGTGAAATGAGCGTTGATATTCTTTGCTTTGAAGGTGAGGATTTCCCAGATAATTTGATTGGAAGTTGTCTTCTTTTATTTTTCAGCGATGAAATCACGTCTTTTATAGGTCATATTTTCACATTTTTCTGTAAGTTTTTGAAACTACTTTGAAATCTGGAAGAAGTGAAAGGGAACTCATAGTAAATACAAAGTACACTTCAAAAATCTGAAAAGATTACGATTCTTGGGCATGATGGCAAGGCCTCTATGAATTTAATTTGTCATGTAGGTTCTCTGTGATTTTAATTTGTCATGTAGGTTGCTTTAGAAGGGGTTTATTTTTGTCATCCAAATTCTAAATCCAAATATGTTTGTGTCTATTCAAAGTGCTTCTTGATGTGCTTACAATGATAGTACTCTCAAGTTCTCGTTAAATACTAGTCAAAAGTTAGTAATGAATTTGGAGGGCCTCTATAGGAAGTGCATTGAAGATACTTTTAAGTACTCCTAGGCTTGGTAAGATCTTTGCTACTTTGGTGGCTTTAACAACTTGTGATTGTGTGAATCCTCAGAAGATTGATATTGCCAATGAGGATAGTTTGTCCAGTATTCTTTGCACATGATTTGGACACGCTTTGAACACTATTCATTTTAGTATTGGAATTCATTGCCACTTGTACATTATCTAAAGTAGTTGTTTAAGTTCTTTCGTTGAACTAAGTGAGTCTTTTTGAGCTTGTAGAAATGAAGGTAGGTGGTCTTAGTGTGAAGTCATGGCTTCTACTCATTAAATGCGACTTTGTGCTTTGTTGTAAATAATTGTTTGTAGGATACACAAGGTGGAGAGGAGATTAGTATGTGCACTTATCATTGCAAGGTATACAATGGATGAAATAGTGGGCGAAATTTCTCATGGAAAAAAGGTAAGCATGCTTTTTGCTTTGAATTAGAAATCTTTGTAATTGTCAATAGGTTTGATAGACATTGAGACTTCATTTGATATTGTCATGTTGTAGTCTATGTTATGAAAGCCCTTGTTTCTCTAAGGTTTGATCTTTAATTTGTGTTTTGGGATGCAGTTGTCTGATTCTATTTATCAATTCTACCAACCTAAAGTACCAGTTCAATTGGAGGTGGTGTTTGTTCATGGATTGGAGCACCACACTTGTGGAGATGCATATTGGAAGACTTGGTTGGCTCGAGATGTTACACAAGATATTATTTGGCCCATGACATGGCTCCCAGATGAGTTCCCCTCTGCCAAAGTCTTTGCATTGAAATATGATGCAAGCATAAAGCAAACTGCCACTACTGGAAGGATGGACTTGTTTCTTGTAGGAGAGAAGCTTGTACAAGAAATGGTGATGTTTGGTGAAATTGGACAACATGGAGTTCCGGTGGTGTTTGTGTGTCATGGGTTGGGTGGCTTGGTGGCTAAGCAAATTGTTATACATGCCAAAAATCATTGTTCCCAAGACCTTGGGGCTCAAAAGTTGTTGAAGAATATTGGAGCCATTTTGTTTTATTCAACCCCCCATCATGGATCACATCTTGCCAAGAGGTTTTTGTCACCTTTTTATAGGATTTGGGGTGGTGCGAAGGGATCCTTATTGGAGAATTTGGAGGTGTTAAGCACAAGTATAAGTCGCCTCAACCAAGACTTTCTGCAATTTGTGAAGGAGACCACATGGTATTTTGCATCAGTTGCTGAGATGCATGAAACAAAACTAGTAAGTCATCACTAGATTTGCTTGGCTTTGGTTTCTTTGAGGTTAAGTAGAGTTGTGATTCAAGTGTCAATGGTTGTAATTTGTTATCCATGCTTCATCTACTAATATGAGAAATTTGTCATATTGGACAGTACGGTGCAATGTTGGTGGATGAAGCATCTTCAAGATTTGAGCTTGGTAATAACCTTGCCTTGGGAGCTGATCACTTTGATGTTGTGAGACCTGAAACCAAGAAAGATTCTAGCTATTTGTTGTTGACTAAACGCTTGAAGAAGGTCTTGGATGAATATGCAAGTAAGTTTGCTGTGGAAGTGAAAAGCCTTGTCCCTGATAGCTTTGTGGGATTGGAGGACCAAGAAGAGACCATTAAAAGAAAACTACAAGAAGTATCCATTGTAGGATTGGTTGGTACGGGAGGTATTGGAAAGACAACCTTGGCCAGAGCAGTGTACCAATCTATATGCAAAGATTTTGACAATAGTTGCTATTTGGACGACATAAAATCAAAGGCAAACTTGGATGAAGTGTTGATTACATTGTTGCAAAAGTTTGGAATTATGGAGAGAAAGACAAGTTCTATTGAAGATCAAAGTGCTTTGCGAGCATGCAAGAGGAGTTTGTTGGAAAAGTTGAGGACATATGTCCAACAACATCGAGTATTGGTGGTCATGGATGATGTAGGGACAGAAGGCAACTTGGTTGGTTTGTTGAAGGACATGGGTTTCTTGAATGGAAACAATAAGAAGTCCAGAGTAATTGTCACGTGTAGAAATTGGCAAGAGCTAAAGCGCTATGTACAAGGGAGTGGCAAATATGAGGTTGAGTCTATGAGTTCCAGCCAAGCTATTGAGTTGTTTATTTATCATGCATTTGAGGAAGCTCGAACTTTGGAGCAAAGGCGTGCAAAACTACTTCATTATTTGTCCAATAATTCCTCAAAAAACTTGATTGTTGAGTTTGAAAGCAAGTGCAATGATGTTGTGAAGGCTTGTGGTGGATTGCCATTAAGCCTTGAAGTGATGGGTTGTTTCTTGGGAGGTTATCTACGAGATGATGATCTATCAAGCAAAGATTGCTTGGATTATTGGAATGGGGCATTGGAGAAATTGAAGCTTGGTGAGCCTTTGAAAGGGGGAGTTGACAATGATGGGCTTTGGAAGGTGTTGCAAATAAGCTATGATTGCTTACATGAGAATGAACAGAACATGTTTTTGGATATTGCATGTTTCTTTTGTGATTCGGTGCGATATGGTGAAGAAACTCTATTATGGATATGGGGAGGTAAATGGAAAAAGTTGGTTGAGTTGAGGAATTTGAAAGAAAGATGTTTGGTCAAGATCAAAAAGGAAGATGGAAGTTTGACCATGCATGACCAATTGCGTGATATGGGTCGTAGTATTGTAAGACAACAAGGCAAAGGCGATTGGATTGGGATGACTAGGTTATGGGCCTTTGCAGATGTGAGCAAGCTTTTGCAAAGCAATGAGGTAATTTCATATCCTATGATTTGTTGAATGGAGGTGTTGAATATTTTTTAAACTTCCAACATTACTTTTAGGATTTCATTCTAGATATTTAATTGCCTCTCTTTGTTGATGCTAGATAACATCTCGAGAGATACAAGGTTTGTCGTTGGATGAATGGGCTATAACACTGAAGGCTAGTATGGAATATAATTCCATTGGGACTTCAAAACGACAGAAGCTTGATGTGGAAAAGGGTTTCAATTTGAGTTGTCCAAGGATGAGGCTATTAAACCTTCATGAAGTGAACAAGAACATTATTGAAGCTATGAGTATTGAGGGTTCATCATGTATTCAATGGCTTTATTTGAGGGGAAGCAAGATCTGTAAATTGCCAAAGTTTGTGCAATTTTGTAATGGTCTATGTGTTTTAGATATGAAAAATTGCCAATATTTGAAGAACCTTGATGAGTCCATTGCAAACTTGGTCAATTTATTAGAGCTCAATCTTTCCAATTGTATCAGCCTTGTGAGTCTACCCGATTCCATTGGCAAGTTGGTGAAGTTATCTACACTTGATATTTCTGGTTGCAAAGACCTCACAAGTCTACCAAATTTCATTGGCGAGTTGGCCAACTTATCGACACTTCATATTTCTCGTTGCAAAGGCCTCACAAGTCTACCAAATTCCATTGGTGAGTTGTCCAATTTATCCACACTTGATATTTCTGGTTGTGAAGGCCTTAGTAGTCTACCCGATTCTATTGGCAAGTTGTCCAACTTATCCACACTTGATATTTCTTTTTGCAAAGGCCTCACAAGTCCACCAAATTTCATTAGGAAGTTTGCCAACTTATCTTCATTTAGAATTTGGACTTGAAGGGTCTAAAAATATACCATATCCTATTGGCAAGGTAGTCAAATCTTCTATATGTAACCATGGAAGCTCAAGCTCTTTGATCTTGTGATTTTGGAGAAGCTACTAGAGACTATTGGTGACCTAGTTCAATTGAAAATTGTAATGGTTAGAGGATGTTTATAATTGGTGGAATTCCTTCAATTGATAAGTTTATTGCAATTTTCTTATTTGCATTGTAGTTCTTGATGAGAGTGGATGAAGGCAAGTAATGTTTCTTTGTTGCATAAATTCCAATTGTATGATTGCTATGAAATTCATATTTTTGATAGAAAATTATATCATGGAATTGTTCTTTTGATGTGGCTTTGTGTCATAGTTGTGGTTTGAAGGTGATCTCCACCAAGTTTTGGCATTGCAATGTGTGTCCTCTATTAGATCTTTGTGAATGCTTTGAATAGAGGTATAGTTTTTAGTTGCCTCAACAAATATATAAGAGAATCCTCTTGTTGTGATTTCATTCCTAGCTTTTGTGGACTTGTTTTTGCTAAGCAACTACTTCACTAACCAAACAAGGACTTTATTATTGTCTTGCTTAGTAGTATATCATGAATCGAGTTGTATTGTTGTTTTCTAGGAGAGTCTATTCAAAAGGAAGAAATTTCACATCATTCTTTAGATATTTAGAGTTGGAGAGGTGGCACAAATCCTTGGTTGCTAGTTCCAAGCACAAATACTTTGTTCTATTTGTTTCAATTGGGAGAAAGTAATCCATCAAATTACAATGCAATTGGTTTTTAGCTCTTTTATATGTTGCTTTAGCCAATGATGTTAGTAATCAAATTTTGAATTTTACTTTTGCAAAGCATACAATGATGTGTTAAGGAAAAATGGCTCAAAACACCTATCAAGGCTATTTATGGTGAACGAGGTTATCTATCCTAATATGATGTAGGCTATTTGTGTCATTTTGTCATTTAGCATTAATTGTTATGGATCTTGCCACTTCCAAATTATATCTAAATCTGGATGAGAATAATAATTTGAAGATTTCAATTCATTTTTAAAATCTCTGATTTACCCCTAGATAGAAAGCATAAATGGAATTTGTTGGGGTCAGCTTCCATATTTATAAATTGGATTGCCTTTTTAGTCAACAATTCTTCTATCCAATCTGCCTCATGGAGGGGTACATTTACCCTTAGATATCCAATTTATCAACATTTATAAGACTGTCCATTTATTATTTGCCATTCCAATTTGAATTTGCAAGACGGTTTGATATATGTTAGGTAAGTCTATGGATAAGAATACCAAATGAAAAATGATTTACTTGTTTAATAGTTATAGTCAACATGACATAAAACAACAGATCTTTCAAAGGAAATATATATAAGCTATAAGCTATAAGAAAATAGCAAGATACATTTGCTATACTAAAATCTTTCATTGTATTGCATTCTTAAAAATATGGATAGAAATTGTTGCAGTAGACACTCCTATATGTAGCCAATTATCGTTAGGTCCTGGTTGTAGACCTTGTTAAGGTACTAGGAAATCACTATGCCTTGGAATCTCACCTTCATCACCTATAGTGTCATCAATGGATTAATCAATCACATGTAGTACTTGTATTTCCCTCAGTTCATTGTTTTGTTGGTTTTGATAGCAAGATTCAAAAGAAGAGTGTTTTTAGAGGTCATCGGTATGTTTCATCTACAACACCATCTGTGTTCAATCCTCCTACATTAACTTCTCTGCAAAAAGCTTGGAGTCCTTGCTTTTGTACCTTCTATGTGTTGTCCTAGTTGAATGGTCGTTGCTAAAAGCTTGTTCTCGTGGATGCTTATAGGTATTTGTAGGATGTATACCATTCCTTCCAAAGGAGGGTGGATCCCTCTTGCGTAGTGGCATATTCAAAACTAAGACTAATTTTGCCAACCATATACATGCTGATGGCCCCTATTCACAAGGGTGCACTTCAAAATAGGATGGCCTTGATGAACCTTGGATAGGTGGAATTCTCACAATTGGCATTGCAAACAAAGTCCAAAGGAGATTGGATGTCAAGGTTGGGTGCCTATTATCCCACCATCAGAGGATCTCCTTTGTGAATATATTTTAGAGATGATTCCTATGTTGCGACCACATCATCTTTCATTATTTTTTCTTTTTGTATCCCCTTCAATTTCTTCTCTTATAATAGCTATTCATACTAAGTTCTCATCTTTATTTGGTGCTACTACGTGTTCATCCTCATTTCCCCCACTTAACCTACCATCCCATTGCATAGTACATTTGTCATCTTTGGAATACCTCCTTTTGTCTCTATCATAGCCATTGTGGTTATTATCCACTTCATCAATGTCAAACATGTTCTTGCCAATTACGTGACATTTTCAACAACCCACTTGGTATTTTCTTAATATCACACAAAATCAATTTCATTCTATTTGCTAGTCATGAACTTCATCCATCCACATTTGTCTACATTTGTTTGCATTCATCCGAGAGACTTCAATTTAAAATACAAAAAACTTCCATTTTTAGCAATGTGTTGGCATGAATTTTTTTTCCAATTTAGGGTCTCTAGGAACTATAGGACCTTTTTCTAGTATTCTAGTACTAAATTCACAATCACAAGTGTCTCTTTAGAGGTTTTAGGATTTTTAGTGATTTCGTTTTTATGTTTTAGGGAGACATTTTCTAATTGAAAGGCAACTTTAGAACCTAGGGTCCCAATTCTCTAGCACATTAAGAATTTGAGTTTGCAACATGACTCCTTTGTTTCATTTCCATTTCCATTCTTCTTTTTTCCTTTCTTTTTTCTTTTTTTTCCCTTAAGTAACAAGCTCCACAATTCAAGCCCCCTTGGTTCCAAGAAGCCAAATCCATTACATGTTAAAAAGTGTGAATGCATATAATTGATTTCTATTGTGGGTTGTTATGAACCACCATATTGGTTCATTGTTTATAAAATCATAAATATAAACATTGTCCATCAATTTACAAGTTTAGAAGTATTAGTACTTTGGATTAAACTACAACCATTAATCACAACCATTTTTTATTTTTTTGAAAAATATAGGATATGATTACTCTCAAGACAACCATTTCCAATATAAATTTCAAGCTTCTACAAGTCAAGCTTCAAAAGTTATAGTGAGGGAAAGCTCCATTGTTCTCCGTAGGACAAATATTTAGTACTAGTGTTTCTTGTAGTGACCCATTAAAATCTAGGTTGTCACATCGAGTGGGTTGGGGTCATCGGATGTCCCAAACGGACGGACAAACCGAACGGACGGTCCAAACCCCATTTCGGAATTCGGGCAGGAAATTCTACCCAATATCTTAATTTTTCTTAAACCTGACTGTAGGTACCTGACGTGGCCATCCACGTTTCAGGGAGGGTGTGGATGGGTAGGCCATGCTGAGATGTAGTTGCATGGATGAGGACAATTCTGGGCAGAGACGTACAACGCATGGGCGTGGACGTACATGTACAGGTGGGGACAGTGTTGACTAATTGCGGACATATTTGAGCGAAGACGTTTTGGGACTGGGGCGTGGACGCTAATACGTGGATGTCATTTAGCGGAGACGTTTTCTTCCTGGGCGGGGACACTGGGGTAGACGTGTCAATGTATTGGGTGGAGATGTAGTGGGTCAGTGGCTATTCCCACAGCCCCAACTCTGAAATGCTTTTAGTTTTAAAAAGACCAGAAGTAGACGATGAAGAAAGTGAACTTGGGATTTGTTTTTCACTGTAATTGGGATGAAGGTAATTTTATTTGCGGAGAAACTTTATCGCATTTATTCTTCATGCAATGGATGAATTTGTTCCTATTAGAATACATATTTTCCTAGAATTTAATATCAACAAGTTGAAATTATGCTTCTTGCAAACTTGTTCATGAGCATGACAAATTATAAATTACGAAGTTCCAAAATTTAGAATAGAAACCAAAAACGATTTTCCATTTCATACTTTGATATAAATCCAGAACAATACAATGGAGCATTGTTTCCCAAGCCCTACCACTTCAGCGTTGGTTTCCTATCACAATTTTCTATACTATTCACTCATTCTTGAAGAACTAGAATCTTCTTCATTTTCTTCTACTGTTTCTGGTATATTACTCAATCGACTAGATCTACGGACACGTCCTGTAGAAGGTCTAGCCGCATAAGCTTGTGGAATGTGTACATTCTCATCAATAGGCACTTCATCGTCGACTTCTTCATCCTCTTCATCTTCCATGTCTTCGCCTCTACCCTCTTCTTCTTCCATTTCATGGCCCTCAAATTCAAAATTCTCATTTCAAAACTCAATGACTCTTCTTTAGTCTCTATGAGTCTTCCTCAATCTTTTATATCGCCTCGCTGCGGGGTCTTCCGCATCTGAATTGATAGTAGGACCTCTTCAATTTCTGTAAACCACACGTGTTGGAGTTCGTAAAATTGGAAGTACCTCCTCTGTTGGTCTTCTTGCTCCAATTCCTCACGGAGGAGCACGATTGGAGGGCCTTGAAGATGAAGCTACAATCCTCCCTCTTCAACCACCTTGAACGGTTGGTCGCACATGCCTGTAGTCACCTACAACAGGTTCATTGGAAGGTTGTAGGGTTCCACCACTGACGGGAGCATTGGATGCGTTAACATCTATGACGTCAACATTCCCCATTGAGCCTAACCCTTCTTAGCGAGGTCTACTTGTTGCATTCAAACTCACACCTACGGTGCGGTTCAATGTACGTTCTCTTGGCATGTTTCAGCCCTGTCCTACAATAGGGGCCACTATTACAGTGAAGTGTGATGCAGGAACCCAAGCACCAAGGACATCATCATCTTCAATTTCCTGAGTACGAACATGTCTCTCATCATCTACAATGGCTTCATTTCTTGCTATAGTATTCAAAGTTTGAATATTTTCGACGTTCGTACCATAGTGCTCTCATCGAAATTTACTATTCCCAACGGCGTAGCTACCCCATGATGAATCCTATTTGCAACACCGCCACGACCAGACCCTTCATTGTTTGGAGCTGCATGGTTCACTACATTTCCCTTGCTTCCAACATGTTGCACATTGACATTTCCGCCTCCATTTCTTGGTCGCCAACTGTCATCATTGTTGTCATCATGCGGGGGAATATCATTGTCATCAGGATTTCTAAATATGTCTTTGTCATTGTCCAGAGGAAAAACAAAAGGGTCAGGATGAACTATGCCTTCGATTAGATAGTTTGGAGGGGACAAAAAACTACAACAAACACGACGATTGGCATCTATGCCATCTTTCAGACCATCTTCATCTCCGTAGTAGTTTCGTGCTTCTTAGAGGTGGTTGGCACCCTCCTTCCAAAGATTTTGGAATGCTTCATACACTAGAGGTGCATGATTTTCTTCCTCCTCGTGTTTTGTAGCATCTTCTGCTTGCATTGCGTCAAATTCGCGATTGGCTTCATGGACTGGAATAGGATCTAGTGCATCTAAGTCAGAATCCTCTGACAAGTTATTCAAATCATACCAACGAACCGGATCTGCACTTTGTCTTTATCAAAGGATGTGGCTATTGGTATATATATACCAAAGACTCCGCCTTGTCCACTGCTAAGCGGTTCTTGGTCCTATTGTGGACAAAAGAAAACATGCTCCAATTTTGTTCACAAGACGATGCCGATCATGTGAGGGAAAGAATACACTTCGCAATTTTGGATAGGGCTCGATCTCCTACCCAATTCCACCATTGATGGGGAAGTAATCCAATGTCCCAAATGTTTGGGGTTTCGATTGGACTGTAAGGTCCTATGCGCTCTTCATATTATGTTAGTTCGAGCATAACATCATCATATTGTACCTCAACCATGCCTTTTAATTTATGAATAACCCTATACAATGCATGAAGGGCTATTCTGTTAGCCTTCAATTGTGGATAATCTGCCAAAAACGGATCCAATAATGCACTGGCATAGTGAAGATCAGTGAATACCATATCCCATTTGTCCTCAAAAGAAAACTCGATGCTTGCCGCCAAGGCATTGGGGAGGAAAAAAGGTGCGTTCGTCAAACTATGCACATGTCGTCATAGGTTCATCATAGGGTCGTCTTCCCTGACAGACGGACAATTTGATAGACAAAATTTGTTCGACATCCAGTAGACCCCCTGTCCATCTAATAAATTCAATTTTACCCTTTGATTTTTAGAAAATTATTTTTATTTACCATAGCCTATTTGGTAGCCACCTAGCGTCCACATGGCATATTTTTAGGGCACATGCGGGTATGACTTGGAGGGGCGACTGCGGGTAATGGGCAACCATGGCTTAGGCGAACCGCAGGTGGGCGACCTCGAGTCTGGGGCAAGCACGGGTACAAAAAGGGTCCATGGAGGACTCGCGGTCACTCTTCTAGGATACGCGGTCGCCCCATTTCAACTTGCAGTCGCCCCTCTAGGATACGTAGTTGCCCCATTTCTACCTGCAGTCGCCCCTCTAGAATACGCGATTGCCCCATTTCGACCCGCAGTCGCCCTTTCTCGACCTGTGGTCGCCCTATATGAGCCATAGACTATGCCAATGTGCGAAGAATATATTGAATGGTGTCACGTCGACAAATTCTTTCCGGCCTGGCGATATCATTATAATTGTCACATCAACAAGGCCAATTTGAAGTACTGTGAAAATAAGGATTTCACACAAAGGTGCTTTGAATTGTGGCAAGTCCTCTATAGGACCCTTTCGTTGAAAGAAATGAGTTGCCTCTTTTCCTTGCAAGAGGCGCATATGTTGAGGTGGTGCTTAACAAGGAGGTCGATTGGACAACGATCACAAAAAGTACATACATACAACGGCCCAAAAGTGGTTTAATACCAAGAGGTGTATTGACTTTCTCGGAAGGAGGGCTAGGACATATTCAAAGTGCATATAAAGTAGTCTAGCTTGCAGAAGTAGAGACTGAGGAATCTAAAGAAGATAATGATTTTGATGGTACACGAATTGCAAGGAATGCGTGAGTTATTGAAGAGGTTGTTGTCCCTTCTGAGGTTCAGATTGTGATGGATGATGGAGGTGGATCATCACGAGGACGTAGAGCAAGGCAACATTGGAAAGTGCGATGATCTACCATACAGATTGGTCCTAGATTAGCATCAGCAACTATTCCAACCAATATTTTGCCACAACAAAATGCCAGCAAAGTCTTTGACTTTGGACCGGATGAAGACACAACCATGGAAGTACTTGGTGGCGGTTCTGATCCTCAACCTCAAGAGGCTCCAAGGGTGAACACTATGACTTTGGTACAAGCTTTGGTTTTGCTAAAGAACAAAGACACCATGATTGCCTCACTCCAATGTAATGTGAAGAAATTGCAAGATGAATGCAACAAACAAAAGACTATCATTTCTCAACAATGTATGGAATTGAAAAGCCTCTAAGAAAAAGAGTAAAAAGCTTTTACTTTATCGAATATGGACAATAACTTAATTGACCATGATCCAATGCAATTAGACAAGGTGGTAGGGGACCTTATAATTGATATCCATCACCATTCTCTTCCTGCCAAACGTACAAAGCGTCCAACAAATTTTCCAAATGCAAATCCGATTGCCATCATGGGAGATAGGTCCAATCCTACAGGTGACCTACAAAAGACCCAAGATTCCCTCTCATTCCCGACGCTTTCAAGCTTCGTAGCCTTAGAAAAGCCTTTGGAACTTCAAGCGGAAAACTTGACACTTCAGGGGCAGTTGACAGCTACATTCTACTATTGGAAGGTTGCTTGCATTCTATCTGTAGATAGATCAAAACAAGTTGCCTTGGAGTTGGAGAAAGTCTCCAAAAACTTCATTACAAATGCTCCAAAACGAGAGAACGAACTCACCTCATGGGCTTTGTTAGAAGACATGTATCCTGAGGATATGCCCATGCTTGCTGAAAAGAATGTTATAGATTGGACACGCAATGGTTGGGACCATGAGAACCAAAAGTCCAGCCACTTCGAAGTGAAGGAACAAAAGTTATTGTAGTCAAAGCCTGCACCTTTTGTCTTGGACCATACAAAATGCCCTATTTATTTGGAGCAATTTGGGCCCAAAGGAAGATGGGCACTTGGATCTTGCGCACATGTGTACCATCTTCAATATCTCATCACGCAATGCTTAATTAGATGACATTGTGTACTTTGTTCAGCACCATTCCAGGATCGTCTATATGCCATGTTCAATTTGATGACTTACCACCTTCTTGGGAACACAATGGTGACACAACGTCAGAGATGAAATTTTGGGGCAAAGATTTGCTTTGGAGTTGGCGACAAGCAGAACATGATTTGGAAAAGGAACTTGCTAGCTCACAATTGAATTGGAAAACTAACCCAACCGAAATCACTAGAGCTACACTGAAGCTCATGGGAAGTGGCTCACACAATGAAGGCAAGAGGGCATTTTTCTACCAATGCCTTGGTGGATATTTTGATATCGACTCAAAAACCTTCAAGTGGGGTCCTCATCCACAAGGTCATCGTTGGAATGAAGGACAAAGAATGGTCAACCATGGAAATGCGTCCCTAGAAGATTTGAATTCTATGCAATACCTTGACTCTACATATAACCAAAGTCAAGCGCTTGATTATCTACCCGAAGCCCACTCCCCGCGAACAAGGAAGACCCTCCAAGCTCTGAAGGACTCCAACATCTTGGATTCTATTTTGAATGCGGATGGACCCGCTTCGTGAACTCATGGCAAGCGTTGGCTTGAGCTTGGGAGTTCATCAATCGGGCCTCAACATGGTTAAGGAAGTGGTTCTTAGAACAAACCAAATATTATAGAAAAAGCACTTTCTATAGTTGCTTAGTTCTTCATACGGATAGTTAGATATGCATTTTCATAGAAGTCTACGTTATGTTCGGCTACTAGTACATGATCATATGCCTATATAGTATGAAGGTATACAAATACACTTGTATTATTCCATGGTTTAGGGTTATTTGTGGATTCTTCTTCAATGCAGTGTATTGTATTCGTGTATTACAATTTTATATTGCTTTCATTTTGAATATTTTCTATATTATTTTCGGTTCCAAATACTTGGTCAATGGTCATTCATATTGAAAATGAAACAATCATTATTCATTTAAAATGCCTAAAGTTCCAAGGCCATTTTTTGATCAAAACCACTCAAAACTACCACTTCTGTTGAGTTCACCCAAGAAAAAAAAAATTAATTTAACCATAGGATCTTGTACTTTACTTGTCTTTGCTCATGTGGTAAGAAATTCATGAAATTTGATTATATAGATTGGAAAATATTAGCATTCAAAGTTGAAGAAGAATTTTTTTTAAAGGGGTTTGCAATTTGAGTAGACTTTGTCCACCAATTTTGAAATTTTTTGGCACTACAAACTCTGAATTTCAATTCTTTTTTTGATGAAGAATTAAGTTCAAAGTCTAGGAATTTTTTTTTAATATACTTGATTTTCATTCTTTACAAAATTGTTGAGTAGAAGTAGGTCCAAGATTGAAAAAGAAACAAAATTATTACTAACTCCTAGATGGGATTGAAACACAATAATACCAATGGTGAGATTGATTTAGAAAGCAAACACTACATTTTTGAAAATAAAATTTGTCAAAAATTGTGGAAATTGCATTTAGAAATGGTTCTCATGAATTAATTTTTCAAGAAGAAGCTATAATTGCACAAAAAATAAGATTGTCTATAACTTTTTCATTATTAGTCCAAGTAGAACAAATCAAAGCTTCACATGTAAACAAAAATATAAGGTTTACAAATCCAAAAATATATAATTGATTTTGATTTTTTTCCATTTATGGTGTGGTGCCCATTGAGTTTAGTTTCAAGCTTTTTGTGGTATTACTTTTGCTTAGGACATACGTCTATTCATCCTATCAAATGATTTCTTGAAATTGGAAATATAGTTCTATAAATGAACAAAAGTATGTATAACATGCGTCAAAGCATGTATAGGCTTAGACAAGGTAGCATGTCTATTGCTGATTTTAAGTCAAAGTTTGATGAACATTTGGCATATTTTCCTTCTTGGACGGAGAATGATAGGGTTGAGTTTTTTGTTGAACACCTAAGGGAGTCTACCAAATACAAAGTCAATCCTTATACTCTTAGTTCCTTGAGTGAAGCTTTTTGCTTAGCCCTCAATTTTGAGTTGGAAGGGGGTCTTAATCGTTTTGGTAAGAGGTCAATTGGAATTAGTTTCCAAAACCAAACGTCTAAATTTTCCAAGTCTAATAGGTTTTTTAAGATTACACAAAATGGAAGAAAGGGTTTCAATGCTTCCCGGCTAAGTAACACAAAGATGGAGGAGCATCGTAAGAAGAATCTATATTTCAATTGCCATCAATCGGAACATCAAAAATGGCAGTGTCCAAAAAATAAGCGACATGCGGTTGCTATGGAAGTAGATGCAGGGGAGGAGGAGGCACAAAAAGAAGATAATGAAACAATTCAAGTCTCCACGGCTGTGATGAATATGGAGGTGGAGCGGGAATCAACAGTGGTTCAAATTAAGGGTTTTGTAAACTCTTCTTTTTCTTCCATGATTTTGATTGATTCTGGGTCAACACATATTAACATGATGTCAGACAATTTTGCTAAGAATTAGGACTTCCTCTAGTTCCTACTAAGCATTGTTTGGTATTGTTGCCCAATAATTAATCTAGCTTGATTGATCACCGACTAATCAATGTTCCTATTAGCATCCAAAGAGTACATACCACCGCGGATTTTGAGATTTGGAACGAAGCCAGGTATGATGTCATATTGGGAATGGCGTGGTTACGAGAAGTAGATGCATGGATTGCTTGCAAAGAGGAGGCAATCCATGAAAACCTTCAAAATGGTAAAGCATTTTGCATAAAAGGTAAGAGATCCGTACCAAATATTCCTTTGCTTTCTCACGTGCAAATGAAAAGGCCAATTAAAAATGTAATGAAGTATTTTTGGTTTATTTGAATGAAGTCCAAATGAATGAGGTCAAAGGAAGCACTACAATAAAAATAGTGTTTTATGACTGCAAAATATGACTGCAGTGAGTCGTAAAATAAAAAAATATGACTCATGTAGAAATCACTGTAGATGACTCAGGATATGATTGACTCTAATCGTTTGGAAGCAGTCGCTTTTGACATCAGTCATATTGGCAGTCATATAAGTTGAAGGATATAAATACCCATATTTAGCCATAGTATGTCAATATGGCGTATACTTTGACTCTCTTGGGGGGTCTTGACTTTTTGTTGAGTTGCTCGGACAAACAAAAAAATCTTACGTGAAATATGACTACAGTGAGTCATATTTTTTGATGACATGGAATATGACTGCAGTGAGTCATATTTTTTGATGACATAAAATATGACTGTAGTGAGTCATATTTTGCAATGATGTGGAATATGACTATAGTGAGTCATATTTTGTAGTGATGTGGAATATAACTGTGGTAAGTCATATTTTGTAGTGATGTGGAATATGATTGTGGTAAATCATATTTTGCAGTGATGTGGAATATGACTATGGTGAGTCATATTTTGCAATAACACGAAATATGATTTTTCTCAGTCATTTTTTTAAATGATGTGTAAAATAATTTTTTTCAGTCATATTTTTTGATGATTTGTAAAATGACTATGTGTAGTCATACATCAACATAATTTAGTAGTTAAGTAAGAGAACCCATTTAATTAAAAATGAATACATATGATTTCTTAAATGGGCAAAAATTAATCACATTAGAAAGTCAAATACAAGAAAAAATGTGATTTTTTTCAATAACATTTATTAGTTACTAACACAAAATATATCACAATGGCTCTTTATATATGTATATTTCTACATACTTGTAGAACATATATTCCAACAAAAATGTAAAGATGTTACCTCTTTTGTATTGCAAGTAGCCTTCAATAACTTCATTTCAATCTCCAATGCCTACATGTATAAACAAGAAGGTTAGTTTTCAATAAATGAACAATATAATTCAAACTTTAAAGATTTAAAGCACTACAAAATATATAAACATGTTTAAGATTAAAAAAAAGTTATAATCATTATATATTCAAAAATTATAAATAACCCCAAAAAATAACAATGATGATAGAGAGACTAAGAAGCAAAAAGTAGCAAAAAAGAAGAAGCAAAAACTAAGTGACATTATGATTGCAAAATATGACTACAAAATATAACTGCAAAATATGACTACGAGGCAAGAAAAAGAAAAAACTAAGATGGAAGAAGAAACAAAAGTTAGGAAGCAAGAAGAAGCAAAATCTAAGAACAAAAAAGAAGCAAAACTTAAGAAGGAAGAAAAAACGAAATTTAAGAAGGAAGAATAAGAGGAAGAAGAAGAAAAACCTAAAAAGCAAAACTTAAGAAGCAAGAAGAAAAAAAATTTAAGAAATAAAAAGAAATAAAAATTGAAAAGCAAAAAGAAGCAAAACCTAAGAAAGAAGAAGAAGCAAAAGCGAAGTAAGAAGAAGAAGCAAACCTAAGAAGCAAGAAGTAAGAAGGAGCAAGATCAAGTAAGAAGAAGCAAGAAGAAAAAAACCTAAGAAGCAACAAGAAATAAAACTTAAGAAGAAACAAAAAAGAAAGAAGAAGGGGCAAAAAGAAGAATGGCTACAAAAAGTGGTGGCTAGGGTTTCAAAACCCTAATTTTGTGGCGGCTAGGGTTTTAAAATCCTAAATTAGTGGCAACTACAAAAAAGTGATTTTAAAATAATATGACTACAAAAAAATCCTATGTGGAAAAATATGACTAGGTACTTTCTAAACATATTCCTTATTCAAATTGTTTTTGGGCTGCCCTAAAAAAAAATCTTACTATTATAGAGATGTGATTGCAAAACATGACTAGGAAATATAACTGGGCGTTCCCTAAATATGTTCCCTACCGTTCTCTATGAAGTATTTTGGTGTTCCCAATGGCCATATACTATATGGCCATGATGTATAAGGCTAAAATATGACTCGTAGTCATATTTGCAGTCATATTTTTTTTACTTTCAAAAATATGACTACAAGCAATTGCTAGTCATCCTCAGTCATAAAACACTGCCATTGTTGTAATGAAGCAGTGTTGATAATATGGATGTTAAGGTATTTTTGGACAAATTTAAGGATGTATTCTCTGATGACCTTAAAGACTTACCCCCTAAAAGAGAAGTTGATCACGCAATAGACTTAGTAACCGATGCAGCTCCCTTTGCTGGGGCACCCTATTGTCATTTCCTTGCTCAACAAAGTGAATTAGAAAATCAATTGAATGATTTGTTGAGCAAGGGATACATTAGACCTAGTAAGTCTCCTTGGGGTGCACCTGTTCTTTTTGTTAAAAAGAAAGATGGATCTTTAAGGTTATGTGTTGATTATCGTGGGTTAAATAAGCTAACTATTAAGAATAAGTATCCTTTACCTTGGGCGGATGATTTATTTGATCATCTACATGGATCAAAGATATTTTCAAAGATAGATTTAAAAAGCGGATATAATCAAATTCAAATCAAAAAAGTTGACATAGAAAAAATAAGATTTAGATCAAGATTGGATCATTATGAGTATGTTGTCATGCCTTTTGGATTAACAAATGTTCCAGCTACATTTATGACCTTGATGAATTCTTTATTTATGAAACATTTGGGGAAATTTGTGCTTGTTTTTATGGATGACATTTTGATATTTTCCAAAACTATGGAAGAACACCAAGATCATCTTCGACAAGTATTTGAGATCCAAAGATCTAATCAACTTTTTGCTAAACTTAGTAAGTGTGAATTTTTTTCAACTTGTGTTGAATTTCTTAAACATTTGATTTCAGATGAGGGTATTTTGGTTGATCCAAGGAAAATAAAAACAGTTCCTGATTGGAGTGTACCTAAGGATAAAACTAATGTAAGAAGTTTTTTAGGACTAGCTAGTTATTACCAGAGATTTGTAAAGGGATTTTCTAAGATTGTTGCTCCTATGACTGCTCTTTTGAGAGGGAAGTCGAAATCTATTACGTGGACTAATGAATATGAATTAAGTTTTTAGCCTTAAAGACAGCTTTTACTCAAGCACCAGTCTTGACTATTATTGGCCCTATGAAGGGAAATATAATCTTATGTACTAATGTAAGCGATTTAGCCATAAAGGCGGTATTAATGCAAGACAAGCAAGTAATTGCTTATGAATCTCGTAATTAAGTTAAATCCGGTAGAGTTGAATTATCCAATTCATGAGAAAGAATTGCTTGCTATCATTCATTCTTTGAAAGTTTGGAGGCATTATTTATTAGGAATCAAGTTTAAAATTGAAATTGATCATTAGTCTTTAAGGTACTTGTCAACTCAACCTAACTTGAGTAGAAGACAATGTAGATGAATGGAACTTGCAAGAGTTTGATTTTGATATTGAATATGTTAAAGGTAAAGAAAATGTGGTGGTTGATGTTCTATCTAGACGACCATTGGCAAATGCAATCTCATGTATCAAAAATTTGTTGATAGGTGAGATTAAAGATCATTATGTCAATGATAATGTTTTAAGATTTCCGTATGAAAGTCTAGAAAAAGGAGCTCGAACAAGTGAGGAGATAGAGAAATTTAAGTCCTATGAATTGAAAGATCGTGTTTTGTATTACAATTCAAGAGTTTGTATTCCCAATTTTGGGGAGTATAGACTCAACATCATGCATGATTGTCATGATATTCCTATAGCAGGCCATCCAGGTTTTCAAAAAACTTATACAATAATTAAACGTCATTATTATTGGCAAGGAATGAAGAGTGACATTAAAAATTATGTTGAAAGATGTTTGAAGTGTCAAGTCTCGAAGATAGAACAAGTTAAAAATCCAAGGTTATTACAACCACTTGGGGTTCCTAACTTGAAATTTGAGTCGATAAGTATGGACTTTATTGTTGGTCTTCCTAAAACTCAAGCTGGATTTGATAGTATCCTTGTTGTTGTTGACTGATTAACAAAGATAGCTCATTTTATTCCCATGGTTTCAACTATAGCTGCTTCTGGGGTAGCTGAGTTATTTATGAGAAATATTTTTAAATATCATGGAATGCCAAGTGAAATTATAAGTGAGAGATCGAAATTTTGTAAGTGAATTTTGGACCACACTCTTTAAGATGTGTGGTACTAAAATTAAAATGAGTATTGCTTACCACCCTGAGACTAATGGTCAAACTAAACGAACAAATAGAACATTAGAGGATATGCTTAGGATGTATGTGGGTAAGAAGCAACATTCTTGGATAAAGTGGTTGTATTTGGTGGAGTTTGCCTATAATGAGAAACTTCATAGTAGTATCGGTGTAAGTCCATTCTTCGCATTGTATGGACAAGAGTGTAGGACTCCGATTTCACTTTCAACTCCTAATTCAAGGTTTGAAAGTATTAACCAAATGGTTAATGAAATGAATGAGGTAATTGAGTCTGTGAAAGTCAATATGAAAAGTTCTCAAGAGCAAGCTAAACATTATGTTAATTAGAAGAGAAGTTTTCACAAATTTGAGGTGGAAGGCAAAGTCTTTTTGAAAGTCATACCTCAAAAGTCTGGATTGAGGCTGAGAAAATCCAAGAAGTTGTCCCCTCGATTTTGCGGTCCTGTTGAAATTATTAAAAGAATAAGACCAGTCGCTTATGAGTTGAGATTGCTAATTGATTGGAAAATTCACAATGTGTTTCATGTAAGTCTGCTAAGAAAGTATGTGTCAGATCCTACTCATGTATTGTCTGACCTTCCAAATGCTGCAATTGAGGGTGAATTGTTGGCTGAACCTGAGAGGATTTTGAAGGTTGATACTCAACATTTAAGGAATCGATCTTTCCAATGATTTTTGATAAAGTGGAAAGATTATCTTGAAGATGAAGCATCTTGGGAAAGGGAAGTGGATTTTAAAACAAATTATCCTAATTTTGTCATTGTGGACAATGACTTGTTTTAAGGGGTAGGAATGTATAAGGTACCTTGAAGGGTATATGGATGGATGTTGGATGAATGTACTAACCATATTTTACATGGCTAGTATGTAAGCACAGAAATAAAGATTATATTGTAGACATGTGCAATGGAGTGGATCAACTCCAACTAGAGTGAATCGGTGGCTTAGATAATCCAAAAAAGCACTAGGATGGACCAGTGGCTTGGATGAGTCTAAGGGAGCATTGGAGTGAATTAGTGGCTTGGATAATTCAAGAGTGGATCGGTGGCTTGGATGAGTTCAAGGGAGCACTGAAGTGAACCAGTGGCTTGGATAATTCAAGGAAACACTAGGGTGGACCAGTGGCTTGGATGAGTCCAAGGGGGTATTGGATGTGGACAAGTGGACTATACTAAGAGTTGTGTGGGCCATGGATAAGGATGGAAGCTTTTAGAGACTATTTATACATAGTCAGGATTAGAAGGAATAAAGTAAAGGTGATAAAGTAAAAGAGTGGAGTTCCACTAGAATTCATCTTGTTGGAACTCATAGTCTTGGAGACTATAAGATATAAGCTTGGGGGTGAGGAAGGACACTTGCTTTGTTAGGTTCTCCTCTATGGTCGGGTGGTTGAGCTTATAGACTAAGTTTTATTGGTGAGGTTTGTAACACGCTCTAATACTATGGTATTATGAGTGACTAGGCGGAGGTCACATTTCCTCTATATTTGCTTCTTCTTTTCCAAAGGTATGCCTAGACCATCATTCCACGCTTTGTAGTACTCACGTTCAGCACCCAATTGTCGCTCCAAGTCTTCCATAATTGCATATTTTTTTTCATGGAACTTCACCAACTCCTGAAGCGTTTGGAATTCTCCATCCTTCTCTCCATATGTAGGGACTGCAGCCAAAAGGTCTCTCTCTAAGGCGTATTGTACAGCAGCATTATAGTATTCTTTTTCTTTTATTTTGAGATTGAGGGCTCGCCTTTTTTGCTCTACCGCCCAACGTCTATGTTGAAAAGTTTCAAGTTTTGATTCCCATACCAGATACTCATGTGTTATATAGGCCTTTCCACTTCTACATTTCTTCAAGTACAAATCATGGTTGGTCTTGAAGGCATCAAAGTCTCTATCATTCTCTTCAATGGCCTTTGTTATAGACTTCAATTTTAGCTTCAAATCATCCATGAAGCTATGATTGGCCTCACTCTCCTTCAAACTCTTCAATTGTTCTTTCTTGGCTTCCAAAGTCAACATTGCGCTTTATAGTTTTGCAAGCCAGAATTGTTCATCATCCTCTGAATCACTTCCACCACCACTTTCTTTTTCCTCTTCAATTGTGATAGGGCCCTCAACACATTTCCCTTCCTGATCAATTCCTCCCATGAATGCCTTCCCTTTTTCTTCCATGGAAACATCTTCATCTTCGCTCACAAAACAATACCCGTCATACTCATGAGTATGCTCATCGTCACTCAAAGTAGCTGACCACACTACCTTCTCATCAGGAATAATTGACTTCCCAGGCTTCATGAATTGCAGCATTTTTTGCCAATCATGGGGTAATTCTATCCCTACTAATTGGGCTTTCTCTGGATGGATACCAATAGGAAGCTCCTTCAGCGTTGTCTAATCCACCTTCTTCTTTAGTATTACTTCCGTATATACCATCTGGGCTAGAAAAAAACAGAAATCATCATTGCGATACGTCCTGTCCTCCAAATACAAAGTAAACCATACCTCACAGCATCTGCGCATGAAGTCTATGTTCTTGTAGTATGCAAGATTTACCTTGTTGGTATTCACGTGTTTATAATGACGGTACAATGGGAATAACTTGGAGATGTGGCACCAATCCATATATTTTTTAACTGTTAAATAACTCCAAGGTTCAGGTTCAATTTTCCAGCCCTTAAAAGCCTTGATTTTGGGATGGATTAAGATCGCGACACGCTTTTTGTGCTTCTTCTTGGCTCATGGTCGCTCCTTGTCGCGAATCTCCTTTCTCTCCTTCGAAGAAAGGGAATTATTGCTACAAAAGAGCAATGGTAGTGGCACGTTTTCCATGGTTTAGGACCTAATGCTTAGTGCTGGAAATTAGATTATCAATACTAATATACTATGTGTCTATGTCAAATGCAAGGAGTGCCCCTTCTTCTACCCAAGTCAAACTATATATCAATTGTACTTTACATTTACAATAATGCAATCTCCCACATTTATAATGACAATGACGTTTGAAAATGTGTTCACTACAAGAAAACCTGTCTGAAATGACAAAAACTAGTCCGAAATGACAGAAATCAGACCCTCCTAATCTACAGAAAATTGACAGTTTTTTGTCAATTTGGACAATTTTTGTCCTAACTGACTGAAATTCGTCAAATTTCTGTAGATTAGGAGGGGCTGATTTTTGTCATTTTGGACGCATTTCTCTTGTAGTGGTTGGTCATTTAAGGTCTAAGCGATAGCGTAGAGAAATTTGAGGTGCAAAAGGATAGAATATCCCCTTCACAACTCAAGCCCAACTCACGTGCATGCAATCAGACACTATGTGGATGATAGACAATGCGCAGAGAAGAGAAGTGGCGACCGGCAGTCCAAGTGACTAGCTTTAATATCCGAGGTCGCCCTAGGGCGAGTGCACGTCCAAGTCGCCCTAAGGCGAGTGCGGGTCTGGGGCGAGTAGGCGACCGCGGGTCCAAAAGTGGTTGCGATTCCAGAGGCGACCGTGGGTCGACAGAAAGGGGCGACCACGGGTTCTGGGGTAACTGCGGTCGAAGGAAAAAAACATCTAGGACATATCTAGGGTGAACACGAGGCGTGGGCCTACCATGTTTGACTTCACATAATCACATGCTAAAGACTACTTCAAATTATACTAAATACACATCTAGTGTTTGTAGAGTTGTGGGTCAAATACTCACCTTCGAATTTATAGGCCACAACTAGTTTGGAAGATCAATTTTATAGAATAGAAATGCAAGTACTGTAGTTGAAAATTTATAAAAAAAAATTTAAGAATAGAAGTAATTCTTTTATAATCCTACCAAAAAATTAGATTGTAATATAAGGCATGTTTAATACTTATTCATTTTTTTGAATGAATAATTTGTAGACCTTTCCCAACAAATGGGTAGGAAGTCCAAATTAAGGTAAATGGAGTTTGCAAAAATTGTTTAAATTGATATATCCAATATGTAGGAAAATTTAACAATTAACAAAATTTAATTTACTGTTTCAATTATCTTTTAAATCTTTTGAATCATTCTAATTAAGTTATTACCTTAATCAAATTACAGTCATTTTTACATTTTGAGAATTCCCAAAAAATGGACTTAAAATTTTGAGAAAATGTAGCATCAATTTGTTTGTGCACAACCATTCTACAAAGTTTCTTAAAAAATGCATTTTTGGAAATCCCTAAAATCCCTTTCATTGTAAACAAATTAAAGATTTTTTTTCCTTTTCAACTCACATTACACTTCTTAATTTAAATTTAACTACTTTCAATATGTAAATTTGAGTATTTAAAAAAATATATTTATATATAGAGAGAGAGACAAACCAGAAGTTCAAGCAGTCCCTAGTTTTATAAAATATTTATATATCTTTCACCATATCATAAATTCACTTTTGAAAATTTAAAAAGACAAAGTGGGTCTTCTTGGTCCTTAAAATGTTAAAAACTATTGCATGATGTGTAATTTTCAATG
The DNA here is from genome assembly GCA_950106755.1 of Climacium dendroides. NCBI lineage: Eukaryota > Viridiplantae > Streptophyta > Bryopsida > Hypnales > Climaciaceae > Climacium > Climacium dendroides. The sequence goes on along the minus strand of OX467088.1, from coordinate 14,677,786 downwards.
ACCATCACGAAGATTGATGAACTCCTAGAAATGTGAGGGAAAAATATGAAATAATGCAATGGCTTTCGCCAATTGTTAAAAAAAAATATGAAATAAATTTATAGGGTGTAGATTGTCATTAAAACATTACCATTATTCAAATTGACATCTTCCAATCCCATCACAAAGTTCGTAACAATTAGCAAATTTTAATCCTTTTCAACTTGTTTCAATTTAATAACTATTTTTTGCTTCCAAGATCCCAAGGCCCAACTTCTCTCCTTAAATTAGTTATGAGGTGCCTTCATTTAAGCATGCATAACCACAATGAACTTCAGCAAATTAAAAATGTAATCCGCATTTTTAAATTTGAACTTAGTTTAGGGATCCCAACCTAACATCCATACTCTTCCTTTATTGTTTTAAAAAATTAATGTGGTCCAAACTTAAACATGAATTACATACCCAAAAAAATATGGAATATAGAATTGAATGGTTTGTGTGTCAATCATATGATCTAGTATACCCCAAAAATATAGAATATGGAAATGTGAACATGGGTTGTTGCAAGAAAGGGTGTTCAAAAAGTGTAGCGTTTTTTACAGTACTCATTTTTTCCTTCGGGAAGGCTTTAAAATTAGAAAATCAATTTTAAAAAAAAACAAAAAAACATGACTAATTTATACACATTTAAAAAGAAGTTACCCTAGGAAGGAAAAGCATACAAAAATTCTCTAAGTAGGGGAACTATAAAAGTGCAAAACTTTAGGATTTCGGTTCCTATTGCTGGAATTTCACATTTTAATTTGTAAAAAATAGAGATAGAAATTTTTATGAAAATTAAAAGTTGGCCATTTGAGAAGATTTGATTGTGATGAAATTTCACTAAAAGAACAATCTTAGAATCAAGTCAATCAACTTCAATGTTCAAAAATTGTGTGCAATGGGAGTGCTCGGTGCACGCTTCTAGAAAACATAAAATAAATTATTTTTAGATTTCCTTTGGTAGATATTAGATTTTTTACTATGCAAATAGACCATGAAAGTTCCAACTCCAAATAATTTAATTAACTTAATCCAAACGTAGTCATTTTCCAAAACTGCACATTGTGACAAATTAACAAAAATGGTTTATAAATATAAAATGATTTTTTTAATTTCTGAAAAATTAGATATCTATTTAGAAAAAAGTTTGACATCTCCAATAAAAATTTCAAGTTTGTAGCACTTTGGATTCAAAAGTTATAGTGCAAGAAATAAAAAGTACCCCCTCCTTGACTATGAAATAGGACCGGTCTTTCTTGCAATGATCCACATGTGGTGGTTGAAAAATGAAGGCACACCTCAATTCCTGAAATAAGTGAATAACAAATGCTACCAATTTGTCTCAATCTCTAAGCTTTTATTTTGCACCTAACTAAGAAGCTAACATTCATTTGAAATAGATTTGATTTATTGGTAATAAAAAACATTGGTGATACAAATTATACCATGTTTGGACAAGGAGATTCAAATTAGACATTCAATGCATACAACTAAGCCATCCCCAATTCCACATTGAGTCATGCACATTATCGCCTCCTTCTGGAAAAATTGTACTGTGCATTAAAATATGTCTATATAATTACAAGGATATATCAAAATGGTTGGCATTCAACTATGCCAACATTGTATTTCTACTACAAGTAGTAATATCCTATGCTACTATAAGATAGAGTCGCGGAAAACAAATTCAGGGGGCTTCATGAACCATGGTTTAGCCATGAGCAAGTCCACCACTTGGGCACATGTTGCTCTTTTATCAACTTCTATATGGTAAAGCTCCCATACCTTGGATGCAAAGTACCTTAAACCATCTTGATGGGGGAATATGTCTTCATCTACTTCAACAATGTTATGAATTTTCATTGCTTGGCACAATTTCCCAATAGAAAATGAGTTAGATTTGACTATATATTGGTATGGGGGTCGAACCTTTTCAAGACTTGTTGATGAATTTTGGGGCCCAAACTAATAGAACAACTCTGGAGCCACCCACCATTTCCCCGACATCAACTTATGCCTTTCTTCCTCTATTTGATAACCTTAATACGAAGGAGCTCCTTCCTTAATACAACTTGCAATTCTCCAATCACAAATCCCGATGTTGATAACCTCGTCTGAATATCCAGGATAATGGAGCAAAATATTCATAGAGGACAAGTCATTGTGTAGCACCCCTCATTTGTGCACGAGGCTCATGACATAAATTAGGGCCCATGCCAACTTTGCCCTATGCCTTCGATAGAGACTAATTTCTTTTTTTTGGTCATCTCGAAGTTCCTTGACCAATTAAATTTGATGCCACTCTGCATGTGCCACCACCTTGTCGTTGAGCCCAATTAGTTGACATAAATTACCACCGTTCTACCACAATGTATATGTCTCTATTGTATCATCGTGGATAGCCAAAAATTTGATGATGGACGGATCACTACAAGGGGAATTGTGTCCAAATTGATAGAAAAATGACAGAATTTCGTCAATTCCTCTATCAATTAGGAGGGGCTGATTCCACTCAATTTGGACACTCCATTGACAAGATTCTGTCAATCATAGGACAAAATTTGGTTGCAAAATCAATACTTTATCACTCCATTGACAAAATTTTATCAAATGACTGAAATATTTTTAGATCAAATCATTTTAAATGAATAATTTTTTTTTTTTTTTTTATCATCTCTCAAGAATATTTACCAAAACAAAATAAAATCCCAGAGATAATTTATTTACTAAATTACTTTACTCCATGAACCATTTGTATTCAGTGTTGAAAATGGGGATGAGAAGTTCCTCATATACATACACATATGGAGGTAGGAGGTCAACCAATCCATATGGGATATATGAATTGTTGAAGTTGTGAGGGCTCGTAGTGAAGTTAGAAACTCAAAATTTTGTATTAAAAGTACAATTTTAGACCTCATTTAAGCATAGTAGAGTGTCTTTTTTTAAGAAAATTTAAACTAAGACTAGTTAGAATATACATTGAAGTTTCAATTACAAAACTCCTTTTGACATTTCAAGTTTTCAATAAAAAGTTATGGACCGATTTGAAAGAGCATTTTGAAAAAATATAATAAGAACAATTTCAAACACCTCTTTGAAATTCCATAACTTTTGATTTAAAACTCAAAATTTCAAAATTATTTTTGTATGAAAAACTTTAGTTCATTGTCTAAATAATATTAGTTAAATTTTTTATGAAGAAACACATTATACTATGCTTAAATGAGGTCTGAACTCCTATATTTAACACAGAATTTCGGGTTTCTGACTGAAAACACTAAGTTAGAAACCCAAAATTCTGTGTTAAATATAGGAGTTCAGACCTCATTTAAGCATAGTATAATGTGTTTCTTCATAAAAAATTTAACTAATATTATTTAGACAATGAACTAAAGTTTTTCATACAAAAATAATTTTGAAATTTTGAGCTTTAAATCAAAAGTTATGGAATTTCAAAGAGGTGTTTGAAATTGTTCTTATTATATTTTTTCAAAATGCTCTTTCAAATCGGTCCATAACTTTTTATTGAAAACTTGAAATGTCAAAAGGAGTTTTGTAATTGAAACTTCAATGTATATTCTAACTAGTCTTAGTTTAAATTTTCTTAAAAAAAGACACTCTACTATGCTTAAATGAGGTCTAAAATTGTACTTTTAATACAAAATTTTAAGTTTCTAACTTCACTACAAGCCCTCACAACTTCAACAATTCATATATCCCACATTGTTTGGTCGATTTCCTACCACTCCAAATATATAAAGGGAGCTCAGATGAATTGATATGTGAATTGAAAGTGTTGGTTGTGAGTCGTTAAAGGTTGCAAAGAAGTACATTTTTTCTTCGTGTCAGTAAAATATATTTTCATCATTTTGAATATGAAGTAAATTATATGTAAAATCTTGCTGTGTTTGTAGAAGACTTTCACCTTGTTTGTCAAAATTGATTGAAAAATTGACAAGATATTGACAAAAAAATCGACAAGAGGTTCTGGTTGTCATTTGGGACATTAGGTTGTCATTTTGGACACTTCTCTGTCAAAAATTTTGTAGATTAGGGCCCATTTCCCCTTGTAGTGGATGATTTAAAGAACACACCAAGGCCTCTGTAGACCGTTCCACCTTCGCAGCAAGCAAGTTCTTTGCCTTGGACACTTTTCCAGCAAATTGTACATTTTGTGGGATTGTATTCATCCCTTCAAATCGTACCTTGCGCACCTTTCCATACCCACCTTGATTGTCATATCCAGTGAGGGGAACTACTTTCACAATGGAGTAGATCCATAAGATAAAGGATCCACCATCTTGAGACAATGCAACCTTCAACACGTTAGTTTGCCACCCATACCCTCTTGATTCAGCCTTGGAAAGCCTTTTTGCTGTTGTTTGCCACCACTCCATCAACTTGCGGAATTCCTTGAACTCATCACTTTCAAAAAATCCTAGCACTACAGGGTGCAACTCTCCCATCAACTTCTTTGTGTTGAATATACACGCTTGAATACAATTGTCCATCCATTTTTGGAATTAATCAAAGTACATTTCATCCACGTTACCAAAATTGGAGGAGTCTCTACACTTCCTTGTAATTAGAGACTCCAAACCCCTCTTCAACTTATCAATGCCTGGCCCTTTATGCCTCAAGTACTTGCTCTCCAAAACTTGTACAGTTTGATCCTCATACCACTCCAAGCACACTTTATATGCAAAGTTCGTATAACGAGGTGGAGGGTAGGTTGGGTCCTTGTCGTATGTTGTCTTGGGCTTCTTGGGCTTGGAAGAACTAGCCCCCTCCGTTGATGCACTTGTAGATATTTCCACTTGGAACCTAGCAGGATCATCAAGATCTCTATCCCAAATGGAAACCCTTGGAGTAGACATAGTTGCCCCTATTGAGGACTTCAAACGAAAAAAGGACAAAGAATCTCCCCTAGGAATTCACACCTTGGCCCACGAGCACACATTCAACTACTTTGAGGTGGATGAAAGCCATTGTACAAGGCCAAGAGTGGCGACCTCAGGTTCATGGGCCATCTTAAATATCCGTAGTTGCCCTAAGTGCGTGTAGGTCAAGGCTCGCTAACTTAGGGGTGACTGCGGGTCCGTCAAGCGCGACTATGGATCCACCAGGGGCAACTGCAGGTCGAATCCATGAATTTCACAACAAAGTGGACCCCTTCTGGACCCACAATCGCCACAGATTTACACTTGCCCAGACCCGCGGTCACCCCAAGTGTCCAAGAATTTGGCACCCAAAACTTTGGTTTGCCCTTTTGGACCCGCAATCTCCCCAAACCTACACTCGCCGGTCACCCCCAAAAGGACCTAATTTGGCCTCAGAAAGATGGTTCGCCCTTCTCGACCCGCGGTTGCCCTCTAGCTACATTCACCCAGCCCCGTGGTCGCTCCAAATGTCCAAGAATTTGGCACCCAAAACTTTGGTTTGCCCTTTTGGACCCATAATCACCCCAAACCTACACTCGCCCCATACCCGTGGTCGCCCCATACCCGCGGTTGCCCCCAAAGGGACCTCTATTTGAAAAGTTCAATATTGTCCTTTAGTATTTGAACCAATACAAGTTGATTGTTTCAAAATCAGTGAAGTTCAAGAAAAAAAACTTCCCATACTTATCACATTCTACTTCCATATTAGGATTTTTGGATTAGTGCATTGGATTTATAGTATTCCTTTCAGATTCCTCTCCCTCAATCCTATTGTGGACTTTTACCATTTGAAGTACTCTACAATAAATTGAATTCTGTCTTGCTTTTAGCAAATTAACTCGTGGAGGACCAAAGAGACCACTTTGGATTTTTTAAGAACTTGGGCAGCTCTATTTACATCATGGTTTAGAATTTGTGCATCAATTGTTTTCAGATGGATACTACTCATTATAGTCTATGTGTCAAGCTTTGTTTCATGTCAATCCAATAAATATTGCAAAAGTTAGATGGTTTTATTCAATTTCAATGTCAAATTGAGTAGAAAGAAATACATTCTTAAAAAATATTAATTAATCCCTTGGAACTATATAGATTTATACCTATTCAAAAATATTTGAACCATTCAATTTCAATTATATAATGAAGTATAAATTATGAGGAGTTTATTTTGTGGGCAATGGAGGTAGAAAATACATATAAAGTTGTTCCCAATTTTGAAGATTTTCAAATACAAATGAAAATATACAATATTAGTTGTTTACTAGAATATTTTCACCATTGGGATTAAGGATTTTTAATTTCCTACAAAAGTTATTAGCATATTAGTTTTTTTTCTTTCATTTAGTAATACATACCTTCCGTTTTATAATTTTTTTGAAGAAGAATATGAAAGTATTTTTGGTCAAACTTTTTCCATATGTTTTCAACCCATTTTTCAACATATTGACTAAAATTCATAGGTTATAAAATATATGTGTTTTTTTCCTAAAAATGTTGAAATACTAAACTTCACTTTATGGAAGGGCCAATAAAGCCTACATTTTGAAGTTTAGGCACATTGAACTTGCAATTGGTAGAGATATTCATTTTAAAATTTTGGAACAATGTACTTGAAAAAGTTGACCAAAGGATCTAAGGAATGGATTTTGTTAGAATATAAATATTGATGAAGAAACCTTCTAGAACAATAATTGTAAAGAACATCTCCCAAACACCTCTAATTTGTGAATAAATTGTAAAGTTCCTTGCCCATGTAGCACGTGGTTGATAATTACCAACCTATATATCTTTATCCTTGTCACAATATGGATACAATATATCGATTAAGATTACAAATATATCAATATGTAATTTTGAATACATTTATATATATATATATATATATATATATATATATATATATATATATATATATATATATATATATATATATATATATATATATATATATATATGCATACATATGGATAATTATAAATATAATTATTGAATTCTCCCAAAATTATGAAAAATTATGGAATTTCATAGAAACATATGTATGTATGATTGGTATATTTGGTGTATCATTTCTAGAAGTGTCCCAATATGAGGACCATTTTAATGCAGCATCTCAATAAAAACACTGATCATATTTGATTTTCTCATTAATAGCTCAAGACACATCCTCAAATGCATGCAAGCCAATAAAATCATCCATTATTTATACACTTTCATCCATAATATTCTCTAAAATCAGTTTACTTCATCCAACATTTGACAGCCAACTTCATATGTCTTGGATATATTTTTGACAGTTTCCCATTTTTTTCTTTAATTTGTAAAGTTAGCCAACTCCAAAATCACGAAAGACTCAGGCGAAAATTTGTCAGAATGTGAAGAAAACCAAAAGAAGTACAGTGTAGGAAGCAGGCCAGTGAACGACACATGGAATTGCTCCTGCGATGCCATTTGGAAACCCTAAATGTGGCCTTGCAATTGAAATTCGCCGTCCTTCAAGTTTTTTCGCAGTTTTCAAATTGTTGTTTTCTTTCTCTGCTTTGCAACTTCCAGCTCTGTTCCATTTCTTTGAGACAACAGATTGTAAGCTTACCCATTCTTCTCTTTTATGCTCAGATTGCTCTCCACTTGTAGAACCATGAATTTCTATGCATTTCAGTTTCTTTGTGGTTTGGGTTATTTCTTCCATTTCCCTTCATCTTTTTTGTGTGTTGCGATTGTCGAGACTCCACAGTAGGAAGGGGCAGATTTGCCCATGATCCTATAGCGCTTGTAGAGTGTCGTCGTCTTGTTTGATGTTTCCGCCGTCACGCTTAATTAGTCTGCATTCGAATTTTGATTGGTTGTAATCTTGTAGCGTATGAGAAGCCGCTTCACTAGTGCGTGAGAACGAAGCTCAAACAAAGAAACTCAAGAACTTCCTCGGATTTCCTTATCGCTTCACCGGCTTCAGGTTCTTGACGATTCCGTAGAATGACTGACGCGAAAAATGGTACACAGCTGATAAACAAACCAGCAGATGTGCGTAAAGAGGCCGAGACCCCAGCCTCACGGTAAAACACCATGGAGTTCCGTAACTATACCAGTTCCAGTTCTAGCTTAAGGTTTAGGGTTACGGTGTTAGACTTCATTGTTTGCTTTTGTGCGCAACAGTTTGAGATTGATGTGTTTGTCTGGGGCAACATATTGTATCAAACTCCGATTGAAATCTTATTTCTTGAGAGTTCAAGTTTATGAGTGAAAAATTTACTGGTTAAGAGCATTGATGGAAGTGTGGTTACAATTTTTGCAGTGGCAAAGCTGCCATACCTCTGGACTACTCCGTTGGTGGCGAAGGAGTGGATGTGAATATGGAAGCCCCAATCTCCAGTGAAGATTTGATCCGGGCAGGGGGTCTAGGTGCTGGTGATGGGGTCAGCAGCGCTATGCCGACTACTGTTGATGCAACAGATTATGAAGAGTCTTTAATAGATGCTGCGGAGTACGAGAACAAGGAAGGTGTGGAACCCTCTCGTCACCCTGGGCTTGGATTGAAGGATTGAAGGGAGGCATGCGTAGTGCATCTGAATCATATTGAGAACTAACGTTTTCTATTTAGTGTATGGAATTTTTCACACTTGAGAACCGTTTCACATCTTCTCATTCTGATCTGCAGATAGTACACTAAATAGTACGTTTAGTGTTAGCAACACTACTTATGAACCATGACACTAAATATCATTAACCCTACTAAAGTAAGTAACATTAAATTTAATTTCTGACACTAAATTTACTCTGGTAAATCTGAAATTTGAAAAGGTTTACATTTAGTGTTAGAACACATTAAAAGTAGAGAAGGTCAGGGAAAGAGATGACAGAAGATGGAGGTGGCGCAGTCAAGTTTAGCACTACACTAATTCCTCCAAAGTGGAAATTTAATGTTGTGTGGAGTAGGGTGGTAATTACATTAAATGTAATCTAACATTAAATATACTATTTAGTGTACTTTTGGGTAAGAATGTTGCATTTGGGGGATGTCGTCAAACATTTTTGTGTGATACTTACGTATGTAATGCAACAATGACCAACACTTCAAACTTCTCTCAGATTTAACATATAATTTGAACATTGCAGATGGATCTGGCTGTGTACTTCTGTGATAAATTCTGATATTTTCTGATGTGTATAAATACCGACGTATAATTAACACCTTCTGGCCTGTGAATCATGGTCTCGTGGAACATGTCGCTGGGCAGGATGCTGTTCAAACCATCCAAAGGGGTCTGTATGCTGTAAAACATGCCAGGGTAGATTCTTGCCGCTCCCAAATGAATGTGGTGAATTCGTATAATGGGAGGTCCAACATCAATAACTCCGTCCCCACAGCGCCCATTTCTTCGCAGGTTTGCCAGATGCAAAACACTTGGTTCCTGAGATTAGAGCACAACAGCGTCAGTCAGAACAGGTTTTCACGAAGTGCATATGACGCAAATGACGCAAAGAATAGACAGAAAATTGAAACACCCAAAGTACAATGAATAACAAATAGGCACCTTCAGCGAGTGTATTCGACACTATTGGAAGCGTGTCCTGTTCAAATGGCATGCAGAGAGTCTTGGCAGCACCAGCCTCTCCCTTTGTTCTTGCCTTCACGCTTTCCTCCACTTCCTGCATATTCAAATCCTTAACTTGATTACTGAACATTCAAAGAACTTCCACCAGAGAACCCAGGCACAGAACCAGTTCTACCATCACGATAATAAAGAAGCTCACCCCTAAAAGGCCCAAACGAAACAAAAAACATCCACTTTGCAAGCTAATAGTAGACTAGGAACTTACAAAATATAATTCTATTGTTATAAAATGTAGGACATGATTACTTCGTTCTACTAAAACAATTTGGAACCTTCCTCTAGGGGTCATGCTTCATCAATGATAAATTTCAACTCCTAAAGATAGGGAGGCCACTCTAGGCCATTTGAGCAGTTCGGGATTAACCCTTAGAGCACCAAGGATTCATAATTGGGGTGTGATTCGATGAACCAAACTGTGAAAAATAGAATTCAGATGGGGCTAATTTTAATATCAGCAAAATTATTGACGAACAATGCATGTGTTGGTCAAAACTTTTATACAAAAGAAAAGAAAGCCCACATATGACCTACTAAAAAAAGCTGGAAAAGACATCAGGCCTAATTTGGGGCTCTTGATCCTTAAGAGATTCAAAATCACACTCACCACTTCGTCACACCACGGTGCAAGGACCATCTTCTTGTTGTTCAAAGCAGTCACAAAGTCTGGCCAGTTATCAGCTACTGCTATGCAGGAGGTCCTCTCTTCTCGAGCTTTTTCCAAGAGTCCTTTCTGCATCGTGTCCAAAATCTCCCCAATCTTCTCCACAAGGCCAGCCATGGGGATATCCTGAGACCGCCCCTCAGCTTTGTCTTCCAGGTCTCGGCGAACCACTCGAACCTTAAAAATGCCAAAACGTGGAAACCAAGTTTATCCAACACTACTTTTACCACAGAAGCTTATAAACGCCAGAAAATAAAAGCAGGCTTTGTAACACACGAAAACTAAAATAATCAAGAAAAAAATGAAAATACCAGGATAAACCTCAGCATTTACATTAAGAACAATAATATGAGAGCTTGTGTTTGAAATACATCCTATCACGTTCTAAAATCACAAAACACTGTTATTCATAACGTGGTTACATGAATTCATAACAGCAGTACATGCAGCTCCGATTAGTAAACGAAGATATGATGAGCGTACTGAGCGCACCTGCTTCTTCTCAATATCCCTGGGACCAATTTCAATCCTCAAGGGTACGCCTTTGAGCTCCCAATGTGACCACTTCCACCCAGGGGAATAGTTATCTCTCAAATCTTCCTTCACTCTGAATCCTGCTTCCTGCAACTGTCGGGTGACTTTCAAGCATTCATCGGAGGGGTCCATATTCTTGAACGGTATAGGAATGACCACCACCTGGATAGGTGCTACTCTTGGGGGGAGAACCAGTCCTTTGTTGTCTCCATGCACCATCACCATAACTCCGATCTGCAATCAGTACAGATCTAATAAACAACAAAACCTACAGGAAGAATGCCGCATAACAAAAGTGAATATAGTTGCAGCTTTGAATATTGAACAAGTAGCAAATTGTAACCAGAAAACGCTTACCGATCTGGTGGTAAGACCCCAAGAGTTCTGCCACACCATCTTACGCTCCCTCTTCTCATCCTCAAAATAGATTTCGAACATCTTGGCGAAATTCTGGCCCAGACAATGTGATGTGGCCCCTTGCACTCCACGCCCTGTGGCAGGGATGAACGCCTGTGCATTGGCACAGCATGGTGATTAATGGAAGCAAAAATAAAGTTGACTTAGCGACCTGGACCTCAGGTTCCAACCTTAGTATGAATAGGTACACGAATTTGATGCATTGTCATAGATGATATTCACCCCTAAAGAAACCTATTTCAAAGTACTTCACATTTCCACTTTACACATAGAATTTGTACAACGTACTGAAGCTCAACACAGTTTATACTTTGACAAAAGTATTATCGTTTTTCCAACCTTTCATCTTGTTATTCGATTAACAATGAATCACCCAATGCTAGGTGAACACGTGAAAAAATAAACAAGAGTTGCTTGGTCCTTCAGAAATTAGGATAAGGGTGGGATTACCAATTAAAAAGGAATATTATCAAGATAAACAGAGATGTACCTCAACAGTGGTGGTATACAGACCACCAGCGAACTTCTCAACCTCGCTTTTCACGCCCTTGATCACTGGAACTGCAAGAAGCTCCTCATACACCCTGCGATACAGCTCCAAAATTTGATGCACCTGCCGACATATCAATGAATCCAAACCGTTAGCTGGTTACAATTTGACGATGCTTTAGAAACCTTTCAGAACTGAACATAAGATTTCTAACCTCATCGAAAATATGTGAAACCCGAATTTCAATTACGAGTCAGTACGCTATGAAATAGATGTGACGAGCCTCTATGTCTGCTTCTCCTTTGGTAGCGAATGCAGTATGACCTTCTTGCCACAAAAACTCACGACTCCTGCGTAAAAAGAGCGAGATTCTTACATCAGATTTGTAGTACCGAAGCTGGTTAAAGGCATGACTACAAGGTTATAATAATCAAGGCCTCAACAACATGAACAAAATCATTCTCAGAAACCACTTCCAGTGAAATTGCATCTATCCGGAATCAAGTCATCCACTGCCTACCCTAGGACCGCACATAGCAGGTTCACTAGAAGTGGGAACTTGAATTCTACTCATTCTAAAATTATAGTGATTCAAAATTTGTTCAAATTTAAGAAAATAAGGAAAAGTTTAGATCAGCTTCCAGGTAATTCTCAAGGCCCCACCTGATGAAAGGGGTGGGGTGCTTAAACTCCCATCGCACCACATTGCACCACTGATTGATTCTAAGCGGAAGATCACGATGACCACGAATCCATTTCGCGAAAATAGGGTACATTACAGTTTCACTGGTGGGTCGAATGGCAATAGGCTCTTTAAGTTCAGAATCTCCAGACCTCGTCACCCAGGCAACCTGGCCATTGCCAAAAGTCACATATGAGGTGAACAAGCAGAAAATTGATGCAGAAGCACATGAGTAAACTTCAGGTTTAGGGTTTCGTGACGCTGAACTTCACAGGAACAAACACGAAATCTATGCAAGAGAACCAAGTACCTCTGGGGCAAAGCCTTCTACGTGGTCTTTCTCCTTGGTCAAAGCCTTCTCAGAAACAAACAGAGGGAAGTACGTGTTCTCAATGCCCATCTTCTTGATTTCCTTGTCAAAAAAGTCTTTGATGGATTCCCAGATCGAGTGAGACCATGGCCGCAGAATGTAACAGCCCGAGACGTCGTAGTACTCAATCATTTCGCCTCGCACAACAATCTGCAGGTCCGAAACACCGAACGATGCAGTTGATACGATTCTATATAAAATCAATTCCAGTTCCGAGAATAACAACTTCACCAGAGAAGCAATAAGCAAAAAGCAATGTAAACAGGGCTCACCCCAAACGACTAAACGACGTCAGAGATCGTGACATGAGTTCCGATGAGTATGAAATATGTGCAACATTGCACTGCAAAGATAAAGACTCTTCTAAACCTTCAATTAAGCCGACTTACATCTGAGAACCATTCTCCAAAGTTTTCATCCTTCTTGAAAGCAAGGCCAAGTCCCGACTCCATCTTCACTTCCTCGTTGGCTGCCCAGCCCACACAAGAAATATTAGAGAACTTGTTACAGACGTAACGTTGCAAGAAATCGTCAAGATCTAGACAAGACAATTGCTCTTGATTGAGCACGTCAATCAAGTCTACGCAACCTCTATCCCTTCATTGTGCACGCCACTTCAGCAATCCAGATTTATTTTTTTGAAAAGAAAACTCTCCGAAACCATGAGGTTACTCAAAAAAGAGACGCAGTCTGCAACTGCTAACCTCCTCCAGAGGTCCCTCCGTGCACCACGGGCTTCTTCTCCTTGGGGGCTTTCTTGGGCTTCTCCTTCTTCTCCTTGGGCTTGGCCTCTGATGCTCACCTTCTCTGCGACGTCGAGATCGTTCACACTCACCCGCTCATCCCCCTTTTCCGCCATTCTCACGGTCCCTAGCTGGCACAACTTTAATAACCTCAATTGCACCTTGACATAATCCATGGAAGATAGTTTAACAAGTGTCTTGCACTAGAAAACTAACATTCTCAAGTCAATCTCTCAAATCTCTCAAAATCTCTTGGTTAATCTCTCAATTACTGTCATTAAAACTATCAATACGATTCAATAAAAGCTTATATAATTCAATAAGAACTTTTACAGTTCAATAATAGGATCCTTGTTCAATTTCTTTTTTAGGCAATACCTCCAACATATCTTTTGTCTTTTGGTAGATCAATCCAATTCCTAAATATAACAATGAAGTCTTTGATTTAGAAGTTTGTCCACCATATCACCTACCTACTTTGCCAAATTACTACAAATACAAAATACAAAGACAAGTTCAACACATTTGAACAAGTGTTTTGTGAATAAATTATAAATTTCTAAAGTATTGATTGTAGGCAAATTTAAACTTGAAGAAAGCTCTCATGTTTACATCATTCATACATTTTTGTAAGAATGTATAGATGTCCATTTTGAGGAAAGATTGCAATTAGGTATAGTTACCATAGTTAAATGTTAGTTTTGAAATCAATCAATTTTTAAATAACCGCAATCAACACAATGTATGTTTATGTCTAGACAAAGATGAATAGGCTTTTGACATATTAGATATAAATATATCTTGCATTTGTTATAGTAATAATTTTGAAACTCATTGGCACTAGGCAAGACACCCAGCTAACATTATTAGAAATAAAAATTCAAAATATTTTATCAATAAGACTAAAATAAAGTTTGAACTACTATGAACAACACATATAACCTTACTAGAGATCAATTTAAGACAAAAAGATAGTCTTCCACTAAATGAAGAGATTCAAAAGAAGCATAATCTTTACCATAACAAGGAGTTGCTTTCCCCCCTAAAGGCCTTTAACGCCTATTTTGAGCGTTTGTAGAATTTTCTCTAAATTGAATAATAAAACAACATTTTGATAAGTTTTATTGATTTAAACAAATTTTAATTATACAAATTCAAACTAGAAATGTTAGGGATCATATGGAAAAAGAACACACTAGAATATCACTTATGGATTGAACGATTATAATGTTTGATCATGAGGCTATTAGAATTGCAAAAGTCATTTGAAGTCTTTCAATCCTCTTTTCACACATCAAATCTTAAATTGAGGTCTCAAGAAAAACACGAGGTTAAAAGAAATCACATGCATAACCCCAATCAATTTATAACTTCTCAAAATCTACTCTACAATTTTTTCACATGAATTTTCAATGTGATTTTTTCTCCAAGATCTAGTGTATTTGAGTCTCATTTCCAAAAATCCCTTAGTGCTAAAATATCAAGATTTGCCTTGAACACCCTTGAACAAAATCTTGCATAGGAAAATCATAACCATTCATTTTCAAAATTGGATTTCCAATGGTAAAATTAGACTTCAAAAAGAATTCATGAAAAAATCCAATTAAAATTAGTAATTTGATAAAGTTTTATTTAACTTCAAAGTTTGTTATTGATCACCAAAATTTGGTACCTCGAACATTTAGGGTTTAAACATTGAATTAGATTATTTTGTACTACTTGAGAGGTTCAACATTGCATTCATACTAGTTCAAGTTGATTGTTTGAGAGCTACTCAAGTTTTATTTCCGTTTTTTTTCCTACTTCCACATTACGGTTTCTACATTCTACTCACATATATTAGGGTTTTTGGATTAGTGCATTTGAGTTTACAGTACTCCTTTTAGTTTCCTCCCCTTCAATCCTAGTGTGGACTTTCACCATTTGAAGTACACTACCTTAAGTTGAATTTCATCATGCTTTTAACAAATTAACCCATGAACGTCTAGAGTCTATTCTGAAAGTGGTGATTTGGGAAAGTAATATTTGGAAGAATATTTTGGAAGTGATACTCAAAGAAAAATTGTAGATTTTGAGTTTTACGTTCCATCCATATGGTTAGATTCACCAATACTATCACCAATAATTTTCTATAAATTTGGAAAGAGAAATTTTACAATTCCTTCTAAATTCAATTACACGCAAAAATTATCATTCTTTTGAGTAAAACTTGTTGGAATGATTTTGAAATGAAATTCTCTTCACATGATGAGTTTTTGAAATGTTTGTGTTCTTTACATCTATGACTTCATTTTTGCAAATCTAATTTTGAACTAAAGTCAATGCAATTTGACCACTTGACACACTTCCACATTTGTAATTTTAGAAAAATATGTACTCTAGTAATACCAAATCCAACCATTAGATAAGACAAGAACTTGATCAAGTATCACCCAAAATTAGGATGACATTTATCCAAGCAAGAAGGAGACAGAAACAAGAATTTGAAATTTGTCCATCGTCCAAAAAATGGACGTTGGGTGGGTTAAATCACCTTCTAGAATAATAGTTATGCAGAGTGCCTCTCAAACACTTCTTATTTCTGTATTAAATTGTAAAGCTTCCTGCACATACAAATGCTGCCTTCTAATCTCTGCTTTTCATTTTGTAGAACTTCTGCAGTTTCATTTGATTTCAGTATATTACAACCTTCAATTCATCCAGTTCTTTACACCTCAAGTTCAGGAAAGAGTGCATGCTCTGTTTTTGTGCAATGCTATATGCAGTTCCTCGAGCTTCAAAGAATTCACGACTTCTTTACTTTGTTGCAGGCCCTTTCAATTGCAAACAAGGAAGGAACCTTTTATTGCAGCACGTACCACAAAGTTCATATAAACACTTGTAAATTTTAAGTAGTTAGGCACTTTCAACAATATTGCTACACCACCCCTCGTTGTTTTTAGTAACACCTACTTTAGTAGTGTACTTTGATGTTATTATGCCACATATAACTACTTCTAGGCTATTAGGTGAATTTTGGACAATGTATTCATA
Source organism: Climacium dendroides (assembly GCA_950106755.1). Lineage (NCBI taxonomy): Eukaryota > Viridiplantae > Streptophyta > Bryopsida > Hypnales > Climaciaceae > Climacium > Climacium dendroides. The sequence goes on along the minus strand of OX467088.1, from coordinate 14,661,279 downwards.
GATCTCTAGATTATAACATTTAGAGATCTCCAGATGTTTGTATAGATGCTTTGTATTGATGTTCTGATATTTTGCATTGATCTCATGATGTTTTGCATTATTTTCAATTGTCTATTTCTTTTCCTATTATTAATTTTGGACCCTTCGAAAGTTCAAAAGTAGTTAAATGTGGCATTAATTCAACCAATTTGCATTGTTACATTTGTAAGTATGAAGTGGGAAGCACTTTTAAACTTTGGTGTATTTAAGGGAAATGCACTTCTATGAAGTACTTTGTGCTTTGTATTCTAATTTTATCCTTTAATTCCTAAATGCCCAAGCCTCTTGAAGTGTGTTTTTCCTATAAAAATAAGAACATGGGCTTATATTTATCTCCAATGAAGCAAAGTGTTGTTTATTTTTTCAAAACCTAGATGTTTGAAGAGCTTGCTTAGTAGTGTGTTCTTCAATTTTGAGTGTGAAATTGCATAGGAGTTGCGAGATTATAACACAAAAATGTAATTATCCTATTTTTAATATGTTGTCTTTTTCCCACAATGTTTGAGAAATTTGCATATAAGAGTTTTGGAGAATTGCAGATGACATGAACAACTAAAATTTGTGTTAGCAAACTCAAATGCACTTCCAAAAAATTTAAGTTCAAATGAAGAGCTATCAAAATCATTATACAATCTACTTTGCAATTGTTGAAATGTAATTTTTTTTGGCAAGTAGAAATCACAAATAACTCCAAATCAACATTTGCAAGTGTAAATTTTCAATAGTGAAAATCATGAAAATGCTTTATTCTTTGCATTGGGACCATTTCCAAACTAAAGTGAATATGTACAATTCTTAAAATCTCAATTCAAGTGAAATTGGCAAACTTTGTTCAAAGTAAAAAAATGGAGTAAAATTGGAAGCTTTACTCTTCACCAATGGTACATACATGTGTTCAAGGACCTCTTCAAAATCAAAGATTTACATATTTCAATGAAAAATGAAAGCTTCCAATAGTTACCCTTGAAAATTGACGGCAAAATGTTTAAAACAATCAAAAGAATTTAAGTGCCCATATATACCCAAATGAGCTTGAAATTTTAAACCTTATATGGTTGGTTGGATATTTAATTCATGGTTAACTCCTAAATGCCCAAGGCCTTTTTTGAACTTCTAAGAAATTACTCTAAATTGAACAAAAAGACAACATTTTGATTTAAGTTGCATCAATTTGATTTGAATTGTAACTATATAAATTCAAACTAGACATGTAAGAGATCACATAGGAAAAGAAAATACAACAATATCACTTATGAATTGAAAGAGTATATTATTTGATCACAAAGGTGTTAAAAGTGCGAAAGTGATTTGAAGTCTTTTAATCTTCTCTTCACATATCAAAGCTAAAAGTTGGTCACCAAAAAAATATGAGGATTAAGGTCCCAACATGCATAATCCCAATCAATTTGCAACTTTTCAAAATCTACTTTACAATTTTTTTAAATGAATTTCTAATGTGATTTTTTTTCAAGATCTAGTGTATTTGAGGCTCATTTTTCAAAAGCCCTCAACACTACAAAGAGTCAAGATTGCAATGGCCCCCTTTGCAGAAAATCTTGAATAGAAAAATTACAATCAATCATTTTCAAAATCAGATTTTTAATGCAAAAACTAGATTTCAAAAAGAATTTTTCAAAAATATGAACTACTACAAAAAGCAATTTGGTTAGGTTTTATTGAACTTCAAAGTATTGTCGATACCAAAATTTGGTGCCTTAGACATTTAGGGATTAATCAAGTAATGGAAGGTCCTAAGTTTTGGGCCATTGTATATTTCACAAGGTGATTCTTTTCAACCTATGGAAATTCCCACACGTCAAAGAAGCACATGCTATATTGTTCACTTCAAATTTCTAGCCTTTTCATTCAATTCATTTTAACTCTAGTGTCTTGACATGTCTATCTCTACATTCCATCATATTTGGGACTAGGTTCAATTTCCATGTAATTCTATTGTAATCTGTTAGGATGATGAGGGACAAAAGACATTACAAGTTATGGAAGAAGGAACCAGTTGATAAGGATTTTTCCCATGGACCACTTTGACTATGACAAATAAAGAACACTTTTGATTTCAAATTGAAATTAGTACAATTGAAAATGAAAAGGATTACAATGGTTCAAATACTCGATGTAAGAATTGAATGTTCAAGACATCTTATGTCAAAGGGTACCACAAGTATGGGATCCCATGATTCTCACAGACCTTGTAATCTTCTTCACTTAATAATAAAACCTTTGAAGCCAATTACCTTCAATTTGCTATAGGGGTGTAGACAATATAGTTGATGAACCACGTTTGTCTTCTTATTCACATCCTCACCTTAGTTGACCTGAGAACAAAAAGACACAAAGTCAAAACCAAATGCTACATTGCAACAGTGGAGGAAACATTGAAACTTAGGTTTACAGTTAAAGAACATACACAAAGGTAGATTGTCACTTGTTAATATTATTCATACAATTTACATGAATGACCACTACAAGAGAAACTGGTTCGAAATGACAGAAATCAGCCCCTCCTAATCTACAGAAATTTGACAAGTTTCAGTCAATTAGGACAAAAAATTGTCTGAATTGACAAAAAATTGTCCGAATTCACAAAAAACTGTCAATTTTCTGTAGATTAGGAAGGGCTGATTTTCGTCATTTCGGACCAGTTTCTTTCAATTTGGACAGGTTTTCTTGTAGTGGACTTTCATGCCTTTAGATTCAACCAAAATGCAATCACCTAAGTAGTGCTACTCTACCTCATCAAAATACATCTTTGTAATGTAATTTGGTTACTCTTGATGATAGTGATTACCACCCCTTAAAAGAAACATGTGGCTTGATGGACATGTCGATTTACATCTCTTTTGAGTTGTATCTTGAATGCCTCATTCCCCGAGGACCAATAAGCATTCCACTTGCACTCACTTCTTTGTTGACAAGCTTAGAGTGGCCACAATCATTAGATATAAAGACATAAAAGACATGCATGGTCACCCTCGAGGTAGCCGCTTTGGATAAAATCCACCTCCAAACGTCTCACATCAATTTACAAAATAGACCTCACAAAAGGAAAAGGGAACATTTGACAAATTAATGGAATTTTCAAAGGAGAGAAGCTGAGAGGTTTGAACCGCAATGATCAAATGATAGATGTAGAGTCCAACTTTTCTTTGAGGTGATAAGTATCTTTCGTTTAATCTTGGATCAATTCCTTCATAGCATCAATTGCTTTTGGATCATCTTGAAGTGTTTGGATCAAATCCTACACACACCATAAATATGAAAACTTAGAATATGAAGATCACATAAATCAAATTGTGTCTCAGCATTTCAAAGCTTATACAATGTCAATAATAATCTAATGGATCATATTATAATGGTCAAATTGAACATGAATAGCTCAAAGACCAAAATCAAATGCTACAAACTATCAAAACTATCGGGCATTGGGAGGACACTTGGAATCGAGACAATAGAACATCTTGCAAATGACACATATAATCTTGATCTAAATGTCATCATCAAAAATGCATAGGGATGTCTTTTAAACACATGAGAATTTGAAGCATATGCAAGAACCACAATTCATCCTCCAAACAAATATCATAATCAAATTCTTTTGAAATGGGGCCACAAAGGCAACCACAAATCTAGTCAAAAATCAGAAGGGGAGTGGGGAGGTGAATCAATCAATCCCATACGCAAGCCAACCTCGGGTTATGTGCTTCCTTTTTCTTCATTAGAAATAGGAGACAATGCGCATTAGGTTGATAGCAATTCTTGAACGTGGAGATGGATTGATGTATGGCTTGTTTGGATTGTTTGATTACTTACATCTATAGATTTGTATTTTGCGATTGAATTTTTTCGAGGAATTGAGAATTGAATTCAGCCTTTTGCACTTGACATATGTAATGTCACATTTAACTACTTCTAGATTTTTGAAAGTCCAAAATTAATAATGGTCATTAGGAGAAAAAAATGGTCATGAAGAGATAATATAAAATATCAAGTGATTTGTACAAATTATTTAGAGATCTATGTGAACATCTAGATATCTCCAAATGTTATTATTCATAGATTTCCCGAAGTTTTGTCAAGAATTCAATGAATTGTCCTAAAATAGCTAAATGTAGCATTGTATCAAGAAATTGCTCATTGGAGAGTTGTATGCTGTTATGCCTTTCCTCAGAAGGAGATTGGAACAAATAATTAGTGCGAGATTGGAAACCTCTGAACCTGTTCAGTAGTTGTAGTTAGTGAGTGTGACTATTAGAAACTAACTATTGCAATAATGTGTATGTAGAGCGTTTTGATGTGGTTAATCAATTGTTGATATTTTGATTGCTTGTTAGGGTTGAGCACTTCGGACGGTGACCGAAGGAGTAGTGTTCTGCCATTCTATACTTGTATTGTATGTTGATATTGTATATTGTTATCTTGAAATTGCTTATCTTCCTAATTTTTTTGTTTCAAATGAATTCTCTTAACCCCTAAGCGCCCCAAGGGCGATATTTGGGGCGCTTCAAATGAGGCGTTTGACCATTATATTCTCCTTATCCGTGTAGTGGAAACTTCCACAATTTTGTTAAAAGATGCCTTCCCTAACTCTCTTGCAATCTTAACGGTCACATCTCTCCAATCTTACTTTTCAATTGGCACAGCTACTTTGAAGAGGCAATTTTTGGCTTGCTTCGGAATTTGCGCTGGGCGCTTAGGGGTTAATTTTCAGCTAAAAGGCGGTATGAGAATAACGTGACAATGATTTTGCACGAATCTGCATACTACAGAGATTTGAAACCTCAATAACATGAACAGTTACCATGACATACAACGCTACAAAAGGTTATTGATATTAGTATTACGACTGGAACTCCGAGTTGGAAAGACATGCTATGTAGAGTTTGACGAACACGCAAAATGCAACTTGGCGGTGTTATATGACCATGTAGATTGAAAGATGCCCAATGTAGTGAAATGCAATATGGTTGGAAGGTCCTTGTCAAGGGAATCCAAAGTTGGTGAAACATATATTTTACACCATACTAACAGTTGTAGTGGCACTAGCGCTGATTATATCCCAACGTAGCAAGAGGTAGTGTGATAGATAGTCTTCATAGATAGGTTTTGTTATGGAAGAGGTGTGGATGAGGCTAGGCCTTTTGCCAGCACAAAAGAAAAGGGTAAATGCATTGAAGATGATGAGATCATGAGTGACCTTGTTGCATTGGCATGTACATTTATGGTTCCTTGGAAACTAACGGTGGTTGTTGGAAGATCGGTGTCTTGAAGTGTTTGGTGCATTTATGGTTCCTTGGAAACTGATAGTGATCGTTGGAAGATCGGTGTCTCGAAGTGTTTGGTGTGGCCCACTCGGCCAACTTGCTATTTCTCATACAATGCAACGTCAGGACACAATGGCAGGCGTAGCTGTAAAGTACGGAGTGCAGGTATGTCGACTCTTTGATATTGATGTCACACTAGACTACTACATATTTGTCTTCGATTTGACATTTGTATATCATAAACGTTGAATTTCAGATTCAAAGATTTTGGGTATGCAAATGATTTTGAATCCTATGATTGTTTCACAAGCTTCTTGTAGATAATTGAATCCCTTTTTGATTTCCTTTTGAACTGGGTGTATTGGTCTTGACAATTCTCTCGTTCGATCCACTATAAGAAAACTGCGTTTTTGACGATGTTTTGACAAAAACATGTAACGTCCAGAAAAACGTCACATGTTTTCAAAAACATCCGACGTTTGCCAAAAAACAAGTGCTGGATAATGAGATTTCAATTGATGTCAACAACAACAAGGCAACAAAATTCAGAGAATAAATGAATGTCACTTGCAACGTCACATGTCTTCCATGACGTCAAACACAACAGAATATGTTTTTTTTGACATCACAAAAAACATGAGAAATCCACGTCAGCAAGTAAACTTATTTTGATTATGGCTAAATTAGTAAAAATTGTTTTGAAATGTTGACCACATATAAAAATTTAAGGATAGGGCAGCTACGTGGCATACCTTGCAAAAAAAAAGAACATGGATGGATGTGCACCATGGATGAGAAGAGCTGGTTTTTATACTAGTGGGGTGATAGGAAGAGAAACAATCCATATGGAATAAGTACAACAAAACTTGTGTTCAATATAAAATGTGTAAAAAAACAAGACTCGTTGATTCTGATGTCTAAATCAATATGTCACATGTCTGAAACAACATCTACATGTCTAAAACAACATCTATATGTCTAAAACAACATCTACATGTCTAAAACAACGTCAAAATGGACAATGTTCAAATTCCCATTCTCCATTTATCCCATATCTTTTGTCTCATCATGGACAGAGAATGAATATAAATAGGACCCCTTTACCTTCATTTTTAATAAATTTTAATGACTTATTTCCTTCATTTTGCCATCAAAAATCCTTTTGATCGTACATGGTAAGTTTTCTTTACATTTTTTTGAATTAAAATTTTTTATATGTTTATTTTATTTTATTTTTTCAATAGTTTTTTTTGTACTGACCTTGTTTAGGGTTTTTTGTAGTGACCTTTGCATGACATAAAGGTTGTTCACAATGATGTCAAAATGGACACATCTACGTTTTATGAGACGTCATGAACAACAGGACTTTAGAATTTCAACTCACCCAATATTGCTGATGTGGCATGTCCACGTCAAAAATGCCACATCAGATTTGAAAGGGGTTCACGTCACCGCCCCGGGCAAGAAGGGGTTGGGGGAAAAAAGTACACGTGGCAAAAACTGCCCAAACAAAAGTTGAGTTGGCATTTTGGACCCCTCCACATGTCACACTTAGAGAAGTTTGGAGGCCTTGAAATTTTTTTGACGTCACAAAAAATCGTCATGTTATTGGTGACGTTCACAAAAATTTTAGCATGTTTTGGACGTTTCTTTTTTGACGGATTTCGGAGGACATCAACGTCGATGTCAAACCCGTTTTTAAAAACACAGATGCCTGTTTTTTGTGACATCCAAAAAAACTACGTTTTCTTATAGTGATCACTTTCAAAGCGTAATTGTTGCAAAGTTTTGTTATTGTGGAGTAGGTTAGGGATACTCAGGGTCAAGGATGTGATGAGCGACCATGGCATTCGTTCGCTTATCCTAGTCCCAACCCGAAGTCCACTTGTAGGACAGACTTGCTTCATCGAGGTGGACGTGTTCGCGAAATGCGAAGTAGGAGTGGTGTATCTTGACGGGTCCAAACCTAATAGGAAGGAAGCTACGCCTGGCGCAGAGAAGGCACAGCACAGGCTTAAGAAGGAAGTTTCGGAATCGTTGAAGAGGACTCTGAAGGTTGACGACAGCACAAGCTCAATACTACTTCTTGCTTGAGGACGGTGACTTTCGGGGTGTTATTTTAAATTTGAATAAATGCACTAGGTGCGTTGCTTGTAACTTCCACATCGACTTATAATGAAGGCAAAATTTGGGTTATGAGATTTCTTGTATTCAGCATGATTGGAGAGGAGGCTTGATACAAGATTTAGAAGGCCTGGTTCTTGGCAGATACTGTGAATATGGCAACAAAGTCTGTGAGAGGAGCTCGACATAGCTTGTGTTGATTGTGCCAAAATCTTGAGTGCTAGGAGCTGTGAATTGGGAGATATGAGAAATAACTGGGTATTGGAGTAGTATCAAGGCAGTGAAGTGTTCATTAAAGCACATTAGTCAAAAAGTTAATAGTGAATTTGAAGAGCCTGTATAGAGGGTGCGCTGAGGATGCTCTGAGTACTTCCTCCAGACACGGTAAGATCTTAGCTGGTACAGTCGCTCTGACAACCTCTGACCGTGCGAACCCTCACACAGGATCAATAATGCAGAGTTCGTCCAACAGTGCTGGTGCAGAAGTTTGCCGCGCTTTGAGCACTGTTCTTCTTCTTCCTTTTGCCCGACGTTCCTCTCAGAAAATGCCACCACTCTGCGCAAGTCTCGAACTCCGGGAGAGGCCGCAAGATTGAACTTGTGAATATCCCCTGCATCAGGTCCACGGGCACTCATCCGCAGGCTCAAAGTTTTCTTTGGCTGTGTTGTTGAAGGTGGCAGCGGTCCCTGGAGCTCCTGTGTACCGACAAGGGTTTCGGGACGACGATGCTGGGGGCGCTACATGAAGCCTTGGTTCGTGTTCCGATCCTATGTGGTGATTGCCTTCGTGCTTTCCGTGGTGTTCAGTCAGAGTAATGGCCTCCCTGGAGTTGTGACGAGGGTAGCCTGATCCAGAACGAGGGTTTCACTGTACAACACTGTACAGTGAAGTCCGGCTTGGATCCGCATTCAGCTTAGAGGAAGAGCTTGACATGCTTGGCATGCGCAACAAGTACGGCTTGATGCTTGGTCTGTGGTACTATGTTAATTTACAGGGCATTTTCAGTTCATTTGTTGCTTGTCCGTCTAAGATCTTTTTTTTGAATGGTTGTGAGATTTGTGACAGATATTGAGGGAATTGTGTTTTCGTGCTTGGTTGTGCAGGTTGCAGAGCGTGTTCATGAGCATGGGTTGGGCATTCCAACGGCGAGTCTAATCTAGTGTGAGAGTTGACAAGTTCTCAACCAGGTGTCCGGCTACGTCCAACTTCACCAAGTCGTGGCCAGCTTTAGAGTCCCCAGCCTTGAAGCTCGGCGACTCGTCTGGATATGGCGAGCGTCGTCCCACTCTTGCGCTTTCGTTGACACGAGGACCGCTTGGCCACTCGCTTGCTTGCTCTCCCAGCGCTATGCCAGCAATTGGCGAGATGTTCATCTGCCAGACTCTAAGTTCCACTTAAGGTACTGCTGCATCATGTACATCTTTGACGGTCATTAACGTCAACAACACAAAGTGTGGTGTGATCATCGAGGTAGAATGATGTCAAGTGAGTTTGCAGCATTGCAAAGTTTTGAGTCATGTCAAATGCATTCTTAAGAAGATGTCACTTTGCACATGAACATTTGCATAACTTCAGGAACGGTCTCAAATGTTTTGTCCGTTTTAACAAGTAAGGTTTGCTCAAACCGCAAGTGCCAGTTGACTCGGGCACTGTGCATGTTGTCTCAAGGTCATTTTGATAACTCCGCACTTCAGCACTCAGGAGTGTCGGCTACTTGAGTGTCGGTGGGTTTTTTAAGCTTGTTAAGGGTGTGAGAGCTCTTCCACGGGCTTTAGACTGCTGGAGTGTGATCTCAGATTTGAACCAATACATTGGTTGTAACTTCCACATCGTCTCATAATGAAGGCAAAATTTGGGATAATATGAGATTTCTTTTATTCAGCATGATTGTAGAGGAGGCTGGATACCCGATTTAGAAGGTCTGGTTCTTGGCAAATGAATGGGTTCCGTTGAGGCTAGGTTATGTGATTTGCAAATGGTTTTCTTTGTTGATAACTAAGACTAGACTAGTCTATATTTTTTTGGGTCCAATTGTACAGAACTTTGTCATTGAAAGTGAAAGGTGCCAATTGAATGATAAATTCAGCCATGGTCATATTTGTAGAAATGGCTTGTTTCCCAAATTGCGAAGTTGAACTGCTGAGAGCTTTGAAAACTAAGATTGATATAAATCTGACAAAGTCAAATTGGTCTTTTTCACGAAGATAAGTTCTTTGTCTTTGAAAATGCGCTTGTGACCGAGTTGGACCTCCTCACCTCAAACACCCGAGATGGAAAGGCCTCTGACTCTCATTTCATGCCAGTAAAATTCCGCATCATCGTCTGCTCAGATTTCACAGTTCTGTCCAGTCTTTCGTTGAAAAAATGTGGATGACTGTGGAATTTGGGTCATGAATGAACATGTACTGATTTGTAGTAGATGCAGTGTTGCTACTACTTTGCACCTGGGATCTTTACAACTTCGTGTCTAGATTGTCATGTTGGTGAAGAAGCGCAACGAGACGAGACTTTTATGCAATTTCTTTAGAGACCAAATTGATTTCATGCTGTTGAATTGGTTGGACATGACACATTTTCAGTAAATTTCCAGCTCCATGTTCCAATACCTCCTGTATGTGTAAACGCCTAAATGCTCCGGCATCCATATTCTGCATGATGTACAAAGTACTTGAGAGGCATGTTTTGTTCAAATATGTCTTCATGTGTCCAAAGTAATTCTCGACATTCCTATCTTACTAATTTCATGAATTTGAGGTAAATAATACATTTGTATAAAGGTATAAGCCAAAATGTAGAAAATTTCAAAGAACTAACTAGGCGTCGAAGTGTTAAGTGGAATATGTCTGATCCCGTGGATGGCGTCTAGACATGCAGGGAGATTGATCGTCTTCAACCCGAATGCAATCCAGCATCTTCCTGCTGCCGTGACTGTTGCACATCTGGCCACATTATACGCTTACTTGAAGGCTGGTGATGTTCCGGTGATCCAATGCGGTCCCCACTGGTTTTCACCGGATGCTCTTTGCAGCTTTTTGACTTCTTGATTCCAGGTTCGTATTCATGTCCCCAATTCCATCCCTCTGAATTCACTCCATAATTGGCTGTTTCGGATGAGATTTAATCTTTCCGTACAACAAGACTGAAGGGAAGGATAATGCCAGATTGAGTTCAAACGCAAGATACATTTACAGTAAGAAAGTTCTGGGCTCCATTGACGCTACGTAATACCAAAAATCTACAAGTGGATAAGTAATCATTTGTAGGATGTCGAATCCTTTAGTATCCAAGTTGCTAACAAACCTAGAAGTCAAGAAGGAGAAATCTGAAGCTCTTGTATGTCGGGGTGTGATTTCATATTTGAATAAAACAAAATGCAGCAGGTGCATTGGTTGTAAGTTCCAGATGATTGTCTGATAATGAAGGCAAGATTTGGGTTAATATGAGCATGATTGGAGAGGAAGCTTGATACAAGGTTGTGAAGGCTTGGTTCTTGGCGAATGCTCTGGGTATGGCAACAAAGTTTTTGAGTCGAAATTATATTCTTTTGTTTTTCTTGTATTCTTCTGTTTTTCAGAGATGAAATCACTTGTCGTCTGTAGTCTCTGATGTTTTCACAATTTTTGCACAAAATTGAAATTACTTTGAGTTTTGGAAGAAAGAATGAAAGAGAACTCATATCAACTACAAAATACACTTCAGTAATCTGAATTTTTTCCCGTTCTTGGTCATGATTTGCTGAGGCTTCTTTGTGTGATGTAGCTTGTTTTTGAAGAGTTTATTTGTCATCCAAATTCTGAATCCAAATGTGTTTTTGTGTATTTTAATTTACTTCTCGATGTGCTTCCAATGATAGTGAGATAGGAGGTCCATATATTGTTCATCTCAGAGCTGAATCTGAATTTTGGGAGGTGAAGCTTCTTGAAATATTTTCTAGTAAATTATGCTTCAATGACAAGTGGAATTGGCATCTAACCCAAGTCGTTTCGTATTTTTTGGAGTTTTGAGGAATTAGTTATGAAATTTTGAAGTTAAAATGGCACAGGGCTGTAAAATTGCCCACCTTGTAAAATTTACACTATTTTTTCATTGCTGAAGGGTACGAAAAACCTGTACATATTTGAGGAGGTGGGCGATTTTAGAGCTCGTGCACTTTTAGAGACCCCTCCCTTACTTCCAAGTCCTAGTTGTGCATCAAGGAAAATTTACTGATGAATTTGGAGGGTCAGTGAGGGTAAAAGTTAGGTGCTGCACTGCAATGCTCTTAGAACCCCTTCCAGGGTTTCAAAATGACGATGCCGGTGTCGCAACATGAAGCCTTGGTTCGTGTTCCGATCCTGTTTTCTGGGTGTCGGTTGCCTTCATGCTGGCCGTGATGTTTAGTCAGAGCTATGGGCTCCCTGGAGTTGTGACGAGGGCAGCCTGTTCTAGAATGAAGGTTTTACTATACACTACGGTGAAGTCCGGCTGCGATCCACATCCAGCTTAGAGGAAGAGCTTGGTGTCCGTAACAAGTACAGCTTGATTCCTTGTTTCTGGTGGTATGTTAATTTAGCGGTCATTTTCAGGTCATTGGTTGGTTGGCCGTCTAAGTTTTTTTGTTGAATAAGATTCATGATAGATCTTGAGGGAATTGTGTTTTTGTGCTTGGTTGTGCAGGTTGCAGAAGGAAGAGCGTGTTCATGAACATGGGTTGGGCATTACAACTGCGAGTATAATCCCGTGAGAGAAGTGGCAAGTTCTGAACGAGGTTTCTGGTAACGTCCAACTTGACCAAGTGGTGACCAGCTTTTAGATTCCCCAGCGTTCAAGCGCGGCGACTAGCTCGTCTGGAAATGGCGGGTGTCGTCGCTCTCCTTCGCTTTCGTTGACACGAGGATCGCTCCGCCAGTCGCTTGCGTGCTCTCCCAGCGACTTGCCAGCAATTGGCGAGATGTTCATCTGCCAGACTGCAAATACCATCTAAGGTACTGCTGCATCACGTACGTCTTTTACGGTCGTTAATATCAACGCCACAAAGAATCATAAATAATTTTTTCTTGAGAAGATTTTACTTTGCACATGAACCTTTGCATCAGCTTCAGGAACGGTCTCAAATGTTTTTCCCGTTTTAGCAAGTAAGATGTGGTCAAATCACAAGCGCCAGTTGACTCAGGCTCCGTGCATGCTGTCTCAAGGTCATTTTCATAACTCAGCACTTCTGGACTCCGGAGTGTATGCTACATACGGGTATTTGAGTTTTTTTGGTATTTTTTAGGCTTTTTAAGGGTGTGAAAGAACTTCCTTGGGCTTTCAAGTGCTGGAGTGTGATTTTGAATCTGAATTTTTGCACCCGGTGCATTGGTTTTAACTTCCACAATGTCTGAAAGCAAAATTTGGGTTTAATATGAGATTGTTAATTTATTGAGCATGATCGGAGGAGGCGTGGTCCCGGATTTATTAGGCTTGGTTCTGGGCAAATGATGTGGGTATGGAACAACATTTTTGAGAGGAGCTCTTGACATACCTTGTGTTGATTGCACCGAAATCTTGAGTGTTGGGAGCTGTGAGAAACGACCGGGTATTAGGAGTAGTATTAAGGCAGTGAAGTATCACGCGTCTATCAATTGTCATTCTTCTCGCATAGGAACAAGTAAAGTTGCCCATGCCTGTGAAATGAGCGTTGCTATTCTTTTCTTTGTATGCACGGATTTCCCAGATAATTTGAGTGGAAATTGTCTTCTTTTATTTTTCAGACATGAAATCACATGTGTTTTATAGGTCCTCATATTTTCATAGTTTTCTGTAAGTTTTTGAAATTACTTTGAAATTTGGAAGAAGTGAAAGAGAGCTCATATGAAATACAAAACACACTTCAAATATCTGAAAGTATTACCATTCTTGGGCATGATTTGTCACAGCTTCTATCATGATTTTCATTTGTCATGTAGCTTGCTTTAGAAGGGGATTACTTTTGTCATTGAAATTCTAAATCCAAATATGTTTGTGTGTGCTTCTTGATGTTTTTGCAATGATAGAACTCCCAAGTTCTAGTTGAACATTAGCCACAAGGTAGTAATGAATTGGGAGGGCCTCTATAGGATACTGGTTTAAATACTAAGTGTGTTGTATCCCTTGCATCACGTCCATAGACACTCATCCACATGTTCAAATCTCTCTCTCTTTTGCAATGGTGTTGAAGGTGGTAATGATCCATGGAACTTTTGTGTATTGACAAGGATTTTGGAATGGCCGTGCTAGGGTTGCTACATTAAGCCTTCATTTTTTCTTCCTATAATGTGATGAGGGTAGCGTAATCCAAAATGAGGGTATCATTGTACAATATAGTGGCATTGAGCTTCACTTGACATTCAGTTGAGAAGAATAGCTTGGCATACTTGGTATGAGCAACAAATACAACTTGATTCTTTGTTTGTGATATCATGTTAACATAGAGGCCATTTTCAAGTCATTTGTTGGTTTGCTGTCTAAGTTGTTTTTGCTAATTTGGTGTGAGATTCTTGATAGATCTTGAGAGAATTTTGTTTTCATGTTGAGTTGTGCAGGTTGGGGAAGGAGGAGTGTGTTTATGAGCATGGGTTGGGCATTACAAGTGAGTGAAAATGTGAGGTTAGAGCAGGCAAGTTCTCAACCAGGTGTGTAGCTCTATCCAACTTCACCAAGTGGTGGCCATTTTGTCTTCTAGTGAGAATGAGTACTTTTCAATGGTGTTTGATGCTTCAAAGATTGCTTGAGAAGCAAAGCTAGCACAAACTTGGTTCTCAATTGAAGATATTGTTAGTTTTTGATATGATTTCTTTGAATGCATTTTGGGCATTGACTTTGGAGATTTGTGGTGGAAACATGTCTAGTGGTAATTATAGTATTTTATCATCAAGATTGCCAATCTTTTGAATTTTTGTATGTGGGATGTTATGGGAATAGTTGTTCATACTATGAAGCACATTTGAATTGTTAAGTTGGATTGTTGGGAAGTTTGACTTTTACATGCAAATCCCACACCTAGCATGTTGTCTTCGATATAGAATTAATTTTCTCAAAAGATTAGTAGGTTTGTTGAGTTCCATACTTTGAAGATTTAATTTCAAAGTGTGGGTTAACTCGTGAAGTGTTGGCACCCAACAATCTAAGCTATGTTATGTCATTTCATGGTGTCCAAGCAATTGTTCTTGGCAATGTTGGAAGGAAATTTTGATAATTTCCTTCTTGTGTTGGAATTCATTGCCACTTGTACATTCTTCAAAGTGATTGTTTAAGTTCTTTTGTTGAACTAGGTGAGCCTTTTTGAGCTTGTAGAATTGAAGGCAATTGATCTTAGTATGAAGTCATGGATTCCACTCATGGAATGCCACTTTTGTGCTTTGTTGTAAATAATTGTTTGTAGGATACACAAGGCACTAATGTGGAGAGGGCACTTATCATTGAAAGGTATACAATGGATGAAATAGTTGGCGAAATTTCTCATGGAGAGAAGGTAAGCTTGTTTTTTGCTTGGAATCGCAAATCTTGTTGATGTCAATAGATTTGATAGACTTTATTTGATTTTGTCATGTCGTAGTCTATGTTGTGGAAGTCCTTGTTTCTCTAAGGTTTGATTTGTCATTTGTGTTTTGGGATGTAGTTGTGTGATTCTATCTATCAATTCTACCAACCTAAAGTACCAATTCAATTGGAGGTGGTGTTTGTTCATGGATTGGAGCACGACACTTGCGGAGATGTATATTGGAAGACTTGGTTGACTCGAGATGTTACACAAGATAACATTTGGCCCATGACTTGGCTCCCGGATGAGTTCCCCTTTGCCAAAGTGTTTGCATTGAAATATGATGCGAGTGTAAAGCAAACTGCCAGTGTTGGAAGGATGGACTTGTTTCTTGTAGGAGAGAAGCTTGTACAAGAAATGGTGATGTTTGGTGAAATTGGACAACATGGAGTCCCAGTGGTGTTTGTGTGTCATGGGTTGGGTGGCTTGGTGGCTAAGCAAATTGTTATACATGCCAAAAATCATTCTTCACAAGACCTCGGGGTTCAAAAGTTGTTGAAGAATATTGGAGCCATTTTGTTTTACTCAACCCCCCATCATGGATCACATCTTGCCAAGAGGTTTTTGTCACCTTTTTATAGGATTTGGGGTGGTGCGAATGGATCCTTATTGGAGAATTTGGAAGTGTTAAGCACAAATATAAGTCGCCTCAACCAAGACTTTCTGCAATTTGTGAAGGAGACCACATGGTATTTTGCATCAGCTGCTGAGATGCATGAAACAAAACTAGTAAGTCATCCCTAGATTGACTTGGCTTTGGTTTCTTTGAGGTGAAGTAGAGTTGCAATTTAGGTGTGAATGGTTGTAATTTGTTATCCATGCTTCATCTACTAATATGAGAAATTTGTGTCATATTTGACAGTACGGTGCAATGGTGGTGGATGAAGCATCTTCAAGATTTGGACGTGGCGATTACTTTTCCTTGGGTGTTGATCACTTTGATGTTGTGAGACCTAAAACCAAGAAAGATTCTAGCTATTTACTATTGACTAAATGCTTGAAGAAGGTCTTGGATGAATATGCAAGTAAGTATGCTGTGGAAGTGAAAAGCCTTGTCCCTGATAGCTGTGTGATGTTGAAGGTCCAAGAGGAGTCTATTAAAAGGAAACTACAAGAAGTATCCATTGTAGGATTGGTTGGTATGGGAGGTATTGGAAAGACAACTTTGGCCAAAGCAGTGTACCAATCAAAATATAAAGATTTTGGCAATAGTTGCTATTTGGACGACATAAAATCAAAGGCAACCTTGGATGAAGTGTTGATTACATTGTTGCAAAAGTTTGGAATCATGGAGAGAAAGACAAGTTCTATCGAAGATCAAAGTGTCTTGCGAGCATGCAAGAAGAGTTTGTTGGAAAAGTTGAAGACATATGTGCAACAAAATCGAATATTGGTGGTCATGGATGATGTAGGGATAGAAGAGAACTTCGATAGTTTGTTGAAGGACATGGGTTTTTTGAATGGAAACAACAAGGAGTCCAAAGTAATTGTCACGTGTAGAAATTGGCAAGAGCTAAAGCGCTATGTACATGGGAGTGGCAAATACGAGGTTGAGTCTATGAGTTATGGCCAAGCTATTGAGTTGTTTATTTATCATGCATTTGAGGAAGCTAGAACTTTGAAGCAAAGGCATGCAAAACTACTTCATTTTTTGTCCAAGGATTCCTCAGAGGACTTGATTGATAAGTTTGAAAGCAAGTGTGATGATGTTGTGAAGGCTTGTGGTGGATTGCCATTAAGCCTTGAAGTGATGGATCGCTTATTGGGAGGTTATCTACGAGATGATGATCTATCAAGCAAAGATTGCTTGCATTATTGGAATGGGGCATTGAAAAAATTGAAGCGTGCGGAGCCTTTGAAAGGGGGAGTTGACAATGATGGGCTTTGGAAGGTGTTGCAAATAAGCTATGATTGTTTACATGAGAATGAACAAAACATGTTTTTGGATATTGCATGTTTTTTTTGTGATTCAGTGCAATATGGTGAAGAAACTCTATTACGGATATGGGGAAGTAAACCTGAAAAGTTGGTTGAGTTGAATAATTTGAAAGAAAGATGTTTGGTCAAGATCAAAAAGGAAGACAAAAGTGTGACCATGCATGACCAATTGCGTGATATGGGTCGTAGTATTGTAAGACGACAATGCAAAGGCGATTGGATTTTGATGACTAGGTTATGGGCCTTTGAAGATGTGAGCAAGCTTTTGCAAAGCAATGAGGTAATTTCATATCCTATAATTCGTTGAATGGAGGTGTTGAATATTTTTTAAACTTCCAACATTACTTTTTGGATTTCATTCTAGATATTTAATTGCTTCTTTTTGTTGATGGCAGATAACATCTCAAGAGATACAAGGTTTGTCATTGGAAGAATGGGCTATAACCCCAAAGGCTAGTATGGAATATAAATCCATTGGGACTTCAAAACGACAGAAGTTTAGTGAAGAAAAGGGTTTCAATTTGAGTTGTCCAAGGATGAGGTTGTTAAACTTTCATGGAGTGAACAAGAACATGATTGAAGTTGTGAGTATTGAGGGTTCATCATGTATTCAATGGCTTTATTTGAGGGGAACCATCATCTCTAAATTACCAAAGTTTGTGCAATTTTGTAATGATCTATGTGTTTTGGACATGGAAAATTGCAAGTATTTGAAGTACCTTGATGAGTCCATTGCAAACTTGGTGAATTTATTGGAGCTCAATCTTTCCAATTGTATCAACCTTGTGAGTCTACCAAATTTCATTGGCAAGTTACTGAAGTTATCTACACTTGATATTTCTGGTTGCAAAGGCCTCACAAGTCTACCGGATTCCATTGGCAAGTTGGCCAACTTATCCACACTTCATAGTTCTGGTTGTGTAGGCTTCATAAGTCTACCAAATTCCATTGGCAAATTGGTGAAGTTACCTACACTTGATATTTCTGGTTGTGAAGGCCTCAAAAGTCTACCAAATTCCATTTGTGAGTTGACCAACTTATCCACACTTAAAACTTTTGGTTGTAAAAGCCTCACAAGTCTACCAAATTCCATTGGCAAGTTGACCAACTTATCCACACTTATAACTTTTGGTTGTAAAAGCCTCACAAGTCTACCAAATTCCATTGGCAAGTTGGCCAACTTATCCACACTTGATATTTCTGGTTGCAAAGGCCTCACAAGTCTACCAAATTCCATTGGCAAATTGGTGAAGTTACCTACACTTGATATTTCTGGTTGCGAAAGCCTCACAAGTCTACCAGATTCCATTGGTGAGTTGACCAATTTATCCACACTTGATATTTCTGGTTGCGAAGGCCTTACAAGTCTACCAGATTCCATTGGTGAGTTGACCAATTTATCCACACTTGATATTTCTGGTTGTGAAGGCCTTACAAGTCTACCAGATTCCATTGGTGAGTTGACCAATTTATCTACACTTGATATTTCTGGTTGCGAAGGCCTCACAAGTCTACCAGATTCTATTGGCAAGTTGGCCAACTTATCCACATTTAATATTTCTAATTGTGAAGGCCTCCGAAGTCTACCCGATTCCATTGGCGAGTTGGCCAATTTATCTGGAATTTGTATTTTTGGTTGCAAAGCCCTCACAAATCTACCAAATTCCTTTGGCAAGTTGGTTAACTTAAATCCAGTGTCATTTGCGATTTTATTGGCCTCAAGATCTTACCTTCAATTATGAAGTTTGCCAACTTATCTCCAGTGAGATTTTGGTTTTCAAGGGCCTCAAAAATATACCAAATCCTATTGACCAGGTAGTCAAATCTACATGTAACCATGGAAGCTCGAGCTCTTTGATCTTGTGATTTTGGAGAAGCTACTAGAGACTATTGGCAACCTAGTTCAATTGGAAATTGTAATGGGTAGAGGATGTTTATAATTAGTGGAATTCCTCCAATTGACAAGTTTATTGCAATTTTTTTATTTGCATGGTGGTTCTTGTTGAGAGTTGATGAAGACAAGTAATGTTTCTTTCTTGCACAAATTCCAATTGTATGGTTGCTATGAAATTCATATTTTTGATAGAATATTATATCATGGAATTTTTCTTTTGGTGTGGCTTTATGTCATAGAGTTGTGGTTTGAAGGTAATCTCCACCAAGTTTTGGCATTGCAATGTGTGTCCTCTATTAGATCTTTGTGAATGCTTTGAATAGACGTATAGGTTTTAGTTGCTTCAAGGAGAGTCTTCTTGATGATTGCTATTGTTGGGATTTCATTCCTAGCTTTTGTGGACTTGTTTTTGCTAAACAACTACCCCACTGACCAAACAAGGACTTTATTATTGGCCTACTTAGTATATCATGAATCGAGTTGTATTGTTGTTTTCTAGGAGAGTCTATTCAAAAGGAAGGAATTTCACATCATTTTAAGATATTTAGAATTGGAAAGGTGGCACACATCCTTGGTTGCTAGTTCCAAGTACAAACACTTTGTTCTATTTGTTTCAATTGAGAGAAAGTAATCCATCAAATTACAATGCAATTGGTTCTTAGGTCTTTTATATGTCACTTTAGCCAATGATGTTAGTAATCAAATTTTGAATTTCACTTTTGCAATGCATACAATGATGTCTTCAGGAAAAATGGGTCAAAACACCTATCGAGGCTATTTATGGTAAACAAGGTTATCTATTCTAATATGATGTAGGCTCTTTGTGTCATTTTGTCATTTAGCATTAATTGTTATGGGCCTTGCCACTTCCAAATTATGTCTAAATCTAGATGAGAATAATAAATTGAATATTTCAATTCATTTTTAAAATCTATGATTTATCCCTGGATAGAAAGCATGAATGAAGTTTGTTGGGGTCAACCTCCGTATTTATAAATTAGATTGCCTTTCTAGTCAACAATTCTTCTATCTAATCTACCTCATAGAGGGGCACATTTACCCTTGATATCCAATCTATCAACATTCATAGGACCATCCATTCATTATTTGTCATTTCAATTTGAATTTGTAAGATGGTTTAATATATGTTAGGCATGTCTATAGATAAGAATATCAAATGAAAAAATATTTACTTGTTTAATAGTTATAGTCAACATGACATAAAACAATAGATCCCTCAAAGGAAATATATGTAAGCTATAAACTATAAGAAAATAGCAAGATACATTTGTTATACTAAAATCAATCATTGTATTGCATTCTTA
Organism: Climacium dendroides; assembly: GCA_950106755.1. Taxonomy (NCBI): domain Eukaryota; kingdom Viridiplantae; phylum Streptophyta; class Bryopsida; order Hypnales; family Climaciaceae; genus Climacium; species Climacium dendroides. Next base: position 14,641,139 of record OX467088.1, on the reverse strand, counting down.
AAAATATAGATAGAACTTGTTGCATTAGACACTCCTATATGTAGCCAATCGTTGTTAGGTCTTGGTTGTGGATCTTATCAAGGCACTAGAACATCACTATGCTTTGGAATCTCACCTTCATCACCTATAGTATCATCAATGGATTAGTCAATCACATGTAGTATTTGTATTTCCCTCTAGTTTATTGTTTTGTTGGTTTTGATAGCAAGATTCAAGAGAAGAGCGTTTTTAGAGGTCATCGGTATGTTTCATCTATAACACCATCTGTGTTCAATCCTCCTACATTAACTTCTCTACAAAAAGCTCGAATTCCTTGCTTTTTATACCTTCTAGGTGTAGTCCTAGTTGAATGGCCATTGCTAAAAGCTTGTTCTCGTGGATGTTTATAGGTATTTGTAGGATGTACACCATTCCTTCCAAAGGAGGGTGAATCCCTTTTGCATAGTGGCATATTCAAAACTAAGATTAATTTTGCCAACCATATACATGTTGATGGCCCCTATTCACAAGGGTGCACTTCGAAATAGGATGGCCTTGATGAACCTTGGGTAGGTGGAATTTTCACAATTGGCATTGCAAATGAAGTCCAAAAGAGATTGGATGTCAAGGTTGGGTGCCTATTATCCTACCATTAGAGGATCTCTTTTGTGAATATATTTTAGAGATGAATCCAATGTTGCGACCACATCATCTTTCCTAGGTTGTCACATTAGACGAACGGACGGTCCGTCCATCTGTCCGATAGGAATGACGTCCGTCTGAAGTGTCCGAAGTGGTCAACGGACAGTTGACTTTCTGTAAATGAAAAAAATTCGGATTACAAGAAAATTCAGCGACACTTGGATGCCAGCATGGAGGGTGGGGCATAGATGGAAAAAAGTCGGGGCGGAAACAAGGTGTGGGCGGGGACGCAGACAACATGGGGCGCGAACCCTATCAGGGCGTGGACGTAGTTCAGGTGCACAGACGGGAAAGGGGGTGTGGACGTTGTTCAGGGCGCGGACGAGAAATGGTGGACATGGACGTGAGGGTGCAGTTCAGGTCGTGGACGAAAAGAAAAAATAATGCATCTTTCACGCCTTGAACTACACCCTCACGTCCTTTTTGCATCCCCTTCAATTTCTTCTATTATAATAGCTATTCATACTAAGTTCTCATCTTTATTTGGTACTACTACGTGTTCATTCTCATTTCCCCCACCTAACCTACCATCTTACCATAGTACATTTGTCATCTTTGGAATACCTCTTTTTGTCTCTATCATAGCCATTGTGGTTATTATCCACTTCATCAATGTCAAATATGTTCTTGCCAATTACGTGACATCTTAAACAAACCACTTGGTATTTTCTTAAAATTACACAAAATCAATTTCATTCTATTTGCTAGTCTTGAACTTCATTCATCCACATTTGTCTACATTTGTTTGCATTCATCTAAGAGACTTCAATTTAAAATACAAAAAAAATTCCATTTTTACCAACGTGTTGTCATGAATTTTTTTCCAATTTAGGGTCTGTAGGAATTATAGGACCTTTTTCTAGTATTCTAGTACTAAATTCACAATCGCAAGGGTCTCTTTAAAGGTTTTAGGATTTGTAGGGAGTCATTTTCTAATTGAAAGGCAACTTTAGAACCTAGGGTCCCATTTCTCTAGCACATTAAGAATTTGAATTTGCAACGTGACTCCTTTGTTTCATTTCCATTTCCATTCTTCTTTTTTCCTTTCTTTTTTTCATTTTTTTCCCTTAAGTAACAAGCTCCACAATTCAAGCCCCCTTGGTTCCAAAAAGCCAAATCCATGACATGTTAAAAAATGTGAATGCACATAATTGATATTCTATTGTGGATTGTTGTGAACTACCATATTGGTTCACCGTTTATAAAATCATAAATATAAACATTGTCCATCAATTTACAAGTTTAGAAGTAGTAGTACTTCAAATTAAACTACAACCATTAATTACAACCATTTTTTATTTTTTTGAAAAATATAGGATATGATTATTCTCAAGACAACCATTTCCAATATAAATTTCAAGCTTGTGCAAGTCAAGCTTCAAAAGTTATTGTGAGGGAAAGCTCCATTGTTCTCCATAGAACAAATATGTAGTACTATGTTTCTTGCAGTGACCCATTAAAATATGTTCTATGTGCATAGACTTTACAATATAAACCTTGCTTCTTATTTTGTCATTGTATAGGCTTCCTTTCTCCCAAATGAGAAAATAATTTCTATCAATGGATATTGATAGCATTCTCAAACATTGATAATTTCATTCCACAAATCTACAAACACTGTTGAATAAAAATGACAATTGGAAATATAAATTTTTATATTTCAAATGCTTACAATTCACTATATTAAATACATAATATTTTATAAACTATAGTAACTAAAAGAAGCCACCATAGTGAATATTTCTAAAATTTTGTGAAGTTTAGTTTACCATTGTAAAAGCTATTGAAAATAGTAAGTCATAATTCTTGTACACACAATTGTTGTGAACCTCATTGGTTTATCATGCATCGCAATTAATCATCCACACTATCACCTAAAAGGGGGTGACTTAGTTCCAAATTGATTACTTAAAAGATAATCACTTCATTTGCGAAGAAGGATGAATACTCCATTGGTTTGTGGAAGGCTCTCGTGTTTTCTGATATTAAGAAATGTAAACTCAATTCACCACTCTCTACATTGATTTGTGAATCTTATGAAAAGATAATATTGCAGAATGTATTTCAAATATAAGATAATTTCAATTAAAGTCGCACAGTTTTGCAAACTATTACCTATTGTTGGTAAGAAACTAAAGAAAAAACTACTTGCAGTTTTCCTTTTTGCCAAATCAAAAACAGTGTGTCAATTTAACCTCTATAAACCAATAATTCAATGGTGATGCATTGGCAATGGGTAGAGAAATCATTAACCCTGTGGTTAGAATACTATGAAGTAACTAAACAGTTGAAGTTGAGATTAACTTGGGCATTCAAAATTTGATGGAAACTTTCATGTTTTGTATTAATTTGTAATTGTAGCTCGTGACTTCTTTCTACTTTTGGCATGGCGAGACCGGTAACATGATTCCTTAGCAAAGATCCTCATCCTTGTCAAATAAATAAGTGGTTCATAATTCTAGTGCACCAAAATCTTGCAAGTGGACGCTAGCTATGATGTGGGTAACTTCATCAAGTTTGGATTCACTCAGCTTATACAATGACGCTCTAGAGTTGGAGTGTGATCAAGTACAAGACCAAGTGCCAAACCAAAGTTCCTATAGGAAATTGATAATTAATGTCAATGTCGCTAAATTTGGGCATAGGTTCCTAGGTAAAGGAAGGAAATGAAATGAATTAGGGATAAAGGATGGAGATGGGGGTGGAAATCTTGACTCATAAGTGCACATTGACAAGCAATTTGCATCTTTTTTATGGCACAGCAAGTAATGCAAATGTCAAAATGGCACATGGAATACAGAGAATTTATCTAAATTGAAGTTAATTGTCTTACAATTTTTGCAAATTGTTGACATTATACTAGTAAACCATAAAGATTTGATGCCAAATGGACATTTTGAACACTTGGACAAGCATTGAAATGATATCTAGAGAGAAAATTCTCCTTGTAACTTTGTTGCTACATTGTAAAATAAGTTGCATGTTCAAAAATGGGGTTAGTTGTAGTTTTGTAGTTAGCACTTACAAAAATATAGAGACCTCTCTTTGATTAGCAGCTTGATTATATGTTTCCTTCAAAATAAGCAAAGTGACAATAGACTATTTTTTAGTTTATTGTATATTGTTGGTGTAGGTGGGCCTCCAAAGACGTGTTGTATTGAAGGGAGAGTCCTAAGACTCTTGACCTCTTCTACGATTGTCGCCACTCTACCATTGCTATCATTACAAACTCAAAGTTGGCAAGATGGTGGTTGCTATGGCCTTTGTTGCCACTGTGTTCAAGGACCAACGTAGGGACTGTGAGTGTCCATTTCGTCATCAAGGATTCATTCTTTTCTTTTGTTTGTTTGTTAGTATTCCGAGTGTAGTTTATTATACAAAAAGCCCTAAAAAGATTGTAAATCCAAAATAGGTATGTCACATTCTATTATAATATTTGGTCCTAATCATCTTGTTTTCTTTAAAACATAATCCAAATTCCACATGTAAATAGGGTAGAGTTGTATATATTATAATCATTTTGTAGAATTGTCCCAAATTGGCTAAACATGCCTTGAATGTGAAAGAATGTAGCTAAATTGGTCCAAGGGAATATATGTAAGAACCCTAAGTCAATCCCAAAGAGAGGTTTCAATTTCCCCATTGTATTGACAAAATGGTACAAACCCCAAAAAATTTGTAGCTTGCAAGTGAAGAACATTCAAGATGGACTAGGAGAGGGCATCTGGAAGATAAATATATACTACTTCCAGATGAAAATCATGCTAAAAATCCAAAGAAAAAATCAGTTCACCAAGATTTTCTTTTATATGAAAAATTTCCTATTCACTAGAAGTTAAAAGAGGTAGCAAGATTTGATTATCCTTCTTCAAATGTGCAAATTAAGAATATGAGCTTGCACATCTTTTGTGGAATTGCATGAGAGGTTCTACAAAAAGTTCCAAAATTTTCTAGTAGACAAAAGATATTCTTCCAAATAATCAAATGCCAAAATTCACAATGGAAAAAAAATTTAGAAATTATTTGGAATGCAGTAGAATTCCACTAAAAATGAAAATAGCTTCTTTTATTCTAGTAACAAGATTTAGCAAGTTTCAAGACATTTCAATAGCCATTAGACCCAAAACTGACAAGATTCTTCTAAAGCTGACATATTTGAAGATTACAGTAGAATAGATCGACGTACCAAGAGCGTACAAAGTTGGAATGGGGCCCAAATTAGGTAATTTTTTACTCCTTCATGCCTACTTAAGACCCTAGGCTAGTCAATTTCTAAGGAAAAGTCAACCTCCAAAAGTTAGGTTTTTATCCCTTTGGGAGTTTAAATTGATACTAGCTTTGATGGTTTTTTAGTATAAGAAAAAGGACAGGTTTTCTTTTTCAAACTAATATAATAATGGAGCTTAAATAATGTTAAAAGGAAAGAAATAGAAGAGAAGGAAAGGGAAGAGGTAGTTAGAAGTTTAACTTCAAATTCATATTAAAACATCACTTTCAAGCAGTGAACAAAAACTCTCAAATCAAGAAATCATGGCAAGTGAAGGGGATCCTAGAAACCTCTACAACAAAATTCAAGATAACGTCTTTGATGAGGTGATATACTAATTTCTCCATCTTCCATGAATCATTTTAGTTAGCCTCTTAAAAACACTTAATTGAACTATAACTCAAAGACAAAGTGTCAAGGATAATTTTCTTTCAAATTTTAGATTTAGAAATTTATAGATTAGGTCTAGAGGTTTTTGAAAACATATAACACTTAGAAATTGAACTTAAAATAAGAATGATATTAGTGGGTGAAGTTTAGGAGTTATAGTAGATGAGAAGTTGAGAACTAGACAATTTCATCCAAAAAGAACAAGGATGGAATATTAGATAGTGTTAGATAGCTAGAAGTCAAAAGTGGAATCTAAAGTTGATTTTGAATTGTAAATTGGTAAAGTATCCGCGGATGAAGTTTGAAGTACTAATTAACAATTAAACTTCATCTATTCATAACTTTCATTAAAAAAGTCCAAATTCAGAGTTTTTTTAGCAATTGAAATAGATATAACTAGAATCTACAATAAATTGAATTCAAAAGCCTAAATATAGAAATTTGATAGAAGCCTTGAATCTTAGAAATAAAGTAGAAAGTATATTAGAATCTTTTGAAAACAACCAGGTAGAAACTTAGAATTAGGATCAAATAAAAAAAACTTTAAGGAGTTCTTAACTACTTCAATCTCTAAAAAACATTTAAAACTCCAAGAGTTATAGAAGGATGAAGTTCACATCAAAGAATGGATGAAGTCCCTTAAAAATTGTTCATCTAGGTCCAAACTTGGAATATGAGTAGAAGTTAGTAATTTAAAATTCGGGTTCAAAACTTGCAACCAATTGAAATAGGGAAGGTGTTGAAAAAGGTGGATGAAGTTTAGATAGTCTCTTAAAGGCTTGAACTTCATCTAATCATAACTTCTTGTAGGAATCTCCAAATCTTGCAAGTTTTATGTTTTCCGAAATGTCATGATCTGAAATACAACTTAGGTAGGTTAAATTTAGACTACAAATACTTCTATTAGAAAAACCACAACAGCTTAAAGACTTTGTGTTGTTTAGAATTAACCTTTGCAATTAAATAAGTTTTAGTGATTTTTTTAAACTTTAGGAACTTAGAGAGACTAACTACTTGGAAGGTACAATAGACAAATGTTAAGCATCCATTAGGAGCCAAACTTGAATTATAAATACCTAGTTGTGCTTATGAATTACCAAAGGCGAGTATATGGGCACTTAGAAGGACCAACCCCACTTTGCCCCACAACTCGTCAAAAGCAAGTGTAGGCCATTTCAATTGTAATTTCCATTGGCAAATCTTGCAATTGCCCACAATGGACTAGATACTAAATTAGATCAATACTAGAGATACTTAATAAAAGTTTGAAAATTGAGACCAAGGCTAACAAAGTTATTGCACTTTGATAATGTCACGTTTCTTTGAATTCATTCAATTGAATTTGAATGTTCAATGATTGAATTACTAGGGACAATACATATAACCTTATTAGAGGTTATATTAAGACAAACGATGGTCTTTCATTGAATGAAGAGAGGCATGTTCTTTACCATAACAAAGAGTTGCTTTAATTCCAAATTCCCTTAAGGCCTCTTTTAAGCTTTTTTGGAATTTATTCTAAATTGAACAAAAATTCAAAATTTTGATAAGTTTTATTAATTTAAAAAAAATTGTAACCTCATAAATTCAAACTAGACATGTTAGAGAACACATGGAAAAAAAAAAAACGAGTATTATTTATGATTTGAAAGATTATAATGTCTAATTGTGAGGATGTTAAAACTACAAGTCATTTGAAGTCTTTTAATATATCTTCTTTTCACGTGTCAAATCTAAAATTGAGGTCTCTAAAAAAATTATGAGGTTAAAGGACATCACATGCACAAATTTACAACTTCTCAAAATCTACTCTACAATTTTCTTTAAATGAATTCCAATGTGTATTTTTTTCCAAGATTTGGTGTATTTGAGGTTCATTTCCAAGAGCCCCTCAAGATTAGAAAATCAAGATTTGCAATAGACACCCTTGAACAATATCTTGTATAGAAAAGTCATAATTATTCATTTTCAAAACTTGACTTTTGATACTAAAACTAGACTTCTCAAACAATTAATAAAAAAACCTTATTAAAAATAATAACTTAATAAGGTTTCATTTAACTTCAAAGTTTTTCCAACACTAGAATTTGGTGCCCTAGGCATTTAGGGGTTAAACATTGAATTAGATATTTTGTCACTATTTGAGAAGTTCAATATTGCCCTTTAGTATTTGAACTAGTACAAGTTGATTGTTTGAAAATTCGTGAAGTTCAAGAAAAAGAATTTCCTATACTTATCACATTCCACTTCCATATTAAGATTTTTGGATTAGTATATTGGATTTACAGTATCCCTTTCAGTTTCCTCTCCCTCAATCCTATTGTGGACTTTTACCATTTGAAGCACTCTACAATGAATTGAATTTTGTCTTGCTTTTAGCAAATTAACTCGTGGAGGACCAAGGAGACCACTTTGGGTTTCTTAAGAACTTGGGTAGCTCTATTTACTTCATGGTTTAGAATTTGTGCATGAATTATTTTCAGATGGATGCTACTCATTATAGTCTATGTGTCAAGCTTTGTTTCATGTCAATTTGATAAATATTGCAAAAGTTAGATGGTTTTATTTAGTTTCAATGTCAAATTGAGTAGAAAGAAATACATTCTAGAAAAATATTAATTAATCCCTTGGAACTATACAGATTTACACCTTTTCAAAAATATTTGAACCATTCAATTTCAATTATATAATGAAGTATAAATTATGAGGAGTTTATTTTGTGGGTAATGGAGGTAGAAAATACATGTAAAGTTTTCTTTTGCTCCCAATTTTGAAGATTTTCAAATAAAATTGAAAATAAAGAATACTATACTAAAGATGATAAATAGTGTTATGTTGTGATTAGTGTTACTTGGACTTTTACCCCGGCCACTCTAAACTTCGATTAGTTGGCATTTGGTGTTGTGTTCACTTTTGTTTCAAGGGAAAAGGTTTCTGGCCGCCACCTCCCACCACTTGGCTGCCCCTTCCTTGCATGGCTCCTTTCCCATGCCACCTCAGCGTCTCCTTCCTAAACAACAGGAAGCACACAGGTGGAACCAGGCGTTCGGGTCGCATGCAGAGCGTACATGAGGAGGCGGTGAACTGCCTCGGGAAGCGAGGTTTTGAACTTCTGGGGATGGTGCGGAGGTGGAAGAGAGAAGAATTGGGATTCATGGCCGGAGAAGAACTTGCGTTATCGAAAATCTTCCCTGGCTTTCCTTGCATCTCACGGTTGATCTTCATCCTTGTAAGTCATAACTTGTTTTGTTTTTTTGTTTTTTTTATTGTTGTTGCTTTATTCGTCATTCGAGGGGGGATGAGGGTCTGGGGGGTCGAGACAAGGGTTTTGTTTACTTAAATTAAGGCGTTAATGAGGCCTATACACTTCAATTGAGAAGGCCCCTTATGCACAACAATTCGTGTACAGAATTGAAAGAAGAATTAGATACATTACGAAATTTGAGTCATCAGACCATGGACAAGCTTAGGTTCTAATGTGACTTCTAGTTTTTCTTTTAACAATTGCAATGGGGTTGTGGGTTGTTGTTAGGTTGGTTCTTGGATTAATCCTTTGAGGATCAAGGCTTCCAAGAGAGATTTATTCTGTTTTAGCACATGTGAGTAAGTCGCATATGGACTTGCTTTAGTCAAATTCTAGTTTACTTTTGACTAGCGCATGCAATGTACTTCATTGATTATAGTATTATGTAATTGGACCACATTTGAATTCTCTCATATTCACAATACGATCAACTGAATTGGTTATTTTCAAAGTATAAATCCTCTATCCTTTAAGATGATGTTGATTTTTAACATTGATGAAACTCATTTTGTTGAAAACGGTTTGTAGTATTTTAAGTTTTAGGCATCTTCACTTTCATTTTTCTTTGACATGCTAGCCTTAATCTTCATGAACTATATGATGAAAATATAGAAGATAAATGAGCAACTCGTAGTTGCATATCAATGAAGGAGTCAATGAAGTGCAATGTTTGGGTACTATAATAGTTTAACCCTCTAAGTGTCCAAATTAAATATGGAAAGTCCACTTTGAAAGCCAATACTTGATTATGAAGGACACTTAGAATTTTAGGGTTTGCATTGTTTACACCATTCTTCTTGTAAATTTTCTAATTTTCTTGTATAATTTGATTTTTTTGGCAGATTATTTATCAAGATTTTCCTTCTACCACCATGGATGTCAATGCAGTTCCCCAATCTCCACCTCTTCATGATTTGAATCCAAATGTTCGCATTTCACGTGCATTGCAACAAGTTTCTACTATTGCATCACGTAAAAATGTCATTGCTTGGATGGTTGAGGATGAGTCATTGCATGGTCTTAGAGGCCTTTGTACACGTGCGGTTGGAGCTTTTCCACAACACTTTTAAGGACAAAAAAGTGCCAATCTTGTGAGGGCATCACAATGGTGGAAACTGCGAGATACATTTTCCAATGATGTAGGTGAAAATTCTAATTCGACACTTTCTTGTAATAGAAGTTGTCTTGGGATTCGAAAGCGATTCTATCCAAAGGTTGCTTCTGGATGTAGCCAAAAACGCTCTGAATGGATACTATGACTTTACCCTAAACTTCTTGAGGCATTTGAACAGTTTAAAAAGACTGGAGTCAAATTTTCTTCGAGCTTGCTAATTGAGTTAGCATTGAACATATTATTGGCTCAAGATTCTATATACATACAGCAGTCTAGAGATCCAAGAGATGATGTATTACTTACTGATAAAATATGTCATAGTTGGATGCAACAATTTATGGATGTTCACAATATTGTTCTATTATCTCAAACGAGGTAGACTGACATGTAGTGTAGACAAAGAGCGATCGATTGAAATGCACACAGCATACCATTTAGGTGTCTTGCAAAGAGGATTTCAATCTAGCTTGTTAGATGAGAATCTCATAGAAAACATTGATGAAACTCATTTTGTTGTCAACCTTGACAACGGTCGGACTTTAGGATTTTGAAGGGACACTTTTGTCATATATGCTGAAGTAGTTTCAGGTGGAGAGTCTATGACTATGATTGTTAGAATTTCTGGAGGACGACGAGCCATGATAGAAGCTCCTATGCTGATATTTACTAATGCAAATAGTAATTATCCCATCAGAGGTCTTGACGATGACATTCCAGGAGTGACATATAGAACAGGACTAAAAGGTTAGATGGATCAATCACTTTTTCCTCAATACTTTGAAGAACCTTGGGCTTTTCAAGCTAATGTGCAACAACGAAACAAAATGGTTTGGGTTGATAATTGTACTAGTCACTATATCATTGCAAGATTGGGGACCGTGTTAGCCAACAAGCAAACAATTTTGAGGTACTTGCCACCTTATTCAACACATCTCTATCAACCTGCAGATACTTTTATCATTTCAAAGATAAAAGATGCTTGGACCAAGCGGTGGGAAGCCAAAAAGACAGAGTTAATTGAAGCCAATGATTGGCAAAATACTCCTCGTGCTGATGGTCAATGGTCTGGAAAGCTTACCAACCCTAGTAAGATATTTTTTTTCTTCAATTGGCTGTTCATAGTGTTGAAGATGTCAACAAGCAAGTAGATTGCAACAATATGTCTTATGCTAGAAAAGTCATGACTCGTTGTGGCATGGCATTAGGTGTTGATGGCTCTTGGAGTGTAGATCAACTATTTCCACATCTTCAAGAAATAGTCGCAAACCATCGTCCATACTTTGATGGTTAAGATGTTGCTCAATTTGTTAGGCCAATTTAGATATTGGCTTTGTTATTTATACATTGTTTATAAATATGAAACTTTGTAAGTTTTATCTTCAAGTAGAAGTTCTTGTAATCCATTTTGTATAGTTGATAGTTTCAATGAGTATTTTCTTATGAATTGTTTGTATATTGAATTAGTTTCATTTTTATTTCTCATTCTTATCATGTGAAGATAGCTCCTTGTTAGGATTTGTTTATTTTATTTTGAAAATAAAGGATGCTCATTTGCAAGGATTTCTAGTTTCTATTTAATAAATTATTCATTTGAATGAGCATTTGTATATTTGGGTTTATACATTTTTCTTTTCATTTTAATTTATAAAATAGTTAGGTAACACTAAATGTAAACTTGTAAAAAATTTAGATCCAATAGTTGACAAATAGTGTCTATGTTGACATTTAGTGTTAGTTACATTAACTGGGTTGTTGACAATTAGTGTTATGGTTCGTGATTAGTGTTACGAACACTATTTATCATCTTTAGTGTAGTTGTTCACTAGAGTATTCTCACCATTGGGATTAAGAATTTTTAATTTCTTACAAAATTTATTAGCATATTAGTTTTTTTCTTTCATTTAATAATACATACCTTCTGTTTTATAATTGTTTTAAAGAAGAGTATGAAAGTATTTTTGGTCAAAATTTTTACATATGTTTTCAACCCATTTCTCAACATATTGACTAAAATTCACAAGTTATAGAATATATGCGTGTTTTTTTCTAAAAATGTTGAAATACTAAACTTCACTTTATGGAAGGGCTAATAAAGCCTACATTTTGAAGTTTAGGCACATTGAACTTGCAATTGGTGGAGATAATCATTCTAAAATTTTGGGACAATGTACTTGAAAAAGTTAATCAAAGGATTTAAGGAATGGATTTGTTAGAATTTAAATATTGATGAAGACACCTTCTAGAACAGTAGTTGTAAAGAACATCTCCCAAACACTTCTAATTTATGAATAAATTGTAAAGTTCCTTGTCCATGTAGCACTTGGTTGATAATTACCAACCTATATATCTTTATCCTTGTCACAATATGGATACAATATATCGATTAAGATTACAAATATATCAATATGTAATTTTGAATACATTTACATATATATATATATATATATATATACATATGGATAATTATAAATATAATTATCAAATTCTTCCAAAATTATAAAAAATTATGGAATTTCATAGGAACATATGTATGTATGAATGATTGGTATATTTAGTGTATCATTTCTAGAAGTGTCCCAACATGAGGACCATTTTAATGCAGCATCTCAATAAAAACATTGATCATATTTGATTTTCTCATTGATAGCTCAAGACACATCCTCGAATGCATGCAAGTCAATAAAATCATCCATTATTTATATACTTTCATCTATAATATTCTCTAAAATCAGTTTACTTCATCCAACATTTGACAGCCAACCTTATATGTTTTGGATATATTTTTGACAGTTTCCCATTTTTTTCCTTTAATTTGTAAAGTTAGCCAACTCCAAAATCACGAAAGACTCAGGCAAAAATTTGTCAGAATGTGAAGGAAACCAAAAGAAGTACAATGTAGGAAGCAGGCCAGTGAACGACACATGGAATTGCACCTGCGATGCCATTTGGAAACCCTAAATGTGGCCTTGCAATTGAAATTCGCCGTCCTTCAAGTTTTTTCGCAGTTTTCAAATTGTTGTTTTCTTTCTCTGCTCTGCAACTTCCAGCTCTGTTCCATTTCTTTGAGACAACAGATTGTAAGCTTACCCATTCTTCTCTTTTATGCTCAGATTGCTCTCCACTTGTAGAACCATGAATTTCTATGCATTTCAGTTTCTTTGTGGTTTGTGTTATTTCTTCCATTTCCCTTCATCTTTTTTGTGTGTTGCGATTGTCGAGACTCCACAGTAGGAAGGGGCAGATTTGCCCATGATTCTATAGCGCTTGTAGAGTGTCGTCATCTTGTTTGATGTTTCCGCCGTCACGCTTAATTAGTCTGCATTCGAATTTCTTACTTCGTTTTGATTTTGATTGGTTGTAATCTTGTAGCGTATGAGAAGCCGCTTCACTAGTGCGTGAGAACGAAGCTCAAACAAAGAAACTCAAGAACTTCCTCGGATTTCCTTATCGCTTCACCGGCTTCAGGTTCTTGACGATTCCGTAGAATGGCTGACGCGAAAAATGGTACACAGCTGATAAACAAACCAGCAGATGTGCGTAAAGAGGCCGAGACCCCAGCCTCACGGTAAAACACCGTGGAGTTCCGTAACTATACCAGTTCCAGTTCTAGCTTAAGGTTTAGGGTTACGGTGTTAGACTTCATTGTTTGCTTTTGTGCGCAACAGTTTGAGATTGATGTGTTTGTCTGGGGCAACATATTGTATCAAACTCCGATTGAAATCTTATTTCTTGAGAGTTCAAGTTTATGAGTGAAAAATTTACTGGTTAAGAGCATTGATGGAAGTGTGGTTACAATTTTTGCAGTGGCAAAGCTGCCATACCTCTGGACTACTCCGTTGGTGGCGAAGGCGTGGATGTGAATATGGAAGCCCCAATCTCCAGTGAAGATTTGATCCGGGCAGGGGGTCTAGGTGCCGGTGATGGGGTCAGCAGCGCTATGCCGACTACTGTTGATGCAACAGATTATGAAGAGTCTTTAATAGATGCTGCGGAGTACGAGAACAAGGAAGGTGTGGAACCCTCTCGTCACCTTCACCCTGGGCTTGGATTGAAGGATTGAAGGGAGGCATGCGTAGTGCATCTGAATCATATTGAGAACTAACGTTTTCTATTTAGTGTATGGAATTTTTCACACTTGAGAACCGTTTCACATCTTCTCATTCTGATCTGCAGATAGTACACTAAATAGTACGTTTAGTGTTAGCAACACTACTTATGAACCATGACACTAAATATCATTAACCCTACTAAAGTAACATTAAATTTAATTTCTGACACTAAATTTACTATGGTAAATCTGAAATTTGAAGAGGTTTACATTTAGTGTTAGAACACATTAAAAGTAGAGAAGGTCAAGGAAAGAGATGACAGAAGATGGAGGTGGCGCAGTCAAGTTTAGCACTACACTAATTCCTCCAAAGTGGAAATTTAATGTTGTGTGGAGTAGGGTGGTAATTACACTAAATGTAATCCAACACTAAATATACTATTTAGTGTACTTTTGGGTAAGAACGTTGCATTTGAGGCATGTCGTCAAACATTTTTGTGTGATACTTATGTATGTAATGCAACAATGACCAACACTTCAAACTTCTCTCAGATTTAACATATAATTTGAACATTGCAGATGGATCTGGCTGTGTACTTTTGTGATAAATTCTGATATTTTCTGATGTATATAAATACCGACGTATAATTAACACCTTCTGGTCTGTGAATCATGGTCTCGTGGAACATGTCGCTGGGCAGGATGCTGTTCAAACTATCCAAAGGGGTCTGTATGCTGTAAAACATGCCAGGGTAGATTCTTGCCGCTCCCAAATGAATGTGGTGAATTCGTATAATGGGAGGTCCAACAAGGCGAACTTCAGCACACGCACATAAAATTGAAGTAATTCGACCAAGTTCGAATCTTCCTCATCGTTTTTCAAAGTCGAAATGTAGACAGCTTGTAAGCACAACGAGATTTACAATGGTTGGTTTTCAGGCATCTTGGGAGAAGTTGCATCACATATAAATCCTGCACATGCCCACGTGCAGCTGAGAGATGATAATCAGATGCGGTGCAAACTGCACTTCAAGATCAAATGACGCTGAAAATATATTTATGCGTAACAGGACAAACTCGCTGTCGCTGAAAGTTGTTACCGTTTAAAAACAGGGAGATACTTCTAATCAATAACTCCGTCCCCACAGCGCCCATTTCTTCGCAGGTTTGCCAGATGCAAAACACTTGATTCCTGAGATTAGAGCACAACAGTCAGAACAGGTTTTCACGAAGTGCATATGACACAAATGACGCAAAGAATAGACAGAAAATTGAAACACCCAAAGTACAATAAATAACAAATAGGCACCTTCAGCGAGTGTATTCGACACTATTGGAAGGGTGTCCTGTTCAAATGGCATGCAGAGAGTCTTGGCAGCACCAGCCTCTCCCTTTGTTCTTGCCTTCACGCTTTCCTCCACTTCCTGCATATTCAAATCCTTAACTTGATTACTGAACATTCAAAGAACTTCCACCAGAGAACCCAGGCACAGAACCAGTTCTACCATCACGATAATAAAGAAGCCCACCCCTAAAAGGCCCAAACCAAACAAAAAACATCCACTTTGCAAGCTAATAGTAGACTAGGAACTTACAAAATATAATTCTATTGTTATAAAATGTAGGACATGATTACTTCGTTCTACTAAAACAATTTGGAACCTTCCTCTAGGGGTCATGCTTCATCAATGATAAATTTCAACTCCTAAAGATAGGGAGGCCACTCTAGGCCATTTGAGCAGTTCGGGATTAACCCTTAGAGCACCAAGGATTCATAATTGGAGTGTGATTCGATGAACCAAACTGTGAAAAATAGAATTCAGATGGGGCTAATTTTAATATCAGCAAAATTATTGACGAGCAATGCATGTGTTGGTCAAAACTTTTATAGAAAAGAAAAGAAAGCCCACATATGACCTACTAAAAAAAGCTGGAAAAGACATCAGGCCTAATTTGGGGCTCTTGATCCTTTAGAGATTCAAAATCACACTCACCACTTCGTCACACCACGGTGCAAGGACCATCTTCTTGTTGTTCAAAGCAGTCACAAAGTCTTGCCAGTTATCAGCTACTGCTATGCAGGAGGTCCTCTCTTCTCGAGCTTTTTCCAAGAGTCCTTTTTGCATCGTGTCCAAAATCTCCCCAATCTTCTCCACAAGGCCAGCCATGGGGATATCCTGAGACCGCCCCTCAGCTTTGTCTTCCAGGTCTCGGCGAACCACTCGAACCTTAAAAATACCAAAGCGTGGAAACCAAGTTTATCCAACACTACTTTTACCACAGAAGCTTATAAACGCTAGAAAATAAAAGCAGGCTTTGTAACACACGAAAACTAAAATAATCAAGAAAAAAATGAAAATACCGGGATAAACCTCAGCATTTACATTAAGAACAATAATATGAGGGCCTGTGTTTGAAATACACCCTATCACGTTCTAAAATCACAAAACACTGTTATTCGTAACGTGGTTACATGAATTCATAACAGCAGTACATGCAGCTCCGATTAATAAACGAAGATATGATGAGCGTCCTGAGCGTACCTGCTTCTTCTCAATATCCCTGGGACCAATTTCAATCCTCAAGGGTACGCCTTTGAGCTCCCAATGTGACCACTTCCACCCAGGGGAATAGTTATCTCTCAAATCTTCCTTCACTCTGAATCCTGCTTCCTGCAACTGTCGGGTGACTTTCAAGCATTCATCGGACGGGTCCATATTCTTGAACGGTATAGGAATGACCACCACCTGGATAGGTGCTACTCTTGGGGGGAGAACCAGTCCTTTGTTGTCTCCATGCACCATCACCATAACTCCGATCTGCAATCAGTACAGATCTAATAAACAACAAAACCTACAGGAAGAATGCTGCATAACAAAAGTGAATATAGTTGCAACTTTGAATTATTGAACAAGTAGCAAATTGTAACCAGAAAACGCTTACCGATCTGGTGGTAAGACCCCAAGAGTTCTGCCACACCATCTTACGCTCCCTCTTCTCATCCTCAAAATAGATTTCGAACATCTTGGCGAAATTCTGGCCCAGACAATGTGATGTGGCCCCTTGCACTCCACGCCCTGTGGCAGGGATGAACGCCTGTGCATTGGCACAGCATGGTGATTAATGGAAGCAAAAATAAAGTTGACTTAGCGACCTGGACCTCAGGTTCCAACCTTAGTATGAATAGGTACACGAATTTGATGCATTGTCATAGATGATATTCACCCCTAAAGAAACCTCTTTCAAAGTACTTCACATTTCCACTTTACACATAGAGTTTCTGGAACGTACTGAAGCTCAACACAGTTTATAATACTTTGACAAAAGTCTTATCGTTTTTCCAACCTTTCATCTTGTTATTCGATTAACAATGAATCACCCAATGCTAGGTGAACACGTGAAAAAATAAACAAGAGTTGCTTGGTCCTTCAGAAATTAGGATAAGGGTGGGATTACCAATTAAAAAAGGAATATTATCAAGATAAACAGAGATGTACCTCAACAGTGGTGGTATACAGACCACCAGCGAACTTCTCAACCTCGCTTTTCACGCCCTTGATCACTGGAACTGCAAGAAGCTCCTCATACACCCTGCGATACAGCTCCAAAATTTGATGCACCTGTCGACATATCAATGAATCCAAACCGTTAGCTGGTTACAATTTGAAGATGCTTCAGAGACCTTTCAGACTGAACATAACATTTCTAACCTCATCGAAAATATGTGAAACCCGAATTTCAATTACGAGTCAGTAGGCTATGAAATAGATGTGACGAACCTCTATGTCTGCTTCTCCTTTGGTAGCGAATGCAGTATGACCTTCTTGCCACAAAAACTCACGGCTCCTGCGTAAAAAGAGCGAGATTCTTACATCAGATTTGTAGTATCGAAGCTGGTTAAAGGCATGACTACAAGGTTATAATAATCAAGGCCTCAACAACATGAACAAAATCATTCTCAGAAACCACTTCCAGTGAAATTGCATCTATCCGGAATCAAGTCATCCACTTGCTACCCTAGGACCGCACATAGCAGGTTCAGTAGAAGTGGGAACTTGAATTCTACTCATTCTAAAATTATAGTGATTCAAAATTTGTTCAAATTTAAGAAAATAAGGAAAAGTTTAGATCAGCTTCCAGGTAATTCTCAAGGCCCCACCTGATGAAAGGGGTGGGGTGCTTAAACTCCCATCGCACCACATTGCACCACTGATTGATTCTAAGCGGAAGATCACGATGACCACGAATCCATTTCGCGAAAATAGGGTACATTACAGTTTCACTGGTGGGTCGAATGGCAATAGGCTCTTTAAGTTCAGAATCTCCAGATCTCATCACCCAGGCAACCTGGCCATTGCCAAAAGTCACATATGAGGTGAACAAGCAGAAAATTGATGCAGAAGCACATGAGTAAACTTCAGGTTTAGGGTTTCGTGACGCTGAACTTCACAGGAACAAACACGAAATCTATGCAAGAGAACCAAGTACCTCTGGGGCAAAGCCTTCTACGTGGTCTTTCTCCTTGGTCAAAGCCTTCTCAGAAACAAACAGAGGGAAGTACGTGTTCTCAATGCCCATCTTCTTGATTTCCTTGTCAAAAAAGTCCTTGATGGATTCCCAGATCGAGTAAGACCATGGCCGCAGAATGTAACAGCCCGAGACGTCGTAGTACTCAATCATTTCGCCTCGCACAACAATCTGCAGGTCCGAAACACCGACCGATGCAGTTGATACGATTCTATATAAAATCAATTCCAGTTCCGAGAATAACAACTTGACCAGAGAATCAATAAGCAATGTAAACAGGGCTCACCCCAAACGACTGAACCACGTCAGAGATCGTGACATGAGTTCCGATGAGTATGAAATATGTGCAACATTGCACTGCAAAGATAAAGACTCTTCTAAACCTTCAATTAAGCCGACTTACATCTGAGTACCATTCTCCAAAGTTTTCATCCTTCTTGAAAGCAAGGCCAAGTCCCGACTCCATCTTCACTTCCTCCTTGGCTGCCCAGCCCACACAAGAAATATTAGAGAACTTGTTACAGACGTAACGTTGCAAGAAATCGTCAAGATCTAGACCAGACAATTGCTCTTGATTGAGCACGTCAATCAAGTCTACGCAACCTCTATCCCTTCATTGTGCACGCCACTTCAGCAATCCAGTTTTATTTTTTTTTAAAAGAACACTCTCCGAAACCATGAAAGAGACGCAGCCTGCAACTGCTAACCTCCTTCAGAGGTCCCTCCGTGCACCACGGACTTCTTCTCCTTGGGGGCTTTCTTGGGCTTCTCCTTCTTCTCCTTGGGCTTGGCCTCTGATGCTCACCTTCTCTGCGACGTCGAGATCGTTCACACTCACCCGCTCATCCCCCTTTTCCGCCATTCTCACGGTCCCTAGCTGGCACAACTTTGATAACCTCAATTGCACCTTGACATAATCCATGGAAGATAGTTTAACAAGTGTCTTGCACCAGAAAACTAACATTCTCAAGTTAATCTCTCAAATCTCTCAAAATCTCTCAGGTAATCTCTCAATTACTCTCATTAAAACTATCAATACGATTCAATAAAAACTTATATAATTCAATAAGAACTTTTACACTTCAATAATAGGATCCTTGTTCAAATTCTTTTTTAGACAATACCTCCAACATATCTTTTGTCTTTTGGTAGATCAATCCAATTCCTAAATATAACAATGAAGTCTTTGATTTAAAAGTTTGTCCACCATATCACCTACCTACTTTGCCAAATTACTACAAAGACAAAATACAAAGACAAGTCCAATACATTTGAACAAGTATTTTGTGAATAAATTATAAATTTCTAAAGTATTGATTGTAGGCAAATTTAAACTTGAAGAAAGCTCTCATGTTTACATCATTCATACATTTTTGCAAGAATGTATAGATGTCCATTTTGAGGAAAGATTGCAATTAGGTATAGTTACCATAGTTAAATATTAGTTTTGAAATCAACCAATTTTTAAATCACCACAATCAACACAATGTATCTTTATGTCTAGACAAAGATGAATAGGGTTTTGACATATTAGATATAAATATATCTTGCATTTGTTATAGTTATAGTTTTGAAACTCATTGGCACTAGGCAAGACACCCGGCTAACATTATTAGAAATAAAAATTCAAAACATTATATCAATAAGACTAAAATAAAATTTGAACTACTAGGAACAACGCATATAACCTTACTAGAAATCAATTTAAGACTAAAAGATAGTCTTCCACTAAATGAAGAGATTCAAAAGAAGCATAATCTTTACCATAACAAGGAGTTGCTTTAACCCCCTAAAGGCTTGTAAGGCCTATTTTGAGTTTTCTTGGAATTTTCTCTAAATTGAATAATAAAACAACATTTTGATAAGTTTTATTGATTTAAACAAATTTTAATTATACAAATTCAAACTAGAAAAGTTAGGGATCATATGGAAAAAGAACACACTAGAATATCACTTATGGATTGAAAGATTATAATGTTTGATCATGAGGCTATTAAATCTGCAAAAGTCATTTGAAGTCTTTCAATCCTCTTTTCACACGTCAAATCTTAAATTGCAGTCTCAAGAAAAACTTGAGGTTAAAAGAAATCACATGCATAACCCCAATCAATTTATAACTTCTCAAAATCTACTCTACAATTTTTTCACATGAATTTTTCAATGTGATTTTTTCTCCAAGATCTAGCGTATTTGAGAGTCATCTCCAAAAATCCCTTAGTGCTAAAAAATCAAGATTTGAAATGAACACCCTTGAACAAAATCTTACATAGGAAAATCATAACCATTCATTTTCAAAATTGGATTTCCGATGGTAAAATTAGACTTCAAAAAGAATTCATAAAAAAATCCAACTAAAATTAGTAATTTGGTAAGGTTTTATTTAACTTCAAAGTTTGTTATTGAACACCAAAATTTGGTACCTCGAGAATTTAGGGTTTAAACATTGAATTAGATTATTTTGTACTAGTTGAGAGGTTCAACATTGCATTCATACTAGTACAAGTTGATTGTTTGAGAGCTACTCAGTTTTATTTCTGTGTTTTTTTTCTACTTCCACATTAGGGTTTCTACATTCTACTCACATATTAGGGTTTTTGGATTAGTGCATTTGGATTTACGGTATTCCTTTTAGTTTCCTCCCCTTTAATTCTACTGTGGACTTTCACCATTTGAAGTACTCTACCGTGAGTTCAATTTCATCATGCTTTTAACAAATTAACCCCTAAACGTTTGGAGTCTATTATGAAATTGATGATTTGGGAAAGTACAATTTGGAAGAATATTTTGGAAGCAATACACAAAGAAAAGTTGTACATTTTGAGTTTTACGTTCCATCCATATGGTTAGATTCACCAATGCTATCACCAATAATTTTCTATAAATTTGGAAAGGGAAATTTCAAAATTCCTTCTAAATTCAATTACACGCAAAATATTATCATTTTTTTGAGTTAAACTTGTTGGAATGATTTTGAAATGAAGTTCTCTTCACATCATGATTCTTTGAATTGTTTGTGTCCTTTACATCTATGACTTCATTTTTGCAAATCTAATTTTGAACTAGAGTCAATGCAATTTGACCACTTGATACACTTGCACACTTGTAATTTTAGAAAAATATGTACTTTAGTAATACCAAATCCAACCATTAGATAAGACAAGAACTTGATCAAGTATCACCAAAAATTAGGATGACATTCATCCAAGCAAGAAGGAGACAGAAACAAGAATTTGAATTTGTTCATCGTCCAGAAAATGGACGTTGGGTGGGTTAAATCACCTTCTAGAACAATAGTTATGCAGAGTGCCTCCCAAACCCTTCATAATTTTGTTTAAATTGTAAAGTTTCCTGCACATACAAATGCTGCCTTATAATCTCTGCTTTTCATTTTGTAGAACTCTTGCAGTTTCATTTGATTTCAGTGTATTACAACCTTCAATTCATCCAGTTCTTTACACCTCAAGTTCAAGAAAGAGTGCATGCTTTGTTTTTGTGCAATGTTGTATGCAGTTCCTCAAGCTTCGAAGAATTCACGACTTCTTTACTTTGTTGCAAACCCTTTCAATTGCAAACAAGGAAGGAACCTTTTATTGCAGCACGTACAACAAAGTTCATGTAAACACTTGTAAATTTTAAGTGGTTAGGCACTTTCAAAAATATTGCTACACCACCCCTTGCTGTTTTTAGTAACTTCTACTTTAGGGTAGTGTACTTTGATGTTATTATGCCACATATAACTACTTCTAGGCTATCAGGTGAATTTTGGACAAAGTATTCATAGATCTCTAGATTATAACCTTTAGAGATCTCCAAGTGTTTGTATAGATGCTTTGTATTGATCTCCTGATATTTTGCATTGATCTCATGATGTTTTACATTATTTTCAATTGTCTATTTCTTTTCCTATTATTAATTTTGGACCCTTTGAAAGTTCAAAAGTAGTTAAATGTGGCATTAATTCAACCAATTTGCATTGTTACATTTGTAAGTATGAAGTGGGAACCACTTTTAAACTTTGGTGTACTTAAGTGAAATGCACTTCTATGAAGTACTTTGTGCTTTGTATTCTAATTTTAACCTGCAATTCCTAAATGCCCAAGCCTTTTGAAGTGTGTTTTTCCCATAAAAAAAAAAGAACATGGGCTTATATTTATCTCCAATAAAGCAAAGTGTTGTTTATTTTTTCAAAATCTAGATGTTTGAAGAGCTTGTTTAGTAGTGTGTTCTTCAATTTTAAGTGTGAAATTGCATAGGAGTTGTGAGATTATAACACAAAAATGTAATTATCCTATTTTTAATATGTTGTCCTTTTCCACAATGTTTGAGAAATTTGCATATAAGAGTTTTGGAGAATTGCAGGTGACATGAACAACTAAAATTTGTGTTAGCAAACTCAAATGCACTTCCAAAAACTTTAAGTTCAAATGAAGAGCTATCAAAATCATTACACAATCTACTTTGCAATTGTTGAAATGTAATTTTTTTTGGCAAGTAGAAATCACAAATAACTCCAAATCAACATTTGCAAGTGTAAATTTTCAATAGTGAAAATCATGAAAATGCTTTATTCTTTGCATTGGGACCATTTCCAAACTAAAATGAATATGTACAATTTTTGAAATCTCAATTCAAGTGAAATTGGCAAACTTTGTTCAAAGTTAAAAAATGGAGTAAAATTGGCAAGCTTTACTCTTCACCAATGGTACATACATGTGTTCAAGGACCTCTTAAAAATCAAAGATTTACATATTTCAATGAAAAATGAAAGCTTCCAATAGTTACCCTTGAAAATTGATAGCAAAATGTTTAAAGCGGTCAAAAGAATTTAAGTGCCCATATATACCAAAATGAGCTTGAAATTTTAAATCAAACATATATGGTTGGTTGGATATTTAATTTGTGGTTAACTCCTAAATGCCCAAGGCCTTTTTTGAACTTCTAAGAAATTACTCTAAATTGAACAAAAAGACAACATTTTGATTTAAATTGCATCAATTTTATTTGAATTGTACCTATATAAATTGAAACTAAACATGTAAGAGATCACATAGGAAAAGAAAATACAACAATATCACTTATGAATTGAAAGAGTATAATATTTTATCACAAAGGTGTTAAAATTGCGAAAGTGATTTGAAGTCTTTCAATCTTCTCTTCACATACAAAGCTAAAAGTTGGTCACCAAAAAAATATGAGGATTAAGGGCCCAACATGCATAATCCCAATCAATTTGCAACTTCTTAAAATCTACCTTACAATTTTTAAAAATGAATTTCTAATGTGATTTTTTCTCCAAGATCTAGTGTATTTGAGGCTCATTTTTTAAGAGCCCTCAACACTACAAAGAGTCAAGATTGCAATGGCCCCTTTTGCACAAAATCTTGAATAGAAAAATAACAATCAATCATTTCAAAATCAGATTTTTAATGCAAAAACTAGATTTCAAAAAGAATTTTTGAAAAATATGAACTACTACAAAAAGAAATTTGGTTAGGTTTTATTGAACTTCGAAGTATTGTCGATACCAAAATTTGGTGCCTCAGGCATTTAGGGGTTAATCAAGTAATGGAAGGTCCTTGGCTATAAGTTTTGGACCATTGTATATTTCACAAGGTGATACTTTTCAACCTCTGCAAATTCCCACATGTCAAAGAAGCACATGCTATATTGTTCACTTCAAATTTCCAACCTTTTCATTCAATTCATTTTAACTTTAGCGTCTTGACATCACTATAAGAAAACTGTCTCCGCCGAGACATCGCAATTTTGACATCTGGACATCGCGCTTGACGTGTCTACGTCAAGGTGGACGTCCAATTAGACCACGCTGCCGTGGACATGCATTTTGCATGCTACGTCCACGCAGATTTTTAGGCTGGACATCGTGATGTCCAAAAAAACTTCGGTCAACGGGGGGCTTAGGAAGTTGACATGTGGCTGCCACATAGGCGCGGGAAAGCCAAAGTGTCATTTTTTTCATCCATTGCCCGTCTATGACGTGGCAGCGACGTGGCAGTGACGTGACGTAGCATGTCACGTCAGTGATGACAAAATTGGCTGACATGGCATCCGCGGATGCTGACGTGGCATTTCTCAGAGATTCCTAAACTGTCTTTTTAAAATTTAATGATGTTATTTGAGACATCAATGTGGACATCTGAGTATCTTGAATAACATCAAGTGAAACAACTGTATGCTTCTCATGATGTCTCGTCTGACATCAACAATGACATGAGGTATATTTTATTATATCATGTGATATGTTATAAAAGACTATAGCAATATGTTGTACACAATATAAAATATGCAATATATGGTATATTATATGCAATATAACAACACAGCATACAAAATATGTCATTTAAAATATAATATATACAATATGCCATACAAATTACAATATATCATACAAAATATAGTATATACAATATGCCATACACATGTACACAATACATTATATTTATTAAGTATATTACATGGCTTAAAAATCCACTTGTTAATCGATGAGAAGACAAGCCTTTTATACTAGTGGGGTGTAGACAGTATGACAAATCATATGGGATATACAGAACTAGAATATGAGTAGGAATATGAATACAATAATGTCTGAAATGATGTTTTAAAAAACATATGCATGTCTTAATTATGTTTTTTTGGACGTCATTGTAAACATTCAAAAGAACATCTATATGTCTTAGTTATATTTTCTTTGACGTCATTGTAAACATTCAAATGAACATTTGGAGTCATTTTTGACATCAAAGTGGACGCCTACAGTTGCTTTCACAACGCCCACACGTCCAGTCAGACGTAATGAAACGCACCATGGATAGCATGTGGTTTGAAGTTATAGTCGCAAGAAGTACAAAATGTTAACGCTAGAAGTGATGTCAATGTGGACGTCAGCACGTCAGGTGTGATGTCCACGGAGACATCCCAGGTCGGAACATGGATTGGTCGCGGCTGCTGACGTGGCATGCCACGTCATCACCCCTATCCACGTCATCATGCCACATCATCATGCCACGTCACACAATAGCCACATCATCTCGCCACCTCATCGGTCCACGTCACACAATAACCACCTCATCTTGCCACATCAAATGCCACATAAGCTTTTAGGAGTCACCACCTGCCCGTTGTCCTCTTTTTAGCCTTGGGCAGTCACTTTACCTCTGACTGCACCAAAATTCTATCTAAACTTGTGAGGTATGTTTGACCAAAGATGATGACGTGGCTAAACATGTTATTGTGGACATCCTAAGAAACATCTGATGTCCACCTGGATGCCTTACATTGCATGCACGTTTTTTGTAGCATCAGTATGCTGTGACTGCAATCTAGCAATGCTAACACAGACATCATCGCAAAATCTCCACTTTCTCGACCTGACACCCTGACGTCTCGTGCAACGTATTGTGTCTACGCGGATATACGTCGTTTTTGGCTGGATGTCCAGGCGGACACCGTTTTCTTATAGTGCATGTCTATCTCTACACTCCATTATACTTGGGACTAGGTTCAATTTCCATGTAATTCTTTCGTAATCTTTTAGGATGATGAGGGACAAAAGACATTACAAGTTATGGAAGAAGGAACCAGTTGATAAGGATTTTCTCCATGGACCACTTTGACTATGACAAATAAAGAACACTTTTGATTTCAAATTGAAATTAGTACAATTGAAAATGAAAAGGATTACAATGGTTCAAATACTCGATGTAAGAATTGAATGTTCAAGACATCTTATGTCAAAGGGTACCACAAGTATGGGATCCCATGATTCTCACAGACCTTGTAATCTTCTTCACTTAATAATAAAACCTTTGAAGTCAATTAGCTTCAATTTGCTATAGGGGTGTAGACAATATAGTTGATGAACCACGTTTGTCTTCTTATTCACATCCTCACCTTAGTTGACCTCAGAACAAAAAGACACAAAGTCAAAACCAAATGCTACATTGCAACAGTGGAGGAAACATTGAAACTTAGGTTTACAGTTAAAGAACATACACAAAGGTAGATTGTCACTTGTTAATATTATTCATACAATTTACATGAATGACTTTCATGCCTTTAGATTCAACCAAAATGCAATCACCTAAGTAGTGCTACTCTAGGTCATCAAAATACACCTTTGTAATGTAATGTGGTTCACTCTTGATGATAGTGATTACCACCCCTTGAAAGAAACATGTGGCTTGATGGACATGTCGATTTACATCTCTTTTGAGTTGTATCTTGAATGCCTCATTCCCCGAGGACCAATAAGCATTCCACTTGCACTCACTTCTTTGTTGACAAGCTTAGAGTGGCCACAATCATTAGATATAAAGACATAAAAGACATGCATGGTCACCCTCGAGGTAGCCGCTTCGGACAAAATCCACCTCCAAACGTCTCACATCAATTTACAAAATAGACCTCACAAAAGGAAAAGGGAACATTTGACAAATTAATGGAATTTTCAAAGGAGAGAAGCTGAGAGGTTTGAACCGCCATGATCAAATGATAGAAGTAGAGTCGAACTTCTCTTTGAGGTGATAAGCATCTTTTGTTTAATCTTGGATCAATTCCTTCATAGCATCAATTGCTTTTGGATCATCTTAAAGTCTTTGGATCAAATCCTACACACACCACAAATATGAAAACTTAAAATATGAAGATCATGTAAATCAAATTGTGTCTCAGCATTTCAAAGCTTATACAATGTCAATAATAATCTAATGGATCATATTATAATGGTCAAATTGAACATGAATAGCTCGAAGACCAAAATCAAATGCTACAAACTATCAAAACTATCGGGCATTGGGAGGACACTTGGAATCCAGACAATAGAACATCTTGCAAATGGCACATATAATCCTGGTCTAAATGTCATCATCAAAAATGCATAGGGATGTCCTTTAAACACATGAGAATTTGAAGCATATGCAAGAACCACAATTCATCCTCCAAACAAATATCATAATCAAATTCTTTTGAAATGGAGCCACAAAGGCAACCACAAATCTAGTCAAAAATCAGAAGGGGGGTGGGGAGGTGAATCAATCACCCCATACACAAGCCAACCTCAGGTTATGTGCTTCCATTTTCTTCATTAGAAATAGGAGACAATGCGCATTAGGTTGATAGCAATTCTTGAACGTGGAGATGGATTGATGTATGGCTTGTTTGGATTGTTTGATTACTTGCATCTATAGATTTGTATTTTGTGATTGAATTTTTTCGAGGAATTGAGAATTGAATTTAGCTTTTCGCACTTGACATATGTAATGTCACATTTAACTACTTCTAGACTTTTGAAAGTCCAAAATTAATAATAGTCATTAGGAGAAAAAAATGGTCATGAAGAGATAATATAAAATATCAAGTGATTTGTACAAATTATTTAGATATCTATGTGAACATCTAGATATCTCCGAATGTTATTATTCATAGATTTTCCGAAGTTTTGTCAAGAATTCAATGAATTGTCCTAAAATAGCTAAATGTAGCATTGTATCAAGAAATTGCTCATTGGAGAGTTGTATGCTGTTATGCCTTTCCTCAGAAGGAGATTGGAACAAATAATTAGTGCGAGATTGGAAACCTCTGAACCTGTTCGGTAGTTGTAATTAGTGAGTGTGACTATTAGAAACTAACTATTGCAGTAATGTGTATGTAGAGTGTTCTGATGTGGTTAATCAATTGTTGATATTTTGATTGCTTGTTAGAGTCGAGCACTTCGGACGGTGACCGAAGGAGTAGTGTTCCGCCATTCTATACTTGTATTGTATGTTGATATTGTATATTGTTATCTTGAAATTGCTTATCTCCCTAATTTTTTAGTTTCAAATGAATTCTTTTAATTTTCAGCTAAAAGGTTGTATGAGAATAACGTGACAGTGATTTTGTACGAATCTGCAGGCTACAGAGATGTGAAACCTCAATAACATGAATAGTTACCATGACATACAACGCCGCAAAAGGTTATTGATATTAGTATTACGATCGGAACTCCAAACTGGAAAGACATGCTATGTAGAGTTTGACAAACACGCAAAATGCAACTTGGCGGTGTTATACGACCATGTAGATCGAAAGATGCCCAATGTAGTGAAATGCAATATGGTTGGGAGGTCCTTGTCAAGGGAATCCAAAGTTGGTGAAACACATATTTTACACCGTGCTAATAGTTCTAGTAGTACTAGCGGTAATTATATCCCAACGCAACAAGAGGTAGTGTGATAGGTAGTCTTCATATATAGGCTTTGTTAGGGAAGAGGTGTGGATGAGGCTAGGCCTTCTGCTAGCACAAAAGAAAAGGGTAAATGCATTGAAGATGATGAGGACAGACTTGCTTCATCGAGGTGGACGTGTTCGCGAAATGCGAAGTAGGAGTGGTGTATCTTGACGGGTCCAAACCCAATAGGAAGGAAGCTACGCCTGGCACAGAGAAGGCACAGCACAGGCTTGAAGAGGACCCTGAAGGTTGACGACACCACAGCTCAATACTACTTCTTGCTTGATGACGGCGACTTTCGGGGTGTTATTTTAAATTAGAATAAATGCACTAGGTGCGTTGCTTGTAACTTCCACATCGTCTAATGAAGGCAAAATTTGGCTTATGAGATTTCTTGTATTCAGCATGATTGGAGAGGAGGCTTGATACAAGATTTAGAAGGCCTGGTTCTTGTCAGATACTGTGAATATGGCAACAAAGTCTGTGAGAGGAGCTCGACATAGCTTGTGTTGATTGTGCCAAAATCTTGAGTACTAGGAGCTGTGAATTGGGAGATATGAGAAATAACTGGGTAATTAAGGCAGTGAAGTGTCCACAGACACCCATTAAAGCACATCAGTCAAAAAGTTAATAGTGAATTTGGAGAGCCTGTATAGAGGGTGTGCTGAGGATGCTCTGAGTAAGATCTTAGCTGCTACAGTTGCTCTGACAACCTCTGACCGTGCGAACCCTCACACAGGATCAATAATGCAGAGTTCGTCCAACAGTGTTGGTGCAGAAGTTTGACGCGCTTTGAGCACTGTTCTTCTTCTTCCGTTTGCCCGACGTCCCTCTCAGAAAATGCCACCACTCTGCGCAAGTCTCGAACTCCGGGAGAGGCCGCAAGATTGAACTTGTGAATATCTACTGCATCAGGTCCACGGGCACTCATCCGCAGGCTCAAAGTTTTCTTTTACTGTGTCGTTGAAGGTGGCAGCGGTCCCTGGAGCTCCTGTGTACCGACAAGGGTTTCGGGACGACGATGCTGGCGGCGCTACATGAAGCCTTGGTTCGTGTTCCGATCCTATGTGGTGATTGCCTTCGTGCTGTCCGTGGTGTTCAGTCAGAGTAATGGCCTCCCTGGAATTTGTGACGAGGGTAGCCTGATCCAGAACGAGGGTTTCACTGTACAACACTGTACAGTGAAGTCCAGCTTGGGTCCGCATTTAGCTTAGAGGAAGAGCTTGACATGCTTGGCATGCGTAACAAGTACGGCTTTTGATGCTTGGTCTGTGGTACCCAGCCTTGAAGCTCGTCGACTCGTCTGGATATGGCGGGCGTCGTCGCGCTCCTGCAGTTTCTTTGACACTAGGATCGCTCCGCCACTCGCTTGCGTGCTCTCTCAGCGCTATGCCAGCAATTGGCGAGATGTTCATCTGCCAGACTGTAAGTTCCATTTAAGGTACTGCTGCACCATGTACATCTTTGACGGTCATTAATATCCACAACACAAAGTGTGGTGTGATCATCGAGGTAGAATGATGTCAAGTGAGTTTGCGGCTTTGCAAGGTTTTGAGTCACGTCAAATGCATTCTTAAGAAGATGTCACTTTGCACATGAACATTTGCATAACTTCAGGAACGGTCTCAAATGTTTTGTCTGTTTTCGCAAGCGTAAGGTGTGCTCAAACCGCAAGTGCCAGTTGGCTCAGGCTCTGTGCATGTTGTCTCAAGGTCATTTTGATAACTCCGCACTTCAACACATAGGAGTGTAGGCTACTTACGAGTATTTGAGTGTCGGTGGGCTTTTTAAGCTTGTTAAGGGTGTGAGAGCTCTTCCACGGGCTTTAGACTGCTGGAGTGTGATCTTAGATTTGAACGAATGCATTGGTTGTAACTTCCACATCGTCTCATAATGAAGGCAAAATTTGGGTTAATTTGAGATTTCTTTTATTGAGCATGATTGTAGAGGAGGCTGGATCCCAGATTTAGAAGGCCTGGTTCTTGGCAAATGAATGGGTTCCGTTGAGGCTAGGTTATGTGATTTGCAAATGGTGTTTTCCGTTGATAACTAAGACTGGACTAGTTTAGAATTTTTTTGGGTCCAGTTGTACAGAACTTTGTCATTGAAAATGAAAAGTGCCAATTGAATGATAAATTCAGCCATTGTCATATTTGTAGAAATGGCTTGTTTCCCAAATTGCGAAGTTGAACTGCTGAGAGCTTTGAAAACTAAGATTGATATAAATCTGACAGTCAAATTGGTCTTTTTCACGAAGATAAGTTCTTTGTCTTTGAAAATGCGCTTGTGACCGAGTTGGACCTCCTTACCTCAAACACCCGAGATGGAAAGGCCTCTGACTCTCATTTCATGCCATTAAAATTCCGCATCATCGTCTGCTCAGATTTCGCAGTTCTGTTCAGTCTTTCGTTGACAAAATGTGGATGACTGTGGAATTTAGGTCATGAATGAACATGTACTGATTTGCAGTAGAAGCAGTGTTTGTTGCTACTACTTTGCACCTGGGATCTTTACAACTTCGTGTCTAGATTGTCATGTTGGTGAACTAGCACATGAGACTTTTATGCAATTTCTTGTGAGACCAAATTGATTTCATGCTGTTGAATTGGTTGGACATGACACATTTTCAGTAAATTTCCAGCTCCATGTTCCAATACCTCCTGTATGTGTAAACGCCTAAATGCTCCGACATCCATATTCTGCATGATGTACAATGTGCTTCAGAGGTATGTTTTGTTCAAATAAGTTTTCATGTGTCCAAAGTAATTCCCGACTTTCCTATCTTACTAATTTCATGAATTTGAGCTAAATAATACATTTGTACAAAGGTATAAGCCAAAATGTAGAAAATTTCGAAAAAGTAAGTAGGCGTCGAAGTGTTAAGTGGGATATGTCTGATCCCGTGGATGGCGTCTATACATGCAGGGAGATTGATCGTCTTCAACCCGAATGCAGTCCAGCACCTTCCTGCTGCCGTGAATGTTGCATATCTGGCCACATTATACGCTTACTTGAAAACTGCTGATGTTCCGGTGATCCAATGCGGTCCCCACTGGTTTTCACCGGATTCTCTTTGCAGCTTTTTGACTTCTTGATTCCAGGTTCGTATTCATGTCCCCAATTCCATCTCTTTGAATTCACTCCATAATTGGCTGTTCGGATGAGATTTAATCTTTCCGTACAGCAAGACTGAAGGGAAGGATAACGCCGGATTGAGTTCAACGCAAGATACATTTACAGTAAGAAAGGTCTCCATTGGGGCTACGTAATACCAAAAATCTACAAGTGGATAAGTACTCATTTGTAGGATGTCGAATCCTTTAGTATCCAAGTTGATAACAAACCTAGAAGTCGAGAAGGAGAAATCTGAAGCTCTTGTATGTCGGGGTTTGATTTCAAATTTGAATAAAACAAAATGCACTAGGTGCATAGGTTGTAAGTTCCAGATGATTGTCTCATAATGAAGGCAAGATTTGGGTCAATATGAGCATGATTGGAGAGGAAGCTTGATACAAGGTTGTGAAGACTTGGTTCTTGGTGAATGCTCTGGGTATGGCAACAAAGTTTTTGAGTCGAAATTATATTTTTTTGTTTTTCAGAGATGAAATCAGTTGTCTTCTGTAGTCTCTGATGTTTTCACAATTTTTGCACAAAATTGAAATTACTTTGAGTTTTGGAAGAAAGAATGAAAGAGAACTCATATCAACTGCAAAATACACTTCAGTAATCTGAATTTTTTCCCGTTCTTGGTCATGATTTGCTGAGGCTTCTTTGTGTGATGTAGCTTGTTTTTGAAGAGTTTATTTTTGTCATCCAAATTTTAAATCCAAATGTGTTTTTGTGTATTTTAATTTACTTCTGGATGTGCTTCCAATGATAGTAAGATAGGAGGTCCATATTCTTTCATGTAAGAGCTGAAACTGAATTTGGGGAGGTGAAGCTTCTTGAAATATTTTCCAGTAAATTATGCTTCAATGACAAGTGGAATTGGCATCTAGCCCAAGTCGTTTCGTATTTTTTGGAGTTTTGAGGAATTAGTTATGAAATTTTGAAGTTGAAATAACACAGGGCTGTAAAATCGCCCACCTCCTTAAATGTACGCATTTTGTACATTGCTGAAGGGTACGAAAAACCTGTACACATTTGAGGAGGTGGCGATTTTAGAGCTCGTGCACTTTTAGAGACCCCTCCCTTACTCCGAAGTCCTAGTTGTGCATCAGTCAAAATTTACTGATGAATTTCGAGGGTCAGTGAGGGTAAAAGTTAGGTGCTGCACTGCAATGCTCTTAGAACCCCTTGCAGGGTTTCGAAATGACGATGCCGGTGTCGCAACATGAAGCCTTGGTTCGTGTTCCGATCCTGTTTTCTGGGTGTCGGTTGCCTTCATGCTGGCCGTGATGTTTAGTCAGAGCTATGGGCTCCCTGGAGTTGTGACGAGGGCAGCCTGTTCTAGAATGAAGGTTTTACTATACACTACGGTGGAGTCCGGCTGCGATCCACATCCAGCTTAGAGGAAGAGCTTGACATGCTTGGTGTCCGTAACAAGTACAGCTTGATTCCTTGTTTCTGGTGGTATGTTAATTTAGCGGTCATTTTCAGGTCATTGGTTGGTTGACCGTCTAAGTTTTTTTGTTGAATAAGATTCATGATAGATCTTGAGGGAATTGTGTTTTTGTGCTTGGTTGTGGAGGTTGCAGAAGGAAGAGCGTGTTCATGAACATGGGTTGGGCATTACAACTGCGAGTATAATCCCGTGAGAGAAGTGGCAAGTTCTGAACGCGGTTTCTGGTAACGTCCAACTTGACCGAGTGGTGACCAGCTTTTAGATTCCCCAGCGTTCAAGCTCGGCGACTAGCTCGTCTGGAAATGGCGGTCGTCGTTGCTCTCCTTCGCTTTCGTTGACACGAGGATCGCTCCGCCAGTCGCTTGCGTGCTCTCCCATCGGCTTGCCAGCAATTGGCGAGATGTTCATCTGCCAGACTGCAAATACCATCTAAGGTACTGCTGCATCACGTACGTCTTTTACGGTCGTTAATATCAACGACACAAAGAATCATGAATAATTTATTCTTGAGAAGATTTTACTTTGCACATGAACCTTTGCATCAGCTTCAGGAACGGTCTCAAATGTTTTTCCCGTTTTAGCAAGTAAGATGTGGTCAAATCACAAGCGCCAGTTGACTCAGGCTCCGTGCATGCTGTCTCAAGGTCATTTTCATAACTCAGCACTTCTGGACTCCGGAGTGTATGCTACTTACGGGTATTTGAGGTTTTTTTTGTTTTTTTTTAAGGCTTTTTAAGGGTGTGAAAGAACTTCCTCGGGCTTTCAAGTGCTGGAGTGTGATTTTGAATCTGAATGATTGCACCCGGTGCATTGGTTTTAACTTCCACATTGTCTGAAAGCAAAATTTGGGTTTAATATGAGATTGTTAATTTATTGAGCATGATCGGAGGAGGCTTGGTCCCGGATTTATTAGGCTTGGTTCTGGGCAAATGATGTGGGTATGGAACAACATTTTTGAGAGTAGCTCTTGACATACCTTGTGTTGATTGCACCGAAATCTTGAGTGTTGGGAGCTGTGAGAACCGACCGGGTATTAGGAGTAGTATTAAGGCAGTGAAGTATCACGCGTGTACCGATTGTCATTCTTCTCGCATAGGAACAAGTAAAGTTGCCCATGCCTGTGAAATGAGCGTTGCTATTCTTTTCTTTGTATGCACGGATTTCCCAGATAATTTGAGTGGAAATTGTGTTCTTTTATTTTTCAGACATGAAATCACATGTGTTTTATAGGTCCTCATATTTTCATAGTTTTCTGTAAATTTTTGAAATTACTTTCACTGGACATTGAGCTTCACTTGACATTCAGCTGAGAAGAAGAGCTTGGCATGCTTGGTATGAGCAACAAATACAACTTGATTCTTTGTTTGTGATATCATGTTAACATAGAGGCCATTTTCAAGTCATTTGTTGGTTTGTCGTCTAGGTTGTTTTTGCTAATTTGGTGTTGAGATTCTTGATAGATCTTGAGAGAATTTTGTTTTTATGTTGGGTTGTGTAGGTTGGAGAAGGAGGAGTGTGTTTATGAGCATGGGTTGGACATTACAACTTTGAGTATAAATGCGAGAGGTTAGAGTTGGCAAGTTCTCAACCAGGTGTGTAGGTCCATCCAACTCTACCAAGTGATGGCCATTGTGTCTTCTAGTAAGGATGAGTACTTTCCAATGGTGTTTGATGCTTCAAAGATTGCTTGAAAAGCAAAGCCAATGCAAACTTGGTTCTCAATTAAAGATATTGTTAGTTTTTGATATGATTTCTTTGAATTTGTTTCGGGCACTGACTCTAGAGATTGGTGTAGGAAACATGTCTAGTGGTAATTGTAGTATTTTATCATTGTAGTTTATTTTTTAAGTTGTGAATTAGTGAAAGCCAATCTTTTGAATTTTTGTATGTGGGATGTTGTGGGAATACTTGTTCATTCTATGAAGCACATTTGAATTGTTAAGTTGGATTGTTGGAAAGTTTGATTTTTACATGTAAATCCCACACCTAGCATGTTGGATTTGCATTGAATTTTGAGTACTAAAGCCTCCTTTGAAATGTACACAGATTTGGTAAGGTCTTAAACATGTGAGCCACTTTGAGGTTGTGGGGGATTGAGTGTAGGAGCTTTGTCTTTATGTGCTTAGATCTTCTTCACTCATTTGTTATAAATTGTCTTCGATATAGAATTAATTCTCTCAAAAGATTAGTAGGTTTGTTGAGTTCCATACTTTGAAGATTTAATTTCAAAGTGTGGCTTAACTCATGAAGTGTTGGCACTCAACAATCTGAGCTATGTTATGTCATTTCATGGTGTCCAAGCAATGGTTCTTGGCAATGTTGGAAGGAAATTTTGATAATATCCTTTTAGTGTTGGAATTCATTGCCTCTTGTACATTCTTCAAAGCAATTGTTTAAGTTCTTTTGTTGAACTAGGTGAGCCTTTTTGAGCTTGTAGAAATGAAGGCAATTGATCTTAGTATGAAGTCATGGATTCCACTCATGGAATGTTACTTTTGTGCTTTGTTGTAAATAATTGTTTGTAGGATACACAAGGCACTAATGTGGAGAGGGCACTTATCATTGAAAGGTATACAATGGATGAAATAGTTGGCGAAATTTCTCATGGAGAAAAGGTAAGCTTGTTTTTTGCTTGGAATCACAAATCTTGTTGATGTCAATAGATTTGATAGACTTTATTTGATTTTGTCATGTTGTAGTCTATGTTATGGAAGCCCTTGTTTCTCTAAGGTTTGATTTGTCATTTGTGTTTTGGGATGCAGTTGTGTGATTCTATCTATCAATTCTACCAACCTAAAGTACCAATTCAATTGGAGGTGGTATTTGTTCATGGATTGGAGTATGACACTTGTGGAGATGCATATTGGAAGACTTGGTTGACTCAGGATGTTACACAAGATAATATTTGGCCCATGACTTGGCTCCCGGATGAGTTCCCCTCCGCCAAAGTCTTTGCATTGAAATATGATGCAAGTGTAAAGCAAACTGCCAGTGTTGGAAGGATGGACTTGTTTCTTGTAGGAGAGAAGCTTGTACAAGAAATGGTGATGTTTGGTGAAATTGGACAACATGGAGTCCCAGTGGTGTTTGTGTGTCATGGGTTGGGTGGCTTGGTGGCTAAGCAAATTGTTATACATGCCAAAAATCATTGTTCCCAAGACCTTGGGGCTCAAAAGTTGTTGAAGAACATTGGAGCCATTTTGTTTTATTCAACCCCCCATCATGGATCACATCTTGCCAAGAGGTTTTTGTCACCTTTTCATAGGATTTGGGTTGGTGGGAAGGGATCCTTATTGGAGAATTTGGAAGTGTTAAGTACAAATATAAGTCGCCTCAACCGAGACTTTCTGCAATTAGTTGAGGAGACCACATGGTATTTTGCATCAGCTGTTGAGACGCATGAAACAAAACTAGTAAGTCATCCCTAGATTGACTTGGCTTTGGTTTCTTTGAGGTGAAGTAGAGTTGCAATTTAGGTGTGAATGGTTGTAATTTGTTATCCATGCTTCATCTACTAATATGAGAAATTTGTGTCATATTTGACAGTACGGTGCAATGGTGGTGGATGAAGCATCTTCAAGATTTGGACGTGGCGATTACTTTTCCTTGGGTGTTGATCACTTTGATGTTGTGAGACCTAAAACCAAGAAAGATTCTAGCTATTTGTTGTTGACTAAATGCTTGAAGAAGGTCTTGGATGAATATGCAAGTAAGTTTGCTGTGGAAGTGAAAAGCCTTGTCCTTGACAGCTTTGTGGGATTGGAGGACCAAGAAGAGACCATTAAAAGAAAACTACAAGCAGTATCCATTGTAGGATTGGTTGGTATGGGAGGTATTGGAAAGACAACCTTGGCCAGAGCAATGTACCAATCAATATGCAAAGATTTTGACAAGAGTTGCTATTTGGACGACATAAAATCAAAGGCAAACTTGGATGAAGTGTTGATTACATTGTTGCAAAAGTTTGGAATCATGGAGAGAAAGACAAGTTCTATTGAAGATCAAAGTGCCTTGCAAGCATGCAAGAAGAGTTTGTTGGAAAAGTTGAAGACATATGTGCAACAACATCGAGTATTGGTGATCATGGATGATGTAGGGACAGAAGGCAACTTGGGTAGTTTGTTGAAGGACATGGGTTTTTTGAATGGAAACAAGGAGTCCAAAGTAATTGTCACCTGTAGAAATTGGCAAGAGCTAAAGCGCTATGTAGATGGGAGTGGCAAATATGAGCTTCAGACTATGAGTTCTAGCGAAGCTATTGAGTTGTTTATTTATCATGCATTTGAGGAAGCTAGAACTTTGGAGCAAAGGCGTGCAAAACTACTTCATTTTTTGTCCAAGGATTCCTCAAAGGACTTGATTGATAAGTTTGAAAGCAAGTGCGATGATGTTGTGAAGGCTTGTGGTGGATTGCCATTAAGCCTTGAAGTGATGGGTTGTTTGTTGGGAGGTTATCTACGAGATGATCTATCAAGCAAAGGTTGCTTGGATTGTTGGAATGGGGCATTGGAGAAATTGAAGCATGGTGAGCCTTTGAAAGGGGGAGTTGACAATAATGAGCTTTGGAAGGTGTTGCACATAAGCTATGAATGCTTACATGAGAATGAAAAGAACATGTTTTTGGATATTGCATGTTTTTTTTGTGATTCAGTGCGATATGGTGAAGAAACTCTATTACGGATATGGGGAGGTAAATCGAAAAAGTTGGTTGAATTGAGGAATTTGAAAGAAAGATGTTTGGTCAAGATCAAAGAGGAAGACAAAAGTGTGACCATGCATGACCAATTGCGTGATATGGGTCGTAGTATTGTGAGACAACAAGGCAAAGGCGATTGGATTGGGATGACTAGGTTATGGGCCTTTGAAGATGTGAGCAAGCTTTTGCAAAGCAATGAGGTAATTTTATGTCCTATGATTTGTTGAATGGAGGTGTTGAATATTTTTTAAATTCCAACATTACTTTTAGGATTTCATTCTAGATATTAAATTGCCTCTCTTTGTTGATGGCAGATAACATCTCAAGAGATACAAGGTTTGTCATTGGAAGAATGGGCTATAACACCGAAGGCTAGTATGGAATATAAATCCATTGGGACTTCAAAACGACAGAAGCTTGGTGAGGAAAAGGGTTTCAATTTGAATTGTCCAAGGATGAGGCTATTAAACCTTCATGAAGTGAACAAGAACATTATTGAAGCTATGAGTATTGAGGGTTCCTCATGTATTCAATGGCTTTATTTGAGGGGAAGCAAGATCTCTAAATTTCCAAAGTTTGTGCAATTTTGTAATGATCTATGTGTTTTGGACATGAAAAATTGCAAGTATTTGAAGAACCTTGATGAGTCCATTGCAAACTTGGTGAATTTATTGGAGCTCAATCTTTCCAAATGTATCAACCTTGTGAGTCTACCAAATTCCATTGGCAAGTTGGTGAAGTTATCCACTCTTGATGTTTCTTCTTGTGTAGGCTTCACAAGTCTACCAAATTCCATTGGGAAGTTGGCCAACTTATCTACACTTGATATTTGTGGTTGCAAAGGCCTCACAAGTCTACCAAATTCCATTGGCAAGTTGGTGAAGTTATCTACACTTGACATTTCTTATTGTGTAGGCCTTCCAACTCTACCAAATTCCATTGGCGAGTTGGTCAATATATCTGAACTTAGAATTTCTGGTTGCGCAGGCTTCACAAGTCTACCAAATTCCATTGGCGAGTTGGCCAACTTATCCACACTTGAAATTTTTTGGTGCAAAGGCCTCGCAAATCTTCCCGATTCCATTTGCAAGTTGGCTAACTTATCCACACTTGTTATTTTCGATTGCGTAGGCCTTGTAAGTCTACCAAACTCCATTGGCGAGTTGGCGAATTTATCCGAACTTCATATTTCTTATTGCAAAGGCCTCCCAAGTCTACCAGATTCCATTTGCAAGTTGTCCAATTTATCCACACTTTTTATTGCTGGTTGCGTAGGCCTCACAAGTCTACCAAATTCCATTGGCAAGTTGGCCAACTTATCCAGACTTCATATTTCTTGTTGCAAAGGCCTAACAAGTCTACCCAATTCCATTGGCGAGTTCGCCAATTTATCCACACTTGATTTTTCGGGTTGCGAAGGCCTCACAAGTCTACTCGATTCCATTGGCAAGTTGGCCAACTTATTCACACTTAATATTTCTGATTGTGAAGGCCTCACAAGTCTACCAGATTCCATTGGCGAGTTGGCCAACTTATCCACACTTCATATTTCTTGTTGCAAAGGCCTAACAAGTTTACCCGATTCCATTGGCGAGTTCGCCAATTTATCCACACTTGATTTTTCGGGTTGCGAAGGCCTCACAAGTCTACCCGATTCCATTGGCAAGTTGGCCAACTTATTCACACTTAATATTTCTTATTGTGAAGGCCTCACAAGTCTACCAGATTCCATTGGCGAGTTGGCCAACTTATCCACACTTGATATTTCTGGTTGTATAAGCCTCACAAGTCTACCAAATTCCATTGGCAAGTTGGTCAACTTATCCACACTTAATATTGCTGATTGCATAGGCCTCACAAGTCTACCAAATTCCATTGGCAAGTTGGTGAAGTTATCTAAATTTGAAATTTCTAATTGCAAAGGCCTCACAAATCTACCAGATTCCATTGGCAAGTTGCTCAACTTATCCGCACTTAATATTTCTAGTTGCAAAGGCCTCACAAGTCTACCAAATTCCATTGGCAAGTTGGTCAACTTATCCACACTTAATATTGCTGATTGCATAGGCCTCACAAGTCTACCAAATTCCATTGGCAAGTTGGTGAAGTTATCTAAATTTGAAATTTCTAATTGCAAAGGCCTCACAAATCTACCAGATTCCATTGGCAAGTTGCTCAACTTATCCGCACTTAATATTTCTAGTTGCAAAGGCCTCACAAGTCTACCAAATTCCATTGGCTAGTTGGCCAACTTATCCACACTTCATATTTCTTGTTGCGAAGGCCTCACAAATCTACCCGATTCCATTTGCGAGTTGGCCAACTTATCCACACTTGATATTTCTCATTACAAAGGCCTTACAAGTCTACTAGATTCCATAATCAAGTTGACCAACTTATCCACACTTAAAATTTCTGATTGGAAAGGCCTCACAAATCTACCAAATTCCATTGGCGAGTTAGCCAACTTATCCACGCTTGATATTTCTGGTTGTATAGGCCTCACAAATCTACCAAATTCCATTGGCGAGTTGGCCAATTTATTTACACTTGATATTTCTTATTGCGAAGGCCCCACAAGTCTACCAAATTCCATTCGCGAGTTGGCCAACTTATCTACACTTGATATTTCTGGTTGCATAGGCCTGACAAGTCTACCAGATTCCATTGGTAAGTTGGCCAACTTATCCACACTTAAAATTTCTTGTTGGGAAGGCCTAACAAGTCTACCAAATTCCATTGGCAAGTTGGCCAATTTATCCACACTTCATATTTCTGATTGTGAAGGCCTTACAAGTCTACCAAATTCCATTGGCGAGTTGGCCAACTTATCCACACTTAATATTTCTGGTTACAAAGGCGTATCAAGTCTACCCGATTCCATTGGCAAGTTGGCCAACTTATCCACACTTCAAATTTCTTTTTGTGATGGCCTCATAAGTCTACCAGATTCCATGGGCAAATTGCTCAACTTATCCGCATTTAATATTTCTAGTTGCGAAGGCCTCACAAGTCTACAAAATTCCATTGGCGAGTTGGCCAACTTATCCACACTTAAAATTTCTTGTTGGGAAGGCCTCACAAGTCTACTAGATTCCATTGGCAAGTATGCCAACTTATCCACATTTAATATT
This sequence comes from Climacium dendroides, assembly GCA_950106755.1. Classification (NCBI taxonomy): domain Eukaryota; kingdom Viridiplantae; phylum Streptophyta; class Bryopsida; order Hypnales; family Climaciaceae; genus Climacium; species Climacium dendroides. The sequence continues at coordinate 14,600,186 of OX467088.1, read as the reverse complement.
TCTGGTTGTGAAGGCCTCCAAAGTCTACCCGATTCCATTGGCGAGTTGGCCAACTTATCCACACTTGATACTTTTTGTTGCAAAGGCCTCCCAAGTCTACCCGATTCCATTGGGAAGTTGGCCAACTTATCCACACTTAATATTGCTGGTTGCGTAGGCTTCACAAGTCTACCAAATTCCATTGGCAAGTTGATGAAGTTATCTACACTTGATATTTCTGACTGTTTAGGCCTCACATGTCTACCAAATTTCATTGGCAAGTTGGTGAAGTTATCCAGACTTAATATTTCTGGTTGCAAAGGCCTCACAAATCACCCAAATTCCATTGGCGAGTTGCTCAACTTATCCGCATTTAATATTTCTAGTTGCAAAGGCCTTACAAGTCTACCAAATTCCATAGGCGAGTTGGCCAACTTATCCATACTTCAAATTTATGGTTGCAATGGCCTCACAAGTCTACCACATTCCATTAGGAAGCTGGCCAACTTATCCCCATTGAGATTTTGGGTTCCAAAGGCCTAAAAAATATACCAAATCCTATTGACAAGGTAGTCAAATCATTTCCATGTAACCATGGAAGTTTGAGCTCTTTGATCTTGTGATTTTGGAGAAGCTACTAGAGACTATTGGCGACCTAGTTCAATTGGAAATTGTAATGGTTAGAGGATGTTTATAATTAGTAGAATTCCTTCAATTGTCAAGTTTATTGCAATTTTCTTATTTGGATTGTAGTTCTTGATGAGAGTGGATGAAGACAAGTAATGTTTCTTTGTTGCATAAATTCCAATTGTATAATTGCTATGAAATTCATATTTTTGATAGAAGATTATATCATGGAATTATTCTTTTGATGTGGCTTTGTGTCATAGTTGTGGTTTTAAGGTGATCTCCACCAAGTTTTGGCATTGCAATGTGTGTCCTCTATTAGATCTTTGTGAATGCTTTGAATAGACGTATAGGTTTTAGTTGCCTCAAGGAGAGTCTTCTTGATGATTGCTATTGTTGTGATTTCATTCCTAGCTTTTGTGGACTTGTTTTTGCTGAACAACTACTTCACTAACCAAACAAGGACTTTATTATTGGCTTGCTTAGTAGTATATCATGAATCAAGTTGTATTGTTGTTTTCTAGGAGAGTCTATTCAAAAGGAAGAAATTTCACATCATTCTTTAGATATTTAGAGTTAGAGTGGTGGCACAAATCCTTGGTTGCTAGTTCCAAGTATAAACACTTTGTTCTATTTGTTTCGATTGGGAGAAAGTAATCCATCAAATTACAATGCAATTGGTTCTTAGGTCTTTTATATATTGCTTTAGCCAATGATGTTAGTAGTCAAATTTTGAATTTCATTTTTGCAAAGCATACAATGATGTGTTTAGGAAAAATGGGTCAAAACACCTATCGAGGCTATTTATGGTGAACAAGGTTATCTATCCTAATATGATGTAGGCTCTTTGTGTCATTTTGTCATTTAGCATTAATTGTTATGGGTCTTGTCACTTCCAAATTATGTCTAAATCTGGATGAGAATAATAATTTGAAGATTTCAATTCATTTTTAAAATCTATGATTTATCCCTGGATAGAAAGCATGAATGAAGTTTGTTGGGGTCAACCTCCATATTTAGAAATTGGATTGCCTTTCTAGTGAACAATTCTTCGATCCAATCTGCTTCATGGAGGGGCACATTTACCCTTAGACATCCAATCTATCAACATTCATAGGACTGTCCATTCATTATTTGCCAATCCAATTTGAATTTGTAAGATGGTTTAATATATGTTAGGCATGTCTATGGATAAGAATATCAAATGAAAAAATATTTACTTGTTTAATAGTTATAGTCAACATGACGTAAAATAATAGATCCCTCAATGGAAATATATGTAAGCTATAAACTATAAGAAAATAGCAAGATACATTTGCTATACTAAAATCTTTTATTGTATTTCATTTTTAAAAATATAGATAGAACTAGTTGCATTAGACACTCCTATATGTAGTCGATTGTCATTAGATTCTGGTTGTAGACCTTGTCAAGGCACTAGGAAATCACTATGCCTTGGAATCTCACCTTCATCACCTATAGTGTCATCAATGGATTAGTCAGTCACATGTAGTACTTGTATTTCCCTCTGGTTCATTGTTTTGTTGGTTTTGATAGCAAGATTCAAGAAAAGAGTGTTTTTAGAGGTCATCGGTATGTTTCATCTATAACACCATCTGTGTTCAATCCTCCTACATTAACTTCTCTGCAAAAAGTTTGGATTCCTTGCTTTTTATACCTTCTATATATTGTCCTAGTTGAATTGTCATTGCTAAAAGCTTGTTCTCGTGGATGCTTATAGGTATTTGTAGGATATACACCATTCCTTCCAAAGGAGGGTGGATCCCTCTTGCATAGTGGTATATTCAAAACTAAGACTAATTTTGCCAACCATATACATGTTGATGGCCCCTATTCACAAGGGTGCACTTCAAAATAGGATGGCCTTGATGAACCTTGGGTAGGTGGAATTTTCACAATTGGCATTGCCAATGAAGTCCAAAGGATATTGGATGTCAAGGTTGGGTGCCTATTATCCTACCATTAGAGGATCTCCTTTGTGAATATATTTTAGAGATGATTCCTATGTTGCGACCACATCATCTTTCATTATTTTTTCTTTTTACATCCCCTTCAATTTCTTCTCTTCTAATAGCTTTTCATACTAAGTTCTCAACTTTATTTGGTGCTACTACGTGTTCATCCTCATTTCCCCCACCTAACCTACCATCCCATTGCATAGTATATTTGTCATCTTTGGAATACCTCTTTTTGTCTCTATCATAGCCATTGTGGTTATTATCCACTTCATCAATGTCAAACATGTTCTTGCCAATTACGTGACATCTTAAACAAACCACTTAGTATTTTTTTAATATCATACAAAATCAATTTCATTCTATTTGCTAGTCATGAACTTCATCCATCCACATTTGTTTGCATTCATCCGAAAGACTTCAATTTAAAATACCAAAAAACTTCCATTTTTACCAATGTATTGGCATGAATTTTTTCCAATTTAGGGTCTCTAGGAATTATAGGACCTTTTTTTAGTATTCTAGTGCTAAATTCACAATCGCAAGTGTCTCTTTAAAGGTTTTAGAGGTTTTAGTGATTCCATTTTTATTTTTTAGGGAGTCATTTTCTAATTGAAAGGCAACTTTAGAACCTAGGGTCCCATTTCTCTAGCACATTAAGAATTTGAGTTTGCAACATGACTCCTTTGTTTCATTTCCATTCTTCTTTTTTCCTTCCTTTTTTTTGTTTTTTTCCCTTAAGTAACAAGCTCCACAATTCAAGCCCCCTTGGTTCCAAGAAGCCAAATCCATTACATTTTAAAAAGTGTGAATGCACATAATTGATATTCTATTGTGGATTGTTGTGAACTACCATATTGGTTCACCGTTTATAAAATCATAAATATAAACATTGTCCATCAATTTACAAGTTTAGAAGTAGTAGTACTTCAAATTAAACTACAACCATTAATTACAACCATTTTTTATTTTTTTGAAAAATATAGGATATGATTATTCTCAAGACAACCATTTCTAATATAAATTTCAAACTTGTGCAAGTCAAGCTTCAAAAAAAATTGTGAGGGAAATCTCCATTGTTCTTCGTAGGACAACTATTTAGTACTAGTTTCTTGTAGTGACCCAATAAAATATGCTCTATGTGCATAGATTTTACACTATAAACCTTGCTTCTTATTTTGTCATTATATAAACTTCCTTTCTCCCAAATGAAAATATAATTTATATCAATTGATATAGATAGCATTCTCAAACATTGATAATTTCATTCTACAAATCTGCAAACACTCTTGAATAAAAATGAAAATTGGAAGTCTCCTCATAACTTTGTTGCTACATTGTAAAATAAATTGCAGTTTTGAAGATGGGGTTAGTTGTAGTTTTGTAGTGAGCACTTACAAAAATCTAGAGTCCTCTTTTGGATTAGCAGCTTGATTATATGTTTCCTTCAAAATAAGCAAAGTGACAATACACTATTTTTTAATTTATTGTATATTTTTGGTGTAGGTGGACCTCCGAGGACGCGTTGTATTGAAGGGAGAGTCCTGAGACTCTTGACCTCTTCTACGATTGTCGCCGCCACGATTGTCATATCGGACAGAATCTTACTGTTTAAGGACGATTCGGGTGAATCAAGGTTGACTAGCTGTAAACTTTGGAGGCCAATAACTTTTGGAAAAATTATCCAAATTGGGCATGTGAGATGTTTTTCGGCATCTACAAAAATTGAAGATGCCAAAAAACATCTCATATGCCCAATTTGGATAATTTTTCCAAAAGTCATTGGCCTCCAAAGTTTGCAGCTAATCAACCCTGATTCGCCCAATTCGTCCGTAAACAGTAAGATTCTGCCCGATATAACAATTGTGGTTGCTGCTCTGCCATTGCTATCATTACAAATTCAAAGTTGGTTGGCTAGATGGTAGTTGCTATGGCTTTTGCTGCCATCGTGTTCAAAATCCAAACTAGCTGCCTAGGGATTGTGAGTGCCCATGTCGTCATTTGGAATTCATTTTTTTCTTTTGTTTGTTTGTTAGTATTCTAAGTGTAGTTTATTATACAAAAAACCCTAAAAAGAGTGTGAATCCAAAATAGGTATGTCACATTCTATTATAATATTTGGTCCTAATTAACTTGCTATCCTTAAAACGTAATCTAAATTCTACATGTAAATAGGGTAGAAATCCAAAAGTTGCACATATTATAATCATTTTGTAGAATTGTCCCAAATTGGTTAAACATGCCTTGAATGTAAAGTGAAGAAAATTCAAGATGGACCAGAGGAAGGAATCTATGAGATAAACATACTAGTTTTAAGTAGAAATCATGCTAAAAATTCAATGACAAAATTAGTTCACCAAGATTTTCTTTTATATGAAAAATTTCCTATTCACCAGAAGTTAAAAGAGGTAGCAGGATTTGATAATCCTTCTTCAAATGTGTAAAGTAAGAATATGAGCTTGCACATCTTTTGTGAAATTGCATGAGAGGTTCTACAAAAAGTTCCAAAATTTTTTAGTAGGCAAAAGATATTCTTCCAAATAATCAAATGCCAAAATTCACAATAGAAAATTTTTAGAAACCTAAAATTGACAAGATTCTTCTAGAGTTGACATATTTGAAGATTACAGTACAATAGACCAATGCACCAGGAGCATACGAAGTTGGAATGGGGTCCAAATTAGGTATTTTTTTACTCCATGCTTACTTAAGATCCTAGGCTAGTAAATTTCCACAGAGAAGTCAAACTCCAAAAGTTAGGTTTTTATCCCTTTGGGAATTTAAGTTGATACTAGCTTTTGATGGTTTTTTAGCATAAGAAAAAGGGAAGGTTTTGTTTTTCAAACTAAATATAGCCTTCTAAAGCCAATGATGCAATCCGTTTGTGATTTGGAGTCTTTCTTCAAAAGTTAGAGTTTAGGACTAGTGTAGAAAGTAAAAAATTTGAAATTAGGATGAAAATCGTAGATGATAAGATTATCACGAAGGAAAAAAGGGAGGATGAAATGAGAGGAGAATGAGCGCCCTTGAAAACATATATAAGGACACTCATTCTCTTCTCAATTCACCCTTTGGTTCATTTTTGAACCTGTAGTTATAGTTTGGGTCCATTTAGTTGAATTTTGGCCACTTTAGGCCACGTTATCAATTTTGTGTGTATTTGGAGCATTTCAAGCTCTATTTTTTGTTGTTTTTGAAGCTCTCTTCAAAGGACATTGAGATCCCTTCAAAGTTTGCCTTTATTTGCATCTATTTTGAATCTTGTATTAATTTTGGCACAGTTTTGTTGAATTTTTAAATTATTGTATTAATCTTAAAAATACCCCTCACCATACCTTGGCGATGCCACTTTGGAGGGTTTCTAATATCTACTTTGGTTGCTAATTATTCACTAACTTTTATTGTTAAAGTTTTGTACTAGCATGTTTTGTACTAACACAATTGTATCAAACTTGTTGATTTTTCTAAATTAGAACTTGTTATCTTTATCTCTTGTTCTCCCGATGACAATGAAGCTCTAGCTCCCCTAGGAGTGCATTTCTAATGTGTTAGATTTTATAACAAAGCTTTAACTTATAGAACAAAGGATTGTTATAGAGTTATAAGTTATTGGTGATTTTTCAAAGTATGGCAAAGTTTTGAATATAGAGTCCATTTGGGAGTTGAAAAGAAGTTTAGAAGTCAATCAGATTAAAGAAAATCCTTGAAAAACAATTAAAACCATTAGAATTTAGATAGAATAAGAATTGACTTGTAGAAAATTAAGGAATTATCAAAAAATTATTGTTTAAGAACTTGGGACAATTATTGTATGATATTTCAAGTCAACCTTTGGAATATAATAATGGAACTTAAATAATGTTAAAGGAAAAGAAATAGAAGAGAAGGAAAGGGAAGAGGTAGTTAGAAGTTGAACTTCAAATTTATATTAAAACGTCACTTTCAAGTCGTGAACAAAAACTCTCAAATCAAAAAATCATGGCAAGTGAAGGGGATCTTAGAAACCTCTACAACAAAATTCAAAATAACATCTTTGATGAGGTGATTTACTAATTTCTCCATCTTCCATGAATTATTTTAGTTAGCCTCTTAAAAACGCTTAGTTGAAGTATAACTCCAAGTGAGAGTGTCTTTCAAATTTTAGATTTAGAAATTTATAGATTAGGTCTAGAGGTTTTTGAAAACAAATAACACTTAGAAATTGAACTTAAAATAAGAATAATATTAGTGGGTGAAGTTTAGGAGTTATAGTGGATGAGAACTAGACAATTTCATCCCAAAGGAATAAGGATGGAATATTAGATAGTATTAGATAGCTAGAAGTCAAAAGTGGAATCTAAAGTTGATTTTGAATTGTAAATTAGTAAAGTATCCACAAATGAAGTTTGAAGTATTGATTAGCAATCAAACTTCATCTATTCATAACTTTCATTAAAAAAGTCCAAATCCAGAGTTTTTTTAGCAATTCAAATAGATAAAACTAGAATTTACAATAAATTGAATTCAAAAGTCTAAAAGTAGAAATTTGACAGAAGAAGTCTTGAATCTTAGAAACAAATGAGAAAGTATATTTGAATCTTTTGAAGACAACCAGGTAGAAACTTAGAATTAGGATCAAATAAAAAGAACTTCAAGGAGTTCTAAACTACTTCAATCTCTATCAAACATTTAGAACTCTAAGAGTTATAGAAGGATGAAGTTCACATCAAAGAATGGATGAAGTCCCTTAAAAAAATTTCATCTAGGTCAAAACTTGGAATATGAGCACTTAGAAGGACCAACTCGACTTTGCCCTACAACTTGTCAAAAGCAAGTGTAGGCCATCTCAATTGTAATTTCCATTGGCAAATCTTTCAATTGCCCCAAATGGACTAGATACTAAATTAGATCAATATTAGAGATACTTAATAAAAAATTGAAAACTGAGATTAAGGCTTAACAAAGTTATTTCACTTTGATAATGTCACTCTTTTTTTAATCTCATTCAACTGAATTTGAATGTTCAATGATTGATTTAATAGGGACAATACATATAACCTTATTAGAGGTTATATTAAGACAAATGATGGTCTTTCATTGAATGAAGAGAGGCATGCTCTGTACCATAACAAGGAGTTGCTTTAATTCCAAATTCCCTTAAGGCCTCTTTTGAGCTTTTTTGGAATTTATTCTAAATTGAACAAAAATTCAAAATTTTGATAAGTTTTATTAATTTAAAAAAATTGTAACCTCATAAATTCAAACTAGACATGTTAGAGAACACATGGAAAAAGAACACACAAGAGTATTATATATGAATTGAAAGATTATAATGTCTAATCATGAGGGTGTTAAAACTACAAAAGTCATTTGAAGTCTTTTAATTATATCTTCTTTTCACATGTTAAATCTAAAATTGAGGTCTCTAAAAAAATTATGAGGTTAAAGGACATCACATGCACAACCCCAATCAATTTACAACTTCTCAAAATCTACTCTACAATTTTTTTGAAATGAATTTCCAATGTTAGTAAATTTTTCTCCAAGATTTGGTACATTTGAGGTTCATTTCCAAGAGCCCCTCAAGATTAGAAAATCACGATTTGCAATAGACACCCTTGAACAAAATCTTGTATAAAAAAATCATAATTATTCATTATTAACTTCAAAGTTTTTCCAGCACTGGAATTTGATGCCTTAGGCATTTAGGGGTTAAACATTGAATTAGATATTTTGTCACTATTTGAGAAGTTCAATATTGCCCTTGGTATTTGAACCAATACAAGTTGATGGTTTGAAAACCAGTAAAGTTCAAGAAAAAAATTTCCTATACTTATCACATTCACTCCCAGATTAGGGTTTTTAGGCTACTGCATTGGATTTACAGTATTCCTTTCAGTTTCGTCTCCCTCAATCCTATTGTAAACTTTTACCATTTGAAGTACTCTACAATGAGTTGAATTTTGTCTTGCTTTTAGCAAATTAACTCATGGAGGACCAAGGAGACCACTTGGGGTTTTTTAGAAACTTGGACAGCTCTATTTACTTCATGATTTAGAATTTGTGCATGAATTGTTTTCAAATGGATGCTACTCATTATAGTCTATGTGTCAAGCTTTGTTTCATGTCAATCTGATAAATATTGCAAAAGTTAGATGGTTTTATTCAGTTTCAATGTCAAATTGAGTAGAAAGAAATACATTCTAAGAAAATATTAATTAATCCCTTGGAACTATATAGATTTATACCTATTCAACAATATTTGAACCATTCAATTTCAATTATATAATGAAGTATAAATTATGAGGAGTTTATTTTGTGGGCAATGGAGGTAGAAAATACATATAAAGTTGTCTTTTGCTCCCAATTTTGAAGATTTTCAAATAAAAATGAAAATAAACAATACTAGTTGTTTACTAGAATATTCTTACCATTGGGATTAAGAATTTTTAATTTCTTACAAAAGTTATTAGCATATTAGTTTTTTTTTTCTTTCATTTAGTAATACATACCTTCCGTTTTATAATTTTTTTAAAGAAGAACTAGCGGTTGGCGCTTGCTATGCTATGCATTCATCATTAGAATTTTATAAGAATTTTTATGTATTAGATAGAATGCAGAACAAAAATTTAATAAATCTTCAAATAAAAATGACTAAAATCTTTGTATAATTATTTTTATAAGTAAGCATATATTGAAATGTACAATAGAAATTTATTGAATGATGATTGAAACATATGCAATGGTAAATACTATAAAAAATACACATACATTAGAATGCATTAGAAATTTGACTCCATTGTTACAAAAAATGACAACCCAAATTGAAGAATTGAAAAGAAAAACTCATAAAATCTCAAAAACTTTGTGAACAACTTAATTGTTGTGGAATCCAAAATCGATTCGATTGAATAAATTCCTCAAAATCATTTGGTAGTAGCAATAGAAAATTGAAATCATGAAAGCTCAAAGCTCACAAAAGCACAAAATCATAGAAGTACAAAGAAGTGTAAAGTCAAGAGAAGCAATGAATTTGCTACCTCTATAATATCATCCTATAGATCCTCTTTAATATCACCTCAATTGTGACGACTATATTATTTCTATAATATCATCCTTTGTAAAAAGTCATATTATAGAAATGATTGCAATGAAATTGCTACTCTATTTTTTGTAATATCACATTGTATGAAAATATGATTTCTATGTATGCATGATTGGAAATATTTTTACAAAATATTTAAAATAATTATTTTAATAATTTATTGAAATCATTATCATGCATTCTATTCAAATATATCAAAATTTTACTAATATGTGATACAATGAATGCGTAGCATAGCAAGCACAAGCCCCTAGTATTAATGGTAGCATTTGTGATATTACAGAGGGAGTTATGATTTTAGTAGTATGATATGAAAGTATTTTTGGTCAAACTTTTTACATATGTTTTCAACCCATTTCTCAACATATTGACTAAAATTCACAGGTTGTAGAATATATGTGTTTTTTTCCTAAAAATGTTGAAATACTAAACTTCACTTTTTGGAAGGGTCAATAAAGCCTCCATTTTGAAGTTTAGGCACATTGAACCCGCAATTTGTAGAGATATTCATTTTAAAATTTTGGAACAATGTACTTGAAAAAGTTGACCAAAGGATCTAAGGAATGGATTTTGTTAGAATATAAATATTGATGAAGACACCTTTTGAAACAATAGTTGCAAAGAACATCCCCCCAACACTTCTAATTTCTGAATAAATTGTAAAGTTTCTTGTCCATGTAGCACATCGTTGATAATTACCAACCTTGTGAATCATGGTCTCGTGGAACATGTCACTGGGCAGGATGTTCTCTGACTTGCTGTTCAAACCATCAAAGGGGTCTGTATGCTGTAAAACATGCGTAAGGGTAGATTCTTGCCGCTTCCAAATGAATGTGGTGAATTCATATAATGGGAGGTCCAACAAGGCGAACTTCAGCATACGCACATAAAATTGAAGTAATTCGACCAAGTCCCAATCTTCCTCATCGTTTTTCAAAGTCGAAATGTAGACAGCTTGTAAGCACAACGAGATTTACAATGATTGGTTTCCGGGCATCTTGGGAGAAGCTGCATCACATATAAATCATGCACATGCCCACGTGCAGCTGAGAGATGATAATCAGATGCGGTGCAAACTGCACTTCAAGATCAAATGACGCTGAAAATACATTTATGCATAACAGGACAAACTCGCTGTCACTAAAAGTTGTCACCGTTTAAAAACAGGGAGATACTTCTAATCAATAACTCCGTCCCCACAGCGCCCATTTCTTCGCAGGTTTGCCAGATGGTTCCTGAGATTAGAGCACAACAGCGTCAGTCAGAACAGGTTTTCACGAAGTGCATATGACGCAAATGACGCAAAGAATAGACAGAAAATTGAAACACCCAAAGTACAATAAATAACAAATAGGCACCTTCGGCGAGTGTATTCGACACTATTGGAAGGGTGTCCTGTTCAAATGGCATGCAGAGAGTCTTGGCAGCACCAGCCTCTCCCTTTGTTCTTGCCTTCACGCTTTCCTCCACTTCCTGCATATTCAAATCCTTAACTTGATTACTGAACATTCAAAGAACTTCCACCAGAGAACCCAGGCACAGAACCAGTTCTACCATCACGATAATAAAGAAGCTCACCCCTAAAAGGCCCAAACGAAACAAAAAACATCCACTTTGCAAGCTAATAGTAGACTAGGAACTTACAAACCGTAATTCTATTGCTATAAAATGTAGGACATGATTACTTCGTTCTACTAAAACAATTTGAAACCTTCCTCTAGGGGTCATGCTTCATCAATGATAAATTTCAACTCCTAAAGATAGGGAGGCCACTCTAGGCCATTTGAGCAGTTCGGGATTAACCCTTAGAGCACCAAGGATTCATAATTGGAGTGATTCGATGAACCAAACCGTGAAGAATAGAATTCAGATGGGGCTAATTTTAATATCAGCAAAATTATTGACGAACAATGCATGTGTTGGTCAAAACTTTTATAGAAAAGAAAAGAAAGCCCATATATGACCTACTAAAAATACCTGGAAAAGACATCAGGCCTAATTTGGGGCTCTTGATCCTTTAGAGATTCAAAATCACACTCACCACTTCGTCACACCACGGTGCAAGGACCATCTTCTTGTTGTTCAAAGCAGTCACAAAGTCTTACCAGATATCAGCTACTGCTATGCAGGAGGTCCTCTCTTCTCGAGCTTTTTCCAAGAGTCCTTTTTGCATCGTGTCCAAAATCTCCCCAATCTTCTCCACAAGGCCAGCCATGGGGATATCCTGAGACCGCTCCTCAGCTTTGTCTTCCAGGTCTCGGCGAACCACTCGAACCTTAAAAATACCAAAGCGTGGAAACCAAGTTTATCCAACACTACTTTTACCACAGAAGCTTATAAACACCAGAAAATAAAAGCAGGCTTTGTAACACACGAAAACTAAAATAATCAAGAAAAAAATGAAAATACAGGGATAAACCTCAGCATTTACATTAAGAACAATAATATGAGGGCTTGTGTTTGAAATACATCTTATCACGTTCTAAAATCACAAAACACTGTTATTCGTAGCGTGGTTACATGAATTCATAACAGCAGTACATGCAGCTCCGATTAATAAACGAAGATATGATGAGCGTCCTGAGCGTACCTGCTTCTTCTCAATATCCCTGGGACCAATTTCAATCCTCAAGGGTACGCCTTTGAGCTCCCAATGTGACCACTTCCACCCAGGGGAATAGTTATCTCTCAAATCTTCCTTCACTCTGAATCCTGCTTCCTGCAACTGTCGGGTGACTTTCAAGCATTCATCGGAGGGGTCCATATTCTTGAACGGTATAGGAATGACCACCACCTGGATAGGTGCTACTCTTGGGGGGAGAACCAGTCCTTTGTTGTCTCCATGCACCATCACCATAACTCCGATCTGCAATCAGTACAGATCTAATAAATAAGAGAACCTACAGGAAGAATGCTGCATAACAAAAGTGAATATAGTTGCAACTTTGAATTAGTGAACAAGTAGCAAATTGTAACCAGAAAAGGCTTACAGATCTGGTGGTAAGACCCCAAGAGTTCTGCCACACCATCTTACGCTCCCTCTTCTCATCCTCAAAATAGATTTCGAACATCTTGGCGAAATTCTGGCCCAGACAATGTGATGTGGCCCCTTGCACTCCACGCCCTGTGGCAGGGATGAACGCCTGTGCATTGGCACAGCATGGTGATTAATGGAAGCAAAAATAAAGTTGACTTACCGACCTGGACCTCAGGTTCCAACCTTAGTATGAATAGGTACACGAATTTGATGCATTGTCATAGATGATATTCACCCCTAAAGAAGCCTATTTCAAAGCACTTCACATTTCCACTTTACACATAGATTTTGTGGAACGTACTGAAGCTCAACACAGTTTATACTTTGACAAAAGTATTATCGTTTTTCCGACCTTTCATCTTGTTATTCGATTTACAATGAATCACCCAATGCTAGGTGAACATGTGAAAAAATAAACAAGAGTTGTTTGGTCCTTCAGAAATTAGGAAATTATCAATACTATCATACTACTATCATACATAACTCCGTCTGTAATATCACAAATGCTACCATTAATAGTAGGGGCTTGTGTTTGCTATGCTATGCATTCATTGTGTTACATATTAGTAAAATTTTGATATATTTGAATAGAATGCATGATAATGATTTCAATAAGTCTTTAAAATAATTATTTTAATTATTTTGTAAAAATATTTGCAATCATGCATACATAGGAATTTTCACACAATGTGATATTACAAAAATAGAGTAGCAATTTGCAATCACTTCTGTGATATCACATTTTACAAAGGGTGATATTATAGAAAATATATAGTTGTTGCAATTAAGGTGATATTAAATAGGATCTATAAGATGTTATTATAGAGGTAGCAAATCCATTTGTACTCCTATAATTTTGTGCTTTTGTGAGCTTTAAGCTTTCATGATTTTAATTTTCTATTGCTACTACCAAATGATTTTGAGAAATTTATTCAATTGAAGCGATTTTGGATTTCACAATAATTAAATTGTTCACAAATTTTATGAGATTTATAAGTTTTTCTTTTCAATTCTTCAATTTGGGTTGCCATTGTTTGTAACAATGGAGTCAAATTTCTAATGCATTCTAATGTATGTGTATCTTTTACCGTATTCATCATTGCATGTATTTCATTCATCATTCATTAAATTTCTATTGTTTATTTTAGTATATGCTTATTTATTAAAAAAATTATATGAAGATTTTAGTATTTTTATTTGAAGATTTATTGAAATTCTTGTTGTGCATACTATCTAATATATAAAAATTCTAACGGAATTCTAATGATGAATGCGTAGCATAGCAAGCGCCAACCGCTAGTTATACTACTAAAATCATAAGTCCCTCTGTAATATCACAAATGCTATCATTAATACTAAGGGCTTATGCTTGCTATGCTACGCATTCATTGTATCATATATTAGTAAAAATTTGATATATTTGAATAAAATGCATGATAATGATTTTGATAAGTCTTTTAAATAATTATTTTAAATATTTTATAAAAATATTTTTAATCATGCATACATAGAAATCATATTTTCACATTGTGATATTATTGAAATAAAGTAGTAGTTCACAGTCACCTCTGTAATATCACTTTTTACAAAGGGTGATATTATAAAAATAATATAGTTGTTGCAATTGAGGTGATATTAAATAGGATCAATATGATGATATTATAAAGGTAGCAATTCCATTGCTTTTCTTGGCTTTATACTTCTTTTGCATTTCTATGATTTTGTGTTTTTGTGAGCTTTGAGCTTCTAATTTCAATTTTCTATTGCTATTACCAAATGATTTGAGAAATTTATTAGATTGAACCGATTTTGGATTCACAACAATTAAATTGTTCACGAAGCTTTTGAAATTTACAAGTTTTTCCTTTAAATTCTTCTATTTGGGTTGCCATTGTTTATAACAATGGAGTTGAATTTGTAATGCATTGTAATGTATATGTATCTTTTACCATATTCATCATTGCATGTATTTCATTCATCATTCATTAAATTTCTATTGTTTATTTTAATATATGCTTATTTATTAAAAAAATTATATGAAGATTTTGATAATTTTTATTTGAAGATTTTTTGAAATTCTTGCTCTGCATTCTATCTGATAAATAAAAGTTCTTATGAAATTCTAATGGTGAATGCTCAACATAGCAAGCGCCAAATGCTAGTTAAAAACAAAATACTATCAAGATAAACAGAGATGTACCTCAACAGTGGTACCAGCGAACTTCTCAACCTCGCTTTTCACGCCCTTGATCACTGGAACTGCAAGAAGCTCCTCATACACCCTGCGATACAGCTCCAAAATTTGATGCACCTGCCGACATATCAATGAATCCAAACCGTTAGCTGGTTACAATTTGAAGATGCTTTAGAAACCTTTCAGAACTGAACATAACATTTCTAACCTCATCGAAAATATGTGAAACCCGAATTTCAATTACGAGTCAGTACGCTATGAAATAGATGTGACGAACCTCTATGTCTGCTTCTCCTTTGGTAGCGAATGCAGTATGACCTTCTTGCCACAAAAACTCACGGCTCCTGCGTAAAAAGAGCGAGATTCTTACATCAGATTTGTAGTATCGAAGTTGGTTGAAGGCATGACTACAAGGTTATAATAATCAAGGCCTCAACAACATGAACAAAATCATTCTCAGAAACCACTTCCAGTGAAATTGCATCTATCCGGAATCAAGTCATCCACTTGCTACCCTAGGACCGCACATAGCAGGTTCACTAGAAGTGGGAACTTGAATTCTACTCATTCTAAAATTATAGTGATTCAAAACTTGTTCAAATCTAAGAAAATAAGGAAAAGTTTAGATCAGCTTCCAGGTAATTCTCAAAGCCCCACCTGATGGAAGGGGTGGGGCTGCATAAACTCCCATCGCACCACATTGCACCACTGATTGATTCTAAGCGGAAGATCACGATGACCACGAATCCATTTCGCGAAAATAGGGTACATTACAGTTTCACTGGTGGGTCGAATGGCAATAGGCTCTTCAAGTTCAGAATCTCCAGATCTCGTCACCCAGGCAACCTGGCCATTGCCAAACGTCACATATGAGGTGAACAAGCAGAAAATTGATGCAGAAGCACATGAGTAAACTTCAGGTTTAGGGTTTCGTGACGCTGAACTTTACAGGATCAAACACGAAATCTATGCCAGAGAACCAAGTACCTCTGGGCCAAAGCCTTCTACGTGATCTTTCTCCTTGATCAAAGCCTTCTCAGAAACAAACAGAGGGAAGTACGTGTTCTCAATGCCCATCTTCTTGATTTCCTTGTCAAAAAAGTCTTTGATGGATTCCCAGATCGAGTAAGACCATGGCCGCAGAATGTAACAGCCCGAGACGTCGTAGTACTCAATCATTTCGCCTCGCAACAATCTGCAGGTCCGAAACACCGACCGATGCAGTTGATACGATTCTATATAAAATCAATTCCAGTTCCGAGAATAACAACTTGACCAGAGAAGCAATAAGCAAAAAGCAATGTAAACAGGGCTCACCCCAAACGACTGAACGACGTCAGAGATCGTGACATGAGTTCCGATGAGTAAGAAATATGTGCAACATTGCACTGCAAACCATCCCTTGTGAGGTATTTGCATATACTTGTAAAAACCATCCCTTGTGAAAACCATCCCTTGTGAGGTATTTCTTGCACAAAACTTGTAATTTGCTTGCAAAACCATCCCTTCTAAATTCTTGCCTCACTCGCTTCGACCACGTAGAAGACAACATCAGCTAAACCTCAACAGCTTCATTGGATACAATTTATTGATGATAGTTTGACAAGTGTCATGTTAAACTAAGTATTATAAGGTAACTTCACCTAATTGTGATGTGCTTATAAAACTGTCCCATTTAGATTTTTTGGCTCACTAGCTTCAACAATATGGGGAGATAACATCAATTGCACTTTGATAATTCAATTTGACATAATCCATAGAAGATAGTTTAACAAGTGTCTTACACTAGAAAACTAACATTCTCAAGTTAATCTCTCAAAATCTCTCAAAATCTCTTAGTTAATCTCTCAATTACTCTCATTAAAACTATCAATACTATTCAATTAAAGCTTATGTAATTCAATAAGAACTTTTACAGTTCAATAATAGGATCCTTGTTCAAATTATTTTTTAGACAATACCTCCAACATATCTTTTGTCTTTTGGTAGATCAATCCAATTCCTAAATATAACAATGAAGTCTTTGATGTAAAAGTTTGTCCACCATATCACCTACCTACTTTGCCAAATTACCACAAATACAAAATAATAAAAGGAAGGGGAGAGAGAACCACAAGTCATTAAAAATAATTTAAAATAATTGAGAGATTAACTAAGAGATTTTGAGAGATCAACTGACAGATTTTGAGAGATTAACTGAGATCAAAATAATTGAGCAACTTTGAGCATCTCTAATTTTAAGCTGAAGTAGTTTGATAGAATTGTCATAATGAAAAAATTCTAATAGTACAATAAAAAAAGAGCTTCCAATTCCAAGTTTTTAAGGTAACTCCATTCTAGAGCTTTTGAATAAGCATTTGGGTAGACATTGCAAATTTTCTATTGTCAAAATATAGGCTTAAATATTGATTGGGCTTTATTTTCAATAAAAAGACAATTCCAATACATTTGAACAAGTATATTGTGCATAAATTATAAATTTCTAAAGTATTGATTGTAGGCAAATTTAAACTTGAAGAAAGCTCTCATGTTTACATCATTCATATATTTTTGCAAGAATGTATAGATGTCCATTTTGAGGAAAGATTGCAATTTGGTATAGTTACCATAGCTTTATGTTAGTTTTGAAATCTACCAATTTTTAAATCACCGCAATCAACACAATATATGTCTATGTCTAGACAAAGATGAATAGGGTTTTGACAAATTAGATATAAATATATCTTGCATTTGTCATAGTTATAATTTTGAAACTCATTGGCACTAGGCAAGACACTCGGCTAACATTATTAGAAATAAAAATTCAAAACATTATATTAATAAGACTAAAATAAAGTTTGAACTACTAGGAACAACACATATAACCTTACTAGAAATCAATTTAAGACAAAAAGATAGTCTTCCACTAAATGAAGAGATTCAAAAGAAGCATAATCTTTACCATAACAAGGAGTTGCTTTAACCCCCGAAAGGCCTTTAAGGCCTATTTTGAGCGTTTGTAGAATTTTCTCTAAATTGAATAATAAAACAACATTTTGATAAGTTTTATTGATTTAAACAAATTTTAATTATACAAATTCAAACTAGAAATGTTAGGGATCATATGGAAAAAGAGCACACTAGAATATCACTTATGGATTGAAAGATTATAATGTTTGATCATGAGGCTATTAGAATTGCAAAAGTCATTTGAAGTCTTTCAATCCTCTTTTCACATGTCAAAGCTAAAATGTTGATCACCAAAAACATATGAGGATAAAGGGCCTAACTTGCATAACCCCAATCAATTTACAACTTCTCAAAATCTACTTTACATTTTTTTTTAAATGAATTTCTAATATGATTTTTTTTCAAGATCTAGTGTATTTGAGGTTTATTTTTCAAGAGCCCTCAACACTCTAGAGAGTCAAGATTGCATTGGCCCCCTTTGTGTAAAATCTTGAACAAAAACATTACAATCAATCATTTTCAAAATTGGATTTTTAATGAAGAAACTAGACTTCAAAAAGAATTTTTCAAAAACACAAATTATTAAAAATAGCAACTTGGTTAGGTTTTATTGAACTTCAAAGTATTATTGACACCAAAGTTTGGTGCCTTAGGCATTTAGGGATTAATCAAGTAATGAAAGGTCTTGAGCTATAGGTTTTGGACCATTATATACTTCACATGGTGATACTTTTCAACCTCTGCAATTCCTAATGTATGCATCAAAGAAGTACATGCTACATTGTTTACTTCAAAATTCTAGCTTTTTTATTCAATTCATTTTAACCCTAGACTCTTGACATGTTTATCCCTACATTCCATCATACTTGAGAATGGGCTCAATTTCCATGTAATTCTTTTGTGATCTTTTAGAATGGTGAGGGAAAAAAAAAGACTTGAAGTTATGGAAGAAGGAACAAGTTGATGAGGATTTTTCCCTTGGACCACTTTGACTATTGCAAATGAAGAACATTTTTTATTTCAAATTGAAATTAGTACAATTGAATGTGAAAAGGATTGGAATGGTTCACATACTTGATGAAAGAATCAAATGTTCAAGACATTTGATGTCAAAGGGTACCACAAGTATGGCATTCCACAATTCTTACAGTGTAATCCTTTTCACTTAATAATAAAACCTTTGAAGTTAATCAGTTTCAATGTGCCATAGAGGTGCAATCAATGAACCACGTTTGTCTTCTTGTGTACATTCTTGGTTGACTTGAGAACAAGAAGACACGGAGTTAAAACCAAATGCTACATTGCAATAGTGGAGGAAACATTGAAATATATGTTCACAACTAAGGAACATATGCAAAAGCAGATTGTTACTTGTTAATGTCGTTCATACAATTAACAAGAATGACTTTCATACCCTTGGGTTCAAGCAAAATGCAATCGACTGATTAGTGCCACTTTTATTCATTAGAATGCATCTTCAAATTGTAATTCGGTTCACCCTTGATGACGGTGATTACTGCCTCCATAAAAGAAACACGAGAAGAAACATGTAGCTTGACGGACATGCCAATTTATGTCTCTTTTGAGTTGTGTCTTGAATGCCTCATTTCCCAAGGACCAATAAGCATTCCACTTGCACTGCCTTCTTTGTCGATAAGCTTAGAGTGGCCACAATTATTAGATACATAGACATAAAAGACATGCATAGTTACCCTCAAGATAGCCGCCATGGACAATTCCCGCCTCCAAACATCTCACATATGTTTGCAAAATAGACCTTACAAGATAAAAGGGGAACATTCTAACACATTAATGGAATTTTCAAAAGAGAGGAATTGATAGGTTCAAACCACAATGATCGAATGACAAAAGTGGAATCCAATTTCTCTTTTAGGTGATAAGCATCTTCCATTTCATCTCAGGTCAATTATCTTACAACATCAATTGCTTCTAAATCATCTTGCAGTGTTTGGATTGAATTCTACATATACCATAAACATGAAAACTTAGAATATGAAGATCATATAAATTGAATTATAGCTCCACATTTCAAAGCTTAGACAATGTCAATAATCCAATGGATCATATTGTAACGGCCAAATCGAACATGAATAGCTCAAAGAGTGAAATCAAATGCCACAAACTATCAAAACAATTGGCCACTAGGACGACACTTAAAATCCAAACAATAGAACATCTCTCAAAGACTACTTATAATCTTGATCTAAATGTCATCATCAAAACTGCATAGGGACATCCTTTAAACACATGAGAATTCAAAGCATATACAAGAGCCATGGTTTGTCTCCAAAACAAATATCATAATCAAATTCTTTTGAAATGGAGCTACAAAGGCAACCACAAATCTGGTCAAAAATCAGAAGGGGAGTGGAAAGGTGAATCAATCATCCCCATACACAAGCCACACAAGATTATTTTTCAAATTCAGAAGTCTAGTGAGGTCGAGTCTATAGTAGTGCAATAAGCCTCTTGCAATGGCCCATGTTTTACCCCTAGGAAAAACGTAAGAACCTTTTATTTGCTAAGCAAATTTTTTTTGCAAATTTTGAGTTCATATTTGCAATCAAAGGCCCCAAATGAGGTAGATGAGGTATTAACAATAAAATTAAAATGGCACAAAATAGGAGGTATTTTTTTTTACATTCACCCTTGGATGGACCTCCGTAAGAGGCTTATTGCACTACTATAGACTCAATGATCTTGACCGTCTAGTGACCCTAGAGGAAACCCTTGGTGTAGAGGGCTTTCTAGCCTCACCACAAGCATCCATGCACAAATGAAGTCAATCACCCCAACACAATCCAATTGTAATTTTTTTTTGCAAACTGAAAAGTCTCATAAGATTGTATAGCCAAGCAATGATTCTCCCCATGTTGGGAAGGTATTATGGTTTAATATCAGATAATTCAAGGATTGGGGTTGGCTGTAGAGCCATAGAACACAATTTTGTTCATTGTTGAAGTCCCCTTTTCAAGGATGCAAAAGGGACTCCTAATGGAGAAACATTGTTATGCCCCTCGCCACCTAAATCGTCACCATGAACTCCCCACAAGCATCCAGACACAAAAGCAAAGGAGGTGAGTCAATCCCAAATTGATTACTTAAAAACAATCATTCCATTTGCGAAGAAGGATGAATACTCTATTGGTTTGCAAAAGACTCTCGTGTTTTCTGATATTCAAAAATGTAAGCCTCAACTCACCACTCTTTGCATTGATTTGTAAATCCCGTGAAATGGTAACATTGCAAAATGTATTTCAGATATCAGAGAGTTTCAATTAAATTTGCACATTCTTTTGCACA
Source organism: Climacium dendroides (assembly GCA_950106755.1). Classification (NCBI taxonomy): domain Eukaryota; kingdom Viridiplantae; phylum Streptophyta; class Bryopsida; order Hypnales; family Climaciaceae; genus Climacium; species Climacium dendroides. The sequence continues at coordinate 14,579,016 of OX467088.1, read as the reverse complement.
TTTTCAGTTTTGCAAATTGTTACCTATCGTTGGTAAGAAATTAAAGGAAAAACTGCTTGCAGTTCTTCTTTTTGGCAAATCAAAAACAATGTGTTAGTTTAACTTTTATAAATCAATGATTCAATGGTGATGTGTTGGCAATGGGTAGGAAAATCACAGACTTTTCTCAAATACTCCACAGACCAATGGTTAGAACACTATCAAGTAAGTAAAACAGTCAAAGTTGAAATGACTTAGACATTCAAAATCTGGTGGAAACTTTTATGTTTTATATTCAATTTGGTTTGTAATTGTAGCTAGTGACTTCTTTCTACTTCTGGCAAGATCAGCAATATGATTCCTTGGCAAAGATCCTCGGCCTTGTCAAACAGGTAAGTGATTTATAATTTCAGTGTGATAGAACCTTGCGAGTGGATTCTAGCTACAATGCAGGTGACTTCATCAAGCTTGGATTCATCAGGGCTTATGCAATGACTCTCCTTGCCAAAGTGTTGTGATCAAATACAAGACCAAGTGCCAAACCAAGGTTCCTGCAGGAGATTGATAATTAATGCCAATGTCGCTAAATTTGTGCCCAAGTCCCTCGAAAGAGGAAGGAAATGAAATGAATTAGGGATAATGGATGAAAATGGGGGTGGAAATCCTAGCTCATAGGTGCAAAACGACGAGTAATTTGCATCTTTTTCATGGGACATCAAGTAATGTAAATGTCAAAATGGTGCATGGAATATAGCTAGTTTAACTAAATTGAGGTTAATTGTTTCACAACTTTTGCAAATTGTTGACATTATACTAGTAAACCACAGAGATTTGACACCAAATGGATAGTTGCGATACTTGGGCAGGCATTGAAATGAATTCTAGAGTAAAAAGTCTCCTCATAATTTTGATGCTATGTTGTGAAATAAGTTGCATGGTTGCAAATGGGGTTAGTTGTAGTTTTGTAGTTGCACTTACAAAAATCTAGAGTCCTTTGCTAGAGTAGCAGTTTGATTATATGTCTTCTTGAAAACAAGCAAAGTGACAACACATTATGCTTTAATTTATTGTTACTTGTTGGTGCAGGTGGGCCTCAAAGAAGGTATTGTGTCCAAGGAAGAGTCTTGAGGATCTCAACCTCTTCTATGACAGTCGCCGTTCACTAGTAGAAAAACAGTGACCATGTCAACAAAAAATTAACAAAAAAGTGTTGAGGGTGTTTGTATCCGTGGTCGTGTTGTCTTGGACAGTACTTAACAAAAAACTGTTGTCCATTTTGTTATGGTAGTCAAATCAGAAAAATAATAATATTAATTCATTTTTAAATTTGCTCAATGAATGACTGCCACATGGCAAGCCAAGAACCATTCCAATACAAACTGCCACGTAGGCCAAAAACAACACATAAATAGGACCAAAAATTAAACTTTACAATTTAATTAGAAGGAAGTTAAACTTTACAATTAATTTAAGAGACAAGTTTCTTAAAACTTAGTATTTGGTGATAGAAGAGAGGTGACTTTGGTGATAAAAGAATAAAGAAGACAATCTCTTTATAGAAATGGGGTGGTAGAAGGTAGAACAAACCATATGGGATATGTGAATTAAAATTATGAATGATTCACATATCTCATATGGTTTGTTTTGACCTTTTTTTCACCCCATTTATATAAAGAGCTTGTCTTCTCCTCTCTTGTGTCACCAAAGTCACTTCTTTTATACCACTAGTGTGTGAAAGGCATGTCTTTTTAACAAAAAAGTGTTAACTTTTTTGTTAATTTGGAAGTTGTACTATTTGAATCAACAAAAATCCAATGACCATTTTGTTAGCTTGTTTAAATCAAGAAAAAATTGTTAAAATGGTCAATACAATATCCCAATCAACAAAAAATTGTTAAATTTTTGTTGAATTGGACACCATTTTCTAGTAGTGGCTTTGCCATCGCTATTATCGCAGACCCAAAGTTGGTTGGCAAAATGGCGGCCACTATAACCTTTGTTGCCATTGTGTTCAAGGACCAACTTAAAGACTAGCCCTACTTCACCTTGCAACTCCTCAAAGGCAAGTGTAGGCCATCTCAATTGTAACTTCTATTGGCAAATCTTTCAATTGCCCACAATGGACTAGATACAAGATCAATACTAGAGATACTTCATAATTATTTGAAAACTAGGACTAAGGCTAATCAAAGTTATTTCACTTTGATAATGTTACGTTATTTCTTTGAATCTTGTTCAATTGAATTTAAATGTTCAATGGTTGAAGTACTAGGGACAATATATAACCTTACTAGAGGTTATTTTAAGACAAATGATAGTCTTTCATTGAATGAAGAAAGGTACGCTCTTTACCATAGCAAGGAGTTGCTTTAATACCAAATTCCCTTAAGGCCTATTTTGAGCTTTTTTGGAATTTACTCTAAGTTGAATAATAAGTCAAAAATTTGATAAGTTTTACTAATTTAAAAAAAATTGTAACCTCACAAATTCAAACTAGACATGTTAAAGAACACATGAAAAAAGAACACACAAAAGTATTATTTATAGATTGAAAAATTATAATGTTTAATTGTGAGGGTGTTAAAACTATAAAAGTCATTTGAAGTCTTTCAATATATCTTCTTTTCACATGTCAAATCTAAAATTGAGGTCCCCAAGGGGTGCACTTAATTCTACTATAACAAACCATGTGCAAACAAGTGGTTGCTAATAAACTATAATTTTAACTTTAAATTTTGAGCATTGTTTACTAATGACTATAGGATTCTACTCCCAAAATTTCAAACTCAATTAAAATATGGAATGATTTCTAGAAGAGGTTTAAAATGCACTAACATGACATGTTTTTTTAACTCAAATATTTTTAGAGAACACATTTAGATGACCATTGCATCAATATTCAACTCAAAATGATCTTTCAATAGAGAGTTATTTTTAGTTCATTTTTAGACAATTTTTTGTTCATTTTTTAGGCAATTTTTTCTTACATAATATAGGGGTGTCAAAGTTATTTTTCAATTCTATAGTGTCTCATTTTACTTCAAAAATTTATAACTAATTATTAGTAACAAATAAAAATATCAATAATTTAAAACATAAACTTTCAAAGTAAAATATCTATTCATATTTTTTCAATTAATTTTATTTAAAATTCAAAAAGTATATAGAGGGTCCAAAGTTTTGTTTGCACACTAACATCAAAAAAGGAGGAGTGCACCCCCCAAGTTGAGGTCTTCAAAACAAATATGAGGTTAAAGGACATCACATGCACAACTCCAATCAATTTACAACTTCTCAAAATCTACTCTACAATTTTGTTGAAATGAATTTCCAATGTGTATTTTTCTCCAAGATTTGGTGTATTTGAGGTTCATTTCTAAGAGCCCCTCAAGATTAGAAAATCAAGATTTGCAATAGACACCCTTGAACAAAATTTTGTATAGAAAAATCATAATTCGTCATTTTCAAAACTTGACTTTTGATGCTAAAACTAGACTTCTCAAAGAATTAATAAAAAACCCTACTAAAAAGAACAACTTGATAAAGTTTCATTTAACTTCAAAGTGTTTTCAGGACTAGAATTTGGTGCCTTAGGCATTTAGGGGTTAAACATTAAATTAGATATTTTGTCACTATTTGAGAAGTTCAATATTACCCTTGATATTTGAACCAATACAAGTTGATTGTTTGAAAACTACTGAAGTTTTTATTTTGCTTTTTTTCTTCTATACTTATGACATTCCACTCCCATATAAGGTTTTCCAGATTAGTACATTGGATATATAGTAATCCTTTCGATTTCCTCTCCTTCAATCCTATTGTGGACTTTTACCATTTAAAGTACTCTACAATGAGTTGAATTTTGTCTTGCTTTTAGCAAATTAATTGTTAAAGGACCAAGGAGACCACTTTGGGCTTTTTAAAAACTTGGGCAACTTCTATTTACTTCATGGTTTATAATTTGTGCATGAATTGTTTTAAAGATGGATGCTACTCGTTTATAGTCTATGTGTGAGGCTTTGTTTCATGTCAATCTAATAAATATTGCAAAAGTTGGATGGATTTTTTTGGTTTCAAAGTCAACCTAAGCTAAAAGAAATAGATTAAAAAAACATCAATTATTTCCTTGGAATTATATAGAATTATACCTACTCAAAAATATTTGAACCAAAAACCATTCAATTTTAATTATATAATGAAGTAAAAGTGATGAGGGTTTTTATTTTGTAGGCAATGGAGGTAGAAAATACATAAAAAGTTGTCTTTTGCTTCCAATTTTAAAATTTTTCAAACAAAAATGAAAATAAACAATACTAGTTATTTACTAGAACATTTTCACCATTGGGATTATGAATTTTCAATTTCTTATGAAAGTTATTAGCATATTAGTTTTTTTTTTCATTTAGTATTACATACCTTTCATTTTATATTTTCTTAAAGAAGAATATGAAAGTATTTTTGGTCAAAATTTTTACATATGTTTTTAACCCATTTCTCAACATATTGACTAAAATTCACAGGTTATAGAATATATGTGTTTTTTTCCTAAAAATGTTGAAATACCAAACTTCACTTTTTGGAAGGGCTAATAAAGCCTACATTTTGAAGTTTAAGCACATTGAACTTGCAATTGGTGGATATATTTATTCTAAAATTTTGGGACAATGTCCTTGAAAAAGTTGACCAAAGGATCTAAGGAATGGATTTGTTAGAATGTAAATATTGATGAAGACACCTTCTAGAACAATAGTTGCAAAGAACATCTCCTCAATACTTCTTATTTCTGAATAAATTGTAAAGTTTCTTGCATAAGGTAAGACAGCCCATTGCAGTCAAATGACCCATTGTGGTTTTTTTTCAGGATGTGGGATGTGGGCAACAATGCATATCTTACATGACAGCAATGGAGTGAACACTGACCTCATTAGGAATTTCTGAGTTTTCAGTGTCAAGTCCATTGTAAAAACTGACTTTTTTTGGCCTTCTGTAATAGAAAATATTTTGACTGTACTAGGCAGTGAGATGAGCATTACAGATTCAGATTTGGTTGGTCTTAAGGTAGTCTACAGACGGACTCTTTTGGGCTCAATGCTTCAGAAATTTCTAGCGAATTCATACTTTGTCAAAAAAATTTAATTTCAATTGCAGTTGCTGTTTCTCACTCTTGTACTAATGTAAGAGAAAAATTGAAAAATTTCAGCAACAAGATGATGCCAAATTCCTCATTCTGACCATAATGGGCTGGTTTACCTTATACAAAAGCTGCCTTCTAATCTCTGCTTTTTCATTTTATTGAACTCCTACAGTTTCATTTGATTTCAGTATATTGCAACCTTCAGTTCATCCAATTCTTTACACCTCAAGTTCACGAAAGAGTGCATGCTTTGTTTTTGTGCAATGTTGTGTGCAGTTCCTTGAGCTTCGAAGGATTCACCACTTCCTCACTCTATTGCAAGCCCTTTCAATTGCAAACAAAAGGGGAACACTTTCATTCTTTGCAGACTAGGTTCATTTTTTCACTTTCAATGGGTACAAACTTCAGGAATGCGTACTTCTTGTAGCGTGGACCACAAAGTTCATGCAATTACTTGTAAATTTTAAGTAGTGAGGCATTTTCAATAATGTTGCCACACTACTCCTCGTAGTCACATTCCTTCTTAGTAAAACCTACTTTAGGGTAGTCTACTCTCATATAATTCAAATGATCTGCATTGTTGCATTTATAAGTATGAAGCTTTTAAACTTACAGTTGTACTTGAGCAAAATACACTCCTTATTTGTCTAGAAGTACTGTACTTGATTACAGTCCTGCTCAAGAGAGTCAATGCATAAGCCCGGGTGTATCCAAACTTGATGGAGTTGCCTGCATTGTAAGGTAGTATGGCCTTAAAGCAACCATTTACCTCTTGCTCCCCCCCTTTTTTTTTAAGGTTTTCATGAATAGAAATGTTTTTGGATCATTTTTCAGAGAAAGAAAAATGGATGCGGAACGTCACATAAGTGGTTTCATATTTTTTGAATCATTTTTGAATTATATAGGATTTTTTTTTTAAAATGTTGTAGGCACCTATTTGTGACCTGAGGTCTTCCAAAATCCGACCACTTGCAACTTCTAAAGTGATTTCAGTAAATGAAGGCCAACAATTGGCTATTGCAATAAATAATGCTTTTCTCTCTATTCTCTCAATGGCTTGAGAGGTCCATTTAAGGACCACCTACTATTCATTTTAGACCTAAATATAGGGACGATTTGAAGAGGCCACTTGCTTTTAGAGCAGACTACCTTAATTAGAGTCCGCCCATGAGGTTCACTGGTGGCCAGCACAATAGAATTATAAATCACTTGCTCATTTGACAAGGCAAAGGATCCTTGCCAATGGAATCATGTTGCCGGTCTCACTGTGTGAGAAGCAGGAAGAAATCACCAACTGCAATAAATCAATACAAAACATGAAAGTTACCATCAGATTATGAATGCCTCAACTTTGATTGTTTTAATTACTTGACAATGTTCTAACCCCTGGTCTGGGAGTATTTGAAAAAAGTATGTGAATTCCCTACCCATTGCCAATTCATCACCATTGATTTATAGAGGTTAAACTAACACACTGTTTCTAACTACAAGCAGTTTTTCCTTTAATTTCTTACCAATGGCAGGTCATAGTTTGCAAAACTGTGCGACTTTAATTGGAAGTCCCGAATACTTGAAATACATTCCACAATGTAACCATTTCATGGGATTCACAAATCAATGCAGAGAGCAGTGAATTGAAGCTTACATTTCTGGATATCAGAACCCCTCCCGTCAACAAAACTCTCTCAGTCTATGGCTTCTTAACCATCCCCAATCCTTGAATTATTTGATAATTAAAGCATAATATCTATCTAGCATGAGGAGGACCATAGCCTAGTTATACAATGTTATGGGATTTCTCAATTTCAAAATAAATTTACAAATGAATTGTGTTGGGGTCATCTCGGGGGTCATTGACTCACCCTGCCCCTTGATTTGCACACGGATGCTCGTGGTGAGGATGGGAGGTCATGGGCACTAAAGGGCTCCTCCAGGGTTACCTCAAACTTCTAAATTTAAAAAAGAAAAAACTCACGTGGTTTGTGTTTGGGGGTGATTGATTCACCTCCCCGTCCTTTTGATTTTTGACTAGATTTTTGACTACATTTGTGGCTCCATTTCAAAAGAATTATGGTAAGTTTAACTAAATTGACGTTAATTATTCTACAACTTTTGCAAATTCTTGACGTTATACTATTAGTGTAATGACTAATTATCATTGCTACCCCATATGCAGTTTGAGGAAAATGTTGTTAAATCCTCAAGCCTCTTCAAGTATCTGGAAAAGAGCAAATCACATGACATATACATCTTTTGCATTTGGATAATAGGTATTCTTGTTTGCACAAGGATGCCACTTTGATTGTCTTAGAACAGTTGTTGAACAGGAGAAGGTTTACAATGAGGTTGATGACATTGGAAAAGATGGCAGATGATGATGTGTCAAACTCTTCGTAACCACTTCCAACAAATTAGACTTCTTTACTTTCAGACGTTCACACGTAGTAAGACACTTTTCTGACAAAGGATTTACCCAATTTCGATACTGTTATCAGCAAAAACTAAGAGCCATCTTAACTAAAACTGAGCCATCCCTCACCCATGGTCATATTTGAACAAATGGCGTGCTTTTGAAATTGCAAAGCTTAACGGCTCAGAGCTTTGAAACTGATTACTTAAGATTGATGTAAATCTGACAAAATCAAATTGGTTATTTTAATGGAGATAAGTTATTTGTCTTTCAAACTGAGCTTGAATGTGAGTTGGACCTCCTCACCTGGAATACCAGAGATGGAAAGGCCTCTAACTCTCATTTCATGTCAGTAAAATTTTGCATCATCGTCTGTTTAGATTTAACAGTTTTGTTCAGTCTTTAGTTGAAAAAGTGTTGATGAATCCAGAAATTCTGTCATGAATGAACATCTACTGATTTGCAATAGAAGCAATGTTTTCATGCTATCGCTTTGCAGGATCTTTACAGCTTCATTTCTACATTGTCATGTTGGTGAACAAGCACCACAAGACTTTTGTGCAAGTTCTTTGGAGACCAAATGGATTACATGCTGTTGAACTGTTTGGACATGACGTATTTCAAAGTAAATTCAAGTTTTTACAAAAAAATGTGAAAACTTCAGGACCTATAGAAGACATATAATTTCATTCCTAGAAAATAAAAGATCATAATTTCCACTTAAATTTAGTGGCAATTCTTTGCATCTAAAGGAAAGGATCATTTCACAATCATTGGCTATTCTAGTTGTTCCCACAAAAGAAAGACAGTTTGTGTACACCTGTCACCTTGAATTTGGAAGAAAAAATGAAAGAGAATTCATATCAAATACAAAATACACTTGAAAGATCTGAAAATTTTACCATTATTAGGCATAATTTGTTGAGGCCTCTTACTATGGTTTTTGTCTTGTAGCTTGCTTTTAAAGGATTTTCTTTTTGTCATCCAAATTCTAAATCCAAATATGTTTGTGCCTATTTAACTTGTTAACGATGATGTGGCCATTTTTTGTCAATGAATGATAGAGAATCTTTTTGTGTATGAGAGAAATGCAACTACTTGTCCTTGAAATTTTACCTGGAAAGGGGAGGTCTTATATAGTAGTTTGACTTCCAATGAGTGCTTTTGGATTTTTTTAATTGACTATTTACACAATGCCAACAGGGATGATCTCTACAATCACTAGCCTATTCTTTATGGGTTAAAGTACTTCTTGATGTGCTTTTCATGGTAGTACTTTCAAGTTGTAGTTAACCTATAAACAACACGGAAGAAGTTTTCTTGCCGATGAATGATAAAGAATCTCTTTGTGTAGGGCAAAAGTGCAACTATTCACCCTCCAAATTTTGTGTGAAAAGGGAATGTCTTCTACAATAGTTAGTCTTCTAGTGAGTGCTTTTTCAATTTTTTAAGCCAACAATCCATAATGTATCTAAATAAATGATTTCCACAGTGACTGACTAGTACTTTAACTCATAAACAATGCAAAGGACATTTTTTGGTTGATAAATGACAAAGAATCTCTTCATGGAGGATAAAAATGCAACTACTCAGCCTCCAAATTTTGTTTGAAACAAGGTCTTCTATAGTAGTTTGTCTTCCAATGAGTGATTTTTCATTTTTTGAGCTTAGCAATTCACATGGAACCCAAACAGATGATTTCTATGGTGATTGGCTCGTCGATGAAGGGTTAAACATTAGTCAAAAGTTAACAATCAATTGGGAGGGCTTGTATATCTACACTAAAATTGGTAAATAGTGTTGGGTGATAATTAGTGTTGTAGTGAACTAAATCATAGCCTTAACTTATTATATTACCATTCCAACTTCTATATTTTGTTCCCATCTAACACTAAATGCACTCTCGTAAAAATGTTGAAATGACCAAATTTTACTATAGAGCTAAAATAGTGTTAGAATGGGTAAATAATGTTCTAACACTAACCTTGCAAATTGTAATCACAATCAGTGTTATTGTTGACAATTAGTGTACCCAACACTATTTACCAATTTTAGTGTAGTGGGTGCCCTGGGAATGCTCCAAGTGCTCCTTCCACACCTGAAACCTATGACGGTGCACAGGACCCATAGTGACCAGTTCGTCCAACAGTGTTGGTGCGGCAGTTTGACGCGCTTTCAACACTGTTCATCTTCTTCTACCCTCTCAGAATTTGCCCACCACTTCGGTTCGCACAAGTATGTAACTCCGGGAAAGACCGGAAGATTGAACTTGTGAATGTGGGAATCTAGATTCCAGACTAATGTGCGAAGTGCGTTGTATCTCCTGCATCAAGTCTTCAAGCACTCATCTGCAGGCTCAAAGTTTTCTTTTGCAGTGGTGTTGAAGGTGGCAGCGATCCCTGGAGTGCCTGTGTACCGACGAGGGTTTCGGAATGGCGATGCTGGAGGCGCTACATTAAGCCTTGCTTCATGTTCCGATCCTGTCTGTTGGGTGGTGGTTGCCTTCGTGCTGGCCGTGATGCAGTCAGTCAGAGTAATGGCCTCCTTGGAGTAATTGTGACGAATGTAGCTCTACCCAGAACCAGAGTTTCACTGTATAGCACAGTGAGGTCCGGCTTCGATCCACATTCAGCTTAGTGAAAGAGCTTGACATGTTTGGTATGCTTGGCTGTCCGACTTGATTCTTTATTGGTGATACCATGTTAATTTAGAGTCCATTTTAAGGTCATTTCTCGGTTGTCCGTCCCAGATCTTCTGTTGACTGGGTATGAGATTTGTACCAGATCTTGAGGGAATTGTGTTTTGGGGCTTGGTTGTGCAGATCGCAGAACGAAGAGCGTGTTCATGAGCATGGGTTAGGCATAACAGCTTCGAGTCTACTCTAAATGTGGGAGGTTAGAGTTGGCAAATTCTCAACCAGGTGTCCGGCAACGTCCAACTTCACTAAGAGGTGGCCAGCTTTAGAGTCCCCAGCCTTGAAGCTCGGCGACTCGTCTAGATATGGCGAGCGTCGTCCCACTCTTGCGCTTTCGTTGACACGAGGACCGCTTCGCCACTCACTTGCTTGCTCTCCCAGCGACTCAACAGCAACTGGCGATATGTTCATCTACCAGACTCTAAGTTCCACTTAAGGTACTGCTGCATCATGTACATCTTTGACGGTCATTAACGTCAACAACACAAAGTGTGGTGTGATCATCGAGGTAGAATGATGTCAAGTGAGTTTGCAGCATTGCAAAGTTTTGAGTCATGTCAAATGCATTCTTAAGAAGATGCTTTGCACATGAACATTTGCATAACGGTCTCAAATGTTTTGTCTGTTTTAGCAAGTGTAAGGTGTGCTCAAACCGCAAGTGCCAGTTGACTCAGGCTCTGTGCATGTTGTCTCAAGGTCATTTTGATAACTCCGAGGAGTGTCGGCTACTTGAGTGTCGGTGGGTTTTTTAAGCTTGTTAAGGGTGTGAGAGCTCTTCCACGGGCTTTAGACTGCTGGAGTGTGATCTCAGATTTGAACCAATGCATTGGTTGTAACTTCCACATCGTCTCATAATGAAGGCAAAATTTGGGTTAATATGAGATTTCTTTTATTCAGCATGATTGTAGAGGAGGCTGGATACCCGATTTAGAAGGCCTGGTTCTTGCCAAATGCATGGGTTCCGTTGAGGCTAGGTAATGTGATTTGCAAATGGTTTTCTCTGTTGATAACTAAGACTAGACTAGTCTAGAATTTTTTTGGGTCCAATTGTACAAAACTTGTCCGTTGAAAGTGAAAAGTGCCAATTGAATGATAAATTCAGCCATTGTCATATTTGTACAAATGGCGTGTTTCCCAAATTGCGAAGTTGAACTGCTGAGAGCTTTGAAAACTAAGATTGATATAAATCTGACAAAGTCAAATTGGTCTTTCTTGCGAAGATAAGTTATTTGTCTTTGAAAATGTGCTTGGACCTCCTCACCTCGAACACCAGAGATGGAAAGGCCTCTGACTCTCATTTCGTGCCAGTAAATTCAACATCATCTTCTGTTCGGATTTCGCAGTTCTGTTCAGTCTTTCGTTGAAAAAATGTCGCCGACTCTAGAATATAGGTCATGAATGAACATGTACTGATTTGCAGTAGAAGCAGTGTTTGTTGCTACTACTTTGCACCTGGGATCTTTACAACTTCGTGTCTAGATTGTCATGTTGGTGAAGAAGCACAACGAGACGAGACTTTTACGCAATTTCTTTGAGACCAAATTGATTTCATGCTGATGAATTGGTTGGACATGACACATTTTCAGTAAATTTCCAGCTCCATGTTCCAATACCTCCTGTATGTGTAAACGCCTAAATGCTCCGACATCCATATTCTGCATGATGTACAATGTACTTGAGAGGCATGTTTTTTTAAAATAAGTTTTCATGTGTCCAAAGTAATTCTCGACATTCCTATCTTACTAGTTTCATGAATTTGAGATAAATAATACATTTGTACAAAGGTATAAGCCAAAATGTAGAAAATTTCAAAAAAGCAAGTAGGCGTCGAAGTGTTAAGTGGGATGTGTCTGATCCCGTGGATGGCGTCTATACATGCAGGGAGATTGATCGTCTTCAACCCGAATGCAGTCGAGCACCTTCCTGCTGCCGTGAATGTTGCATATCTGGCCACATTATACGCTTACTTGAAGGCTGGTGATGTTCCGGTGATCCAATGCGGTCCCCACTGGTTTTCACCGGATGCTCTTTGCAGCTTTTTGACTTCTTGATCCCAGGTTCGTATTCATGTCCCCAATTCCATCCCTCTGAATTCACTCCATAATTGGCTGTTTCGGATGAGATTTAATCTTTCCGTACAACAAGACTGAAGGGAAGGATAATGCCAGATTGAGTTCAAACGCAAGATACATTTACAGTAAGAAAGTTCTGGGCTCCATTGGGGCTACGTAATACCAAAAATCTTCAAGTGGATAAGTAATCATTTGTAGGATGTCGAATCCTTTAGTATCCAAGTTGATAACAAACCTAGAAGTCGAGAAGGAGAAATCTGAAGCTCTTGTATGTCGGGGTGTGATTTCATATTTGAATAAAACAAAATGCACCAGGTGCATTGGTTGTAACTTCCAGATGATTGTCTGATAATGAAGGCAAGATTTGGGTTAATATGAGCATGATTGGAGAGGAAGCTTGATACAAGGTTGTGAAGACTTGGTTCTTGGCGAATGCTCTGGGTATGGCAACAAAGTTTTTGAGTCGAAATTATATTCTTTTGTTTTTCTTATATTCTTTTGTTTTTCAGAGATGAAATCACTTGTCGTCTGGAGTCTCTGATGTTTTCACAATTTTTGCACAAAATTGAAATTACTTTGAGTTTTGGAAGAAAGAATGAAAGAGAACTCATATCAAATACAAAATACACTTCAGTAATCTGAATTTTTTCCTGTTCTTGGTCATGATTTGCTGAGGCTTCTTTGTGTGATGTAGCTTGTTTTTGAAGAGTTTATTTTTGTCATCCAAATTTTAAATCCAAATGTGTTTTTGTGTATTTCGATTTACTTCTCGATGTGCTTCCAATGATAGTAAGATAGGAGGTCCATATATTGTTCATCTAAGAGCTGAATCTGAATTTTGGGAGGTGAAGCTTCTTGAAATATTTTCTAGTAAATTTTGCTTCAAAGAGAAGTGGAATTGGCATCTAACCCAAGTCGTTTCGTATTTTTTGGAGCTTTGAGGAATTAGTTATGAAATTTTGAAGTTGAAATAACACAGGGCTGTAAAATCGCCCACCTCCTTAAATGTACGCATTTTGTACATTGCTGAAGGGTACGAAAAACCTGTACACATTTGAGGAGGTGGCGATTTTAGAGCTCGTGCACTTTCAGAGACCCCTCCCTTACTTCCAAGTCCTAGTTGTGCATCAAGGAAAATTTACTGATGAATTTCGAGGGTCAGTGAGGGTAAAAGTTAGGTGCTGCACTGCAATGCTCTTAGAACCCCTTCCAGGGTTTGGAAATGACGATGCCGGTGTTGCAACATGAAGCCTTGGTTCGTGTTCCGATCCTGTTTTCTGGGTGTCGGTTGCCTTCATGCTGGCCGTGATGTTTAGTCAGAGCTATGGGCTCCCTGGAGTTGTGACGAGGGCAGCCTGTTCTAGAATGAAGGTTTTACTATACACTACGGTGGAGTCCGGCTGCGATCCACATCCAGCTTAGAGGAAGAGCTTGACATGCTTGGTGTCCGTAACAAGTACAGCTTGATTCCTTGTTTCTGGTGGTATGTTAATTTAGCGGTCATTTTCAGGTCATTGGTTGGTTGGCCGTCTAAGTTTTTCTGTTGAATAAGATTCATGATAGATCTTGAGGGAATTGTGTTTTTGTGCTTGGTTGTGCAGGTTGCAGAAGGAAGAGCGTGTTCATGAACATGGGTTGGGCATTACAACTGCGAGTATAATCCCGTGAGAGAAGTGGCAAGTTCTGAACGCGGTATCTGGTAACGTCCAACTTGACCAAGTGGTGACCAGCTTTTAGATTCCCCAGCGTTCAAGCTCGGCGACTAGCTCGTCTGGAAATGGCGGTCGTCGTCGCTCTCCTTCGCTTTCGTTGACACGAGGATCCCTCCGCCAGTCGCTTGCGTGCTCTCCCATCGGCTTGCCAGCAATTGGCGAGATGTTCATCTGCCAGACTGCAAATACCATCTAAGGTACTGCAGCATCACGTACGTCTTTTACGGTCGTTAATATCAACGACACAAAGAATCATAGATAATTTATTCTTGAGAAGATTTTACTTTGCACATGAACCTTTGCATCAGCTTCAGGAACGGTCTCAAATGTTTTTCCCGTTTAAGCAAGTAAGATGTGGTCAAATCACAAGCGCCAGTTGACTCAAGCTCCGTGCATGCTGTCTCAAGGTCATTTTCATAACTCAGCACTTCTGGACTCCGGAGTGTATGCTACTTACGGGTATTTGAGTTTTTTTTTTTTTTTTTTTAAGGCTTTTGAAGGGTGTGAAAGAACTTCCTCGGGCTTTCAAGTGCTGGAGTGTGATTTTGAATCTGAATGATTGCACCCGGTGCATTGGTTTTAACTTCCACATTGTCTGAAAGCAAAATTTGGGTTAATATGAGATTGTTAATTTATTGAGCATGATTGGAGAGGAGGCTTGGTCCTGGATTTTGAAGGCTTTGGTTCTGGGCAAATGATGTGGATATGGAACAACATTTTTGAGAGGAGCTCTTGACATACCTTGTGTTGATTGCACATGGCATGCTTGGTATGAGCAACAAATACAAAACTTGATTCTTTGTTTGTGATATCATGTTAACATAGAGGCCATTTTCAAGTCATTTGTTGGTTTGCCGTCTAGGTTGTTTTTGCTAATTTGGTGTGAAATTCTTGATAGATCTTGAGAGAATTTTGTTTTTATGTTGGGTTGTGTAGGTTGGAGAAGGAGGAGTGTGTTTATGAGCATGGGTTGGACATTACAACTTTGAATATAAATGTGAGAGGTTAGAGTTGGCAAGTTCTCAACCAGGTGTGTAGCTCCATCCAACTCTACCAAGTGATGGCCATTGTGTCTTCTAGTAAGGATGAGTACTTTCCAATGGTGTTTGATGCTTCAAAGATTGCTTGAAAAGCAAAGCCAGTGCAAACTTGGTTCTCAATTAAAGATATTGTTAGTTTTTGATATGATTTCTTTGAATTTGTTTCGGGCACTGACTCTAGAGATTGGTGTAGGAAACATGTCTAGTGGTAATTGTAGTATTTTATCATTGTAGTTTATTTTTCAAATTGTGTACTAGTGAAAGCCAATCTTTTGAATTTTTGTATGTGGGATGTTGTGGGAATACTTGTTCATTCTATGAAGCACATTTGAATTGTTAAGTTGGATTGTTGGGAAGTTTGATTTTTACATGTAAATCCCACACCTAGCATGTTGTATTTGCATTGAATTTTGAGTGCTAAAGCCTCCTTTGAAATGTACACAGATTTGGTAAGGTCTTAAATATGTGAGCCACTTTGAGGTTGTGGGGGATTGAGTGTAGGAGCTTTGTCTTTATGTGCTTAGATCTTCTTCACTCATTTGTTATAAATTGTCCTCGATATAGAATTAGTCTTCTCAAAAGATTAGTAGGTTCGTTGAGTTACATACTTTGAGGATTTAATTTCAAAGTGTGGGTTAACTCATGAAGTGTTGGCACTCAACAATCTGAGCTATGTTATGTCATTTCATGGTGTCCAAGCAATAGTTCTTGGCAATGTTGGAAGGAAATTTTGATAATATCCTTTTAGTGTTGGAATTCATTGCCTCTTGTACATTCTTCAAAGCAATTGTTTAAGTTCTTTTGTTGAACTAGGTGAGCCTTTTTGAGCTTGTAGAAATGAAGGCAATTGATCTTAGTATGAAGTCATGGATTCCACTCATGGAATGTTACTTTTGTGCTTTGTTGTAAATAATTGTTTGTAGGATACAAAAGGCACTAATGTGGAGAGGGCACTTATCATTGAAAGGTATACAATGGATGAAATAGTTGGCGAAATTTCTCATGGAGAAAAGGTAAGCTTGTTTTTTGCTTAGAATCACAAATCTTGTTGATGTCAATAGATTTGATAGGCTTTATTTGATTTTGTCATGTTGTAGTCTATATTATGGAAGCCCTTGTTTCTCAAAGGTTTGATTTGTCATTTGTGTTTTGGGATGCAGTTGTGTGATTCTATCTATAAATTCTACCAACCTAAAGTACCAGTTCAATTGGAGGTGGTATTTGTTCATGGATTGGAGTATGACACTTGTGGAGATGCATATTGGAAGACTTGGTTGACTCAGGATGTTACACAAGATAACATTTGGCCCATGACTTGGCTCCCGGATGAGTTCCCCTCCGCCAAAGTCTTTGCATTGAAATATGATGCAAGTGTAAAGCAAACTGCCAGTGTTGGAAGGATGGACTTGTTTCTTGTAGGAGAGAAGCTTGTACAAGAAATGGTAATGTTTGGTGAAATTGGACAACATGGAGTCCTAGTGGTGTTTGTGTGTCATGGGTTGGGTGGCTTGGTGGCTAAGCAAATTGTTATACATGCCAAAAATCATTGTTCCCAAGACCTTGGGGCTCAGAAGTTGTTGAAGAATATTGGAGCCATTTTGTTTTATTCAACCCCCCATCATGGATCACATCTTGTCAAGAGGTTTTTGTCACCTTTTTATAGGATTTGGGGTAGTGGGAAGGGATCCTTATTGGAGTATTTGGAAGTGTTACGTACAAATATAAGTCGCCTCAACCAAGACTTTCTACAAATAGCTGAGGAGACCACATGGTATTTTGCATCAGCTGCTAAGACGCATGAAACAAAACTAGTAAGTCATCCCTAGATTGTCTTGGCTTTGGTATCTTTGAGGTGAAGTAGAGTTGCAATTTAGGTGTGAATGGTTGTGATTTATTATCGGGTTTATTATCTATACTTCATCTACTAATATGAGAAATTTGTGTCATATTGTATAGTATGGTGAAATGGTGGTGGATGAAGCATCTTCAAGATTTGGACGTGGCGATTACTTTGCCTTGGGTGTTGATCACTTTGATGTTGTGAGACCTAAAACCAAGAAAGATTCTAGCTATTTGTTGTTGACTAAATGCTTGAAGAAGGTCTTGGATGAATATGCAAGTAAGTTCGTTGTGGAAGTGAAAAGCCTTGTCCTTGACAGCTTTGTCGGATTGGAGGACCAAGAAGAGACCATTAATAGAAAAGTACAAGCAGTATCCATTGTAGGATTGGTTGGTATGGGAGGTATTGGAATGACAACCTTGGCTAGAGCAGTGTACCAAACAATATGCAAAGATTTTGACAAGAGTTGCTATTTGGACGACATAAAATCAAAGGCAAACTTGGATGAAGTGTTGATTACATTGTTGCAAAAATTTGGAATCATGGAGAGAAAGACAAGTTCTATTGAAGATCAAAGTGCCTTGCAAGCATGCAAGAAGAGTTTGTTGGAAAAGTTGAAGACATATGTGCAACAACATCGAGTATTGGTGATCATGGATGATGTAGGCACAGAAGAGAACTTGGGTAGTTTGTTGAAGGACATGGGTTTCTTGAATGGAAACAACAAGGAGTCCAAAGTAATTGTCACATGTAGAAATTGGCAAGAGCTAAAGCGCTATGTACATGGGAGTGGCAAATACGAGGTTGAGTCTATGAGTTTTGGCCAAGCTATTGAGTTGTTTATTTATCATGCATTTGAGGAAGCTCGAACTTTGGAGCAAAGGCATGCAAAACTATTTCATTTTTTGTCCAAGGATTCCTCAGAGGACTTGATTGATAAGTTTGAAAGCAAGTGCGATGATGTTGTGAAGGCTTGTGGTGGATTGCCATTAAGCCTTGAAGTGATGGGTTGTTTCTTAGGAGGTTATCTACGAGATGGTGATCTATTAAGCAAAGATTGCTTGCATTTTTGGAATGGGGCATTGGAGAAATTGAAGCGTGCTGAGCCTTTGAAAGGGGGAGTTGACAATGATGGGCTTTGGAAGGTGTTGCAAATATGCTATGATTGCTTACATGAGAATGAACAGAACATGTTTTTGGATATTGCATGTTTTTTTTGTGATTCAGTGCGATATGGTGAAGAAACTCTATTTCGGATATGGGGAGGTAAACTTGGAAAGTTGGTTGAATTGAAGAATTTGAAAGAAAGATGCTTGGTCAAGATCAATGAGGAAGATGGAAGTGTGACCATGCATGGCCAATTGCATGATATGGGCCGTAGCATTGTAAGACAACAATGCAAAAGAGATCGGATTGGGATGACTAGGTTATGGGCCTTTGAAGATGTGAGCAAGTTTTTGCAAAGCAATGAGGTAATTTTATATCCTATGATTTGTTGAATGGAGGTGTTGAATACTTTTTAAACTTCCAACATTGCTTTTAGGATTTCTTTCTAGATATTTAATTGCCTCTCTTTGTTGATGGCAGATTACATCTCAAGAGATGCAAGGTTTGTCATTGGTTGAATGGGCTATACATCCAAAGGCCATTTTGGAAGTTAAATTAATTAGGACTTCAAAACGATGGAAGTTTGGTGAGGAAAAGGGTTTCAATTTGAGTTGTCCAAGGATGAGGTTGTTAAACCTTCATCAAGTGAACAAGAACATTATTGAAGCTATGAGTATCAAGAATCCATCATCTATTCGGTGGCTTTATTTGGGGGGAATTGAGATCTCTAAATTGCCAAAGTTTGTGCAATTTTGTAAAGGTCTATATGTTCTGGACATGAGAAATTGCAAGTATTTGGAGAACCTAGATGAGTCCATTGCAAATTTGGTCAATTTATTGGAGTTCCATCTGTCCAATTGTATCAGGCTTGTAAGTCTATCAGATTCCATTGTCAAGTTGATGAAGTTATCCACACTTGATGTTTCTGGTTGCGAAGGCCTCACAAGTCTACCAGATTCCATTGGCGAGTTGGCCAACCTATCCACATTTAAATTTTATCATTGCAAAGGCCTCACAAGTCTACCACATTCCATTGTCAAGTTGGCCAACTTATCCACACTTGATATTTCTTATTGTGTAGGCCTTACAAGTCTACCAAATTCCATTGGCAAGTTGGCCAACTTATCCACATTTAAATTTTATCATTGCAAAGGCCTCACAAGTCTACCAGATTCCATTGGCAAGTTGACCAACTTATTCACACTTGATATTTTTGGTTGCAAAGGCCTCACAAATCTACCAAATTCCATTGGCAAGATCGTGAAGTTATCTAGTCTTAGAATTTCTAGTTGCGAAGTCCTGACAAGTCTACCAGATTCCATTGGCGAGTTGGCCAACTTATCCACACTTGGTATTTCTGGTTACATAGGCCTCACAAGTCTACCAAATTCCATCGGCAAGTTGGTGAAGTTATCTACACTTCACATTTCTTATTGTGCAGGCCTCACAAGTCTACCAAATTCCATTGGCAAGTTGGCCTACTTATCCACACTTAAAGTTTATTTCTGCGAAAGCCTCACAAGTCTACCAGATTCCATTGGCGAGTTGGCCAACTTATCCACACTTGATATTTCTTATTGCATAGGCCTTACAACTCTACCAGATTCCATTGGCGAGTTGGCCAACTTATCCAAACTTGATATTTCTCATTGCATAGGCCTCACAACTCTACCAAATTCCATTACAAAGTTGGTCAACTTATCTACGCTTAAAATATATCAATGCAAAGGTCTCACAAGTCTACCAAATTCTATTGGCAAGTTGGCCAACATATCCACACTTCTTATTTCTCAATGCAATGGCCTCACAAGCCTTCCAAATTCCATTGGCGAGCTTGGCCAACTTATGTTCACTTGATATTTCTCGTTGCGAAGGCCTCACAAGTCTACCAAATTCCATTGGCAAGTTGGCCAACTTATTCACACTTGATATTTCTAATTGCGAAGGCCTGACAAGTCTACCAAATTCCATTGGCAAGTTGGCCAACCTATCCATACTTTATATTTCTTATTGTGTAGGCCCCACAAGTCTACCAAATTCCATTGGCAAGTTGCGCAACTTATCTACACTTAAAATTTCTGGTTGCAAAGGCCTCACAAGTCAACCAAATTCCATTGGCAAGGTCAACTTAACCACACCTGATATTTCTAGTTGCAAAGGCCTCATAAGTCTTCCAAATTCCATTGGTGAGTTGGTCAATATATCTACACTTGATATTTCTTATTGTGTAGGCCTCACAAGTCTACCAAATTGCATTGGCGAGTTGGCTAACTTATCCACACTTGATATTTCTAAGTGCAAATGCTTAACAAGTCTGCCAAATTCCCTTGGTTAGTTAACCAACTTATCTACACTTAAAATTTATCAATGCACAGGCCTCATAAGTCTACCAGATTCCATTGGCGAGCTGTCCAACTTATCCACACTTGATATTCTTGGTTGTAAAGGCCTTATAAGTCTACCAGATTCCATTAGCAAGTTGGCCAACTTGTCCACGCTTAGAATTTTGGGTTTCAAGGGGCCAAATAATATACCAAATCCTATTGGCAACATAGTCAAATCATCTACATATAACCATGAGAGCTCAAGCTGTTTGATCTTGTGATTTTGATGAAGCTACTAGAGACTATTGGTAACCTAGTTCAATTGGAAATTGTAATGGTTAGAGGATGTTTATAATTGGTGGAATTCCTTCAATTGACAAGTTTATTGCAATTTTCTTATTTGCATGGTGGTTCTTGATGAGTGTGGATGAAGACATGTAATGTTTCTTTCTTGCACAAATTCCAATTGTATGGTTGCTATGAAATTCGTATTTTTGATAGAAGATTATATCATGGAATTGTTCTTTTGGTGTGGCTTTGTATCATAGTTGTGGTTTGAAGGTAATCTCCACCAAGTTTTGGTATTGCAACTTGTCCTCTATTAGATCACTGTGAATGCTATGAATAGAGGTATAGTTTTAGTTGCCTCAAGAAAAATATAAGAAAGTCCTCTTGTTGATTGTTATTGTTGTGATTTCATTTCTAGCTTTTGTAGACTTGTTTTTGCTAAACAACTACTTCACTAACCAAATAAGGACTTTATTATTTGCTTGCTTAGTAGTATAAACACGTTGTTCTATTTGTTTCAATTGGCAAAAAGTATTCCATCAAATTACAATGCAATTGGTTCTTAGCTCTTTTATATGTTGCTTTAGCCAATGATGTTAGTAATCAAATTTTGAATTTCACTTTTGCAAAGCATACAATGATGTGTTTAGGAAAAATGGCTCAAAAATAGTAAACAAGGTTATCTATCCGAATATGATGTAGGCTATTGTGTCATTTTGTCATTTAGCATTAATTGTTATAGGTCTTGCCACTTCCAAATTATGTCTAAATTTGGATGAGAATAATAATTTGAAGATTTCAATTTTTTTTAAAATCTATGATTTATCCCTAGATAGAAAGCATAAATGAAGTTTGTCGGGGTCAATCTCCATATTTATAAATTGGATTGCCTTTTTAGTCAACAATACGTTTATCCAATCTGCCTTGTAGAGGGGCACATTTACCCTTAGACATCCAATCTATCAACATTCATAGGACCGTCCATTCATTATTTGCCAATCCAATTTGAATTTGTCAGAATGGAAGCAGGCCAGTGAACGACACGTGGAATTGCTCCTGCAATACCATTTGGAAAACCTAAATGTGGCCTTGCAGTTGAAATTCGCCGTCTTTCAAGTGTTTTCGCAATTTTCAAATTACTGTTTTGTTTCTTTGCTCTGCAACTTCCAGCTCTGTTCCATTTCTTTGAGACAACAGATTGTAAGCTTACCCATTCTTCTCTGTTATGCTCAGATTGCTCTCCACTTGTAGAACCATGAATTTCTATGCATTTCAGTTTCTTTGTAGTTTGTGTTATTTCTTCCATTTCCCTTCATCTTTTTTGTGTGTTGCGATTGTCGAGACTCCACAGAAGGAAGGGGCAGATTTGTCCATGACCATATAGCGCTTGTAGAGTGTCGTCGGCTTGTTTGATGTTTCCGCCGTCGCCCTTAATTAGTCTGCATTCAAATTTCTTACTTCGTTTTGATTTTGATTGGTTGTAATGTTGTAGCGTATGAGAAGCCGCTTCACTAGTGCGTGAGAACGAAGCTCAAACAAAGAAACCCAAGAACTTCGTCGGCTTCACCGGCTTCAAGTTCTTGACGATTTCGTAGAATGGCTGACGCGAAAAATGGTACACAGCTGATAAACAAACCAGCAGATGTGCGTAAAGAGGCCGAGACCCCAGCCTCACGGTAAAACACCATGGAGTTCCGTAACTGTACCAGTTCCAGTTCTAGCTTAAGGTTTAGGGTTACGGTGTTAGACTTCATTGTTTGCTTTTGTGCGCAACAGTTTGAGATTGATGTGTTTGTCTGGGGCAACATATTGTATCAAACTCCGATTGAAATCTAATTTCTTGAGAGTTAAAGTTTATGAGTGAAAAATTTACTGGTTAACCCCTCACCGCCCAAGGGGACCAAAAGTGTCCTCACACAATCTAGCAGTCAACTTCAAAGTGCTGTAACTTTTGCATCCAATGTCCAAATTCAATAAAACTTGTTGGGAAAGTTGCGCATAATAGTCTATTTTTTGTGGTAAAATTTTCAGATCTATCCAAGATGTAATCAGTTTTTGAAAGCCATTCAAAGTTTGCAGGTTCAATTTGAGTTCACCACACTGCAATGAGATGGCTGCAACTTCGGGGGCTTGTATCTTTTTCATCAAATGTTAGTTTTCAATAAAATTTGTTGGGTATTGTTCCCCATAAAGTCTACTTATTGTGATAAAATTTTCATGTCAATCCAAGTTGTTTTGAATGCTTGGGAGCAATTCGAAGTTCAAAATCCAGACATTTTTTCATTACAGTGAACTTTGGTGGCTTATAACTTCTTCAGAAAGGGTTTGTTTTCAATAATTTTTGTTGGAAAAGTTGCGCATACTAGTCTAGTTCTTGTGGTAAAAATTTCATATCAATCCAAGAAGTTATGATTGACTGAGAAGCATTTTAGTAGAGGTAGGTTCAGCCATAGATGTGTTTTTTTTCTACTTTTTTCACTGTTTTTTGACAGTTCAAAACAATTTTGCAAACGCAATGAGTCAATTGAATGAATTTTTTTTCAACCAAAGTGTTTGTCTTTTCATTTTAAATCACTTTGTAGTTTAAAGTTTTTTCATTTGAGTAGGTGTAGAAATCGAATTTCACCTCCAAATGTGTTTTTAGGAAAATTTCAGCATCTTTTGTCAACACTAAATCATTATAATCTTTCAATCTATACGGTCAAATGACTCCAAATTTGATTTACACCATCTACAACATGCACACTACAAGATTGTACGGTTGAGATTTTCATAACTTACTCACATTTAGACTTATAACACTTGAAAAGCAAGTTTGTTTTTTGACATGGTTAGGCCATGGGCGGTGAGGGGTTAAGAGCATTGATGGAAGTGTGGTTACAATTTTTGCAGTGGCAAAGCTGCCATACCTCTGGACTACTCCGTTGGTGGCGAAGGCGTGGATGTGAATATGGAAGCCCCAATCTCCAGTGAAGATTTGATCCGGGCAGGGGGTCTAGGTGCCGGTGATGGGGTCAGCAGCGCTATGCCGACTACTGTTGATGCAACAGATTATGAAGAGTCTTTAATAGATGCTGCGGAGTACGAGAACAAGGAAGGTGTGGAACCCTCTCGTCACCTTCACCCTGGGCTTGGATTGAAGGATTGAAGGGAGGCATGCGTAGTGCATCTGAATCATATTGAGAACTAACGTTTTCTATTTAGTGTATGGAATTTTTCACACCTGAGAACCGTTTCACATCTTCTCATTCTGATCTGCAGATAGTACACTAAATAGTACGTTTAGTGTTAGCAACACTACTTATGAACCATGACACTAAATATCATTAACCCTACTAAAGTAAGTAACATTAAATTTAATTTCTGACACTAAATTTACTCTAGTAAATCTGAAATTTGAAAAGGTTTACATTTAGTGCTAGAACACATTAAAAGTAGAGAAGGTCAAGGAAAGAGATGATAGAAGATGGAGGTGGCGCAGTCAAGTTTAGCACTACACTAATTCCTCCAAAGTGGAAATTTAATGTTGTGTGGAATAGGGTGGTAATTACACTAAATGTAATCCAACACTAAATATACTATTTAGTGTACTTTTGGGTAAGAATGTTGCATTTGGGGCATGTCGTCAAACATTTTTGTGTGATACTTACGTTTGTAATGCAACAATGACCAACACTTCAAACTTCTCTCAGATTTAACATATAATTTGAACATTGCAGATGGATCTGGCTGTGTACTTTTGTGATAAATTCTGACATTTTCTGATGTGTATAAATACCGACGTATAATTAACACCTTCTGGCCTGTGAATCATGGTCTCGTGGAACATGTCGCTGGGCAGGATGCTGTTCAAACCATCCAAAGGGGTCTGTATGCTGTAAAACATGCCAGGGTAGATTCTTGCCGCTCCCAAATGAATGTGGTGAATTCGTATAATGGGAGGTCCAACATCAATAACTCCGTCCCCACAGCGCCCATTTCTTCGCAGGTTTGCCAGATGCAAAACACTTGGTTCCTGAGATTAGAGCACAACAGCGTCAGTCAGAACAGGTTTTCACGAAGTGCATATGACGCAAATGACGCAAACAATAGACAGAAAATTGAAACACCCAAAGTACAATAAATAACAAATAGGCACCTTCAGCGAGTGTATTCGACACTATTGGAAGGGTGTCCTGTTCAAATGGCATGCAGAGAGTCTTGGCAGCACCAGCCTCTCCCTTTGTTCTTGCCTTCACGCTTTCCTCCACTTCCTGCATATTCAAATCCTTAACTTGATTACTGAACATTCAAAGAACTTCCACCAGAGAACCCAGGCACAGAACCAGTTCTACCATCACGATAATAAAGAAGCCCACCCCTAAAAGGCCCAAACCAAACAAAAAACATCCACTTTGCAAGCTAATAGTAGACTAGGAACTTACAAAATATAATTCTATTGTTATAAAATGTAGGACATGATTACTTCGTTCTACTAAAACAATTTGGAACCTTCCTCTAGGGGTCATGCTTCATCAATGATAAATTTCAACTCCTAAAGATAGGGAGGCCACTCTAGGCCATTTGAGCAGTTCGGGATTAACCCTTAGAGCACCAAGGATTCATAATTGGAGTGTGATTCGATGAACCAAACTGTGAAAAATAGAATTCAGATGGGGCTAATTTTAATATCAGCAAAATTATTGACGAACAATGCATGTGTTGGTCAAAACTTTTATAGAAAAGAAAAGAAAGCCCACATATGACCTACTAAAAATACCTGGAAAAGACATCAGGCCTAATTTGGCTCTTCATCCTTTAGAGATTCAAAATCACAATCACCACTTCGTCACACCACGGTGCAAGGACCATCTTCTTATTGTTCAAAGCAGTCACAAAGTCTGGCCAGTTATCAGCTACTGCTATGCAGGAGGTCCTCTCTTCTCGAGCTTTTTCCAAGAATCCTTTTTGCATCGTGTCCAAAATCTCCCCAATCTTCTCCACAAGGCCAGCCACGGGGATATCCTGAGACCGCCCCTCAGCTTTGTCTTCCAGGTCTCGGCGAACCACTCGAACCTTAAAAATACCAAAACGTGGAAACCAAGTTTATCCAACACTACTTTTACCACAGAAGCTTATAAACACCAGAAAATAAAAGCAGGCTTTGTAACACACGAAAACTAAAATAATCAAGAAAAAAATGAAAATACCAGGATAAACCTCAGCATTTACATTAAGAACAATAATATGAGAGCTTGTGTTTGAAATACATCCTATCACGTTCTAAAATCACAAAACACTGTTATTCATAACGTGGTTACATGAATTCATAACAGCAGTACATGCAGCTCCGATTAATAAACGAAGATATGATGAGCGTACTGAGCGTACCTGCTTCTTCTCAATATCCCTGGGACCAATTTCAATCCTCAAGGGTACGCCTTTGAGCTCCCAATGTGACCACTTCCACCCAGGGGAATAGTTATCTCTCAAATCTTCCTTCACTCTGAATCCTGCTTCCTGCAACTGTCGGGTGACTTTCAAGCATTCATCGGAGGGGTCCATATTCTTGAACGGTATAGGAATAACCACCACCTGGATAGGTGCTACTCTTGGGGGGAGAACCAGTCCTTTGTTGTCTCCATGCACCATCACCATAACTCCGATCTGCAATCAGTACAGATCTAATAAACAACAAAACCTACAGGAAGAATGCCGCATAACAAAAGTGAATATAGTTGCAACTTTGAAATATTGAACAAGTAGCAAATTGTAACCAGAAAAGGCTTACCGATCTGGTGGTAAGACCCCAAGAGTTCTGCCACACCATCTTACGCTCCCTCTTCTCATCCTCAAAATAGATTTCGAACATCTTGGCGAAATTCTGGCCCAGACCATGTGATGTGGCCCCTTGCACTCCACGCCCTGTGGCAGGGATGAACGCCTGTGCATTGGCACAGCATGGTGATTAATGGAAGCAAAAATAAGGTTGACTTAGCGACCTGGACCTCAGGTTCCAACCTTAGTATGAATAGGTACACGAATTTGATGCATTGTCATAGATGATATTCACCCCTAAAGAAACCTATTTCAAAGTACTTCACATTTCCACTTTACACATAGAATTTGTAGAACGTACTGAAGCTCAACACAGTTTAGACTTTGACAAAAGTATTATCGTTTTTCCAACCTTTCATCTTGTTATTCGATTAACAATGAATCACCCAATGCTAGGTGAACACGTGAAAAAATAAACAAGAGTTGCTTGGTCCTTCAGAAATTAGGATAAGGGTGGGATTACCAATTAAAAAGGAATATTATCAAGATAAACACAGATGTACCTCAACAGTGGTGGTATACAGACCACCAGCGAACTTCTCAACCTCGCTTTTCACGCCCTTGATCACTGGAACTGCAAGAAGCTCCTCATACACCCTGCGATACAGCTCCAAAATTTGATGCACCTGCCGACATATCAATGAATCCAAACCGTTAGCTGGTTACAATTTGACGATGCTTTAGAAACCTTTCAGAACTGAACATAACATTTCTAACCTCATCGAAAATATGTGAAACCCGAATTTCAATTACGAGTCAGTACGCTATGAAATAGATGTGACGAACCTCTATGTCTGCTTCTCCTTTGGTAGCGAATGCAGTATGACCTTCTTGCCACAAAAACTCACGGCTCCTGCGTAAAAAGAGCGAGATTCTTACATCAGATTTCTAGTATCGAAGCTGGTTAAAGGCATGACTACAAGGTTATAATAATCAAGGCCTCAACAACATGAACAAAATCATTCTCAGAAACCACTTCCAGTAAAATTGCATCTATCCGGAATCAAGTCATCCACTTGCTACCCTAGGACCGCACATAGCAGGTTCACTAGAAGTGGGAACTTGAATTCTACTCATTCTAAAATTATAGTGATTCAAAACTTGTTCAAATCTAAGCAAATAAGGAAAAGTTTAGATCAGCTTCCAGGTAATTCTCAAGGCCCCACCTGATGAAAGGGGTGGGGTGCTTAAACTCCCATCGCACCACATTGCACCACTGATTGATTCTAAGCGGAAGATCACGATGACCACGAATCCATTTCGCGAAAATAGGGTACATTACAGTTTCACTGGTGGGTCGAATGGCAATAGGCTCTTTAAGTTCAGAATCTCCAGATCTCGTCACCCAGGCAACCTGGCCATTGCCAAAAGTCACATATCAGGTGAACAAGCAGAAAATTGATGCAGAAGCACATGAGTAAACTTCAGGTTTAGGGTTTCGTGACGCTGAACTTCACAGGAACAAACACGAAATCTATGCCAGAGAACCAAGTACCTCTGGGGCAAAGCCTTCTACGTGGTCTTTCTCCTTGGTCAAAGCCTTCTCAGAAACAAACAGAGGGAAGTACGTGTTCTCAATGCCCATCTTCTTGATTTCCTTGTCAAAAAAGTCTTTGATGGATTCCCAGATCGAGTAAGACCATGGCCGCAGAATGTAACAGCCCGAGACGTCGTAGTACTCAATCATTTCGCCTCGCACAACAATCTGCAGGTCCGAAACACCGACCGATGCAGTTGATACGATTCTATATAAAATCAATTCCAGTTCCGAGAATAACAACTTGACCAGAGAATCAATAAGCAATGTAAACAGGGCTCACCCCAAACGACTGAACGACGTCAGAGATCGTGACATGAGTTCCGATGAGTATGAAATATGTGCAACATTGCACTGCAAAGATAAAGACTCTTCTAAACCTTCAATTAAGCCGACTTACATCTGAGTACCATTCTCCAAAGTTTTCATCCTTCTTGAAAGCAAGGCCAAGTCCCGACTCCATCTTCACTTCCTCCTTGGCTGCCCAGCCCACACAAGAAATATTAGAGAACTTGTTACAGACGTAACGTTGCAAGAAATCGTCAAGATCTAGACCAGACAATTGCTCTTGATTGAGCACGTCAATCAAGTCTACGCAACCTCTATCCCTTCATTGTGCACGCCACTTCAGCAATCCAGTTTTATTTTTTTTTAAAAGAACACTCTCCGAAACCATGAGGTTACTCAAAAAAGAGACGCAGTCTGCAACTGCTAACCTCCTTCAGAGGTCCCTCCGTGCACCACGGACTTCTTCTCCTTGGGGGCTTTCTTGGGCTTCTCCTTCTTCTCCTTGGGCTTGGCCTCTGATGCTCACCTTCTCTGCGACGTCGAGATCGTTCACACTCACCCGCTCATCCATTCTCACGGTCCCTGGCTGGCACAACTTTGATAACCTCAATTGCACCTTGACATAATCCATGGAAGATAGTTTAACAAGTGTCTTGCACCAGAAAACTAACATTCTCAAGTTAATCTCTCAAATCTCTCAAAATCTCTTAGTTAATCTCTCAATTACTCTCATTAAAACTATCAATACGATTCAATAAAAACTTATATAATTCAATAAGAACTTTTACAGTTCGATAATAGGATCCTTGTTCAAATTCTTTTTTAGACAATACCTCCAACATATCTTTTGTCTTTTGGTAGATCAATCCAATTCCTAAATATAACAATGAAGTCTTTGATTTAAAAGTTTGTCCACCATATCACCTACCTACTTTGCCAAATTACTACAAAGACAAAATACAAAGACAAGTCCAATACATTTGAACAAGTATTTTGTGAATAAATTATAAATTTCTAAAGTATTGATTGTAGGCAAATTTAAACTTGAAGAAAGCTCTCATGTTTACATCATTCATACATTTTTGCAAGAATGTATAGATGTCCATTTTGAGGAAAGATTGCAATTAGGTATAGTTACCATAGTTAAATATTAGTTTTGAAATCAACCAATTTTTAAATCACCACAATCAACACAATGTATCTTTATGTCTAGACAAAGATGAATAGGGTTTTGACATATTAGATATAAATATATCTTGCATTTGTTATAGTTATAGTTTTGAAACTCATTGGCACTAGGCAAGACACCCGGCTAACATTATTAGAAATAAAAATTCAAAACATTATATCAATAAGACTAAAATAAAATTTGAACTACTAGGAACAACGCATATAACCTTACTAGAAATCAATTTAAGACTAAAAGATAGTCTTCCACTAAATGAAGAGATTCAAAAGAAGCATAATCTTTACCATAACAAGGAGTTGCTTTAACCCCCGAAAGGCCTTTAAGGCCTATTTTGAGCTTTCTTGGAATTTTCTCTAAATTGAATAATAAAACAACATTTTGATAAGTTTTATTGATTTAAACAAATTTTAATTATACAAATTCAAACTAGAAAAGTTAGGGATCATATGGAAAAAGAACACACTAGAATATCACTTATGGATTGAAAGATTATAATGTTTGATCATGAGGCTATTAGAATTGCAAAAGTCATTTGAAGTCTTTCAATCCTCTTTTCACACATCAAATCTTAAATTGAGGTCTCAAGAAAAACTTGAGGTTAAAAGAAATCACATGTATAACCCCAATCAATTTATAACTTCTCAAAATCTACTCTACAATTTTTTCACATGAATTTTCAATGTGATTTTTTCTCCAAGATCTAGTGTATTTGAGTCTCATTTCCAAAAATCCCCTAGTGCTAAAAAATCAAGATTTGCAGTGAACACCCTTGAACAAAATCTTGCATAGGAAAATCATAAGTATTCATTTTCAAAATTGAATTTCCAATGGTAAAATTAGACTTCAAAAAGAATTCATGAAAAAATAATAATTAATAATTTGATAAAATTTTATTTAACTTCAAAGTTTGTTATTGAACACCAAAATTTGGTACCTCAAACATTTAAGGTTTAAACATTGAATTAGATTATTTTGTACTAGTTGAGAGGTTCAACATTGCATTCATACTAGTACAAGTTGATTGTTTGAGAGCTACTCAAGTTTAATTTCCGTTTTTTTTTTCTACTTCCACATTACGGTTTCTACATTCTATTCACATATTAGGGTTTTGGGATTAGTGCATTTGGATTTAGAGTACTCCTTTTAGTTTCCTCCCCTTCAATCCTACTGTGGACTTTTACCATTTGAAGTACTCTGACTATAGTGAGCTGAACATCTGGAGTCTATTCTGAAATTGATGATATGGGAAAGTACAATTTGGAAGAATATTTTGGAAGTGATATACAAAGAAAAGTTGTAGATTTTGAGTTTTACAATCCATCCATATGGTTAGATTCACCAATGCTATCGCCAATAATTTTCTATAAATTTGGAAAGGGAAATTTCAAAATTCCTTCTAAATTCAATTACACGCAAAATATTATCATTTTTTGAGTAAAACTTGTTGGAATGATTTTGAAATGAAGTTCTCTTCATATGATGATTCTTTGAGATATTTGTGTTCTTTACATCTATGACTTCATTTTTGCAAATCTAATTTTGAACTAGACTCAATGCAATTTGACCACTTGACACACTTCCACATTTGTAATTTTAGAAAAATATGTACTCTAGTAATACCAAAACCAACCATTAGATAAGACAAGAACTTGATCAAGTATCACCCAAAATTAGGATGACATTCATCCAAGCAAGAAGGAGACAGAAACAAGAATTTGAATTTGTTCATCGTCCAGAAAATGGACGTTGGGTGGGTTAAATCACCTTCTAGAACAATAGTTATGAAGAGCGTCTCACAAACACTTCTTATTTCTATAATAATTGTAAAGCTTCATGCACATACAAATGCTGCCTTCTAATCTCTGCTCTTCATTTTGTAGAACTCCTGCAGCTTCATTTGATTTCAATATTACAACCTTCAATTCATCCAGTTCTTTACACCTCAAGTTCAAGAAAGAGTGCATGCTTTGTTTTTGTGCAATGTTGTATGCAGTTCCTCGAGCATCGAAGAATTCACGATTTCTTTGCTCTGTTGTAGGCCCTTTCAATTGCAAACAAGGAAGGAACCTTTTATTGTAAACACTTGTAAATTTTAAGTAGTTAGGCACTTTCAATAATATTGTTGCTCTACCTCTCGCAGTGACACTCTTGTTTTTAGTAACACCTACTTTAGGGTAGTAAACTCTGATGTTATTATGCCACATATAACTACTTCTAGGCTATTAGGTGAATTTTGGACAAAGCATTCATAGATCTCTAGATTATAACATTTAGAGATCTCTATGTGTTTGTATAGATGCTTTGTATTGATCTCTTGATATTTTGCATTGATCTCATGATGTTTTGCATTATTTTCAATTGTCTATTTCTTTTCCTATTATTAATTTTGAACCCTTTGAAAGTTTAAAAGTAGTTACATGTGGCATTAATTCAACCAATTTGCATTGTTGCATTTGTAAGTATGAAGTGGGAAGCACTTTTAAGCTTTGGTGTTTTTAAGCAAAATGCACTTCTATGAAGTACTTTGTGCTTTGTATTCTAATTTTATCCTGCAATTCTTAAATGCCCAAGCCTTTTGAAGTATGTTTTTCCTATAAGAAAAAAAAAAGAACATGGGCTTATATTTATCTCCAATGAAGCAAAGTGTTGTTTATTTTTTCAAAATCTAGATGTTTGAAGAGCTTGTTTAGTAGTGTGTTCTTCAATTTTGAGTGTGAAATTGCATAGGCGATGCGAGATTATAACACAAAAATGTAATTATCCTATTTTTAATATGTTGTCCTTTCCCACAATGTTTGAGAAATTTGCATATAAGAGTTTTGGAGAATTGCAAGTGACATGAACAACAAAAATTTGTGTTAGCAAACTCAAATGCACTTCCAAAAACTTTAAGTTCAAATGAAGAGCTATCAAACTCATTACACAATCTACTTTGCAATTGTTAAAATGTAATTTTTTTTTGCAAGTAGAAATCACAAATAACCCCAAATCAACATTTGCAAGTGTAAATTTTCAATAGTGAAAATCATGAAAATGCTTTATTCTTTGCATTGTGACCATTTCCAAACTAAAATGAATATGTACAATTTTTGAAATCTCAATTCAAGTGAAATTGGCAAACTTTGTTCAAAGCTAAAAAATGGAGTAAAATTGGCAAGTTTTACCCTTCACCAATAATACATACATGTGTTCAAGGACCTCTTAAAAATCAAAGATTTACATATTTCAATGAAAAATGAAAACTTCCAATAGTTACCCTTGAAAATTGACAGCAAAATGTTTAAAACGGTCAAAAGAATTTAAGTGCCCATATATACCAAAATGAGCTTGAAATTTTAAATCAAACATATATGGTTGGTTGGATATTTAATTTGTGGTTAACTCCTAAATGCCGAAGGCCTTTTTTGAACTTCTAAGACATTACACTAAATTGAACAAAAAGGCAACATGTTGATTTAAGTTGCATCAATTTTATTTGAATTGTAACTATATAAATTGAAACTAAACATGTAAGAGATCACATAGGAAAAGAAAATACAACAATATCACTTATGAATTGAAAGAGTATAATATTTGATCACAAAGGTGTTAAAATTGCGAAAGTGATTTGAAGTCTTTCAACCTTTACTTCACACGTCAAAGCTAAAAAGTTGATTACCAAAAAAATATGAGGATAAAGGGCCTAACATGCATAACCCCAATCAATTTACAACTTCTCAAAATCCACTTTACATTTTTTTTTAAATGAATTTCTAATGTGATTTTTTTCAAGATCTAGTGTATTTGAGGCTAATTTTTTAAGAGCCCTCAACACTACAAAGAGTCAAGATTGCAATGGCCCCTTTTGCACAAAATCTTGAATAGAAAAATAACAATCAATCATTTCAAAATCAGATTTTTAATGCAAAAACTAGATTTCAAAAAGAATTTTTCAAAAATATGAACTACTACAAATAGCAATTTGGTTAGGTTTTATTGAACTTCAAAGTATTGTTGATACCAAAATTTGGTGCCTCAGACATTTAGGGATTAATCAAGTAATGGAAGGTCCTTGGCTATAAGTTTTGGACCATTGTATATTTCACAAGGTGATACTTTTCAACCTCTGCAAATTCCCACACATCAAAGAAACACATGCTATATTGTTCACTTCAAATTTCTAGCCTTTACATTCAAATCATTTTAACTTTAGCGTCTTGACATGTCTATCTCTACATTCCATCATACTTGGGACTAGGTCAATTTCCATGTAATTCTTTTGTAATCTTTTAGGATGATGAGGGACAAAAGACATTACAAGTTATGGAAGAAGGAACTAGTTGATAAGGATTTTCCCCATGGACCACTTTGTCTATGACAAATAAAGAACACTTTTGATTTCAAATTGAAATTAGTACAATTGAAAATGAAAAGGATTACAATGGTTCACATACTCAATGTAAGAATTAAATGTTCAAGACATCTTATGTCAAAGGGTACCAGAAGGATGGGATCCCATGATTCTCACAGACCTTGTAATCTTCTTCACTTAATAATAAAACCTTTGAAGTCAATTAGCTTCAATTTGCTATAGGGGTGTAGACAATATAGTCAATGAACCACGTTTCTCTTCTTATTCACAACCTAAGTTGACCTGAGAACAAGAAGACAAAAAGTCAAAACCAAATGCTACATTGCAACAGTGGAGGAAACATTGAAACATAGGTTCACAGTTAAAGAACATACGCAAAGGTAGATTGTCAATTGTTAATATTATTCATACAATTTACATGAATGACTTTCATGCCTTTAGATTCAACCAAAATGCAATCACCTAAGTAGTGCTACTCTAGCTCATCAAAATACATCTTTGTAATGTAATTTGGTTCACTCTTGATGATAGTGATCACCACCCCTTAAAAGAAACATGTGGCTTGATGGACATGCTGATTTACATCTCTTTTGAGTTGTATCTTGAATGCCTCATTCCCCGAGGACCAATAAGCATTCCACTTGCACTCACTTCTTTGTTGACAAGCTTAGAATGGCCACAATCATTAGGTATAAAGACATAAAAGACATGCATGGTCACCCTGGAGGTAGCCGCTTTGGACAAAATCCACCTCTAAACGTCTCACATCAATTTATAAAATAGACCTCACAAATGGAAAAGGGAACATTTGACAAATTAATGGAATTTTTAAAGGAGAGAAGCTGAGAGGTTTGAATTGTAGTGATCAAATGATAAAAGTAGAGTCCAACTTCTCTTTGAGGTGATAAGCATCTTTTGTTTAATCTTGGATCAATTCCTTCATAGCATCAATTGCTTTTGGATCATCTTGAAGTGTTTGGATCAAATCCTACACGCACCACAAATATAAAAACTTAGAATATGAAGATCACGTAAATCAAATTGTGTCTCAACATTTCAAAGCTTATACAATGTCAATAATAATCTAATGGATCATATTATAATGGTCAAATTGAACATGAATAGCTCAAAGACCAAAATCAAATGCTACAAACTATCAAAACTATCGGGCATTGGGAGGACACTTGAAATCAAGACATTGGAACATCTTGCAAATGGCACATATAATCTTGATCTAAATGTCATCATCAAAATTTCATAGGGATGTCCTTTAAACACATGAGAATTTGAAGCATATGCAAGAACCACAATTCATCCTCCAAACAAATATCATAATCAAATTCTTTTGAAATGGGGCCACAAAGGCAACCACAAATCTAGTCAAAAATCAAAAGGGGAGTGGGGAGGTGAATCAATCACCCCCATACACAAGCCAACCTCAAGTTATGTGCTTCCTTTTTCTTCATTAGAAATAGGAGACAATGCGCATTAGGTTGATAGCAATTCTTGAACGTGGAGATGGATTGATGTATGGCTTGTTTGGATTGTTTGCTTACTTGCATCTATAAATTTGTAGTTTGTAATTGAATTTTTTCAAGGAATTGAGAATTGAATTCAACTTTTCGCACTTGATATATGTAATGTCACATTTAACTACTTCTAGACTTTTGAAAGTCCAAAATTAATAATGGTCATTAGAAGAAAAAAATGGTCATGAAGAGATAATATAAAATATCAAATGATTTGTACAAATTATTTAAAGATCTATGTGAACATCTAGATATCTCTAAATGTTATTATTCATAGATCTCCCGAAGTTTTGTCAAGAATTCAATGAATTGTCCAAAAGTAGCTAAATGTAGCATTGTATCAAGAAATTGCTCATTGGAGAGTTATATGCTATTATGCCTTTCCTCAGAAGGAGATTGGAACAAATAATTAGTGCAAGATTGGAAACCTCTAAACCTGTTCGGTAGTTGTAATTAGTGAGTGTGACTATTAGAAACTAACTATTGCAGTAACGTGTATGTAGAGCGTTCTGATGTGGTTAATCAATTGCTGATATTTTGACTGCTTGTTAGGGCCGAGTACTTCGGAGGGTGACCAAACACTAGAAGAAATCCTCGTCCCAAGTACTGTTTTAGGGGACGAGAAAGTACGTTTTTTGAGACAGAGTGTACGTCCATTGCAATGTCACCCAAAATCCGTTCCTATTGACGAGCGAAAAACATAGCAAAATTTGAAAAACAACCCATGTATTGTAGATGTTTGTTTCAAAACATACCTTCTGGAGGCTTCTATGAAGCGCCATGTGGATGCCATTTGGCATCTACATCAGTAGTGACTCGGCGGGCCATGCCACGTCAGACTTTTTTCTGCCCGAACTCAAACTTCAGTTTCCGTGAGGTGGCAGCTGAGTTGTCATGTCGACTCAGCATAGTTTTTTTGTCGGCTGGCACTGTCGACGCCGTTCTGGTGGACAATGCTATGGACGTCGCTACTTGTGCGCAGGTGCGTTTTAAGTGATTTTGTTGCAATTTTGGAAACAACTGAACTTCTGAATGTAACTACGGCCAATGTCTTGCGTTGAACCATACTACATATGCATGATTTTGACGACCACAAGACGGATAGTAAGTTATAGGAATTGGCATTTATTGCATGTTTGTTGGTGCCTACAATAACATATCTGAAGTATGCTACAGAAGTAGAAGGGCAATTGTGATGTGCAGGTCTCTGTCAGAATGAACGGATCAATTATCCAAGACGATGGTTGATGACAGCTTGTACACATTTGCGGACACAAATTAGTTTTGTTGAACGCCATGGAGCATTCAATCATTGTTTGCATTGGCTTCATAATTGATAGCGTTATGTTTAATAAAAGGAAAGAGGCGAGGGATTGGATGTCTCAACACTTCTGCATGCACGCCGTGTGCCGTCTTAAAATCTAAGGTGAAACATGTACAACAACGAGGCTTCCGATATCAACAAAAATTGTAATCTGTTTCTATGGACGTCTCTTTCAAAGTAGAAAGTGTCGACAGAACACCATACTTACAACGGAAAAACGTTGTGTTCATGGAACGCAACTTCTCATGCACTCTACTGTTGCATACATTATGCTTTTCATTTCAAAGGCAATTTGTATCGTGGAAGTGGTTCATCATTCCGTCACCCACTATTTGTAAACAAATTATGAACAAACTCTAACTTCGAATCAAGTTTGTTGCGAGCGACTACTAACAACAAAAAGAACTAGAAATGGTCATTCAAATGTAAAATGTCTATTGGAACTAGTCATGAGCAATGCCCATAGCAGTCATCATAAATTCATAAAAATTTTACAATGTTACAGAATACCCTTATTCAAGCTAAGGCACACAAAATACCAAAGATTTCGAGAAGAGATTGCAGTTGCTGGAGATATAACTAGCTTTAGAAGGCTTTGCATTGCCAAGAAACAGGTACGCAACATCCTCTACTTTGTCATTGTAAATGGAGAGTCTCTTCTAGATGTAAGCATTCTCAAAGAACTTGACATCTACAGAATAGTTAATTAGTTAGCAATCAGTAAACCCAAGTGATCGACCTCCATTGCAGTGGACCGACCTTGTAGATGAGTAAGGTATGTATCATACCTTTGGAGAGCGAATAGGTTGTCCCTCAAATCACTGCAGACAGTTGGTCCATGTCAACAAACATAAACTAAGCATATAATTGTCATCAATTAAACTTAGGAATCACTCTTGGCTTTCAAGTCTAAAACAGAAGCCTACTCATTAACCCTGCCAACGAGGTGTGGAACTTTGCAGTTATTGAATAAAATACCAAAGATTTCTAACTTAGATGCACAAACCCACATACCTAAGCAAACTGAGAAGTCGACTATAGTGTAGGGAAAAGGCATCTGGGAAAGATGCATGGGAAGTTGAAAGAACAAACTTAATGGTTTTAGGTAAATTGATTATGGTTGTGTCCATTAATAAAATGCTAAAAGGATCTCCATGTCTAAACACCCAAATAATCAGAGAATGAGGCATGAAAATGGCAAGGGGATAGCAGTATAACACATCACAAGTCTTTAAAGTTAAAACACAGAAAGAGTTGAAGAAATAAACCTTCTCTCAAAAAATCCTTTCTATGGGTAAATGTTACAATCTAGATTCTAGGGACTAAAACAATGCCTAACAACTAATCTTGCCTTTGTACCTAATATTAGTGGATATACTGTATACAATATTAGGATTACATACAATAGGAATACACAAATTTAAAGAAAAGACTATGATATTTAAGACCATACAAAATTAAACTTTACATATATAATCAAAATATAACCCTATAAATGAGCTTTATTACAAATAATTGACACACCAATACATAATGTAGAGGGCCTTTCCTTGGATTACAAGAAAGTTAATCCCGTGGCACTCCACAATGGAGGACACTTTTCACTCCTTGGCAAGCTCATTCAATAGGTTTATAATTCAATCAAAATTTATTTAACACAAACTATAACATTTATAGCAAAAACTAGGTTCAGCAGTGTTATGTGTGCAGAGACCCTAACCAAAACAGATCTCCCTCCAACCAAAATCCCTCGCCCGTCACAATTACACAGCGCTACAACCAAACATTGCAACCAAAAGCACGAAACCTAATGCCGTAAGAGAAAATCACACGCTCTCTACAATCCAAACCTCCTAAGCAAAAAAAGAAACCACACCTGTCGGCCGCCAACGGATCCCTCTTTCCCTACAGCCGCAGAGGTGCAGCGCACATGTCCTCCAATATGGCGGGTGCTGGCGTTTTTGCCGTGCTCCGCCTGGCAGATTGGCGGAATCGGGTCCGGCGGAAATGAGACCCGCCAGCGCCAACACTAGGCCGCCAAGGGTAATTTAGGTGGAGGGTTTGAAAAATCCCTTACTTTGAGGTACTCATTCATCTTTCCATATGTCTCTGTGAGTGTAATTTACCCTTGAGGCAAACAACGCCTACAAAGTTGGCCGAGGGGGAGTGTATGAAGCTCCTACTCTAATTTTCCTCCAAGCAATGGATTCCTAAACAATTTTTAGTAAGTTTTTCTTAAATGATATTTAGTTGGGAGGAGCAACCCTTCTCACCCTACTTAAATGACCTTTCTAGCCACTTTCATCATATAATTGGACCATGAAGTTGATTAGGACCATACAAGGGACAAAATTCACTTCAAATGTACAATTTGATGCCCCAAATGGCCCAAATTGGACCCTCCTAACTAATTTCAGCACATCTTTACATGATCCAATATTCATTTAGCATGCATTGCCCTACATTTCCCCTTCTTAATTGTTGTTCTCAATTCAAGGTTAAAGATTTTTTCTTCTTTTGTAATGTTCAAAATGGTTCTTGCATTTTAGATACTTGATCCCTTTAAACCCTAATCTTAGTCCAATTAGGGCAACACTTTTGCAATTGCCTTCACACCCCTAAATTCAACTCCCATGCACTCTTCATCATTCTCAAACATTCAATTCAAGTATCCTTCCATGCAAGTCTTTTTTCATATTCGTGTGCAATGAAAATTGCAAGTAATCAACAACAATGGTGAATAAATCCTATCAAAACCTCAATTCGGACTCCCTCAGTGGGGGCAGCAGACGCCCTGTTGGAAAACTGGCTGCCATTCCTTCATCGTAGCTCCAAATGGCACACAATTTGTCTCATTTGGAAGCTAATTCCACTTTGCATCATTCCCCAAAATTTGAGCTCCAAATTCACCGTCGTTTTGCCGCAGTAGCCCTCCAAAGTTGCTGCTCTTGATCCACCGCGG
The DNA here is from genome assembly GCA_950106755.1 of Climacium dendroides. Lineage (NCBI taxonomy): Eukaryota > Viridiplantae > Streptophyta > Bryopsida > Hypnales > Climaciaceae > Climacium > Climacium dendroides. Next base: position 14,539,418 of record OX467088.1, on the reverse strand, counting down.
CTGCAGACCCTCCTCCACCAAAATGGCCACCATTTCTTCAATTCTGCTCTAAATGAGGCGAACCATATCTTCCTGAAAAGCTGACTTCAAGGCGCTCCTTCTCTCCAATTTTCAACCCATTTAGATTCTCCACGCTCCCACAGTGGCTCGTCAAAGTTGCTTCTCCTAATTGCAACGGCAGCGGACCTTCCTCCGAAACACCTTTTCCATCTGACCCTGAAATCTTCACTTTTCACCCATCTTTTACCTCTTGAGGTGAAAACCTACTCGACAAATTGGCTATATTCTCAATCCACCTCTTGTGCTTATTGTTTTCTCCCAAAAAAAACATGCACCCTCAACACACACATAAGAGACAAGAGAGAGAGGAGAGAGAGAGGAGAGAATGAGCTCCTAACCCCCATTTGACCTTCATCCTCTCCTTCCTAACTAACCACATTCCTAACCCTTTCATCCACCCTAATTCATATTAAAATGCCCTTACTTTGCTGTTTTTACTCTAAATTAGTGGTTTTCTTCCAATGTAGGTGTCTAAACATTGATTTTAAGCTTACTAATTCCCTATGAACCCATTATGTTTATCCCATTTTGAAATTTTTATCTTGTTTTTTGTTTGTTTTTAGTTCTAAGTCTTATTTTTAGTTCACTTTTTCGTTAATTTATAATTTGGATGTAGTTTTAGGTTTAAGTTCAACATTTATATTAAAAAACCTATTAACTAATATTACTAGTGTAATAATATTACTAGTGTAATTTAGAATTTTAGCACTTTCTAATTCAAAAACTTAACCTATTGTCTATATTTTTTATATTTTCATAATGTGAACCATTTCAATGGTTCACAGTCTCTCCAAGGGAAGTTGCTTTCCAACACAGGAAATGTTGTTTCTCTTGAGTGCCATTTCTTATTGAAATGATGAAATTAGGGAATCAAAAAAAGGTTTGATGTATTTTAATTGATGCTTCAAAACCATGTTTTTTAAGATGTTGTGATGGAAGTAGTAGAAAATGAATTTAATATAGTTTTAATTCATGCCTACTAAATATTACTTTGCACTGTTTGTAGTCACTACTATTATGTTGCAAGAGTTTGTTTATGGACGATATTGCTTTTGATGCAATGGCTAGAAAATGAATTACATACGAAATTGATGCATGTTGGGAAATGAATGACAAACTACTTGACTTCATGCTTGCATATGATTGTGGTTGGATATGCAATTATGTTCAATCTCCTTCTATTTAGGGTAGAAAATTAGATTTTGAAATTGCTCTAATTCATTCTAAAAACAATTCGTTAGGATGTAAAGTGTAAATATCATAGAGTTCATATTGTCTCTAGGGTCATGGTTGAAAAGCATATTACGGTTATTTGCTCTTTGAGAGAAGGCATCTTAATCCCTAAATAATTTTGACTATATTTTCACAAAATACACTTGAAAATTGCCATTTTTGATACATGTACCAAATTTTAGAATTTTTTTTATACATATAACCATAGGATCTTCTAGTATGCTAGTTTGAAAAAATGTAGAATTTTTTTTTTTTTAATTTCACCTTGTAGACTGCAAGATATTGGCATTTGAAATGACAAAAATCATTTTTGAAGCGTTGCAAAAAAATTGAGTAGCCGCACTTCACAAGGTAACATTTGTATGAAAAATAACTCAAATTGGCGGTTATCCTTTGCATTTAGTCTTTTAAGGCAACTTAGCTACATGCTTGAAAAATTACAAACCATTTGAAACTCTACAACACAAAGAAAAAAAATAGAAAGAAATAGAAAATGATTCAAAATAAATAAATAATAAAATAAAATAAAATTTAAATGGAATTAGAAAATGCCAATTCCAATGGTAAAAATGTTGTAATAAGCAATCTAAACATACTATTTACATTATTTCCAAAAACATTATATTGAATTAAACAAAGGATTTCAAAGTGTTTTAAAGAGTAAGATTCTATAAGTACCAACAAACTACTCTAAAATAAAACTCTTTATAATTGTTAAAAAAATGATTAAAAAAATGATTCAAAGCTTTCCTTTTAGATAAATATTTTTAAAAAAAATTCAAATTTTTATCTCTTGAAAAAAAATTTATGAAGAATTTTCTTTTACAACATAAAGTACTCGCTTAACAATGAAAAAATACATATCATACGATAACTTTTGAAGCATGTAGTCAAAAGTTATGAATATAGTTGGGCTTTAAAGGAACTCCTTAGGCACATGTTGTGTGAAACTCTTAAGGAAAAAAATAAAAGCTCCATTTATTGTGAATTGCCCAAAATCACTATGTTGAGTATGTTCTCATGAATGCAATCTAGGCATTTAGGGATTACATTCATAAGAGTGAATTGCCCCAAATCACTATGTTGCCATATAATGCAGTTTGGGCATGTGTGGGGTAAACTTTAAAGTTATAAATTATAATTCATGTTAAAAAATTATGTAATGGTGCAATTCTTTTCCATCGAAGGGTTACAAATCAAAAGGCACATACATTTGTCCATCGTATTTGGGATCAAGCTGAGGATGCTACAATGAACGATGAGGTTCTACGTTCCCGACAACCGAAAAAACAAACAATGCCCAATGATTTCCGCAACTTTGTGCACGCATTTGTTTTGGACAATGCTGCATGTTTGGAGAATTGGAGAGAGTAAGAATCTCATGAAATTCAGTTATGTTGATGATTATGTTCATAATGTAATAGCACGTTGAAGAAACTATTAGAAGCCTTTTTGAGGATTTGGTTGGGTGAAATCCACAATCATAATGAAGGATGTTCAAGAGAACCATGAATAAGCAAAAGGAAACAACAAGTGCATGTCAATCCTCAACTCTTAAGTAAGCGTACAAGTACATCCACGTTCAATAGGAAAAAAAATTAGGATACCATATGAAATTCTAAAAATTTCCAACAATGTTTGCATGAACAGTGACATCCGTTTTCAATGTTGGTGTATAGGGAGTACGCGGAATTGAAAGCTCGCCGTTGGGAAGAGCGGGAAGCATTCCGTCTGCAATGTCGCAGACATCGTCCGTCAATGTCAACAAATTATTCCACTGAGTTGAAGGAACTTCCATGTTTTACAGACTGGTTACGAGTCCGAGTGAACGTTGCTCACCATGACGGAGAGGAAGTTGATCCTGACATAGAACAGTACATACAACCACCAGAACGCATCGCAAGTGCACACCGCCATATGTATGCATTTGGCATGCATCTGCGTGTTCACAGCTCAGAAATAGGACTAGTAACGCGTGACTCTTGTGTAGTTGCTTCTTTCACAAAGCAGCTCCGTTGGGGAATTCGTAATGGACGACCCATTGACAGAACTGATGATTACGTTGGGTATATAGAAGAGATATTGGAGTTGGATTACCGCAATCACTGTACCATGGTTCTGGTGTGTAACTGGGTTAGATCTTCCCAAGATTCGCGGTACCCAAGTCTGCAAAGAGATAAATATGGCTTCAGTGTAGCAAACTTCAACCACATGAACGGGACGGTACACGCTGATTCATTTGCATTCCCCTTGCACTGCCAACAAGTGTTTTTTTCCGATGATTCGACGCAACGCGGATGGAAGGTTGTTTGTCGCACCGAAGTGTGGGGAAGACGCGGACAATTACAACTTCTTGTACCAATGCCAAACGTCTTGGACATTGGGCACAACGCGGATTTTGATGGTTTACAACCTGAAGTGTTGCATACAGATCCAGTCAGACAACCGATTGCTCAGCATGAAAGCAACACCATGCCATTTCAAGGGGGACTTCACGAGCAAAACGAATTGAAAGATTTGTACGTCCCATAGGATTATAGAACGTGTGACTTATTGGTCATGTCAGCGTTGGTAGAGGAAGGCTAGACAACAGAAGACGTTGTTGGTTAGTGGCACTCATGGACATTGGTTGCATGCTTCTAAATACTAGACAGAGTTGAATTAATTCTTTTTCCTAAAAAACAAAGAGGTTTCTAAACCACGTTTTGTTCAAACATGATGTGTGACATGAAGAAATACATTGAACACATGCACGTGTATTTCATGTAAAACGAAAGTAGCTTGTGATGACAATCCAATTGATTTTGGAACTGAAGGTGGATAATAATTTCAAAAAATATGCAAATAGGTACATGGAGAAATGCTTTTGTTGTGGAATGAAAACTTCTATTCCAATGCCACATTGAATCAATGAATGATAGTTTCCGAGCTACATATGTACATGTTATGGGAAACAAATCATGTGGTCATGAACAATATCCAATATGACATTTATGAATAGTTGAACTAAATGATTGTACAACAGCAAAAATGTTTTACCACTGAATTATCAGAAAAAGGCAAGAACCAATTCATGTGAAATTACAACATATGTTTTTTCCTTGAACATTGATAATGAAGTGATTGAATAACAATATATTTTATTTCACTTAGAGCTTGTAGAATATAAATATGTATAAGGGAAAAGGGAAAATTACTTTTTTGAAGATATCCAAGATATCATAAAAATATAGTAATCTCGACTTTGGGATTTTTCAAACAGGCCGTGCACACAAATTAGACCTTTTGGTTTTGAAGATTTTTCAGAACTCTATTTTGGTCAATAGTGTATTTTAAAATAAAGAACACAATACCTTCGCATATTAAAATTATCGAGAAATTTAATTTCCAGAACAATTTCATGGGACAAAAATAACCAAAGCGTTTGATATGTATTAACAAATATCTAAGGTATTAGGGGAATAATGAAGATTCATACAAACTTTGTTTTGTTGCGTGAGCTTCCCCTTCTTTTTAGTTCAATTGGACATTATTTTGTTTACAAGGTACAGATTGTCATGAATTTTATATTCCCACAAAGTGAATCTATTTTTTGGTCTTCACAGAGGTTTCAAATGAATAGGAGGGAAAAAAAGTCCATATATATATATGTGGTTCAGTAGTTGCCCTAAATCCCATTTGCCCCTACGATGGACAATTGGTCCCTTAGGGGTTAAATAGGTAAAGCATTTTTTCTAATTCAATATGGAAAAAGTCTTAGAAGTTGGAAAATCTGAAAATGCATTGAAGAACATCCCAAAATGCTAGGACTGACAGCCCAAATAAATTAGATTGGACATATTAATCAATTAGAAAAACGTAGGTCTACGCCAGGTTCAAAGTTTAATTTTTTCAAATTCGGGCAGCCTTTTCTTTCAGCCCAGTCAACAAATTCCTGAATTCTGGTTTCAACATTTTGGAGTTTATGGTGACTGGGCTCTCAGGTGTTTTTCGAAAATGTCTGAGAAGAACGTAACAATGTTGTTGTTGATGAATCGTTGAACATTGATGTTGCTTACACCACCCTACTGTTGTAGCTCTTGAATCACTATGTCACAAGTTACATCACAAGCAAAATGACTTTTCTGTAATCAAAATCTCAAAAACATCCATGCTCTTCATAACACCACCTGTTTTGTCTTAACATCACCACCAGCAAGGGTTTCTTATAGTGAAAGGAGTAGTGTTCCGCCATTCTATACTTGTATTGTATGTTGGTATTTTATATTGTTATCTTGAAATTGCTTATTTCCCTAATTTTCTAGTTTCAAATGAATTCTCTTAATTTTCAGCTGAAAGGCGGTATGAGAATAACGTGACAGTGATTTTGCACGAATCTGCAGGCTACAGAGATTTGAAACCTCAATAATATGAACAGTTACCATGACATACAACGCCGCAAAAGGTTATTGATATTAGTATTACGGCCGGAACTTTGAGCTGGAAAAACATGCTATGTAGAGTTTGACAAACACGCAAAGTGCAACTTGGCGGTGTTATACGACTATGTAGATCGAAAGATGTCCAATGTAGTGAAATGCAATATGGTTGGGAGGTCCTTGTCAAGGGAATCCAGAGTTGGTGAAACAAATATTTTACACCATGCTAACAGTTCTAGTGGCACTAGCGCTGATTATATCCCAATGCAACAAGACGTAGTGTGATAGGTAGACTTCATATATAGGTTTTGTTATGGAAGAGGTGTGGATGAGGCTAGGCCTTCTGCTAGCACAAAAGAAAAGGGTAAATGCGTTGAAGATGATGAGATCGTGAGTGACCTTGTTGCATTGGCATGTGCATTTATGGTTCCTTGGAAACTAAAGGTGGTCGTTGGAAGATCGGTGTCTTGAAGTGTTTAGCGTGGTCCACTCGGCTAGCTCGCTATATCTCATACAATGCAACGACAGGACACAATGGCAGGCGGAGTTGTAAAGTACGTCGACTCTTTGATATTGATGTCACACCAGATTGGTACATATTCGTCTTCGATTTGACATCTGTATATCATAAACGTTGAATTTTCGATTCAAAGATTTTGGGTATGCAAACGATTTTGAATCGTATGATTGTTTTACAAGCTTCTCGTAGATAATTGAATCCCTTTTTGATTTCCTCTTGAACTGGGTGTATTGGACTTGACAATTCTCTTGTTCGATCACTTTCAAAGCGTAACCGTTGCAAAGTTTTGTTATTGTGGAGCAGGTTCCAGATACTGTGAATATGGCAACAAAATCTGTGAGAGGAGCTCGACATAGCTTGTGTTGATTGTGCCAAAATCTTGAGTGCTAGGAGCTGTGAATTGGGAGATATGAGAAATAACTGGATAATTAAGGCAGTGAAGTGTCCACAGACACTCATTAAAGCACATTAGTCAAAAAGTTAATAGTGCATTTGGAGAACCTGTATAGAGGGTGCGCTGAGGATGCTCTAAGTACACACGGTAAGATCTTAGCTGCTACAGTCGCTCTGACAACCTCTGACCGTGCGAAATGCAGAGTTCGTCCAACAGTGCTGGTGCAGAAGTTTGACGCGCTTTGAGCACTGTTCTTCTTCTTCCTTTTGCCCGACGTTCCTCTCAGAAAATGCCACCACTCTGCGCAAGTCTCGAACTCCGGGAGAGGCCGCAAGATTGAACTTGTGAATATCCCCTGCATCAGGACCACGGGCACTCATCCGCAGGCTCAAAGTTTTCTTTTGCTGTGTTGTTGAAGGTGGCAGCGGTCCCTGGAGCCCCTGTGTACCGACAAGGGTTTCGGGACGACGATGCTGGGGGCGCTACATAAAGCGTTGGTTCGTGTTCCGATCCTATGTGGTGATTGCCTTCGTGCTGTCTGTGGTGTTCAGTCCGAGTAATGGCCTCCCTGGAGTTGTGACGAGGGTAGCCTGATCCAGAACGAGGGTTTCACTGTACAACACTGTACAGTGAAGTCCGGCTTGGATCCGCATTCAGCTTAGAGGAAGAGCTTGACATGCTTGGCATGCGTAATAAGTACGGCTTGATGCTTGGTCTGTGGTACCATGTTAATTTACAGGGCATTTTCAGTTCATTTGTTGCTTGTCCGTCTAAGATCTTTTTGGTGAATGGTTGTGAGATTTGTGACAGATATCGAAGGAATTGTGTTTTCGTGCTTGGTTGTGCAGGTTGCAGAGCGTGTTCATGAGCATGGGTTGGGCATTACAACGACGAGTCTAATCTAGTGTGAGAGTTGACAAGTTCTCAACCAGGTGTCCGGCTACGTCCAACTTCACCAAGTCGTGGCCTGCTTTAGAGTCCCCAGCCTTGAAGCTCGGCGACTCGTCTGGATATGGCGAGCGTCGTCCCACTCTTGCGCTTTCGTTGACACGAGGACCGCTTGGCCACTCGCTTGCTTGCTCTCCCAGCGCTATGCCAGCAATTGGCGAGATGTTCATCTGCCAGACTCTAAGTTCCACTTAAGGTACTGCTGCATCATGTACATCTTTGACGGTCATTAACGTCAACAACACAAAGTGTGGTGTGATCATCGAGGTAGAATGATGTCAAGTGAGTTTGCAGCATTGCAAAGTTTTGAGTCATGTCAAATGCATTCTTAAGAAGATGTCACTTTGCACATGAACATTTGCCTAACTTCAGGAACGGTCTCAAATGTTTTGTCCGTTTTAGCAAGTAAGGTTTGCTCAAACCGCAAGTGCCAGTTGACTCAGGCACTGTGCATGTTGTCTCAAGGTCATTTTGATAACTCCGCACTTCAGCACTCAGGAGTGTCGGCTACTTGAGTGTCGGTGGGTTTTTTAAGCTTGTTAAGGGTGTGAGAGCTCTTCCACGGGCTTTAGACTGCTGGAGTGTGATCTCAGATTTGAACCAATGCATTGGTTGTAACTTCCACATCGTCTCATAATGAAGGCAAAATTTGGGTTAATATGAGATTTCTTTTATTCAGCATGATTGTAGAGGAGGCTGGATACCCGATTTAGAAGGCCTGGTTCTTGGCAAATGAATGGGTTCCGTTGAGGCTAGGTTATGTGATTTGCAAATGGTGTTTTCCGTTGATAACTAAGACTGGACTAGTCTAGAATTTTTTTGGGTCCAGTTGTACAGAACTTTGTCATCGAAAGTGAAAGGTGCCAATTGAATGATAAATTCAGCCATGGTCATATTTGTAGAAATGGCTTGTTTCCCAAATTGCGAAGTTGAACTGCTGAGAGCTTTGAAAACTAAGATTGATATAAATCTGACAAAGTCAAATTGGTCTTTTTCACGAAGATAAGTTCTTTGTCTTTGAAAATGCGCTTGTGACCGAGTTGGACCTCCTCACCTCAAACACCCGAGATGGAAAGGCCTCTGACTCTCATTTCATGCCAGTAAAATTCCGCATCATCGTCTGCTCAGATTTCACAGCTCTGTTCAGTCTTTCGTTGAAAAAATGGGGATGACTCTAGAATTTATGTCATGAAGGAACATGTACTGATTTGCAGTAGAAGCAGTGTTTTCTGCTACTACTTTGCACCTGGGATCTTTACAACTTCGTGTCTAGATTGTCATGTTGGTGAAGAAGCACAACGAGACGAGACTTTTATGCAATTTCTTTTGAGACCAAATTGATTTCATGCTGTTGAATTGGTTGGACATGACACATTTTCAGTAAATTTCCAGCTCCATGTTCCAATACCTCCTGTATGTGTGAACGCCTAAATGCTCTGACATCCATATTCTGCATGATGTACAAAGTACTTGAGAGGCATGTTTTGTTCAAATAAGTTTTCATGTGTCCAAAGTAATTCTCGACATTCCTATCTTACTAATTTCATGAATTTGAGTTAAACATACATACATTTGTACAAAGGTATAAGCCAAAATGTAGAAAATTTCAAAGAACTAACTAGGCGTCGAAGGGTTATGTGGGATATGTCTGATCCCGTGGATGGCGTCTATACATGCAGGGAGATTGATCGTCTTCAACCCGAATGCAATCCAGCACCTTCCTGCTGCCGTGAATGTTGCATATCTGGCCACATTATACGCTTACTTGAAAGCTGCTGATGTTCCGGTGATCCAATGCGATCCCCACTGGTTTTCACCGGATGCTCTTTGCAGCTTTTTGACTTCTTGATCCCAGGTTCGTATTCATGTCCCCAATTCCATCTCTCTGAATTCACTCCGTAATTGGCTGTTCGGATGAGATTTAATCTTTCCGTACAGCAAGACTGAAGGGAAGGATAACGCCGGATTGAGTTCAAACGCAAGATACATTTACAGTAAGAAAGTTCTGGGCTCCATTGACGCTACGTAATACCAAAAATCTACAAGTGGATAAGTAATCATTTGTAGGATGTCGAATCCTTTAGTATCCTTGAGTACTTCTCGATGTGCTTCCAATGATAGTAAGATAGTAAGATAGGAGATCCATAAATCGCTCACCTAAGAGCTGAAACTGAATTTGGGGAAGTGAAGCTTCTTGAAATATTTTTCAATAAATTTTTCTTCAAAGACAAGTGGAATTGGCATCTAACCCAAGTCGTTTTGTATTTTTTTGAGCTTTGAGGTATTAGTTATGAAATTTTGAAGTTGAAATGGCACAGGCCTGTAAAATTGCCCACCTCCTCAAATGTACACAGTTTGTACATTGCTGAAAGGTACGAAAAGCCTGTACACATTTGAGGAGGTGGGCGATTTTAGAGCTTGTGCACTTTTAGAGACCCCTCCCTTACTCCCAAGTTCTAGTTGTGCATCAGTCAAAATTTACTGATGAATTTGGAGGGTCAGTGAGGGTGAAAGTTATGTGGTGCGCTGCAATGCTCCTAGTATCCCTTCCAGCCACGGTAAGATCTTAGCTGCTCCAGTCGCCCTAAAACCTATGGCCGTGCCAACACTAAGACAGGATCGATAGTGCACAGTTCGTCCAACAGTGTCCGTGCGTGAGTTGGACACGCTTCGACTCTTTGATCACTGTTCATCTTCTTCTTTCTTGTGCACCGCGTCTCTCTCAGAAAATGCCACCACTTTGCTCCAGTCTGTAACTCCGCTGGGAGAAGCCGGAAGATTGAACATGTGAATATGTGAGTCTAGATACCAGAGTAAGTGCTGAGTGCTTTATATCTCCTGCATCAGGTCCACAGACACTGATCCGCAGACTCAAAGCTTTCCTTTACAGTATTGTTGAAGGTGGCAGCGATCCGTGGAGCTCCTGTGTACCGACAAGGGTTTCGAAATGACGATGCCGGTGTCGCAACATGAAGCCTTGGTTCGTGTTCCGATCCTGTTTTCTGGGTAGCGGTTGCCTTCATGCTGGCCGTGATGTTTAGTCAGAGCTATGGTCTCCCTGGAGTTGTGACGAGGGCAGGCTGTTCTTGACACGAGGGTCGCTCCGCCAGTCGCTTGCGTGCTCTCCCAGCGACTTGCCAGCAATTGGCGAGATGTTCATCTGCGAGACTGCAAGTACCATCTAAGGTACTGCTGCATCACGTCGTCTTTTACGGTCATAAATATCAACGACACAAAGAATCATAAACAATTTATTCTTGAGAAGATTTTACTTTGCTCATGAATTTTTGCATCAGCTTCAGGAACGGTCTCAAATGTTTTTCCCGTTTTAGCAAGTAAGATGTGGTCAAATCACAAGCGCCAGTTGACTCAGGCTCTGTGCATGCTGTCTCAAGGTCATTTTCATAACTCAGCACTTCTGAACTCCGGAGTGTATGCGGGTATTTGAGTTTTTTTGTTTTTTAATTAAGCTTTTTAAGGGTTTGAAAGAACTTCCTCGGGCTTTCAAGTGCTGGAGTGTGATTTTGAATCTGAATTATTGCACCCGGTGCATTGGTTTTAACTTCCACATTGTCTGAAAGCAAAATTTGGGTTTAATATGAGATTGTTAATTTATTGAGCATGATTGGAGAGGAGGCTTGGTCCCGGATTTAGAAGACTTGGTTCTGGGCAAATGATGTGGGTATGGAACAACATTTTTGAGAGGAGCTCTTGACATACCTTGTGTTCATTGCACCGAAATCTTGAGTGTTGGGAGCTGTGAATTGGGAGATGTGAGAACCGACCGGGTATTAGGAGTAGTATTAAGGCAGTGAAGTATCACGCGTGTACCAATTGTCATTCTTCTCGCATAGGAACAAGTAAAGTTGCCCATGCCTGTGAAATGAGCGTTGCTATTCTTTGCTTTGTATGCATGGATTTCCCAGATAATTTGAGTGGAAATTGTCTTCTTTTATTTTTCAGACATGAAATCACATGTGTTTTATAGGTCCTCATATTTTCATAGTTTTCTGTAAGTTTTTGAAATTACTTTCACTGTACATTGAGCTTCACTTGACATTCAGCTGAGAAGAAGAGCTTGGCATGCTTGGTATGAGCAACAAATACAACTTGATTCTTTGTTTGTGATATCATGTTAGCATAGAGGCCATTTTCAAGTCATTTGTTGGTTTGCCGTCTAAGTTCTTTTTGCTAATTTGGTGTGAAATTCTTGATAGATCTTGAGAGAATTTTGTTTTTATGTTGGGTTGTGGAGGTTGGGGAAGGAGGATCATGTTTATGAGCATGGGTTGGACATTACAACTTTGAATGTAAATGTGGGAGGTTAGAGTTGGCAAGTTCTCAACCAGGTGTGTAGCTCCATCTAACTCCACCAAGTGGTGGTCATTTTGTCTTCTAGTGAGAATGAGTACTTTTCAATGGTTTTTGATGCTTCAAAGATTGCTTGAAAAGCAAAGCCAATGCAAACTTGGTTTTCAATTGAAGATATTGTTAGTTTTTGATATGATTTCTTTCAATGCATTTTGGGCATTGACTTTGGAGATTTGTGGTGGAAACATGTCTAGTGGTAACAGTAGTATTTTATCATTGTAGTTTATTTTTCAAATTGTGAACCAGTGAAAGCCAATCATTTGAATTTTTGTATGTGGGATGTTGTGGGAATACTTGTTCATTTTATGAAGCACACTTGAATTGTTAAATTGGATTGTTGGGAAGTTTGATTTTTATATGTAAATCCCACATCTAGCATGTTGTATTTGTATTGAATGTTGAGTACTAAAGCCTCCTTTGAAATGTACACAGATTTGGTAAGGTCTTAAATATGTGAGCCACTTTGAGGTTGTGGGGGATTGAGTCTAGGAGCTTTGTCTTTATGTGCTTAAATCTTCTTCACTCATTTGTTATAAATTGTCTTGGATGTAGAATTAGTCTTCTCAAAAGATTAGTAGGTTCGTTGAGTCCATACTTTGAGGATTTAATTTCAAAGTGTGGGATAACTCATGAAGTGTTGGCACCCAACAATCTAAGCTATGTCATTTCATGGTGTCCAAGCAATGGTTCTTGGTAATGTTGGAAGGAAATTTTGATAATTTCCTTTAGTGTTGGAATTCATTGCCACTTGTACATTCTTGAAAGTGATTGTTTAAGTTCTTTTGTTGAACTAGGTGAGCCTTTTTGAGCTTGTAGAAATGAAGGGAATTGATCTTAGTATGAAGTCATGGATTCCACTCATGGAATGTTACTTTTGTGCTTTGTTGTAAATAATTGTTTGTAGGATACACAAGGCACTAATGTGGAGAGGAGATTAATATGTGCACTTATCATTGAAAGGTATACAATGGATGAAATAGTTGGTAAAATTTCTCATGGAGAAAAGGTAAGCTTGTTTTTTGCTTGGAATCACAAATCTTGTTGATGTCAATAGATTTGATAGAGTTTATTTGATTTTGTCATGTTGTAGTCTATGTTATGGAAGCCCTTGTTTTTCAAAGGTTTGATTTGTCATTTGTGTTTTGGGATGCAGTTGTGTGATTCTATCTATCAATTCTACCAACCTAAAGTACCAGTTCAATTGGAGGTGGTGTTTGTTCATGGATTGGAGTACGACACTTGTGGAGATGCATGTTGGAAGACTTGGTTGACTCGAGATGTCACAGGAAATAACATTTGGCCCATGACTTGGCTCCCGGATGAATTCCCCTCCGCCAAAGTCTTCGCATTGAAATATGATGCAAGTGTAAAGCAAACTGCCACTGTTGGAAGGATGGACTTGTTTCTTGTAGGAGAGAAGCTTGTACAAGAAATAGTGATGTTTGGTAAAATTGGCCAACATGGAGTCCCAATGGTGTTTGTGTGTCATGGGTTGGGTGGCTTGGTGGCTAAGCAAATTGTTATACATGCCAAAAATCATTGTTTCCAAGACCTTGGGGCTCAAAAGTTGTTGAAGAATATTGGAGCCATTTTGTTTTATTCAACACCCCATCATGGATCACATCTTGCGAAGAGGTTTTTGTCACCTTTTTATAGGATTTGTGGTGGTGCAAAGGGATCTTTATTGGAGAATTTGGAAGTGTTAAGCACAAATATAAGTCGCCTCAACCAAGACTTTCTACAATTTGTGAAGGAGACCACATGGTATTTTGCATCAGCTGCTGAGACAAAGGAAACAAAACTTGTAAGTCATCACTAGATTGTCTTGGCTTTGGTTTCTTTGAGGTTGCAATTTAGGTGTGAATGGTTGTAATTTATTATCTACTAATATGAGAAATTTGTGTCATATTGCATAGTATGGTGAAATGGTGGTGGATGAAGCATCTTCAAGATTTGGACATGGTGATTACTTTGCCTTGGGAGTTGATCACTTTGATGTTGTGAGACCTAAAACCAAGAAAGATTCTAGCTATTTACTATTGACTAATTGCTTGAGCAAGGTCTTGGATGAATATGCAAGTGCTGTGGAAGTGAAAAGCCTTGTCCCTGATAGCTTTGTGGGATTGGAGGACCAAGAGAAGACCATTAAAAGGAAACTACAAGAAGTATCCATTGTAGGATTGGTTGGTATAGGAGGTATTGGAAAGACAACCTTGGCCAGAGCAGTGTACCAATCCATATGCAAAGATTTTGACAATAGTTGCTATTTGGACGACATAAAATCAAAGGCAAACTTGGATGAAGTGTTGATTACATTGTTGCAAAAATTTGGAATCATGGAGAAAAAGACAAGTTCTATTGAAGATCAAAATGCCTTGCGAGCATGCAAGAAGAGTTTGTTGGAAAAGTTGAAGATGTATGTGCAACAACATCGAGTATTGGTGGTCATGGATGATGTAGGAGCAGAAGGCAACTTGGGTTGTTTGTTGAAGGATATGGGCTTCTTGAATGGAAACAAGGAGTCTAAAGTAATTGTCACGTGTAGAAATTGGCAAGAGCTAAAGCGATATGTAGATTGGAGTGGCAAATACGAGGTTGAGTCTATGAATTTTGGCCAAGCTATTGAGTTGTTTATTTATCATGCATTTGAGGAAGCTCGAACTTTGGAGCAAAGGCATGCAAAACTACTTCATTTTTTGTCCAAAGATTCCTCAAAGGACTTGATTGATAAGTTTGAAGGCAAGTGTGATGATGTTGTGAAGGCTTGTGGTGGATTACCATTAAGCCTTGAAGTGATGGGTTGTTTTTTGGGAGGTTATCTACGAGATGATCTATCAAGCAAAGACTGCTTGCATTATTGGAATGGGGCATTGGAGAAATTGAAGCGTGCTGAGCCTTTGAAAGGGGGAGTTGACAATGATGGACTTTGGAAGGTGTTGCAACTAAGCTATGATAGCTTGCATGAGAATGAAAAGAACATGTTTTTGGATATTGCATGTTTTTTTTGTGATTCAGTGCGATATGGTGAACAAACTCTATTACGGATATGGGGAGGTAAACCAGAAAAGTTGGTTGAGTTGAAGAATTTGAAAGAAAGATGTTTGGTCAAAATCAAAAAAGAAGACAAAAGTGTGTTCATGCATGACCAATTGCGTGATATGGGTCGTAGGATTGTAAGACAACAATGCAAAAGAGATTGGATTGGGATGACTAGGTTATGGGCCTTTGAAGATGTGAGCAAGCTTTTGCAAAGCAATGAGGTAATTTCATATCCTATGATTTGTTGAATGGAGGTGTTGAATATTTTTTAGTCTTCCAACATTACTTTTAGGATTTCATTCTAGATATTTAATTGCTTCTTTTGTTGATGGTAGATAACATCTCAAGAGATACAAGGTTTGTCATTGGAAGAATGGGCTATAACACCAAAGGCTAGTATGGAATATAAATCCATTGGGACTTCAAAACGACAGAAGCTTGGTGAGGAGAAGGGTTTCAAATTGAATTGTCCAAGGATGAGGTTGTTAAACCTTCATGAAGTGAACAAGAACATTATTGAAGCTATGAGTATTGAGGGTTTGTCATGTATTCAATGGCTTTATTTGAGGGAAACCAACATCTCTAAATTGCCAAAGTTTGTGCAATTTTGTAATGATCTATGTATTTTGGACATGAAAAATTGCCAATATTTGAAGAACCTTGATGAGTCCATTGCAAACTTGGTCAATTTAATGGAGCTCAATCTTTCAAATTGTATCAACCTTGTGAGTCTACCAAATTCCATTGGCGAGTTGGTGAAGTTATCTACACTTGACATTTTTGGTTGTAAAGGCCTCACAAGTCTACCAAATTCCATTACGAACTTGGCCAACTTATCCACACTTCGTATTTCTGGTTGTGAAGGCCTCACAAGTCTACCAAATTCCATTGGCGAGTTGGCCAACTTATCCACACTTGATATTTTTGGTTACAAAGGCCTCACAAGTTTACCAAATTCCATTGGGAAGTTGGCCAACTTATACACACTTGATATTTCTTATTGCAAAGGCCTCACAAGTCTACCAAATTCCATTGGAGAGTTGGCCAATTTATCCACACTTGATATTTCTGGTTGCAAAGGCCTCACAAGTCTACCAAATTCCATTGGTGAGTTGGCCAACTTATCCAAACTTGATATTTCTCGTTGCAAAGGCCTCACAAGTCTACCAAATTCCATTGGCGAGTTGGCCAACTTATCCACACTTGAAATTTCTGTTTGCCGAGGCCTTACAAGTCTACCAAATTCCATTGGCGAATTGGCCAACTTATCCACACTTCATATTTTTTATTGTGAAGACCTCACAAGTCTACCAAATTCCATTACGAAGTTGGCCAACTTATCCACACTTCGTATTTCTTGTTGTGAAGGCCTGACAAGTCTACCAAATTACATTGGTGAAGTGGTCAACTTATCCACACTTACGATTTCTGTTTGCAAAGGCCTTACAAGTCTACCCAATTCCATTGCCAAGTTGGTCAACTTATCTACACTTGAAATTTCTCGTTGCGAAGGCCTCACAAGTCTACCAGATTCCATTGGCAAGTTGGCTAACTTATCCACATTTAATATTTCTGATTGTGAAGGCCTCCGAAGTCTACCGGATTCCATTGACGAGTTGGCCAACTTATCTACACTTGATATTGTGTAGGCCTCACAAGTCTACCAAATTCCATTAACAAGTTGGTCAACTTATCCATATTTCAAATTTATGATTGCAATGGAGTCACAAGTCTACTACATTCCATTAGGAAGTTGGCCAACTTATCCCCATTGAGATTTTGGGTTCCAAGGGCCTAAAAAATATACCAAATCCTATTGACAAGGTAGTCAAATCATTTACATGTAACCATGGAAGCTTGAGCTCTTTGATCTTGTGATTTTGGAGAAGCTACTAGAGACTATTGGCGACCTAGTTCAATTGAAAATTGTAATGGTTAGAGGATGTTTATAATTAGTGGAATTCCTTCAATTGACAAGTTTATTGCAATTTTCTTATTTGCATGGTGGTTCTTGTTGAGAGGTGATGAAGACAAGTAATGTTTCTTTGTTGCACAAATTCCAATTGCTCTGAAATTCATATTTTTGATGGAAGATTATATCATGGAATTGATCTTTTGGTGTGGCTTTATATCATAGAGTTGTGGTTTGAAGGTAATCTCCACCAAGTTTTGGCATTGCAATGTGTGTCCTCTATTAGATCTTTGTGAGTGCTTTGAATAGAGGTATAGTTTTTAGTTGCCTCAAGGAGTCTTTTTGATGATTGCTATTATTGTGATTTCATTCCTAGCTTTTGTGGACTTTTTTTTGCTAAACAACTACTTCACTAACCAAACAAAGACTTTATTATTGGCTTGCTTAGTAGTATATCATGAATCAAGTTGTATTGTTGTTTTCTGGGAGAGTCTATTCAAAAAGAAGGAATTTCACATCATTTTAAGATATTTAGAGTTGGACAGGTGGCACAAATCCTTGGTTGCTAATTCCAAGTACAAACACTTTGTTCTATTTGTTTCAATTGAAAGAAAGTAATCCATCAAATTACAATGCAATTGGTTCTTAGGTCTTTTATATGTTGCTTTAGCCTATGATGTTAGCCAATGATGTTAATAATCAAATTTTGAATTTCACTTTTGCAAAGCATACAATGATGTGTTTAGGAAAAATGGATCAGAACACCTATCGAGGCTATTTATGGTGAATAAGGTTATCTATCCTAATATGATGTAGGCTATTTGTGTCATTTTGTCATTTAGCATTAATTGTTATGGGTCTTTCCACTTCTAAATTATATCTAAATTTGAATGAAAATAATAATTTGAAGATTTCAATTCATTTCTAAAATATATAAATTTATCCTTGGATAGAAAGCATAAATGAAATTTGTTGGGGTCAACTTCCATATTTACAAATTGGATTGCCTTTCTAGTCAACAATTCTTCTATCCAATCTGTCTCATAGAGGGGCACATTTATCCTTAGACATCCAATCTATCAACATTCATAGGACTGTCCATTCATTATTTGCCAATCTAATTTGAATTTGTAAGATGGTTTAATACATGTTAGGCAAGTGTATGGATAAAAATATCAAATGAAATATGATTTACTTGTTTAATAGTTATAGTCAACATAATATAAAACAAACTTCTCTGCAAAAAGCTTGGATTCCTTGCTTTTTATACCTTCTATGTGTTGTCCTAGTTGAATGGTCATTGCTAAAAGCTTGTTCTCGTGGATGCTTATAGGTATTTGTAGGATGTACACCATTCCTTCCAAAGGAGGGTGGATCCCTTTTGCATAGTGGCATATTCAAAACTAAGACTAATTTTGCCAACCATATACATGTTGATGGCCCCTATTCACGAGGGTGCACTTTGAAATAGAATGGCCTTGATGAACCTTGGGTAGGTGGAATTTTCACAATTGGCATTGTAAACAAAGTCTAAAGGAGATTGGATGTCAAGGTTGGGTGCCTATTATCCTACCATTAGAAGGTCTCCTTTGTGAATATATTTTAGAGATGATTCTTATGTTGCGACCATTTTTTCTTTTTGCATCCCCTTCAATTCCTTCTCTTATAATAGCTACTCGTACTAAGTTCTCATCTTTATTTGGTGCTACTAGGTGTTCATCCTCATTTCCCCCACCTAACCTACCATCCCATTGCATAGTACATTTGTCATCTTTGGAATACCTCCTTTTGTCTCTATCATAGCCATTGTGGTTATTATCCACTTCATCAATGTCAAACATGTTCTTGCCAATTACGTGACATCTTAAACAAACCACTTGGTAATTACGTGACATCATACAAAATCAATTTCATTCATGAACTTCATCCATCCACATTTGTCTACATTTGTTTGCATTAATCCGAGAGACTTCAATTTAAAATACCAAAAACTTCCATTTTTATCAATGTGTTTGCATGAATTTTTTTCCAATTTAGGGTCTCTAGGAACTATAGGACCTTTTTCTAGTATTCTAATACTAAATTCACAATCGCAAGTGTCTCTTTAAAGGTTTTAGGATTTTTAGTGATTCCATTTTTATTTTTTAGGGAGTCATCCTTTAATTGAAAGGCAACTTTAGAACCTAGGGTCCCATTTCTCTAGCACATTAAGAATTTGAGTTTGCAACATGACTCCTTTATTTCATTTCCATTTCCATTCTTCTTTTTTCCTTCCTTTTTTATTTATTTTTCCCTTAAGTAACAAGCTCTACAATTCAAGCCCCCTTGGTTCCAAGAAGCCAAATCCATTACATGTTAAAAAATGTGAATGCACATAATTGATTTTCTATTGTGGGTTGTTGTGAATCACCATATTGGTTCATTGTTTATAAAATCATAAATATAAACATTGTCCATCAATTTACAAGTCTAGAAGTAATAGTACTTTGGATTAAACTACAACCATTAATTACAACCATTTTTTATTTTTTTGAAAAATATAGGATATGATTACTGTCAAGACAACCATATCCAATATAAATTTCAAGCTTGTGGAAGTTAAGCTTCAAAGGTTATTGTGAGGGAAAGCTCCATTGTCTCCATAGAACAAATATTTAGAAGTAGTGTTTCTTGCAGTGACCTATTAAAATATGCTCTGTGTGCATAGACTTTACACTATAAACCTTGCTTCTTATTTTGTCATTGTATAGGTTTTGTTTCTCCCAAATGAGAAAATAATTTATATCAATTGATATAGATAGCATTCTCAAACATTGATAATTTCATTCCACAAATCTACAAACACTCTTGAATAAAAATGACAATTGGAAATATAAATTTTTATATTTCAAATGCTTACAATTCACTATATTAAATACATAATATTTTATGAACTATAGTAACTAAAAGCTATTGAAAATAGTAAGTTATTGTAACAACCATTATAAAAGCTATTGAAAATAGTAAGTCACAATTCTTGTACACACAATTGTTGTGAACCTCATTGGTTTATCATGCATCGCAATTGATCACCCACACTATCACCCAAACATTACCAATCACATGCTACATGTCTTGATCAAAGGGGCTAAGTTAGTTCCAAATTGATTACTTAAAAGATAATCACTTCATTTGCAAAGAAGGATGAGTCCTCTATTGGTTTGTGGAACACTCTCATGTTTTCTGATATTTAGAAATATAAACTCAATTCACCATGCTCTACATTGATTTGTAAATCTTGTGAAAAGGTAATATTGCAAAATGTATTTCAAATATAAGAAAATTTCAATTAAAGTCGCACAATTTTGCAAACTATTATCTATGGTTGGTAAGAAACTAAAGAAAAAACTACTTGCGGTTCTCCTTTTTGCCAAATCATAAACAGTGTGTCAATTTAACCTCTATAAATCAATAATTCAATGGTGATGCATTGGCAATGGGTAGAGAAATAATAGGATTTTCTCAAATACTCCCTAGATCAGTGGTTAGAATACTATGAAGTAACTAAACAGTTAAAGTTGAGATTAACTTGGGCATCTAAAATTTGATGGAAACTTTCATGTTTTGTATTAATTTGTAATTGCAACTAATGACTTCTTTCTACTTTTGGCATGGTGAGACCGGTAACATGATTCCTTGGCAAAGATCCTCATCTTTGTCAAATAGATAAGTGGTTCATAATTCTAGTGCACCAAAATTTTGCAAGTTGACTCTAGCTATGATGTGGGCAACTTCATCAAGCTTGGATTCACTCGGCTTATACAATGACGCTGTTGAGTTGGAGAGTGATCAAGTACAAGACCAAGTGCCCAACCAAAGTTCCTGTAGGAAATTGACAATTAATATCAATGTCGCTAAATTTGTGCATAGGTCCCTAGGTAAAGGAAGGAAATGAAATGAATTAGGGATAAAGGATGGAGATGGGGTTGGAAATCTTGACTCATAAGTGCACATTGACAAGCAATTTGCATCTTTTTTATGGCACAACAAGTAATGCAAATGTCAAAATGGCACATGGAATACAGACAATTTAACTAAATTGAAGTTAATTGTCTCACAACTTTTGCAAATTGTTGAAGTTATACTAGTAAACCTTAAAGATTTGATGCCAAATGGACATTGTTAACACTTGGGCAAGCATTGAAATGAATTCTAGAGTGAAAAGTCTCCTTGTAACTTTGTTGCTACATTGTAAAATAAGTTGCATGTTCGAAGATGGGGTTAGTTGTAGTTTTGTAGTTAGTACTTACAAAAATCTAGAGTCCTCTCTTGGATTAGCAACTTGATTATATGTATCCTTCAAAATAAGCAAAGTGACAATACACTATTTTTTAATTTATTGTATATTGTTGGTGTAGGTGGGCCTCCGAAGACGTGTTGTATTGAAGGGAGAGTCCTAAGACTCTTGACCTCTTCTACGATTGTCGCCACTCTACCATTGCTATCATTACAGACTCAAAGTTGGTTGGCAAAATGGCGGTTTCTATGGCCTTTGCTGCCATTGTGTTCAAGGACCAACGTAGAGATTGTGAGTGTCCATTTCGTCATCGAGGATTCATTCTTTTCTTTTGTTTGTTTGTTAGTATTCCGAGTGTAGTTTATTATACAATAAGCCCTAAAAAGATTGTAAATCCAAAATAGGTATGTCACATTCTATTATAACATTTGGTCCTAATCAATTTGTTTTCTTTAAAATGTAATCCAAATTCCACTTGTAAATAGGGTAGAAATCCAAAAGTTTTATATATTATAATCATTTAGTAGAATTGCCCCAAATTGGCTAAACATGCCTTGAATGTGAAAGAATGTAGATAAATTGGTCCAAGGGAATATATGTAAGAACCCTAAGTCAATCCCAAAGAGAGGTTTCAGTTTCCCCATTGTATTGACAAAATGATACAAACCCCAAAAATTTCATAGCTTGCAAGTGAAGAACATTCAAGATGGACTAGGGGAGGGCATCTATAAGATAAATATATACTAGTTCTAGGTGGAAATCATGCTAAAAATCCAATGACAAAATCAGTTCACCAAAATTTTCTTTTATATGAAAAATTTCCTATTCACCAAAAGTTAAAAGACGTAGCGGGATTTGATTATCCTTCTTCAAATATGAAAATTAAGAATATGAGCTTGCACATCTTTTGTGGAATTGCATGAGAGGTTCTACAAAAAGTTCCAAAATTTTCTAGTAGGCAAAAGATATTCTTCCAAATAATCAAATGCCAAAATTCACAATGGAAAAGTTTTAGAAATTATTCGGGATGCAGTAAAATTCCAGTAAAAATTAAAATAGCTTATTTTATTCTAGTAACAAGATTTAAGAAATTTCAAGACATTTCAATAGCCATTAGACCCAAAACTGACAAGATTCATCTAAAGCTAACATATTTGAAGATTACACTACAATAGACCAACATACCAGGAGCGTACGAAGTTGGAATGGGGCCCAAATTAGGTATTTTCTTACTCCTTCATGACTATTTAAGACCCTAGGCTAGTCAATTTCCACGGAGAAGTCAACCTCCAAAAGTTGGGACTTTATCCCTTTGCGAGTTTAAGTTGATACTAGCTTTTGATGGTTTTTTGGCGTAAGAAAAAGGACTAGTTTTTCTTTCTCAAACTAAAAATAGTCTTCTAAAGCCAATGATGCAATCCGTTTGTGATTTGGAGTCTTTCTCCAAAAGTTAGAGTTTAGAACTAGTGTAAAAAATAAAAAATTTAAAATTAAGATGAAAATTGTAGGTGATAAGATTATCACGTAGGAAAAGAAGAAAGATGAATTGAGAGGAGAATGAGCACCCTTGAAAACATATATAAGGACACTCATTCTCTTCTCAATTCACCCCTTCGTTCATTTTTGAACCTCTAATTATAGTTTGGGTCCATTTAATTGGATTTGGCCATTCTAGGCCACGTTAAAAATTTTGTGTGTTTTTGGAGAATTTCAAGCTCCGTAGTTGTTGTTGTTGTTGTTGTTGAAGCTCTTTTTGAAGGACATTGGGATTCCTTCAAAATTTGTCTCTATTTGCATCTATTTTGAATCTTATATTAATTTTGGTACAATTTTGTTGAATTTTTAAGTTATTGTATTAATCTTAAAAATACCCCTCACCATACCTTGGCAAAGCCGCTTTAGAGGGTTTCTAATATCTACTTTGGTTGCTAATTGTTCACTAACTTTTATTGTTAAAGTTTTGTACTAGCATGTTTTGTACTAACACAATCGTATCAAACTAATTGATTTTTTTGTATTAAAACTTGTTATCTTTATCTCTTGTTTTTTTAATGACAATGAAGCTCTAGCTTCCCTAGGAGTGCATTTCTAATGTGTTAGATTTTATAGCAAAGCTTTGACTTATAGAACATAGGATTGTTGTAGAATTATTGGTGATTTTTCAAAGTATGACAAAGTTTTGAATCTAGAGTCTATTTGGGAGTTGAAAAGAAGTTTAGAAGTCAATAAGATTAAAGAAAATCCTTGAAAAACAATTAAAACCATTAGAATTTAGATGGAATAATAATTGACTTGAGGAAAGATAAGGAATTATCAAAAGTCAATCATTGTTTAAGAACTTGGGACAATTATTGTATGATGTTTTAAGTCAACCTTTGGAATATAATAATGGAGCTTAAATAATGTTAAAGGGAAAGAAATAGAAGAGAAGGAAAAGGGAAAAGGGAATTAGAAGTTTAACTTCAAATTTATATTGAAACATCACTTTCAAGTGGTGAACAAAAACTCTCAAATTAAGAAATCATGGCAAGTGAAGGGGATCTTAGAAACCTCTACAACAAAATTCAAGATAACATCTTTGATGAGGTGATTTACTAATTTCTCCATCTTCCATGAATTATTTTAGTTAGCCTCTTAAAAACGCTTAGCTGAACTATAACTCAAAGTCAAAGTGCCAAGAATAATTTCCTTTCAAATTTTAGATTTAGAAATTTATAGATTAGGTTTAGAGGTTTTTGAAAACATATAACACCTAGAAATTGAACTTAAAATAAGAATGATATTAGTGGGTGAAGTTTAGGAGTTATAGTGGATGAGAAGTTGAGAACTAAACAATTTCATCCAAAAAGAACAAGGATGGAATATTACATAGTGTTAGATAGCTAGAAGTCAAAAGTGGAATCTAAAGTTGATTTTGAATTATAAATTGGTAAAGTATCTGCGGATGAAGTTTGAAGTACTGATTAGCAATCAAACTTCATCTATTCATAACTTTCATTAAAAAAGTCCAAATCCAAAGTTTTTTAGCAATTGAGATAGATATAACTAGAATCTACAATAAATTGAATTCAAAATTCTAAAAATAGAAATTTGATAGAAGTCTTGAATCTTAGAAACAAAGTAGAAAGTATATTAGAATCTTTTGAAGACAACCAAGTAGAAACTTATAATTAGGATCAAATAAAAAAAACTTTAAGGAGTTCTTAACTACTTCAATCTCTAAAAAACATTTAAAACTCCAAGAGTTATAGAAGGATGAAGTTCACATCAAAGAATGGATGAAGTCCCTTAGAAATTGTTCATCTAGGTCCAAACTTGGAATATGAGTAGAAGTTAGTAATTTAAAATTCGGGTTCAAAACTTGCAACCAATTGAAATAGGGAAGGTGTTGAAAAAGGTGGATGAAGTTTAGATAGTCTCTTAAAGGCTTGAACTTCATCTAATCATAACTTCTTGTAGGAATCTCCAAATCTTGCAAGTTTTATGTTTTCCGAAATGTCATGATCTGAAATACAACTTAGGTAGGTTAAATTTAGACTATAAATACTGTTATTTAAAAACCACAACAACTTAAAGACTTTGTATTGTTTAGATCTAACTTTTGCAATTAAATAAGTTTTAGTGATTTTTTTAAACTTTAGGAACTTAGAGAGATTCACTACTTGGAAGGTACAATAGACAAATGTTAAGCATCCATTAGGAGCCAAACTTGAATTACAAAAACCTAGTTGTGCTTATGAATTACCAAAGGTGAGTATATAGGCACTTAGAAGGACCAACCCCACTTTGCCCTACAACTTGTCAAAAGCAAGTGTAGGCCATCTCAATTGTAATTTCCATTGGCAAATCTTTCAATTGCCCAAAATGGACTAGATACTAAATTAGATCAATACTAGAGATACTTAATACAAAATTGAAAACTGAGATTAAGGCTTAACAAAGTTATTTCACTTTGATAATGCCACTTTTATTTTAATCTCATTCAATTGAATTTGAATGTTCAATGATTGATTTAATAGGGACAATACATATAACCTTATTAGAGGTTATATTAAGACAAATGATGGTCTTTCATTGAATGAAGGGAGGCATGCTCTTTACTATAACAAGGAGTTGCTTTAATTCCAAATTCCCTTAAGGCCTCTTTTGAGCTTTTTTGGAATTTATTCTAAATTGAACAAAAATTCAAAATTTTGATAAGTTTTATTAATTTAAAAAAATTGTAACTTCATAAATTCAAACTAGACATGTTAGAGAACACATGGAAAAAAAAAACACAAGAGTATTATTTATGAATTGAAAGAGTATAATGTCTAATCATGAGGGTGTTAAAACTACAAAAGTTATTTGAAGTCTTTTAATATATCTTCTTTTCACATGTCAAATCTAAAATTGAGGTCTCTAAAAAAATTATGAGTTTAAAGGACATCACATGCACAACCCCAATCAATTTACAACTTCTCAAAATCTACTCTACAATTTTTTTGAAATGATTTTCCAATGTTAGTATATTTTTCTCCAAGATTTGGTACATTTGAGGTTCATTTCCAAGAGCCCCTCAAGATTAGAAAATCAAGATTTGCAATAGACATCCTTGAACAAAATCTTGTATAAAAAAATCATAGTTATTCATTATTAAAACTTGACTTTTGATGCTAAAACTAGACTTTTCAAAGAATTCATAAAAAAAAACTTATTAAAAATAATAACTTGATAAGGTTACATTTAACTTCAAAGTTTTTTCAACACTAGAATTTGGTGCCTTAGGCATTTAGGGGTTAAACATTGAATTAGATATTTTGTCACTATTTGAGAAGTTCAATATTGCCCTTGCTATTTGAACCAATACAAGTTGATTGTTTGAAAACCAGTAAAGTTCAAGAAAAAAATTGCCTATACTTATCACATTCACTCCCATATTAGGGTTTTTAGGCTAGTGCATTGGATTTACAGTATTCCTTTCAGTTTCCTCTCCCTCAATCCTATTGTAAACTTTTACCATTTGAAATACTCTACAATGAGTTGAATTTTGTCTTGCTTTTAGCAAATTAACTCGTGGAGGACCAAGGAGACCACTTTGGGTTTTTTAGAAACTTGGGCAGCTCTATTTACTTCATGATTTAGAATTTGTGCATGAATTGTTTTCAAATGGATGCTACTCATTATAGTCTATGTGTCAAACTTGGTTTCATATCAATCCGATAAATATTGCAAAAATTAGATGGTTTTATTCGGTTTCAATGTCAAATTGAGTAGAAAGAAATACATTCTAAGAAAATATTAATTAATCCCTTGGAACTATATAGATTTATACCTATTCAAAAATATTATGAAGAGTTTATTTTGTGGGCAATGGAGGTAGAAAATACATATAAAGTTGTCTTTTGCTCCCAATTTTGAAGATTTTCAAATAAAAATGAAAATAAAGAATACTAGTTGTTACTAGAATATTCTTACCATTGGGATTAAGAATTTTTAATTTCTTACAAAAGTTATTAGCAAATTTTTTTTTTCTTTCATTTAGTAATACATACCTTCTGTTTTATAATTTTTTTAAAGAAGAATATGAAAATATTTTTGGTCAAAATTTTTACATATGTTTTCAACCCATTTCTCAACATATTGACTAAAATTCACAGGTTGTAGAATATATGTGTTTTTTTCCTAAAAATGTTGAAATACTAAACTTCACTTTTTGGAAGGGCCAATAAAGCCTACATTTTGAAGTTTAGGCACATTAAACCTGCAATTGGTAGAGATATTCATTTTAAAATTTTGGAACAATGTACTTGAAAAAGTTGACCAAAGGATTTAAGGAATGGATTTTGTTAGAATGTAAATATTGATGAAGACACCTTTTGAAACAATAGTTGCAAAGAACATCTCCCCAACACTTCTAATTTCTGAATAAATTGTAAAGTTTCTTGCCCATGTACCACATCGTTGATAATTACCAACCTTGTGCATCATGGTCTCGTGGAACATGTCACTGGGCAGGTCTGTATGCTGTAAAACATGCCTAAGGGTAGATTCTTGCCGCTTCCAAATGAATGTGGTGAATTCATATAATGGGAGGTCCAACAAGGCAAACTTCAGCATAAGCACATAAAATTGAAGTAATTCGACCAAATCCCAATCTTCCTCATCGTTTTTCAAAGTCGAAATGTAGACAGCTTGTAAGCTAGTCGAAATGTAGACAGCTTGTAAGCACAACCAGATTTACAATGGTTGGTTTCCGGGCCTCTTGGGAGAAGCTGCATCACATATAAATCATGCACATGCCCACGTGCAGCTGAGAGATGATAATCAGATGCGGTGCAAACCGCACTTCAAGATCAAATGACGCTGAAAATACATTTATGCGTAACAGGACAAACTCGCTGTCACTGAAAGTTGTCACCGTTTAAAAACAGGGAGATACTTCTAATCAATAACTCCGTCCCCACAGCGCCCATTTCTTCGCAGGTTTGCCAGATGCAAAACACTTGGTTCCTGAGATTAGAGCACAACAGCGTCAGTCAGGACAGGTTTTCACGAAATGCATATGACGCAAATGACGCAAAGAATAGACAGAAAATTGAAACACCCAAAGTACAATAAATAACAAATAGGCACCTTCAGCGAGTGTATTCGACACTATTGGAAGGGTGTCCTGTTCAAATGGCATGCAGAGAGTCTTGGCAGCACCAGCCTCTCCCTTTGTTCTTGCCTTCACGCTTTCCTCCACTTCCTGCATATTCAAATCCTTAACTTGATTACTGAACATTCAAAGAACTTCCACCAGAGAACCCAGGCACAGAACCAGTTCTACCATCACGATAATAAAGAAGCTCACCCCTAAAAGGCCCAAACGAAACAAAAAACATCCACTTTGCAAGCTAATAGTAGACTAGGAACTTACATAACATAATTCTATTGTTATAAAATGTCGGACATGATTACTTCGTTCTCCTAAAACAATTTGAAACCTTCCTCTAGGGGTCAATGATAAATTTCAACTCCTAGAGATAGGGAAGCCACTCTAGGCCATTTGAGCAGTTCGGGATTAACCCTTACAGCACCAAGGATTCATAATTGGGGTGTGATTCGATGAACCAAACTGTGAAAAATAGAATTCAGATGGGGCTAATTTTAATATCAGCAAAATTATTGACGAACAATGCATGTGTTGGTCAAAACTTTTATACAAAAGAAAAGAAAGCCCACATATGACCTACTAAAAAAAGCTGGAAAAGACATCAGGCCTAATTTGGGGCTCTTGATCCTTTAGAGATTCAAAATCACACTCACCACTTCGTCACACCACGGTGCAAGGACCATCTTCTTGTTGTTCAAAGCAGTCACAAAGTCTTGCCAGTTATCAGTTACTGCCCCAAATCTCCCCAATCTTCTCCACAAGGCCAGCCATGGGGATATCCTGAGATCGCCCCTCAGCTTTGTCTTCCAGGTCTCGGCGAACCACTCGAACCTTAAAAATACCAAAGCGTGGAAACCAACTTTATCCAACACTACTTTTACCACAGAAGCTTATAAACACCAGAAAATAAAAGCAGGCTTTGTAACACACGAAAACTAAAATAATCAAGAAAAAAATGAAAATACCGGGATAAACCTCAGCATTTACATTAAGAACAATAATATGAGAGCTTGTGTTTGAAATACATCCTATCACGTTCTAAAATCACAAAACACTGTTATTCGTAGCGTGGTTACATGAATTCATAACAGCAGTACATGCAGCTCCGATTAATAAACGAAGATATGATGAGCGTACTGAGCGTACCTGCTTCTTCTCAATATCCCTGGGACCAATTTCAATCCTCAAGGGTACGCCTTTGAGCTCCCAATGTGACCACTTCCACCCAGGGGAATAGTTATCTCTCAAATCTTCCTTCACTCTGAATCCTGCTTCCTGCAACTGTCGGGTGACTTTCAAGCATTCATCGGAGGGGTCCATATTCTTGAACGGTATAGGAATGACCACCACCTGGATAGGTGCTAGTCTTGGGGGGAGAACCAGTCCTTTGTTGTCTCCATGCACCATCACCATAACTCCGATCTGCAATCAGTACAGATCTAATAAATAAAAAAACCTACAGGAAGAATGCTGCATAACAAAAGTGAATATAGTTGCAACTTTGAATTATTGAACAAGTAGCAAATTGTAACCAGAAAAGGCTTTACAGATCTGGTGGTAAGACCCCAAGAGTTCTGCCACACCATCTTACGCTCCCCTCTTCTCGTCCTCAAAATAGATTTCGAACATCTTGGCGAAATTCTGGCCCAGACCATGTGATGTGGCCCCTTGCACTCCACGCCCTGTGGCAGGGATGAACGCCTGTGCATTGGCACAGCATGGTGATTAATGGAAGCAAAAATAAGGTTGACTTAGCGACCTGGACCTCAGGTTCCAACCTTAGTATGAATAGGTACACGAATTTGATGCATTGTCATAGATGATATTCACCCCTAAAGAAACCTATTTCAAAGTACTTCACATTTCCACTTTACACATAGAATTTGTGGAAAGTACTGAAGCTCAACACAGTTTATAATACTTTGACAAAAGTATTATCGTTTTTCCAACCTTTCATCTTGTTATTCGATTAACAATGAATCACCCAATGCTAGGTGAACACGTGAAAAAATAAACAAGAGTTGCTTGGTCCTTCAGAAATTAGGATAAGGGTGGGATTACCAATTAAAAAAGAAAATACTATCAAGATAAACAGAGATGTACCTCAACAGTGGTGGTATACAGACCACCAGCGAACTTCTCAACCTCGCTTTTCACGCCCTTGATCACTGGAACTGCAAGAAGCTCCTCATACACCCTGCGATACAGCTCCAAAATTTGATGCACCTGCCGACATCTCAATGAATCCAAACCGTTAGCTGGTTACAATTTGAAGATGCTTTAGAAACCTTTCAGAACTGAACATAACATTTCTAACCTCATCGAAAATATGTGAAACCCGAATTTCAATTACGAGTCAGTAGGCTATGAAATAGATGTGACGAACCTCTATGTCTGCTTCTCCTTTGGTAGCGAATGCAGTATGACCTTCTTGCCACAAAAACTCACGGCTCCTGCGTAAAAAGAGCGAGATTCTTACATCAGATTTCTAGTATCGAAGTTGGTTAAAGGCATGACTGCAAGGCTATAAGAATCAAGGCCTCAACAACATGAACAAAATCATTCTCAGAAACCACTTCCAGTGAAATTGCATCTATCCGGAATCAAGTCATCCACTTGCTACCCTAGGACCGCACATAGCAGGTTCACTAGAAGTGGGAACTTGAATTCTACTCATTCTAAAATTATAGTGATTCAAAACTTGTTCAAATCTAAGAAAATAAGGAAAAGTTTAGATCAGCTTCCAGGTAATTCTCAAAGCCCCACCTGATGAAAGGGGTGGAGTGCTTAAACTCCCATCGCACCACATTGCACCACTGATTGATTCTAAGCGGAAGATCACGATGACCACGAATCCATTTCGCGAAAATAGGGTACATTACAGTTTCACTGGTGGGTCGAATGGCAATAGGCTCTTTAAGTTCAGAATCTCCAGATCTCGTCACCCAGGCAACCTGGCCATTGCCAAAAGTCACATATGAGGTGAGCAAGCAGAAAATTGATGCAGAAGCACATGAGTAAACTTCAGGTTTAGGGTTTCGTGACGCTGAACTTCACAGGAACAAACACGAAATCTATGCCAGAGAACCAAGTACCTCTGGGGCAAAGCCTTCTACGTGGTCTTTCTCCTTGGTCAAAGCCTTCTCAGAAACAAACAGAGGGAAGTACGTGTTCTCAATGCCCATCTTCTTGATTTCCTTGTCAAAAAAGTCTTTGATGGATTCCCAGATCGAGTAAGACCATGGCCGCAGAATGTAACAGCCCGAGACGTCGTAGTACTCAATCATTTCGCCTCGCACAACAATCTGCAGGTCCGAAACACCGACCGATGCAGTTGATACGATTCTATATAAAAACAATTCCAGTTCCGAGAATAACAACTTGACCAGAGAATCAATAAGCAATGTAAACAGGGCTCACCCCAAACGACTGAACGACGTCAGAGATCGTGACATGAGTTCCGATGAGTATGAAATATGTGCAACATTGCACTGCAAAGGTAAAGACTCTTCTAAACCTTCAATTAAGCTGACTTACATCTGAGTACCATTCTCTAAAGTTTTCATCCTTCTTGAAAGCAAGGCCAAGTCCCGACTCCATCTTCACTTCCTAGCCCACACAAGAAATATTAGAGAACTTGTTACAGACGTAACGTTGCAAGAAATCGTCAAGATCTAGACAAGACAATTGCTCTTGATTGAGCACGTCAATCAAGTCTACGCAACCTCTATCCCTTCATTGTGCACGCCACTTCAGCAATCCAGTTTTATTTTTTTGAAAAGAAAACTCTCCGAAACCATGAGGTTACTCAAAAAAGAGACGCAGTCTGCAACTGCTAACCTCCTTCAGAGGTCCCTCCGTGCACCACGGACTTCTTCTCCTTGGGGGCTTTCTTGGGCTTCTCCTTCTTCTCCTTGGGCTTGGCCTCTGATGCTCACCTTCTCTGCGACGTCGAGATCGTTCACACTCACCCGCTCATCCATTCTCACGGTCCCTGGCTGGCACAACTTTGATAACCTCAATTGCACCTTGACATAATCCATGGAAGATAGTTTAACAAGTGTCTTGCACCAGAAAACTAACATTCTCAAGTTAATCTCTCAAATCTCTCAAAATCTCTCAGGTAATCTCTCAATTACTCTCATTAAAACTATCAATACGATTCAATAAAAACTTATATAATTCAATAAGAACTTTTACACTTCAATAATAGGATCCTTGTTCAAATTCTTTTTTAGGCAATGCCTCCAACATATCTTTTGTCTTTTGGTAGATCAATCCAATTCCTAAATATAACAATGAAGTCTTTGATTTAAAAGTTTGTCCACCATATCACCTACTTTGCCAAATTACTACAAATACAAAATACAAAGACAAGTCCAATACATTTGAACAAGTATTTTATGAATAAATTATAAATTTTTTAAAGTATTGATTGTAGGCAAATTTAAACTTGAAGAAAGCTCTCATATTTACATCATTCATACATTTTTGCAAGAATGTATAGATGTCCATTTTGAGGAAAGATTGCAATTAGGTATAGTTACCATAGTTAAATGTTAGTTTTGAAATCAACCAATTTTTAAATAACCGCAATCAACACAATGTATGTTTATGTCTAGACAAAGATGAATAGGGTTTTGACATATTAGATATAAATATATCTTGCATTTGTTATAGTAATAATTTTGAAACTCATTGGCACTCGGCAAGACACCCGGCTAACATTATTAGAAATAAAAATTCAAAACATTTTATCAATAAGACTAAAATAAAGTTTGAACTACTATGAACAACACATATAACCTTACTAGAAATCAATTTAAGACAAAAAGATAGTCTTCCACTAAATGAAGAGATTCAAAAGAAGCATAATCTTTACCATAACAAGGAGTTGCTTTACCCCCCTAAAGGCCTTTAACGCCTATTTTGAGCGTTTGTAGAATTTTCTCTAAATTGAATAATAAAACAACATTTTGATAAGTTTTATTGATTTAAACAAATTTTAATTATACAAATTCAAACTAGAAATGTTAGGGATCATATGGAAAAAGAACACACTAGAATATCACTTATGGATTGAAAGATTATAATGTTTGATCATAAGGCTATTAGAATTGCAAAAGTCATTTCAAGTCTTTCAATCCTCTTTTCACACATCAAATCTTAAATTGAGGTCTCAAGAAAAACACGAGGTTAAAAGAAATCACATGCATAACCCCAATCAATTTATAACTTCTCAAAATCTACTCTACAATTTTTTCACATGAATTTTCAATGTGATTTTTTCTCCAAGATCTAGTGTATTTGAGTCTCATTTCCTCCAATCCCTTAGTGCTCAAAAATCAAGATTTGCAGTGAACACCCTTGAACAAAATCTTGCATAGGAAAATCATAACCATTCATTTTCAAAATTGGATTTCCAATGGTAAAATTAGACTTCAAAAAGAATTCATGAAAAAATCCAATTAAAATTAATAATTTGATAAAGTTTTATTTAACTTCAAAGTTTGTTATGGAACACCAAAATTTGGTACCTCGAACATTTAGGGGTTAAACATTGAATTAGAATATTTTGTACTAGTTGAGAGGTTCAACATTGCATTCATACTAGTACAAGTTGATTGTTTGAGAGCTACTCAAGTTTAATTTCCGTTTTTTTTTTCTACTTCCACATTACGGTTTCTACATTCTACTCACATATTAGGGTTTTTGGATTAGTGCATTTGGATTTAGAGTACTCC
The DNA here is from genome assembly GCA_950106755.1 of Climacium dendroides. Taxonomy (NCBI): domain Eukaryota; kingdom Viridiplantae; phylum Streptophyta; class Bryopsida; order Hypnales; family Climaciaceae; genus Climacium; species Climacium dendroides. Next base: position 14,505,866 of record OX467088.1, on the reverse strand, counting down.
TTTTAGTTTCCTTCCCTTCAATCCTACTATGGACTTTCACCATTTGAAGTACTCTACCGTGAGTTGAATTTCATCATGCTTTTAACAAATTAACCCCTCAACGTCTAGAGTCTATTCTGAAAGTGGTGATTTGGGAAAGTAATATTTGGAAGAATATTTTGGAAGTGATACTCAAAGAAAAATTGTAGATTTTGAGTTTTACATTCCATCCATATGGTTAGATTCACCAATACTATCACCAATAATTTTCTATAAATTTGGAAAGTGAAATTTTAAAATTCCTTCTAAATTCAATTACACGCAAAATATTATCATTTTTTTGAATAAAACTTGTGGGAATGATTTTGAAATGAAGTTCTCTTCACATGATGATTCTTTGAATTGTTTATGTTCTTTACATCTATGACTTCATTTTTGCAAATCTAATTTTGAACTAGAGTCAATGCAATTTGACCACTTGACACACTTCCACACTTGTAATTTTAGAAAAATATGTACTTTAGTAATACCAAATCCAACCATTAGATAAGACAAGAACTTGATCAAGTATCACCCAAAATTAGAATGACATTCATCCAAGGAGGAATGAGACAGAAACAAGAATCTGAATTTGTTCATCGTCCCAAAAATGGACGTTGGGTGGGTTAAATCACCTTCTAGAACAATAGTTATGCAGAGCGCCTCTCAAACACTTCTTATTTCTGTATTAAATTGTAAAGCTTCCTGCACATACAAATGCTGCCTTGTAATCTCTGCTTTTCATTTTGTAGAACTCTTGCAGTTTCATTTGATTTCAGTATATTACAACCTTCAATTCATCCAGTTCTTTACACCTCAAGTTCAAGAAAGAGTGCATGCATTGTTTTTGTGCAATGGTGTATGCAGTTCCTCGAGCTTCGAAGAATTCACGACTCCTTTGCTCGGTTGCAGGCCCTTTCAATTGCAAACAAGGAAGGAACCTTTTATTGCAGCATGTACCACAAAGTTCATGTAAACAATTGTAAATTTTAAGTAGTTAGGCACTTTCAAAAATATTGCTACACCACCCCTCGCTGTTTTTAGTAACACCTACTTTAGGGTAGTGTACTTTGATGTTATTATGCCACTTCCAAGCTTCCAAGCTATTAGGTGAATTTTGGACAAAGCATTCATAGATCTCTAGATTATAACATTTAGAGATCTCCAGGTGTTTGTATAGATGCTTTGTATTGATCTCCTGATATTTTGCATTGATCTCATGATGTTTTGCATTATTTTCAATTGTCTATTTCTTTTCCTATTATTAATTTTGGACCCTTTGAAAGTTCAAAAGTAGTTAAATGTGGCATTAATTCAACCAATTTGCATTGTTGCATTTGAAAGTATGAAGTGGGAAGTACTTTTAAACTTTGGTGTACTTAAGCAAAATGCATTTCTATGAAGTACTTTGTGCTTTGTATTCTAATTTTATCCTGCAATTCTTAAATGCCCAAGCCTTTTGAAGTGTGTTGTTCCCATAAAAAATAAGAACGTGGGCTTATATTTATCTCCAATGAAGCAAAGTGTTGTTTATTTTTTCAAAATCTAGATGTTTGAAGAGCTTGCTTAGTAGTGTGTTCTTCAATTTTGAGTGTGAAATTGCATAGGCGATGCAAGATTATAACACAAAAATGTAATCATCCTATTTTTAATATGTTGTCCTTTTCCACAATGTTTGAGAAATTTGCATATAAGAGTTTTGGAGAATTGCACGTGACGTGAACAACTAAAATTTGTGTTAGCAAACTCAAATGCACTTCCAAAAACTTTAAGTTCAAATGAAGAGCTATCAAACTCATTACACAATCTACTTTGCAATTGTTGAAATGTAATTCTTTTTGGCATGTAGAAATCACAAATAACTCCAAATCAATAGTTGCAAGTGTAAATTTTCAATAGTGAAAATCATGAAAATGCTTTATTCTTTGCATTGGGACCATTTCCAAACTAAAGTGAATATGTACAATTTTTGAAATCTCAATTCAAGTGAAATTGGCAAACTTTGTTCAAAGTTAAAAAATGAAGTAAAATTGGCAAGCTTTACTCTTCACCAATAGTACATACATGTGTTCAAGGACCTCTTCAAAATCAAAGATTTACATATTTCAATGAAAAATGAAAACTTCCAATAGTTACCCTTGAAAATTGACGGCAAAATGTTTAAAGCGGTCAAAAGAATTTAAGTGCCCATATATACCCAAATGAGCTTGAAATTTTAAATCAAACATATATGGTTGGTTGGATATTTAATTTGTGGTTAACTCCTAAATGCCCAAGGTCTTTTTTGAACTTCTAAGAAATTACTCTAAATTGAACAAAAAGGCAACATTTTGATTTAAGTTGCATCAATTATATTTGAATTGTAAATATATAAATTGAAACTAAACATGTAAGAGATCACATAGGAAAAAAAAATACAACAATATCACTTATGAATTGAAAGAGTATAATATTTGATCACAAAGGTGTTAAAATTGCGAAAGTGATTTGAAGTCTTTCAATCTTCTCTTCACATATCAAAGCTAAAAGTTGGTCACCAAAAAAATATGAGGATTAAGGACCCAACATGCATAATCCCAATCAATTTGCAACTTCTCAAAATCTACCTTACAATTTTTAAAAATGAATTTCTAATGTGATTTTGTCTCCAAGATCTAGTGTATTTGAGGCTCATTTTTCAAGAGCCCTCGACACTACAAAGAGTCAAGATTGCAATGGCCCCCTTTGCACAAAATCTTGAATAGAAAAATTACAATCAATCATTTTCAAAATCAGATTTTTAATGCAAAAACTAGATTTCAAAAAAAAAAATTCAAAAATATGAACTACTACAAATAGCAATTTGGTTAGGTTTTATTGAACTTCAAAGTATTGTCGATACCAAAATTTGTTGCCTCAGACATTTAGGGATTAATCAAGTAATGGAAGGTCCTTGGCTATAAGTTTTGGACCATTGTATATTTCACAAGGTGATACTTTTCAACCTCTGCAAATTCCCACATGTTAAAGAAGTACATGCTATATTGTTCACTTCAAATTTCTAGCCTTTCCATTCAATTCATTTTAACTCTAGCGTCTTGACATGTCTATCTCTACATTCCATTATACTTGAGACTAGGTCAATTTCCATGTAATTCTTTCGTAATCTTTCAGGATGATGAAGGACAAAAGACATTACAAGTTATGGAAGAAGGAACCAGTTGATAAGGATTTTCCCCATGGACCAAAACCAAATGCTACATTGCAATAGTGGAGGAAACATTGAAACATAGGTTTACAGTTAAAGAACATATGCAAAGGTAGATTGTCACTTGTTAATATTATTTATACAATTTACATGAATGACTACTATAAGAGAAAGTGGTCCGAAATGATAGAAAATGAGCCCCTCCTAATCTACAGAAATTTGACAAGTTTCAGTCAAGTAGGGCAAAAATTTGTCTGAATTGATAGAAAATTGTCCGAGTTGACAAAAAACTGTCAATTTTCTGTAGATTAGGAAGGGCTGATTTCTATCAATTTGGATAGGTTTCCTTGTAGTGGACTTTCATGCCTTTAGATTCAACCAAAATGCAATCACCTAAGTAGTGCTACTCTAGCTCATCAAAATACATCTTTGTAATGTAATTTGGTTCACTCTTGATGATAGTGATTACCACCCCTTAAAAGAAACATGTGGCTTGATGGACATGTCAATTTACATCTCTTTTGAGTTGTATCTTGAATGCCTCATTCCCCGAGGACCAATAAGCATTCCACTTGCACTCACTTCTTTGTTGACAAGCTTAGAGTGGCCACAATCATTAGATATAAAGACATAAAAGACATGCATGGTCTCCCTCGAGGTAGCCGCTTTGGACAAAATCCACCTCCAAACGTCTCACATCAATTTACAAAATAGACCTCACAAAAGGAAAAGGGAACATTTGACAAATTAATGGAATTTTCAAAGGAGAGAAGCTGAGAGGTTTGAACCGCAATGATCAAATGATAGAAGTAGAGTCCAACTTTTTCTTCATTAGAAATAGGAGACAATGCGCATTAGGTTGATAGCAATTCTTGAATGTGGAGATGGATTGATGTATGGCTTGTTTGGATTGTTTGATTACTTACATCTATAGATTTGTATTTTGCGATTGAATTTTTTTTGAGGAATTGAGAATTGAATTCAGCTTTTTGCACTTGACATATGTAATGTCACATTTAACTACTTCTAGACTTTTGAAAGTCCAAAATTAATAATGGTCATTAGGAGAAAAAAATGGTCATGAAGAGATAATATAAAATATCAAGTGATTTGTACAAATTATTTAGAGATCTATGTGAACATCTAGATATCTCCGAATGTTATTATTCATAGATCTCTCGAAGTTTTGTTAAGAATTCAATGAATTGTCCTAAAATAGCTGAATGTAGCATTGTATCAAGAAATTGCTCATTGGAGAGTTGTATGCTGTTATGCCTTTCCTCAGAAGGAGATTGGAACAAATAATTAGTGCGAGATTAGAAACCTCTGAACCTGTTCGGTAGTTGTAGTTAGTGAGTGTGACTATTAGAAATTAACTATTGCAGTAATGTGTATGTAGAGCGTTCTGATGTGGTTAATCAATTGCTGATATTTTGATTGCTTGTTAGGGTTGAGCACTTCGGACGGTGACCGAAGGAGTATTGTTCTGCCATTCTATACTTGTATTGTATGTTGATATTGTATATTGTTATCTTGAAATTGCTTATCTCCCTAATTTTTTTGTTTCAAATGAATTCTCTTAACCCCTAAGCGCCCCAGGGGCGATATTTGGGGCGCTTCAAATGAGGCGTTTGACCATTATATTCTCCTTATCCGTGTAGTGGAAACTTCCACAATTTTGTTAAAAGATGCCTTCCCTAACTCTCTTGCAATCTTAACGGTCACATCTCTCCAATCTTACTTTTCAATTGACACAGCTACTTTGAAGAGGCAATTTTTGGCTTGCTTCGGAATTTGCGTTGGGCGCTTAGGGATTAATTTTCAGCTAAAAGGCGGTATGAGAATAACGTGACAATGATTTTGCACGAATCTGCACACTACAGAGATTTGAAACCTCAATAACATGAACAGTTATCATGACATACAACGCTACAAAAGGTTATTGATATTAGTATTACGACCGGAACTCCGAGTTGGAAAGACATGCTATGTAGAGTTTGACAAACACGCAAAATGCAACTTGGCGGTGTTATACGACCATGTAGATTGAAAGATGCTCAATGTAGTGAAATGCAATATGGTTGGGAGGTCCTTGTCAAGGGAATCCAAAGTTGGTGAAACAGATATTTTACACCATACTAACAGTTGTAGTAGCACTAGCGCTGATTATATCCCAACGTAGCAAGAGGTAGTGTGATAGGTAGTCTTCATAGATAGGTTTTGTTATGGAAGAGGTGTGGATGAGGCTAGGCCTTCTGCTAGCACAAAAGAAAAGGATAAATGCATTGAAGATGATGAGATCATGAGTGACCTTGCTGCATTGGCATGTGCATTTATGGTTCCTTGGAAACTGACGGTGGTTGTTGGAAGATCGGTGTCTCGAAGTGTTTGGTGCATTTATGGTTCCTTGGAAACTGACGGTGATCGTTGGAAGATCGGTGTCTCGAAGTGTTTGGTGTGGCCCACTCGGCCAACTTGCTATTTCTCATACAATGCAACGTCAGGACACAATGGCAAGCGTAGCTGTAAAGTACGGAGTGCAGGTACGTCGACTCTTTGATATTGATGTCACACTAGACTACTACATATTTGTCTTCGATTTGACATTTGTATATCATAAACGTTGAATTTCAGATTCAAAGATTTTGGGTATGCAAATGATTTTGAATCCTATGATTGTTTCACAAGCTTCTTGTAGATAATTGAATCCCTTTTTGATTTCCTTTTGAACTGGGTGTATTGGTCTTGACAATTCTCTCGTTCGATCACTTTCAAAGCGTAACCGTTGCAAAGTTTTGTTATTGTGGAGTAGGTTCCAGAGATACTCAGGGTCAACGATGTGATGAGCGACCATAGCATTCGTTCGCTTATCCCAGTGTCCCAACCCGAAGTCCACTTGTAGGACAGACTTGCTTCATCGAGGTGGACGTGTTCGCAAAATGCGAAGTAGGAGTGGTGTATCTTGACGGGTCCAAACCCAATAGGAAGGAAGCTACGCCTGGCGCAGAGAAGGCATAGCACAGGCTTAAGAAGGAAGTTTCGGAATCGTTGAAGAGGACTCTGAAGGTTGACGACAGCACAGCTCAATACTACTTCTTGCTTGAGGACGGCGACTTTCGGGGTGTTATTTTAAATTTGAATAAATGCACTAGGTGCGTTGCTTGTAACTTCCACATCGTCTTATAATGAAGGCAAAATTTGGGTTATGAGATTTCTTGTATTCAGCATGATTGGAGAGGAGGCTTGATACAAGATTTAGAAGGCCTGGTTCTTGGCAGATACTGTGAACATGGCAACAAAGTCTGTGAGAGGAGCTCGACATAGCTTGTGTTGATTGTGCCAAAATCTTGAGTGCTAGGAGCTGTGAATTGGGAGATATGAGAAATAACTGGGTATTGGAGTAGTATCAAGGCAGTGAAGTGTTCATTAAAGCACATTAGTCAAAAAGTTAATAGTGAATTTGAAGAGCCTGTATAGAGGGTGCGCTGAGGATGCTCTGAGTACTTCCTCCAGACACGGTAAGGTCTTAGCTGGTACAGTCGCTCTGACAACCTCTGACCGTGCGAACCCTCACACAGGATCAATAATGCAGAGTTCGTCCAACAGTGCTGGTGCAGAAGTTTGACGCGCTTTGAGCACTGTTCTTCTTCTTCCTTTTGCCCGACGTTCCTCTCAGAAAATGCCACCACTCTGCGCAAGTCTCGAACTCCGGGAGAGGCCGCAAGATTGAACTTGTGAATATCCCCTGCATCAGGACCACGGGCACTCATCCGCAGGCTCAAAGTTTTCTTTTGCTGTGTTGTTGAAGGTGGCAGCGGTCCCTGGAGCCCCTGTGTACCGACAAGGGTTTCGGGACGACGATGCTGGGGGCGCTACATAAAGCCTTGGTTCGTGTTCCGATCCTATGTGGTGATTGCCTTCGTGCTTTCCGTGGTGTTCAGTCAGAGTAATGGCCTCCCTGGAGTTGTGACGAGGGTAGCCTGATCCAGAACGAGGGTTTCACTGTACAACACTGTAAAGTGAAGTCCGGCTTGGATCCGCATTCAGCTTAGAGGAAGAGCTTGACATGCTTGGCATGCGTAACAAGTACGTCTTGATGCTTGGTCTGTGGTACCATGTTAATTTACAGGGCATTTTCAGTTCATTTGTTGCTTGTCCGTCTAAGATCTTTTTGGTGAATGGTTGTGAGATTTGTGACAGATATTGAGGGAATTGTGTTTTCGTGCTTGGTTGTGCAGGTTGCAGAGCGTGTTCATGAGCATGGGTTGGGCATTACAACGACGAGTCTAATCTAGTGTGAGAGTTGACAAGTTCTCAACCAGGTGTCCGGCTACGTCCAACTTCACCAAGTCGTGGCCAGCTTTAGAGTCCCCAGCCTTGAAACTCGGCGACTCGTCTGGATATGGCGAGCGTCGTCCCACTCTTGCGCTTTCGTTGACACGAGGACCGCTTGGCCACTCGCTTGCTTGCTCTCCCAGCGCTATGCCAGCAATTGGCGAGATGTTCATCTGCCAGACTCTAAGTTCCACTTAAGGTACTGCTGCATCATGTACATCTTTGACGGTCATTAACGTCAACAACACAAAGTGTGGTGTGATCATCGAGGTAGAATGATGTCAAGTGAGTTTGCAGCATTGCAAAGTTTTGAGTCATGTCAAATGCATTCTTAAGAAGATGTCACTTTGCACATGAACATGTGCATAACTTCAGGAACGGTCTCAAATGTTTTGTCCGTTTTAACAAGTAAGGTTTGCTCAAACCGCAAGTGCCAGTTGATTCAGGCACTGTGCATGTTGTCTCAAGGTCATTTTGATAACTCCGCACTTCAGCACTCAGGAGTGTCGGCTACTTGAGTGTCGGTGGGTTTTTTAAGCTTGTTAAGGGTGTGAGAGCTCTTCCACGGGCTTTAGACTGCTGGAGTGTGATCTCAGATTTGAACCAATACATTGGTTGTAACTTCCACATCGTCTCATAATGAAGGCAAAATTTGGGTTAATATGAGATTTCTTTTATTCAGCATGATTGTAGAGGAGGCTGGATACCCGATTTAGAAGGTCTGGTTCTTGGCAAATGAATGGGTTCCGTTGAGGCTAGGTTATGTGATTTGCAAATGGTTTTCTTTGTTGATAACTAAGACTAGACTAGTCTATATTTTTTTTGGGTCCAATTGTACAAAACTTGTCCGTTGAGAGTGAAAAGTGCCAATTGAATGATAAATTCAGCCATGGTCATATTTGTAGAAATGGCTTGTTTCCCAAATTGCGAAGTTGAACTGCTGAGAGCTTTGAAAACTAAGATTGATATAAATCTGACAAAGTCAAATTGGTCTTTTTCACGAAGATAAGTTCTTTGTCTTTGAAAATGCGCTTGTGACCGAGTTGGACCTCCTCACCTCAAACACCCGAGATGGAAAGGCCTCTGACTCTCATTTCATGCCAGTAAAATTCCGCATCATCGTCTGCTCAGATTTCACAGTTCTGTTCAGTCTTTCGTTGAAAAAATGTGGATGACTGTGGAATTTAGGTCATGAATGAACATGTACTGATTTGTAGTAGATGCAGTGTTGCTACTACTTTGCACCTGGGATCTTTACAACTTCGTGTCTAGATTGTCATGTTGGTGAAGAAGCACAATGAGACGAGACTTTTACGCAATTTCTTTTGAGACCAAATTGATTTCATGCTGTTGAATTGGTTGGACATGACACATTTTCAGTAAATTTCCAGCTCCATGATCCAATACCTCATGTATGTGTAAACACCTAAATGCTCCGACATCCATATTCTGCATGATGTACAAAGTACTTGAGAGGCATGTTTTGTTCAAATAAGTTTTCATGTGCCCAAAGTAATTCTCGACATTCCTATCTTACTAATTTCATGAATTTGAGATAAATAATACATTTGTACAAAGGTATAAGCCAAAATGTAGAAAATTTCAAAAAAGCAAGTAGGCGTCGAAGGGTTATGTGGGATGTGTCTGATCCCGTGGATGGCGTCTATACGTGCAGGGAGATTGATCGTCTCCAACCCGAATGCAATCCAGCACCTTCCTGCTGCTGTGAATGTTGCATATCTGGCCACATTATACGCTTACTTGAAGGCTGGTGATGTTCCGGTGATCCAATGCGGTCCCCACTGGTTTTCACCGGATGCTCTTTGCAGCGTTTTGACTTCTTGATCCCAGGTTCGTATTCATGTCCCCAATTCCATCCCTCTGAATTCACTCCATAATTAGCTGTTTCGGATGAGATTTAATCTTTTCGTACAACAAAGCTGAAGGGAAGGATAATGCCAGATTGAGTTCAAACGCAAGATACATTTACAGTAAGAAAGTTCTGGGCTCCATTGGGGCTAAGTAATACCAATAATCTACAAGTGGATAGTAATCATTTGTAGGATGTCGAATCCTTTAAGTTGCTAATTGCTAACAAACCTAGAAGCCGAGAAGGAGAAATCTGAAGCTCTTGTATGTCGGGGTGTGATTTCATATTTGAATAGAAAAAAATGGACCAGGTGCATTGGTTGTAAGTTCCAGATGATTGTCTGATAATGAAGGCAAGATTTGGGTTAATATGAGCATGATTGGAGAGGAAGCTTGATACGAGGTTGTGAACACTTGGTTCTTGGTGAATGCTCTGGGTATGGCAACGAAGTTTTTGAGTCGAAATTATATTCTTTTGTTTTTCTTATGTTCTTTTGTTTTTCAGAGATGAAATCACTTGTCGTCTGTAGTCTCTGATGTTTTCACAATTTTTGCACAAAATTGAAATTACTTTGAGTTTTGGAAGAAAGGATGAAAGAGAACTCATATCAACTACAAAATACACTTCAGTCATCTGATTTTTTTCCCGTTCTTGGTCATGATTTGCTGAGGCTTCTTTGTGTGATGTAGCTTGTTTTTGAAGAGTTTATTTTTGTCATCCAAATTCTGAATCCAAATGTGTTTTTGTGTATTTTAATTTACTTCTCGATGTGCTTCCAATGATAGTACGATAGGAGGTCCATATATTGTTCATCTAAGAGCTGAATCTGAATTTTGGGAGGTGAAGCTTCTTGAAATATTTTCCAGTAAATTATGCTTCAATGACAAGTGGAATTGGCATCTAACCCAAATTTACACTATTTGTTCATTGCTGAAGGGTACCAAAAAACATGTACGAATTGTGTACAGTTGGGTACTGCAAGCTTACAAACTGCCTTTTTGATCCATTTATAGATTTGTACATAATATAGAATAAAATAGGCTTTTTGTATCTTGCATAATTTTCACTCAATTCTCACCCAATCCCAACGAAGTACACCAAATTTCAATTTGAAAAATGAAATTTTTCATTTTGGGTAAATTTTCAAAGTCAATTTTTGTGATTTTACATAATATTTTGTTGAAAATAATTGGTGGTGAATTTCCTAATTTGATTGTAGGGATACGTAGGGAACATCTATAGACACATCTTTCCTATTAAAAAATACACCCTTAAGTAACAAAAATATAATGAATGAAGAGTAGGGAACATCTATAGACACATCTTTCCTATTAAAAAATACACCCTTAAGTAACAAAAATATAATGAATGAAGAGTTCAATGAAAAGTGTTGCATGCCTAAACTTTGAAGAAATGGATATCTCTAGATTTTAACTAGATTTTGGCATTTGACACTGTAAATAATTTTGTACATTTTAGCATGATGGTCCAATTTCTTTGCAAAAATTTAGTTAAAATGTAAAGATATTTATTTCACAAAATTAGGGCATATGCTACCTCACATTGAATTCTTAATAGATTATAATTTTGTTACTTAGGGGGTGTTTTATTAATATGAAAGATGTGCATATGGATGTTTCCTACATATCCATGCAATTGAATTAAAAAAATTCACTACCAATTGTTTTCAATAAAATATTATGTAAAATCATGAAAATTGACTTTAAAGATTCACCAAAAATTAAAATTTTTCTTTTTTGAAATTAAAATTTGGTACGCTTGATTGGAATTGTGGAAAGGATGTAGTGAAAATTATGCTTACAAAATAAATAACAATTATAATCCACATTGTAAAATAAAATTTCAATGGCTCAAAAAAGACAATTTGTAAGGTTTCAGTTTCTGACTGTACATTTGAGTAGGTGGGCGAGTTTAGAGCTTGTGCACTTTCAGAGACCCCTCCCATACTCCCAAGTTCTAGTTGTGCATCAGTCAAAGTTTACTGATGAATTTGGAGGGTGAGTGAGGGTGAAAGTTATGTGGTGCGCTGCAATGCCCTTAGTACCCCTTCCAGCCACGGTAAGATCTTAGCTGCTGCAGTCGCTCTGAATCGTTTGACCGTGCCAACCCTCAGACAGGATCGATAGTGCACAGTTCGTCCAACAGTGTCCGTGCGTGAGTTGGACACGCTTCCACTCTTTGATCACTGTTCATCTTCTTCTTCCTTGTGCACCGCGTCTCTCTCAGAAAATGCCACCACTTTGCTCCAGTCTGTAACTCCGCCGGGAGAGGCCGGAAGATTGAACTTGTGAATATGTGAGTCTAGATACCAGACTAAGTCGTAAGTGCTTTGTATCTCGTGCATCATCCACAGGTCCACAGGCACTCATCTGCAGACTCGAAGTTTTCTTTTACAGTGTTGTTGAAGGTGGCAGCGATCCCTGGAACTCCTGTGTACCGACAAGGGTTTCGAAATGACGCAACATGAAGCCTTGGTTCGTGTTCCGATCTTGTTTTCTGTGTGGCGGTTGCCGTCATGCTGACTGTGATGTTTGTTACAAGCTATGGGCTTCCTGGAGTTGTGACGAGGGCAGCCTGTTCTAGAATGAAGGTTTTTCTATACACTACGGTGGAGTCTGGCTGCGATCCACATCCAGCTTAGAGGAAGAGCTTGACATGCCTGGTGTCCGTAGCAAGTACAGCTTGATTCTTTGTTTATGTTACTATGTTGATTTAGAGGGCATTTTCAGGTCATTGGTTGGTTGGCCGTCTAAAATCATTTTGTTGAATGGATAGATCTTGAGGGAATTGTGTTTTTGTGCTTGGTGCAGAAGGAAGAGCGTGTTCATGAGCATTTGTTTGGCATTACACCTGCGACTATAATCTCGTGAGAGAAGTGGCAAGTTCTCAACGAGGTGTCCGTTAACGGCCAGCTTTTAGATTCCCCAGCGTTCAAGCTCCGCGACTAGCTCGTCTGGATATGGCGGGCGTCGTCGCGCTCCTTCGCTTTCGTTGACACGAGGATCGCTCCGCCACTCGCTTGCTTGCTCTCCCAGCTACTTGCCAGCAATTGGCGAGATGTTCATCTGCCAGACTGCAAATACCATTTAAGGTACTGCTGCATCACGTACGTCTTTTACGGTCATTAGTATGAACGACACAGTTTCTCAAATAATGCATTCTTAAGAAGATTTTCCTTTGCACATGAACCTTTGCATCAACTTCAGGAACGGTCTCAAATGTTTTTTCTGTTTTAGCAAGTAGGATGTGCTCAAATCACAAGCGCCAGTTGGCTCAGGCTCTGTGCATGCTGTCTCAAGGCCATTTTCATAACTCCGCACTTCTGGACTCAAGGTTGTACGCTACTTACGGGTATTTGAGTTCATGTGTTTTTTTTTAAGCTTTTTAAGGGTGTGAAAGAACTTCCGTGGGCTTTCGAGTGCTGAAGTGTGATTTTAAATTTGAATGATTGCACTTGGTTTTAAGGCAAAATTTGGGTTTAATATGAGATTCTCAGTTTATTGAGCATGATTGGAGAGGCTTGGTCCCAGGTTTTAGGAGACTTGGTTCTTGGCAAATGCTGTGGTTATGGAACAACGTTTTTGAGAGTAGGTCTTCACATACCTTGTGTTGATTGTACCGAAATCTTGAGTGCTGGGAGCTGTGAATTGGGAGATGTGAGAAATGACCGTAGTATTGAGGCAGTGAAGTGTCACCGACGTATACCAATAGTCATTCCTCCCGCGTAGGAACAACTAAAGTAGCCCATGCCTGTGAAATGAGCGTTGATATTCTTTGCTTTGAAGGTGAGGATTTCCCAGAAGTGCGGAGTTATGAAAATGTCTATTCAAAGTGCGGAGTTATGAAAATGTTTATTCAAAGTTCTTGATGTGCTTACAATGATAGTACTCTCAAGTTCTAGTTAAATATTAGTCAAAAGTTAGTAATGAATTTGGAGGGCCTCTATAGGAAGTGCATTGAAGATACTTTTAAGTACTCCTTCCAAGCTTGGTAAGATCTTTGCTACTTTGGTGGCTTTAACAACTTGTGATTGTGTGAATCCTCAGAAGATTGATATTGCCAATGAGGATAGTTTGTCCAGTATTCTTTGCACATGATTTGGACACGCTTTGAACATTATTCATTTTAGTATTGGAATTCATTGCCACTTGTACATTATCTAAAGTAGTTGTTTAAGTTCTTTCGTTGAACTAAGTGAGTCTTTTTGAGCTTGTAGAAATGAAGGTAGGTGGTCTTAGTGTGAAGTCATGGGTTCAACTCATGAAATGTGATTTTGTGTGTTGTTGTAAATAATTGTTTGTAGGATACACAAGGTGGAGAGGAGATTAGTATGTGCACTTATCGTTGTAAGGTTTACAATGGATGAAATAGTTGGCCAAATCTCTCATGGAAAAAAGGTAAGCATGCTTTTGTCTTTGAATTAGAAATCTTGTACTTGTCAATAGGTTTGATAGACATTGAGACTTTATTTGATTTTGTCATGTTGTAGTCTATGTTATGAAAGCCCTTGTTTCTCTAAGGTCTGATCTTTAATTTGTGTTTTGGGATGCAGGTGTCTGATTCTATTTATGAATTCTACCAACCTAAAGTACCAATTCAATTGGAGGTGGTGTTTGTTCATGGATTGGAGCACCACACTTGTGGAGATGCATATTGGAAGACTTGGTTGGCTCGAGATGTTACACAAGATATTATTTGGCCCATGACATGGCTCCCAGATGAGTTCCCCTCTGCAAAAGTCTTTGCATTGAAATATGATGCAAGCATAAAGCAAACTACCACTACTGGAAGGATGGACTTGTTTCTTGTAGGAGAGAAGCTTGTAGAAGAAATGGTGAAGTTTGGTAAAATTGGACAACATGGAGTCCTGGTGGTGTTTGTGTGTCATGGGTTTGGTGGCTTGGTGGCTAAGCAAATTGTTATACATGCCAAAAATTGTTCTCCACAAGACCTTGGGGCTCAAAAGTTGTTAAAGAACATTGGGGCAATTTTGTTTTATTCAACCCCCCATCATGGATCATATCTTGCCAAGATGTTTTCATCATATTTTTACAAGATTTTCATTGGTGGGAAGGGTTCCTTATTGGAGAATTCGGAGGTGTTAAGCCCTAATACCAGTCGCCTCAACCAAGACTTTGTTCAAGTTGCCAAGGAGACAACTTGGTATTTTGAATCAGTTGTTGAGACGCATGTAACAACACTAGTAAGTCATTGCTAGATTTGCTTGGCTTTGGTTTCTTTGAGGTTAAGTAGAGTTGTGATTCAAGTGTCAATGGTTGTAATTTGTTATCCATGCTTCATCTACTAATATGAGAAATTTGTGTCATATTGGACAGTACGGTGCAATGGTGGTGGATGAAGCATCTTCAAGATTTGAACTTGGTAATAACCTTGCCTTGGGAGCTGATCACTTTGATGTTGTGAGACCTGAAACCAAGAAAGATTCTAGCTATTTACTATTGACTAATTGCTTGAGCAAGGTCTTGGATAAATATGCAAGTAAGTTTGTTGTGGAAGTGGAAAGCCTTGTCCTTGATAGCTTTGTGGAATTTGGGGACCAAGAGAACACCATTAAAAGGAAACTACAAGAAGTATCCATTGTAGGATTGGTTGGTATGGGAGGTATTGGAAAGACAACCTTGGCCAAAGCAGTGTACCAATCCATATGCAAAGATTTTGACAATAGTTGCTATTTGGACGACATAAAATCAAAGGCAAACTTGGATGAAGTGTTGATTACATTGTTGCAAAAATTTGGAATCATGGAGAGAAAGACAAATTCCATTGAAGATCAAGGTGCCTTGCGAGCATGCAAGAAGAGTTTGTTGGAAAAGTTGAAGACATATGTGCAACAAAATCGAATATTGGTGGTCATGGATGATGTAGGGACAGAAGAGAACTTCGATAGTTTGTTGAAGGACATGGGTTTTTTGAATGGAAACAACAAGGAGTCCAAAGTAATTGTCACGTGTAGAAATTGGCAAGAGCTAAAGTGCTATGTACATGGGAGTGGCAAATACGAGGTTGAGTCTATGAGTTATGGCCAAGCTATTGAGTTGTTTATTTATCATGCATTTGAGGAAGCTAGAACTTTGAAGCAAAGGCATGCAAAACTACTTCATTTTTTGTCCAAGGATTCCTCAGAGGACTTGATTGATAAGTTTGAAAGCAAGTGTGATGATGTTGTGAAGGCTTGTGGTGGATTGCCATTAAGCCTTGAAGTGATGGGTCGCTTATTGGGAGGTTATCTACGAGATGATGATCTATCAAGCAAAGATTGCTTGCATTATTGGAATGGGGCATTGAAAAAATTGAAGCGTGCGGAGCCTTTGAAAGGGGGAGTTGACAATGATGGGCTTTGGAAGGTGTTGCAAATAAGCTATGATTGTTTACATGAGAATGAACAAAACATGTTTTTGGATATTGCATGTTTTTTTTGTGATTCAGTGCAATATGGTGAAGAAACTCTATTACGGATATGGGGAAGTAAACCTGAAAAGTTGGTTGAGTTGAATAATTTGAAAGAAAGATGTTTGGTCAAGATCAAAAAGGAAGACAAAAGTGTGACCATGCATGACCAATTGCGTGATATGGGTCGTAGTATTGTAAGACGACAATGCAAAAGAGATTGGATTGGGATGACTAGGTTATGGGCCTTTGAAGATGTGAGCAAGCTTTTGCAAAGCAATGAGGTAATTTTATATCCTATAATTTGTTGAATGGAGGTGTTGAATATTTTTTAAACTTCCAACATTACTTTTAGGATTTCATTCTAGATATTTAATTGCCTCTTTGTTGATGGCAGATAACATCTCAAGAGATACAAGGTTTGTCGTTGGATGAATGGGCTAAAACATCAAAGTCCATTGTGGAAGTTAAATCCATTGGGACTTCAAAGCAACAGAAGTTTGGTGAGGAGAAGGGTTTCAATTTGAGTTGTCCAAGGATGAGGCTGTTAAACCTTCATGAAGTGAACAAGAACATTATCGAAACTATGAGTATTGAGGGTTCTTTATGTATTCAATGGCTTTATTTGAGGGGAAGCAAGATCTCTAAATTGCCAAAGTTTGTGCAATTTTGTACTGATCTATGTGTTTTGGACATGAATAATTGCAAGTATTTGAAGAACCTTGATGAGTGCATTGCAAACTTGGTCAATTTATTGGAGCTCAATCTTTCCAAATGTATCAACCTTGTGAGTCTACCAGATTCCATTGGCGAGTTGGCCAACTTATCCACACTTGATATTTCTGGTTGCAAAGGCCTCACAAGTCTACCAAATTCCATTGGCAAGTTGGTGAACTTCTCTACACTTGATATTTCTGGTTGCGAAAGCCTCACAAGTCTACCAAATTCCATTGGTGAGTTGGCCAACTTATCCAAACTTAATATTTCTGGTTGTAAAGGCCTCACAAGTCTACCAAATTCCATTGGCAAGTTGGTGAACTTATCTACACTTGATATTTCTGGTTGCCAAAACCTCACAAGTCTACCAAATTCCATTGGCAAGTTGGTGAAGTTATTTACACTTGATATTTCTGGTTGCCAAAACCTCACAAGTCTACCAAATTCCATTGGTGAGTTGGCCAAATTATCCAAACTTAATATTTCTGGTTGTAAAGGCCTCACAAGTCTACCAAATTCCATTGGCAACTTGGTGAAGTTATCTACACTTGATATTTCCGGTTGCCAAAACCTCACAAGTCTACTAAATTCCATTGGCGAGTTGGCCAACTTATCCAAACTTAATATTTCTAGTTGTAAAGGCCTCACAAGTCTACCAAATTCCATTGGCAAGTTGGTGAACTTATCTACACTTGATATTTCTGGTTGCCAAAACCTCACAAGTCTACCAAATTCCATTGGCGAGTTGGCCAACTTATCCAAACTTAATATTTCTGGTTGTAAAGGCCTCACAAGTCTACCAAATTCCATTGGCAAGTTGGTGAAGTTATTTACACTTGATATTTCTGGTTGCCAAAACCTCACAAGTCTACCAAATTCCATTGGTGAGTTGGCCAAATTATCCACACTTACAATTTCTAGTTGCTATAGGCTCACAAGTCTACCAAATTCCATTGGCAAGTTGGTGAAGTTATCTACACTTGATATTTCTTATTGCGATGGCCTCACAAGTCCACCAAATTCCATAGGCGAGCTGACCAACTTATCCACACTTTGTATTTCTCGTTGCAAAGGCCTCACAAGTCTACCCGATTCCATTGGCGAGTTGGCCAACTTATCCACACTTAATATTTCTGGTTGTAAAGGCCTCACAAGTCTACCAAATTCCATTGGCAAGTTGGTGAAGTTATCTACACTTGATATTTCTTATTGCGATGGCCTGACAAGTCTACCAAATTCCATTGGCAAGTTGTCCAACTTATCCACATTTGATATTTCTTATTGCGATGGCCTCACAAGTCTACCAGATTCCATTGGCGAGTTGGCCAATTTATCCACACTTGATATTTTTGGTTGCAAAAGCCTCACAAGTCTACCAAATTCCATTGGTGAGTTGGCCAAATTATCCAAACTTAATATTTCTGGTTGTAAAGGCCTCACAAGTCTACCAAATTCCATTGGCAAGTTGGCCAACTTATCCAAACTTGATATTTCTCGTTGCAAAGGCCTCACAAGTCTACCAAATGCCATTGGCGAATTGGCCAACTTATCCACACTTGATATTTCTGGTTGCAAAGGCCTCACAAGTCTACCAAATGCCATTGGCGAATTGGCCAACTTATCCACACTTGATATTTCTGGTTGCAAAGGCCTCACAAGTCTACCAAATTCCATTGGCGAGTTGGCCAACTTATCCACACTTCATAGTTCAGGATGCAAAGGCCTCACAAGTCTACCTGATTCCATTTGTGAGTTGGCCAACT
This sequence comes from Climacium dendroides, assembly GCA_950106755.1. Classification (NCBI taxonomy): domain Eukaryota; kingdom Viridiplantae; phylum Streptophyta; class Bryopsida; order Hypnales; family Climaciaceae; genus Climacium; species Climacium dendroides. The sequence continues at coordinate 14,487,547 of OX467088.1, read as the reverse complement.
TATACACATTTGAAATTTCTGTTTGCAGAGGCCTTATGAGTCTACCAAATTCAATTGGTGAGTTGATCAACTTATCCAAACTTAATATTTCTGTTTGCAAATGCCTTACAAGTCTACCCAATTCCATTGGCAAGTTGGTCAACTTATCCACACTTTGTATTTCTCGTTGCGAAGGCCTCACAAGTCTACCAGATTCCATTGGCAAGTTGGCTAACTTATCCACATTTAATATTTCTAATTGTGAAAGCCTCCGAAGTCTACCCGATTCCATTGGCGAGTTGGCCAACTTATCCACACTTCGTATTTCTGGTTGTAAAGGCCTCACAAGTCTACCAAATTCCATTGGCAAGTTAGTGAAGTTATTTACAATTGATACTTCTGGTTGCGAAAGCCTCACAAGTCTACCAAATTCCATTGGCGAGTTGGCCAACTTATCTAAACTTGATATTTCTGGATGCAAAGGCCTCGCAAGTCTACCAAACTCCATTGGCAAGTTGGCCAACTTATCCTCACTTGGTTGCCAAGGCCTCATAAATCTACCAAATTCCATTGGCGAGTTGTCCAACTTATCCACACTTACAATTTCTAGTTGCTATAGGCTCACAAGTCTACCAAATTCCGTTGGCAAATTGGCCAAGTTATTGACACTTAATATTTCTAATTGCCAAAGCCTCACAAATCTATCCGATTCCATTGGCGAGTTGTCCAACTTATCCACACTTACAATTTCTAGTTGCTATAGGCTCACAAGTCTACCAAATTCCGTTGGCAAATTGGCCAAGTTATTGACACTTAATATTTCTAATTGCCAAAGCCTCACAAATCTATCCGATTCCATTGGCGAGTTGGCCAACTTATCCACACTTTGTATTTCTCGTTGCAAAGGCCTCACAAGTCTACCCGATTCCATTGGCGAGTTGGCCAACTTATCCACACTTCGTATTTCTGGTTGTAAAGGCCTCACAAGTCTACCAAATTCCATTGGCAAGTTAGTGAAGTTATTTACAATTGATACTTCTGGTTGCAAAAGCCTCACAAGTCTACCAAATTCCATTGGCAAGTTGGTGAAGTTATCCACACTTGATATTTCTGGTTGCAAAGGCCTCACAAGTCTACCAAATTCCATTGGCAAGTTGGTGAAGTTATCCACACTTGATATTTCTGGTTGCAAAGGCCTCACAAGTCTACCAAATTCCATTGGCGAGTTGGCCAACTTATCTACACTTCAAATTTATGATTGCCAAGGCCTCACAAATCTACCAAATTCCATTGGCGAGTTGTCCAACTTATCCACACTTACGATTTCTGTTTGCAAATGCCTTACAAGTCTATCCAATTCCATTGGCAAGTTGGTCAATTTATCCACACTTTGTATTTCTCGTTGCGAAGGCCTCACAAGTCTACCAGATTCCATTGGCAAGTTGGCTAACTTATCCACATTTAATATTTCTAATTGTGAAGGCCTCCGAAGTCTACCCGATTCCATTGGCGAGTTGGCCAACTTATCCACACTTCGTATTTCTGGTTGTAAAGGCCTCACAAGTCTACCAAATTCCATTGGCAAGTTAGTGAAGTTATTTACAATTGATACTTCTGGTTGCGAAAGCCTCACAAGTCTACCAAATTCCATTGGCGAGTTGGCCAACTTATCCACACTTACAATTTCTAGTTGCAATGGCCTTATGAGTCTACCAAATTCAATTGGTGAGTTGGTCAACTTATCCACACTTACAATTTCTATTTGCAAATGCCTTACAAGTCTACCCAATTCCATTGGCAAGTTGGTCAACTTATCCACACTTTGTATTTATCGTTGCGAAGGCCTCACAAGTCTACCAGATTCCATTGGCAAGTTGGCTAACTTATCCACATTTAATATTTCTAATTGTGAAGGCCTCCGAAGTCTACCCGATTCCATTGGCGAGTTGGCTAACTTATCCACATTTAATATTTCTAATTGTGAAGGCCTCCGAAGTCTACCCGATTCCATTGGCGAGTTGGCTAACTTATCCACATTTAATATTTCTAATTGTGAAGGCCTCCGAAGTCTACCCGATTCCATTGGCGAGTTGGCCAACTTATCCACACTTCGTATTTCTGAATGTAAAGGCCTCACAAGTCTACCAAATTCCATTGGCAAGTTAGTGAAGTTATTTACAATTGATACTTCTGGTTGCGAAAGCCTCACAAGTCTACCAAATTCCATTGGCGAGTTGGCCAACTTATCTGAACTTGATATTTCTGATTGCAAAGGCCTCACAAGTCTACCAAATTCCATTGGCAAGTTGGTGAAGTTATTTACACTTGATATTTCTGGTTGCAAAGGCCTCACAAGTCTACCAAATTCCATTGGCAAGTTGGTCAACTTATCCACATTTGATATTTCTAGTTGTGAAGGCCTCACAAGTCTACCAAATTCCATTACAATGTTGGCCAACTTATCCACACTTCATAGTTCAAGTTGCAGAGGCCTCACAAGTCTAACCGATTCCATTGGCGAGTTGATCAACTTATCCACACTTGATATTTCTGTTTACAAAGGCCTCACAAGTCTACCAAATTCCATTGGCAAGTTGGTGAAGTTATCTACACTTAATATTTCTGGTTGCAAAGGCCTGACAAGTCCACCAAATTCCATTGGCAAGTTGGTGAAGTTATCTACATTTGATATTTTTTAATGTGTAGGCCTTGCAAGTCTACCAAATTTTATTGGCGTGTTGACCAACTTATCTACACTAATGATTTCTAATTGCGGAGGCCTCACAAGTCTACCAAATTCCATTGGTGAGGTGGTCAACTTATCCACAATTGAAATTTCTGTTTGCCGAGGCCTTACAAGTCTACCCAATTCCATTGGCAAGTTGGTCAACTTATCTACACTTGAAATTTCTCGTTACGAAGGCCTTACAAGTCTACCAGATTCCATTGGCGAGTTGGCCAACTTATCCACACTTGATATTTCTGGTTGCAAAGGCCTCACAAGTCTACCAAATTCCATTGGCAAGTTGGCCAACTTATCCACATTTGATATTTCTAGTTGTGAAGGCCTCACAAGTCTACCAAATTCCATTACAATGTTGGCCAACTTATCCACACTTCATAGTTCAAGTTGTAGAGGCCTCACAAGTCTAATCGATTCCATTGGCGAGTTGGTCAACTTATCCACACTTCATAGTTCAAGTTGCAAAGGCCTCACAAGTCTACCCGATTCCATTGGCAAGTTAGTCAACTTATCCACACTTCGTATTTCTGGTTGCGAAAGCCTCACAAGTCTACCAAATTCAATTGGCAAGTTGGTGAAGTTATCTACACTTGATATTTTTTAATGTATAGGCCTCGCAAGTCTACCAAATTTTATTGGCGTGTTGACCAACTTATCTACACTAACGATTTCTAATTGCAAAGGCCTCACAAGTCTACCAAATTCCATTGGCGAGTTGGTCAACTTATCCACACTTGAAATTTCTGTTTGCGGAGGCCTTACTAGTCTAACAAATTCCATTGGTGAGTTGGTCAACTTATCCACACTTACGATTTCTGTTTGCAAAGGCCTTACAAATCTACCCAATTCCATTGGCAAGTTGGTCAACTTATTTACACTTGAAATTTCTCGTTGCGAAGGCCTCACAAGTCTTCCAGATTCCATTGGCAAGTTGGCTAACTTATCCACATTTAATATTTCTGATTGTAAAGGCCTCCGAAGTCTACTCGATTCCATTGGCGAGTTGGCCAACTTATCCACACTTGATATTGTGTAGGCCTCACAAGTCTACCAAATTCCATTAACAAGTTGTTCAACTTATCCATATTTCAAATTTATGGTTGCAATGGAGTCACAAGTCTACTACATTCCATTAGGAAGTTGGCCAACTTATCCCCATTGAGATTTTGGATTCCAAGGGCCTAAAAAATATACCAAATCCTATTGACAAGGTAGTCAAATCATTTACATGTAACCATGGAAGCTTGAGCTCTTTGATCTTGTGATTTTGGAGAAGCTACTAGAGACTATTGGCGACCTAGTTCAATCGGAAATTGTAATGGTTAGAAGATGTTTATAATTAGTGGAATTCCTTCAATTGACAAGTTTATTGCAATTTTCTTATTTGCATGGTGGTTCTTGTTGAGAGGTGATGAAGACAAGTAATGTTTCTTTGTTGCACAAATTCCAATTGTATGGTTGCTCTAAAATTCGTATTTTTGATGGAAGATTATATCATGGAATTGATCTTTTGGTGTGGCTTTATGTCATAGAGTTGTGGTTTGAAGGTAATCTCCACCAAGTTTTGGCATTGCAATGTGTGTCCTCTATTAGATCTTTGTAAGTGCTTTGAATAGAGGTATAGTTTTTAGTTGCCTCAAGGAGAGTCTTCTTGATGATTGCTATTGTTGTGATTTCATTCCTAGCTTTTGTGGACTTGTTTTTGCTAAACAACTACTTCACTAACCAAACAAAGACTTTATTATTGGCTTGCTTAGTAGTATATCATGAATCAAGTTGTATTGTTGTTTTCTAGGAGAGTCTATTCAAAAGGAAGGAATTTCACATCATTTTAAGATATTTAGAGTTGGACAGGTGGCACAAATCCTTGGTTGCTGGTTCCAAGTACAAACACTTTGTTCTATTTGTTTCAATTGAGAGAAAGCAATCCATCAAATTACAATACAATTGGTTCTTAGCTCTTTTACATGTTGCTTTAGCCTATGATGTTAGCCAATGATGTTAATAATTAAATTTTGAATTTCACTTTCGCAAAGTATACCATTAGGAAAATTTTGAACCCTCTATAAGCCCCCCAATATTTGACAAGGCAAGCTATTAATGGAGGGCTAGGCATGCTAGTTCTAGTACAAAAAAACTGACAATTTCTGTCTCTATTTTGTATGAAGGATGCAGCTGGGTACAACCTCCATTTACATTATTTATATCTTGAGTTTGATTTTAATATTGTACCCCCCCTGGACATCCTGCTACTCGCCAGCAACACATCTGACACAATCCAATCATGATCCAGCATGAGAAGCTTATCTTCTTTTGTCTTCTGTTTTGCGTGAGAGAATCAGGTTGGGGGCATTTGTGACTTCTTGCCACATTGTCATTTACTTTACACTAATTCATTCAATACAGACAATGCATCATTTATAAAATCATACTTTGCCATTTTTAGGTTACACAGTAAAAGACTGACATAAAAAGATTGATTTTCATACACCAGCTCATAGCATGTAGGATGGTAGTAAAATCTGATTATCGCTGGCATTGTTGCTAACAGCATGTAATACTCAATCTGACACATTTTAAAAGTTTATTAATTAATTTTATAATAACTATCCTGGATACTTCACCTGTCTGAACACATGATTGTTAAATATAGTTAAAAGTCTGAGGTACACAACTGTACTCTTACAGCTTTGTCCAATGGGAGATTTCACATGAGTATGATTTCATGATTGCATTCAAGTGGAAGGGTGGGCGGAAATAGGGGATTAGTGATTTATTTGTTGTGATAAGTATAATTCTTGGGGTCCTTGTGGAGACTTTGGAGAGGGCTCTTGGAGGGTTCAAAATTTTCCTAATGAATCATGTGTTTAGGAAAAATGAGTCAGAACATCTATCCAGGCTATTTATGGAGAACAAGGTTATCTATCCTAATATGTAGGCTATTTGTGTCATTTTGTCATTTAGCATTAATTGTTATGGGCCTTGCCACTTCCAAATTATATCTAAATTTGGATGAGAATAATAATTTGAAGATTTCAATTCATTTTTAAAATCTATGATTTATCCTTGGATAGAAAGCATAAATGAAATTTGTTGGGGCCAACCTACATATTTACAAATTGGATTGCCTTTCTAGTCAACAATTCTTCTATCCAATCTACCTCATAGAGGGGCACATTTACTCTTAGACATCCAATCTATCAACATTCATAGGATTGTCCATTCATTATTTGCCAATCCAATTTGAATTTGTAAGATGGTTTAATACATGTTAGACAAGTGTATGGATAAGAATATCAAATGAAATATGATTTACTTGTTTGATAGTTATAGTCAACAAAATATAAAACAAACTTCTCTGCAAAAAGCTTGGATTCTTAGCTTTTTATACCTTCTATGTGTTGTCCTACTTGAATGGTCATTGCTAAAAGCTTGTTCTCATGGATGCTTATAGGTATTTGTAGGATGTACACCATTCCTTCCAAAGGAGGGTGGATCCCTTTTGCATAGTGGCATATTTAAAACTAAGACTAATTTTGCCAACCATATACATGTTGATGGCCCCTATTCACGAGGGTGCACTTCGAAATAGAATGGCCTTGATGAACCTTGGGTAGGTGGAATTTTCACAATTGGCATTGCAAACGAAGTCCAAAGGAAATTGGATGTCAAGGTTGGGTGCCTATTATCCTACCATTAGAAGGTCTCCTTTGTGAATATATTTTAGAAATGATTCTTATGTTGCGACCATTTTTTCTTTTTGCATCCCCTTCAATTCCTTCTCTTATAATAGCTACTCATACTAAGTTCTCATCTTTATTTGGTGCTACCACGTGTTCATCCTCATTTCCCCTACCTAACCTACCATCCCATTGTATAGTACATTTGTCATCTTTGGAATACCTCTTTTTGTCTCTATCATAGCCATTGTGGTTATTATCCACTTCATCAATGTCAAACATGTTCTTGCCAATACCGTGACATTTTAAACAAACCACTTGGTATTTTCCTAATATCATACAAAATCAATTTCATTCTCTTTGCTAGTCATGAACTTCATCCATCCACATTTGTCTACATTTGTTTGCATTCATCTGAGAGACTTCAATTTAAAATACCAAAAACTTCCATTTTTATCAATGTGTTGGCATAAATTTTTTTCCAATTTAGGGTCTCTAGGAACTATAGGACCTTTTTCTAGTATTCTAATACTTAATTCACAATCGCAAGTGTCTCTTTAAAGGTTTTAGGATTTTTAGTGATTCCATTTTTATTTTTTAGGGAGTCATTTTCTAATTGAAAGGCAACTTTAGAACCTAGGGTTCCATTTCTCTAGCACATTAAGAATTTGAGTTTGCAACATGACTCCTTTGTTTCATTTCCATTTCCATTCTTCTTTTTTCCTTCCTTTTTTATTTATTTTTCCCTTAAGTAACAAGCTCTACAATTCAAGCCCCCTTGGTTCCACGAAGCCAAATCCATTACATGTTAAAAAATGTGAATGCACATAATTGATTTTCTATTGTGGGTTGTTGTGAACCACCATATTGGTTCATTGTTTAAAAAATCTTAAATATAAACATTGTCCATCAATTTACAAGTCTAGAAGTAGTAGTACTTTGAATTAAACTACAACCATTAATTACAACCATTTTTTATTTTTTTGAAAAATATAGGATATAATTACTCTCAAGACAACCATTTCCAATATAAATTTCAAACTTGTGCAAGTCAAGCTTCAAAAGTTATTGTGAGGGAAAGCTCCATTGTTCTCCATAGGACAAATATTTAGTACTAGTATTTCTTGAAGTGATCCATTAAAATATGCTCTGTGTGCATAGACTTTACACTATAAACCTTGCTTCTTATTTTGTCATTGTATAGGTTTTGTTTCTCCCAAATGAGAAAATAATTTATATCAATTGACATAGATAGCATTCTCAAACATTGATAATTTCATTCCACAAATCTACAAACACTCTTGAATATAAATGACAATTGGAAATATAAATTTTTATATTTCAAATGCTTACAATTCACTATATTAAATACGTAATATTTTATGAACTATAGTAACTAAAAGCTATTGTAACAGCCATTGTAAAAGCTATTGAAAATAGTAAGTCACAATTCTTGTATACACAATTGTTGTGAACCTCATTGGTTTATCATGCATCGCAATTGATCACCCACACTATCACCCAAACATTACCAATCACATGCTACATGTCTTGATCAAAGGGGCTAAGTTAGTTCCAAATTGATTACTTAAAAGATAATCACTTCATTTGCAAAGAAGGATGAGTCCTCTATTGGTTTGTGGAAGGTTCTCGTGTTTTCTGATATTTAGAAATGTAAACTCAATTCACCACGCTCTACATTGATTTGTAAATCTTGTGAAAAGGTAATATTCCAAAATATATTTCAAATATAAGAGAATTTCAATTAAAGTCACACAATTTTGCAAACTATTACCTATGGTTGGTAAGAAACTAAAGAAAAAACTACTTGCGGTTCTCCTTTTTGCCAAATCAGAAACAATATGTCAATTTAACCTCTATAAATCAATAATTCAATGGTGATGCATTGGCAATGGGTAGAGAAATCATAGGATTTTCTCAAATACTCCCTAGACCAGTGGTTAGAATACTTTGAAGTAACTAAACAGTTAAAATTGAGATTAACTTGGGCATCCAAAATTTGATGGAAACTTTCATGTTTTGTATTAATTTGTAATTGCAACTAATGACTTCTTTCTACTTTTGGCATGGCGAGACCGGTAACATGATTCCTTGGCAAAGATCCTCATCTTTGTCAAATAGATAAGTGGTTCATAATTCTAGTGCACCAAAATTTTGCAAGTTGACTCTAGCTATGATGTGGGCAACTTCATCAAGCTTGGATTCACTCGGCTTATACAATGACGCTGTTGAGTTGGAGAGTGATCAAGTACAAGACCAAGTGCCCAACCAAAGTTCCTGTAGGAAATTGACAATTAATATCAATGTCGCTAAATTTGTGCATAGGTCCCTAGGTAAAGGAAGGAAATGAAATGAATTAGGGATAAAGGATGGAGATGGGGTTGGAAATCTTGACTCATAAGTGCACATTGACAAGCAATTTGCATCTTTTTTATGGCACAACAAGTAATGCAAATGTCAAAATGGCACATGGAATACAGACAATTTAACTAAATTGAAGTTAATTGTCTCACAACTTTTGCAAATTGTTGAAGTTATACTAGTAAACCTTAAAGATTTGATGCCAAATGGACATTGTTAACACTTGGGCAAGCATTGAAGTGAATTCTAGAGTGAAAAGTCTCCTTGTAACTTTGTTGCTACATTGTAAAATAAGTTGCATGTTCGAAGATGGGGTTAGTTGTAGTTTTGTAGTTAGCACTTACAAAAATCTAGAGTCCTCTCTTGGATTAGCAACTTGATTATATGTATCCTTCAAAATAAGCAAAGTGACAATAAACTATTTTTTAATTTATTGTATATTGTTGGTGTAGGTGGGCCTCCAAAGACGTGTTGTATTGAAGGGAGAGTCCTAAGACTCTTGACCTCTTCTACGATTGTCGCCACTCTACCATTGCTATCATTACAGACTCAAAGTTGGTTGGCAAAATGGCGGTTTCTATGGCCTTTGCTGCCATTGTGTTCAAGAACCAACATAGGGATTGTGAGTGTCCATTTTGTCATCGAGGATTCATTCTTTTCTTTTGTTTGTTTGTTAGTATTCCGAGTGTAGTTTATTATACAAAAAGCCCTAAAAAGATTGTAAATCCAAAATAGGTATGTCACATTCTATTATAACATTTGGTCCTAATCAATTTGTTTTCTTTAAAATGTAATCCAAATTCCACTTGTAAATAGGGTAGAAATCCAAAAGTTTTATATATTATAATCATTTAGTAGAATTGCCCCAAATTGGCTAAACATGCCTTGAATGTGAAAGAATGTAGCTAAATTGGTCCAAGGGAATATATGTAAGAACCCTAAGTCAATCCCAAAGAAAGGTTTCAGTTTCCCCATTGTATTGACAAAATGGTACAAACCCCAAAAATTTCATAGCTTGCAAGTGAAGAACATTCAAGATGGACTAGGGGAGGGCATCTATAAGATAAATATATACTAGTTCTAGATGGAAATCATGCTAAAAATCCAATGACAAAATCAGATCACCAAGATTTTCTTTTATATGAAAAATTTTCTATTCACCAAAAGTTAAAAGACGTAGCGGGATTTGATTATCCTTCTTCAAATGTGCAAATTAAGAATATGAGCTTGCACATATTTTGTGGAATTGCATGAGAGGTTCTACAAAAAGTTCCAAAATTTTCTAGTAGGCAAAAGATATTCTTCCAAATAATCAAATGCCAAAATTCACAATGGAAAAGTTTTAGAAATTATTTGGGATGCAGTAAAATTCTAGTAAAAATAAAAATAGCTTATTTTATTCTAGTAACAAGATTTAAGAAATTTCAAGACATTTCAGTAACCATTAGACCCAAAACTGACAAGATTCATTTAAAGCTAACATATTTGAAGATTATAGTACAATAGACCGGCGTACCAGGAGCGTACGAAGTTGGAATGGGGCCCAAATTAGGTATTTTCTTACTCCTTCATGACTATTTAAGAACCTAGGCTAGTCAATTTCCACGGAGAAGTCAACCTCCAAAAGTTGAGACTTAATCCCTTTGCGAGTTTAAGTTGATACTAGCTTTTGATGAGTTTTTGGCGTAAGAAAAAGGACTGGTTTTCTTTCTCAAACTAAAAATAGTCTTCTAAAGCCAATGATGCAATCCGTTTGTGATTTGGAGTCTTTCTCCAAAAGTTAGAGTTTAGGACTAGTGTAAAAAATAAAAAATTTGAAATTAGGATGAAAATTGTAGGTGATAAGATTATCACGTAGGAAAAGAGGAAAGATGAATTGAGAGGAGAATGAGCACCCTTGAAAACATATATAAGGACACTCATTCTCTTCTCAATTCACCCCTTCGTTCATTTTTTAAACTCTAATTATAGTTTGGGTCCATTTAATTGGATTTGGCCATTCTAGGCCACGTTAAAAATTTTGTGTGTTTTTGGAGAATTTCAAGCTCCGTAGTTGTTGTTGTTGTTGTTGTTTTTGAAGCTCTTTTTAAAGGACATTGGGATTCCTTCAAAATTTGCCTTTATTTGCATCTATTTTGAATCTTGTATTAATTTTGGCACAGTTTTGTTGAATTTTTAAGTTATTGTATTAATCTTAAAAATACCCCTCACCATACCTTGGCAAAGCCGCTTTAGAGGGTTTCTAATATCTACTTTGGTTGCTAATTGTTCACTAACTTTTATTGTTAAAGTTTTGTACTAGCATGTTTTGTACTAACACAATCGTATCAAACTAATTGATTTTTTTGTATTAAAACTTGTTATCTTTATCTCTTGTTCTCCTGATGACAATGAAGCTCTAGCTTCCCTAGGAGTGCATTTCCAATGTGTTAGATTTTATAACAAAGCTTTGACTTATAAAACATAGGATCGTTGTAGAATTATTGGTGATTTTTCAAAGTACGGCAAAGTTTTGAATTTAGAGTCTATTTGGGAGTTGAAAAGAAGTTTAGAAGTCAATAAGATTAAAGAAAATCCTTGAAAAACGATTAAAACCATTAGAATTTAGATAGAATAATAATTGACTTGAGGAAAGATAAGGAATTATCAAAAGTCAATCATTGTTTAAGAACTTGGGACAATTATTGTATGATGTTTTAAGTCAACCTTTGGAATATAATAATGGAGCTTAAATAATGTTAAAGGGAAAGAAATAGAGGAGAAGGAAAAGGGAAAAGGTAGTTAGAAGTTTAACTTCAAATTTATATTGGAACATCACTTTCAAGTGGTGAACAAAAACTCTCAAATCAAGAAATCATGGCAAGTGAAGGGGATCTTAGAAACCTCTACAACAAAATTTAAGATAACATCTTTGATGATTTACTAATTTCTCCATCTTCCATGAATTATTTTAGTTAGCCTCTTAAAAACGCTTAGCTGAACTATAACACAAAGTCAGAGTGTCAAGTATAATTTTCTTTCAAATTTTAGATTTAGAAATTTATAGATTAGGTTTAGAGGTTTTTGAAAACATATAACACTTAGAAATTGAACTTAAAATAAGAATGATATTAGTGGGTGAAGTTTAGGAGTTATAGTGGATGAGAAGTTGAGAACTAGACAATTTCATCCAAAAAGAACAAGGATGGAATATTACGTAGTGTTAGATAGTTAGAAGTCAAAAGTGGAATCTAAAGTTGATTTTGAATTGTAAATTGGTAAAGTATCTGCCGATGAAGTTTGAAGTACTGATTAGCAATCAAACTTCATCTATTCATAACTTTCATTAAAAAAGTCCAAATCTAGAGTTTTCTTAGCAATTGAGATAGATATAACTAGAATCTACAATAAATTGAATTCAAATTTTTAAAAATAGAAATTTGATAGAAGCCTTGAATCTTAGAAACAAAGTAGAAAGTATATTAGAATCTTTTGAAGACAACCAAGTAGAAACTTATAATTAGGATCAAATAAAAAAAACTTTAAGGAGTTCTTAACTACTTCAATCTCTAAAAGACATTTAAAACTCCAAGAGTTATAGAAGGATGAAGTTCACATCAAAGAATGGATGAAGTCCCTTAGAAATTGTTCATCTAGGTTCAAACTTGGAATATGAGTAGAAGTTAGTAATTTAAAATTAGGGTTCAAAACTTGCAACCAATTGAAATAGGGAAGGTGTTGAAAAAGGTGGATGAAGTTTAGATAGTCTCTTAAAGGCTTGAACTTCATCTAATCATAACTTCTTGTAGGAATCTCCAAATCTTGCAAGTTTTATGTTTTCCGAAATGTCATAATCTGAAATACAACTTAGGTAGGTTAAATTTAGACTACAAATACTTCTATTAGAATACCACAACAGCTTAAAGACTTTGTGTTGTTTAGAACTAACCTTTGCAATTAAATAAGTTTTAGTGATTTTTTTAAACTTTAGGAACTTAGAGAGATTCACTACTAGGAAGGTACAATAGACAAATGTTAAGCATCCATTAGGAGCCAAACTTGAATTACAAAAACCTAGTTGTGCTTATGAATTACCAAAGGTGAGTATATAGGCACTTAGAAGGACCAACCCCACTTTGCCCTACAACTTGTCAAAAGCAAGTGTAGGCCATCTCAATTGTAATTTCCATTGGCAAATCTTTCAATTGCCCAAAATAGACTAGATACTAAATTAGATCAATACTAGAGATACTTAATAAAAGTTTGAAAATTGAGACAAAGGCTTAGCAAAGTTATATTACTTTGATAATGTCACGTTTCTTTGAATTCATTCAATTGAATTTGAATGTTCTATGATTGAATTACTAAGGACAATACATATAACCTTATTAGAGGTTATATTAAGACAAACGATGGTCTTTCATTGAATGAAGAGAGGCATGCTCTTTACCATAACGAGGAGTTGCTTTAATTCCAAATTCCCTTAAGGCCTCTTTTAAGCTTTTTTGGAATTTATTCTGAATTGAATAAAAATTCAAAATTTTGATAAGTTTTATAAATTTAAAAAAAAATTGTAACCTCATAAATTTAAACTAGACATGTTAGAGAACACATGGAAAAAACCCACAAGAGTAGTATTTATGAATTGAAAGATTATAATGTCTAATCATGAGGGTGTTAAAACTACAAAAGTCATTTGAAGTCTTTTAATATATCTTCTTTTCACAGGTCAAATCTAAAATTGAGGTCTCTAAAAAATTTATGAGGTTAAAGGACATCACATACACAACCCCAATCAATTTACAACTTCTCAAAATCTACTCTACAATTTTTTTGAAATGATTTTCCAATGTTAGTATATTTTTCTCCAAGATTTGGTGTTTTTGAGGTTCATTTCCAAGAGCTCCTCAAGATTAGAAAATCAAGATTTGCAATAGACACCCTTGAACAAAATCTTGTATAGAAAAATCATAATTATTTATTTTCAAAACTTGACTTTTGATGCTAAAACTAGACTTCTCAAACAATTCATATATAAACCTTATTAAAAATAATAACTTGATAAAGTTTCATTTAACTTCAATGTTTTTCCAACACTGGAATTTGATGGCTTAGGCATTTAGGGGTTAAACATTGAATTAGATATTTTGTCACTATTTGAGAAGTTCAATATTGCCCTTGCTATTTGGACCAATACAAGTTGATTGTTTGAAAACTAGTAAAGTTCAAGAAAAAAATCCTATACTTATCACATTCACTCCCAGATTAGGATTTTTAGATTAGTGCATTGGATTTACAATATTCCTTTCAGTTTTTTCTCCCTTAATCCTATTGTAAACTTTTACCATTTGAAGTACTCTACAATGAGTTGAATTTTGTCTTGCTTTTAGTAAATTAACTCGTAGAGGACCAAACAGACCACTTGGGATTTTTTAGAAACTTGGGCAGCTCTATTTACTTCATGATTTAGAATTTGTGCATGAATTGTTTTCAAATGGATGCTACTCATTATAATCTATGTGTCAAGCTTTGTTTCATGTCAATCTGATAAATATTGCAAAAATTAGATGGTTTTATTTGGTTTCAATGTCAAATTGAGTAGAAAGAAATACATTCTAAAAATATATTAATTAATCCCTTGGAACTATATAGATTTATACCTACTCAAAAATATTTGAACCATTCAATTTCAATTATATAATGAAGTATAAATTATGAAGAGTTTATTTTGTGGGCAATGGATGTAGAAAATACATGTAAAGTTTTCATTTGCTTGCAATTTTGAAGATTTTCAAATAAAAATGAAAATAAACAATACTAGTTGTTTACTAGAATATTTTCACCATTGGGATTAAGAATTTTTAATTTCTTACAAAAGTTATTAGCATATTAGTTTTTTTTTTCATTTAGTAATACATACCTTTTGTTTTATAATTTTTTAAAGAAGAATATGAAAGTATTTTTGGTCAATATTTTTACATATGTTTTCAACCCATTTCTCAACATATTGACTAAAATTTACAGGTTATAGAATATATATGCGTGTTTTTTTCTAAAAATGTTGAAATACTAAACTTCGCTTTATGGAAGGGCCAATAAAGCCTACATTTTGAAGTTTAGGCACATTGAACTTGCAATTGGTGGAGATAATCATTCTATAATTTTGAGACAATGTACTTGAAAAAGTTAATCAAAGGATCTAAGGAATGGATTTGTTAGAATATAAATATTGATGAAGACACATTTTAGAATAGTAGTTGTAAAGAACATCTTCCAAACACTTCTAATTTCTATAAAGTTCCTTGCCCATGTAGCATGTGGTTGATAATTACCAACCTATATATCTTAATCTTTGTCACAATATGGATACAATATATATATACACATATATACACATATATACATATATACATATATACATACGGATAATTATAAATATAATTATTGAATTCTCCCAAAATTATGAAAATTATGGAATTTCATAGGAACATATGTATATATGATTGGTGTATTTGGTGTATCATTTCTAGAAGTATCCCAACATGAGGACTATTTTAATGTAGCATCTCAATAAAAACACTGATCATATTTGATTTTCTCATTGATAGCTCAAGACACATCCTCGAATGCATGCAAGTCTATAAAATCATCCATTATTTATATACTTTCATCCATAATATTCTCTAAAATCAGTTTACTTCATCCAACATTTGACAGGCAACCTTATATGTTTTGGATATATTTTTCACAGTTTCCCATTTTTTTCCTTTAATTTGTAAAGTTAGCCAACTCCAAAATCTCGAAAGACTCAGGCAAAAATTTGTGATAATGTGAAGAAAACCAAAAGAAGTACAATGTAGGAAGCAGGTCAGTGAACGACACATGGAATTGCTCCTGCGATGCCATTTGGAAACCCTAAATGTGCCTTGCAGTTGAAATTCGCCGTCCTTCAAGTTTTTTCGCAGTTTTCAAATTGCTGTTTTCTTTCTCTGCTCTGCAACTTCCAGCTCTGTTCCATTTCTTTGAGCCAAGAGATTGTAAGCTTACCCATTCTTCTCTTTTATGCTCAGATTGCTCTTCACTTGTAGAACCATGAATTTCTATCATTTCAGTTTCTTTGTGGTTTGTGTTATTTCTTCCATTTCCCTTCATCTTTCTTGTGTGTTGCGATTGTCGAGACTCCACAGTAGGAAGGGGCAGATTTGCCCATGATCATATAGCGCTTGTAGAGTGTCGTCGTCTTGTTTGATGTTTCCGCCGTCACGCTTAATTAGTCTGCATTCGAATTTCTTACTTTCTTTTGATTTTGATTGGTTGTAATGTTGTAGCGTATGACAAGCCGCTTCACTAGTGCGTGAGAACGAAGCTCAAACAAAGAAACCCTCGGATTTCCTTATCGCTTCACCTGCTTCAGGTTCTTGACGATTCCGTAGAATGGCTGACGCGAAAAATGGTACACAGCTGATAAACAAACCAGCAGATGTGCGTAAAGAGGCCGAGACCCCAGCCTCACGGTAAAACACCATGGAGTTCCGTAACTGTACCAGTTCCAGTTCCAGTTCCAGCTTAAGGTTTAGGGTTACGGTGTTAGACTTTATTGTTTGTTCTTGTGCGCAACAGTTTGAGATTGATGTGTTTGTCTGGGGCAACATATTGTATCAAACTCCCATTGAAATCTTATTTCTTGAGAGTTAAAGTTTATGAGTGAAAAATTTACTGATTAAGAGCATTGATGGAAGTGTGGTTACAATTTTTGCAGTGGCAAAGCTGCCATACCTCTGGACTACTCCGTTGGTGGCGAAGGAGTGGATGTGAATATGGAAGCCCCAATCTCCAGTGAAGATCTGATCCGGGCAGGGGGTCTAGGTGCCGGTGATGGGGTCAGCAGCGCTATGCCGACTACTGTTGATGCAACAGATTATGAAGAGTCTTTAATAGATGCTGCGGAGTACGAGAACAAGGAAGGTGTGGAACCCTCTCGTCACCTTCACCCTGGGCTTGGATTGAAGGATTGAAGGGAGGCATGCGCAGTGCATCTGCACCATATTGAGAACTATTAACGTTTTCTATTTAGAATTCTAGTGTATGGAATTTTTCACACTTCAGAACCGTTTCACATCTTCTCATTCTCATCTGCAGACAGTACTTTTGGGAAAGAATGTCGCATTTGGGGCATGTCGTCAAACATTTATGTGTGATACTTACGGATGTAATGCGACAGTGACCAACACTTCAAATTTCTGTAAGATTTAACGTATAATATGAGCGTTGCAGCTGGATCTGGTTGTGTACTTGTGATAAATTCTGATATTTTCTGATGTATATAAATACCGACGTATGATTAATACCTTCTGCCCTGTGAATCATGGTCTCGTGGAACATGTCGCCGGGCAAAATGTTCTCTCACTTGCTGTTCAAACCATCCAAAGGGGTCTGTATGCTGTAAAACATGCGTAGATTCTTGCCACTCCCAAATGAATGTGGTGAATTCGTATAATGGGAGGTCCAACAAGGCGAACTTCAGCATAAGCACATAAAATTGAAGTAATTCGACCAAGTTCCAATCTTCCTCATCGTATTTCAAAGTCGAAATGTAGACAGCTTGTAAGCACAACGAGATTTACAATGGTTCGTTTCCGGGCATCTTGGGAGAAGTAGCATCACATATAAATCATGCACATGCCCACGTGCAGCTGAGGGATGATAATCAGATGCGGTGCAAACTGCACTTCAAGATCAAATGACGCTGAAAATACATTTATGCGTAACAGGACAAACTCGCTGTCACTGAAAGTTGTCACCGTTTAAAAACAGGGAGATACTTCTAGTCAATAACTCCGTCCCCACAGCGCCCATTTCTTCGCAGGTTTGCCAGATGCAAAACACTTGGTTCCTGAGATTAGAGCACAACAGCGTCAGTCAGAACAGGTTTCCACGAAATGCATATGACGCAAACGACGCAAAGAATAGACAGAAAATTGAAACACCCAAAGTACAATACATAACAAATAGGCACCTTCGGCGAGTGTATTCGACACTCTTCGAAGGGTGTCCGGTTCAAATGGCATGCAGAGAGTCTTGGCAGCACCAGCATCTCCCTTTGTTCTTGCCTTCACGCTTTCCTCCACTTCCTGCATATTCAAATCCTTAACTTGATTACTGAACATTCAAAGAACTTCCACCAGAGAACCCAGGCACAGAACCAGTTCTACCATCACGATAATCAAGAAGCTCACCCCTAAAAGGCCCAAACGAACCGAAACATCCACTTTGCAAGCTAATAGTAGACTAGGAACTTACAAAATATAATTCTATTGTTATAAAATGTAGGACATGATTACTTCGTTCTACTAAAACAATTTGGAACCTTCCTCTAGGGGTTATGCTTCATCAATGATAAATTTCAACTCCTAAAGATAGGGAAGCCACTCTAGGCCATTTCAGCAATTCGAGATTAACCCTTAGAGCACCAAGGATTCATAATTGGGGTGTGATTCGATGAACCAAACTGTGAAAAATAGAATTCAGATGGAGCTAATTTTAATATCAGCAAAATTATTGACGAACGATGCATGTGTTGGTCAAAACTTTTATAGAAAAGGAAAGAAAGCCCACATATGACCTACTAAAAAAAGCTGAAAAAGACATCAAGCCTAATTTGGCTCTTGATCCTTTAGAGATTCAAATTCACACTCACCACTTCGTCACACCACGGTGCAAGGACCATCTTCTTGTTGTTCAAAGCAGTCACAAAATCTTCCCAGTTATCAGCTACTGCAATGCAGGAGGTCCTCTCTTCTCGAGCTCTTTCCAAGAGTCCCTTTTGCATCGTGTCCAAAATCTCCCCAATCTTCTCCACAAGGCCAGCCATGGGGATATCCTGAGATCGCCCCTCAGCTTTGTCTTCCAGGTCTCGGCGAACCACTCGAACCTAAAAAATACCAAAGCGTGGAAACCAAGTTTATCCAACACTACTTTTACCACAGAAGCTTATAAACACCAGAAAAAAAAAGCAGGCTTTGTAACACAAGAAAACTAAAATAATCAAGAAAAAAAAGAAAATACAGGGATAAACCTCAGCATTTACATTAAGAACAATAATATGAGGGCCTGTGTTTAAAATACATCCTATCACGTTCTAAAATCACAAAACACTGTTATTCGTAGCGTGGTTACATGAATTCATAACAGCAGTACATGCAGCTCCGATTAATAAACGAAGATATGATGAGCGTACTGAGCGTACCTGCTTCTTCTCAATATCCCTGGGACCAATTTCAATCCTCAAGGGTACGCCTTTGAGCTCCCAATGTGACCACTTCCACCCAGGGGAATAGTTATCTCTCAAATCTTCCTTCACTCTGAATCCTGCTTCCTGCAACTGTCGGGTGACTTTCAAGCATTCATCGGAGGGGTCCATATTCTTGAACGGTATAGGAATGACCACCACCTGGATAGGTGCTACTCTTGGGGGGAGAACCAGTCCTTTGTTGTCTCCATGCACCATCACCATAACTCCGATCTGCAACCAGTAAAGATCTAATAAATAAAAAAACCTACAGGAAGAATGCTGCATAACAAAAGTGAATATAGTTACAACTTTGAATTATTGAACAAGTAGCAAATTGTAACCAGAAAAGGCTTACAGATCTGGTGGTAAGACCCCAAGAGTTCTGCCACACCATCTTACGCTCCCTCTTCTCATCCTCAAAATAGATTTCGAACATCTTGGCGAAATTCTGGCCCAGACAATGTGATGTGGCCCCTTGCACTCCACGCCCTGTGGCAGGGATGAACGCCTGTGCATTGGCACAGCATGGTGATTAATGGAATCAAAAATAAAGTTGAACCAGCGACCTGGACCTCAGGTTCCAACCTTAGTATGAATAGGTACACGAATTTGATGCATTGTCATAGATGATATTCACCCCTAAAGAAACCTATTTCAAAGTACTTCACATTTCCACTTTACACACAGAATTTGTGGAACGTACTGAAGCTCAACACAGTTTATAATACTTTGACAAAAGTATTATCGTTTTTCCAACCTTTCATCTTGTTATTCGATTTACAATGAATCACCCAATGCTAGGTGAACACGTGAAAAAATAAACAAGAGTTGCTTGGTCCTTCAGAAATTAGGATAAGGGTGGGATTACCAATTAAAAAAGGAATATTATCAAGATAAACAGAGATGTACCTCAACAGTGGTGGTATACAGACCACCAGCGAACTTCTCAACCTCGCTTTTCACGCCCTTGATCACTGGAACTGCAAGAAGCTCCTCATACACCCTGCGATACAGCTCCAAAATTTGATGCACCTGCCGACATATCATTGAATCCAAACCGTTAGCTGGTTACAATTTGAAGATGCTTTAGAAACCTTTCAGAACTGAACATAACATTTCTAACCTCATCGAAAATATGTGAAACCCGAATTTCAATTACGAGTCAGTACGCTGTGAAATAGATGTGACGAACCTCTATGTCTGCTTCTCCTTTGGTAGCGAATGCAGTATGACCTTCTTGCCACAAAAACTCACGGCTCCTGCGTAAAAAGAGCGAAATTCTTACATCAGATTTGTAGTATCGAAGCTGGTTAAAGGCATGACTACAAGGTTATAATAATCAAGGCCTCAACAACATGAACAAAATCATTCTCAGAAACCACTTCCAGTGAAATTGCATCTATCCGGAATCAAGTTGGACCGCACGTAGCAGGTTCACAAGAAGTGGGAACTTGAATTCTACTCATTCTAAAATTATAGTGATTCAAAACTTGTTCAAATCTAAGAAAATAAGGAAAAGTTTAGATAAGCTTCCAGGTAATTCTCAAAGCCCCACCTGATGAAAGGGGTTGGGTGCTTAAACTCCCATCGCACCACATTGCACCACTGATTGATTCTAAGCGGAAGATCACGATGACCACGAATCCATTTCGCGAAAATAGGGTACATTACAGTTTCACTGGTGGGCCGAATGGCAATAGGCTCTTCAAGTTCAGAATCTCCAGATCTCGTCACCCAGGCAACCTGGCCATTGCCAAAAGTCACATATCAGGTGAACAAGCAGAAAATTGATGCAGAAGCACATGAGTAAACTTCAGGTTTAGGGTTTCGTGACGCTGAACTTCACAGGAACAAACACGAAATCTATGCCAGAGAACCAAGTACCTCTGGGGCAAAGCCTTCTACGTGGTCTTTCTCCTTGGTCAAAGCCTTCTCAGAAACAAACAGAGGGAAGTACGTGTTCTCAATGCCCATCTTCTTGATTTCCTTGTCAAAAAAGTCTTTGATGGATTCCCAGATCGAGTAAGACCATGGCCGCAGAATGTAACAGCCCGAGACGTCGTAGTACTCAATCATTTCGCCTCGCACAACAATCTGCAGGTCCGAAACACCGACCGATGCAGTTGATACGATTCTATATAAAAACAATTCCAGTTCCGAGAATAACAACTTGACCAGAGAATCAATAAGCAATGTAAACAGGGCTCACCCCAAACGACTGAACGACGTCAGAGATCGTGACATGAGTTCCGATGAGTATGAAATATGTGCAACATTGCACTGCAAAGGTAAAGACTCTTCTAAACCTTCAATTAAGCTGACTTACATCTGAGTACCATTCTCCAAAGTTTTCATCCTTCTTGAAAGCAAGGCCAAGTCCCGACTCCTTCTTCACTTCCTTCTTGGCTGCCCAGCCCACACAAGAGATATTAGAGAACTTGTTACAGACGTAACGTTGCAAGAAATCGTCAAGATCTAGACAAGACAATTGCTCTTGATTGAGCACGTCAATCAAGTCTACGCAACCTCTATCCCTTCATTGAGCACGCCACTTCAGCAATCCACTTTTATTTTTTTTAAATGAACACTCTCCGAAACCATGAGGTTACTCAAAAAAGAGACGCAGTCTGCAACTGCTAACCTCCTTCAGAGGTCCCTCCGTGCACCACGGACTTCTTCTCCTTGGGGGCTTTCTTGGGCTTCTCCTTCTTCTCCTTGGGCTTGGCCTCCGGAGCTTCAGCGCCGCTGATACTAACCTTCTCTGCGACGTCGAGATCGTTCACACTCACCCGCTCATCCCCCTTTTCCGCCATTCTCACGGTCTCTAGCTGGCACAACTCTTCAAGAGGCAACACAAACAAAAACACAAGCTTACGTTAGGCATCAAACAGCTTTCACTTCCTTGTCACCTGCATATTAGGACTCTACCATGCTACAAGTCGCATTAGAAGTACCGTGCTCTTAATAACACCTCAACAACAAATTACCACCAGCAATAACAAAATGCCTAGCTGACACAGAAGCAGGTGATCTCACAGAGTAAAACCATATTTAGCATCCACTTATCCGAAGCGGCGGAAAAGAATCCACATACTCCGAACACGAAACATCGACAAAACGAAATTGCAGCACGAAGCTCTAAAACCCTAGTTTCATTTTTCCAAACAAGACCACATTCCATCAATTTCGTACAACACAAGTAAACATGGTATCTGCGCCTAGCCAACCAGAGGATTTACCTTCTGAGATCAGGAACCAACAATTCTCAGAAAAAAATTAGGGCTCGACATAAAAGCTTCTGTGAGCTCAAAAAAAAATTCAAAATACTCCAAGAAATGGCTTTGAAATCGCAAATCGAAGAAACGGACTTACTGTATTGCAGCAAAATGAAAGAAATGGCGTGGAAAAGCCTCCCGGCGTGCGATTCGGGAGCGGCGATGTGCAAGACGCCCGCCCTCCAGGACGAGGTTCCAATGGCGTTCTGAAGCGGAAGGGAAACCCTAAACCCTAACTCTGAGGTCTTCAGTCTTTCACTTGCCAACGAAGGAAGCTCGTAGCCAGTTTTACCGGGTAGCAAACATTGAAAACATACTTTTAAATTAAATGTAAATGTAAAATGTAACATACAATAGAGATATCACATAATTAATTACATAATTCCGACTCAAAGATTCACATTGTGTTTTTCCTTTTTTCTTTGACCTCTTATAAGTAAGTGCTATTAGTAAGCAATGAAATACATCCTAGTGTACTACAAAATACCAAAATGCGACATCTACATTATGATAAAGAATTTTTTTTTAAAAACTCAATTTTTCTAAATATTGATTACCAATACACAAGATGTACACAATTGAGAAAATGAAAGTTTATAAGAGCGTATTGTTGGTTTTGAACATACCTGGAGAAAACACTTTGAATATTTATAACTTATTTATATGGTATTCAAATAATGCACACTGAAATATAACAATTTCAACACATGAGCACAAAAATATGACCCTACAAGCCTTGAACCTGGTTGTAGGTATGTGTCCACAACGATTTGAAGGCCTTTATAAAATATGTACCTATAATATATATGTATACTATCATGTAAAGATTTTATTTTATAAATACCTACAACATAGATAATATTGGATAAATAAAGATAGTAACAAATAATATATCAAGTGATATAAACCTACATCATATAGGAAAGAAAAATCCAAACAAAAATACGTAAAAACAACACTAATGAAAACACTTATTACCATAGAATGAATCTATAATACAAACCTTTAGGCTCATAGAGTCATAGATTTTATGCTCACATACTGGCACTTCCCTGCTAAAATGCATTGGAATCTCCTTTCAGTTGTCAATAAGATCTAATATTAATAATTTATATTTAATACTAATACTATGTTTTAGATGTAATTAGTAACATAACTTGTTGTATTTAGTATACATAACTTGTTGCAACTTGGCTTTTGGAAAGGGCCTCTATTGCTTCTTCAAGGCCTTAGTTTCAGTCCTAATGCAAAGTTTCACTGGTTTTAGATTAGCATAAAACTCTCTACTTGTATAAGTTGTATAATAAGTACAAAATCAAAATTAATCAAAAATTGTCTCATCTAGATTCTTGGTTAGGATAAAGACCTTAAAATTCTCAGTAAAAAAATAAAATTATAATAAGTGGAATTGGTCTAAGAAGAGCACAAATGAGGACAAAAAAACTTAGAAGAATAGGATGGATTCAATGCCTTTGACTTTTAGAACGCTTTTCATCCTTTTTTTTTATCCAATCAATGATGGATTAGGATTCATTGGTAGGCCATCTCAGAGTCAAAAATCTAACAACTTCTTTTAAAATATCCATGACAACTTTTCCAAAATTTTGGTTGTCAAAAAGAAAACTTACCCTAATATTTGATGGTTAAAAATGTCCACTTCCAAAATTATTTGTTCTTGTAGTCACATTTTCTAAAAATAATTGATTTTATTTCAAATCTCAATTATAATTTAAAAACCTAAAAAATATTATAACAAAAAATAAAATGTTTAGATATTTAGTTATATAAATTTTTTTTAACAAGTGAAAAGATACAATAGCAATAATCAATCAATAAAAAATCATTTTGAAATGCATTGGTTTGTAATACCACACCACTTAACCTACACTTCTTCAAAATTAATGGAATCAATTGCAAAGTTTGCCATTGTGATTTTCATTTGGGCTTCTAAAGTTTCAAGATTCAAACTACTCCACAATGATGATTTAACAAGATTCTTAAACATTGATCAAGACTAAGCTTCTCTCACTACGAATTTAATATGATTCTAAGTTGAAACTTGGGATTGGAACCTAGGAGCTAGTTGAGGGAGATTTAACAAAGTCTAGTAGAAACTAAAGAAGATGAAAAATGGATAGTAAAGTTGTACAATTGGCTTCACCAAGTTGCTTTAGCTGTCACAAATGATGATTTGGGACAAAGCAAGAAGCCAACAACCAAAACATAGGAAACTTAAATGTACCTTTTACTAAGCCCTAAACAACCTCATTAAGTGAACTGAACTAGCAAAAATGTTAGACACTCAACTACTATGTCATAAGCTAGTACTAGTATTGGCTTACTTACAATTAACAACTTGCAAATCTTTTGGTTCTTAAAATAACCTTCATTGATTTTTGATTGTCATTGGAGACAACTTCCTTTATAAAGTGGTTGTGAAGGAACAATCAAAACATAAAATGACAATACACAATACACAAGTTGTCAATTTTATGCATGTTGCATCTCCACTACAATACCTATAACAACATTTTTACTCCAAGTGGCATGGAAATACTCTTTGACTACATTTGGTGTTGTAGAATTAAAGACTGGAGGAAAATAAATGACTTTCTTATATACCTTGGATGATAAAATTTGAAAATTTTTGAATTCATATTTGGAATCAAAGACTGTAGAGTAGAGATACTCTTTGACAATATACATTTGGTGTTGTGGAATTAGAAACTAAGGGGAAATTGAACACATGATTTTCTTATATACTTTGAATGATAAAATTTGAAAATTTTGAATTCATATTTGAAAGCAAGGACCTCAAGGTAGTGTAGAGAAGGTATAAAATGCAAATCTAACCACTCTATAATAGGAAATTGAATTTTATAATTATTTCTCTGGTAAATTTTTTTTGGATTTTAATATCATGGATACCCCAAGGTCAAATGCAATCCAACCTTATCCGTGAGAACGAAGGGGAAGAATTGCAACCCATTTGGTGAATCTATTTGTATTCCATTTGTTTGTTTGAAGGAGAAAGAAGGTGAATCTATTTGTATTCCATTTGTTCATTTGAAGGAGAAAATAAGGCTTTTGAAATGATAGAAGCTACCATGAGGAGGTTGAATAGCTACTTTCTTCAAAAAGTAAGTCAATATTATACAAATAGAGCATGTATATTATTAGAATTGATCAAGTTCCCTAAATTTCCCTAATGACATAGTAACGTATACTCCCTTAATCTCATAATAATATTTTTTTTATTTTTTAAATTTTCCAAAATTATTTATTCCCTTTAGCAATGCACTTCAGACTTAACTTTAGGGTTGAAGATGATTTTTAAAAAATTATATTAACCCCTAAGTGCCTAAGGCTTTTCAAGTGTGCTTTCCCTATGAAAAAAGTGCATGGGATTATAATTATCCCGAGAATTATCACCAATGATTCCTTAATGATTATCCCCTAGAAGTGTTTTTTTTCCAAAATCTAACTATATAGATGTTAAAGAACTTTCTTACTAGTGTACATACTAGTTTTGAGTGTGAAATTGTATAGGTCTAGAGTGGTAAGATTACAAAGAGAAAAATGCATGTATCCTATTGTTAATATGTTGCCCATTAGAAAAAAATTCAGGTTTGAAAAAGCTACCAATTTCTTATTTTTGGCCCCCCATGGTGCAAATACACACACACAAAAAAAAAAAAAAAAAAAAAAACTTATTTTTAAATATTAAAAAATAACCAATCTAACATAGCATTGACATGCCACTAGTAGTCGCATGTCAAATTCCAATTTTTTTCCTTATAATTGCACTACGGGGATGCAAAACTCGCAATCTCTTTGAGGCCTAAAATTTTTTCTAATGCTTTGCCACAATGTTAGAGAAATTTGCATAGAAGAATTTTGGGATTGGAGGTAACATGAACAACTAAAAATTGTATTAGCAAACTAAAATTCACTTTCAAAAACCTTAAGTTCAAATGAAAAGCTATCAAATTCATTACAAAATCCCCCTTGCAATTGTTGAATACAATATTTTTTTAATAAGTAGAAATTACAATTAACTCCAAATCAACACTTGCATGTTTTAAATTTTCAATGGTAAAAATCATGAAAATACTTACTCTTTCCATTGGGACCAATTTCAAAGCAAATGGATAAGGACAATTTTTTAGATATCAAATCAAGTGAAATTGGAAAGCTTTGCTCAAAGCCAAGAAATCAAGTGAAATTGGCAAGCTTTACTCTTCCACTAATGGCATGTATACACCTTTGAGGATCTCTCAAAAATCAAATTTTTTTTTAATTGAAATATAAAAACTTCCAACAACAAACCTTCAATACTAATTTTTTTAATGATCAAAGGAATTTAATTGCCCTCACACAAATGAGCTGAAATTTTGAAGAGACCATATGTGGTTGCTCATGCAATGAAGAGTTAACTAATGAAATGAAGTATAAGACGTCTAGATTATTTTTTACATTACACATTAAAAAAATTAAATATTAAATATTTATAGTAATTTGAAATTGATTGAGTCAAAAAAACAAAAAGACATTGAACTTTTTATAGAATCAATTAAAATTCTAAACCATTCTTGCATACATTTAAGCACATAGAGAAGGCAAGGTAGTTACACAAGAACTCTTCTTATAAGCCTATCCTAATTAAGCTTTGCTACATCACAAAGTTTAAACCATACGGTTTATCAACAATTATCATGTGGTTATCATTGTTTCATGGGTTCGCACGTTAATTATAATTTATCGCGTCATTCTGATGCATTACTTTGTATCATTACGATGCAGTTGCAAGTAATGCATTGTAACGATGCAAAGTAATGTATTGTAATGATAGGATGAATTGTAATTAACGTGCAAACCCATGAAACAATAATAACCATATGATAACTATTAACAAACCATAAGGTTTAAACTTTGTAATGTAGTACTTTATATCTATTATAAACTTCTACTTTTTAATCTTTCCTTGATAGCAATTAATATCCATATCAACTTATTTTGCACTTGAGAAAGCACATTGCAAATAATTCACTAAAGAATCAATTGATTGCAACATGCATTAAAAGATCATTGCCAAATCGTTATACCAATACAATTTACACCTAAAGGCTAGGCTAATTTCCCTTGAAGCTGATTGTACAAAATTTCAACATCTTTTGGACTGGAGGTCATTCTTAACTACTCACTAAAATAAGATTATAACATATGAAGCCAAGCCGATTCAATAAAACCTAGAAAAGAGAGAAGGGCTGAAATTTTCAGGGCTGCTTTACACCTAAAGGCCAGACCAATTTGGTGGAAGGAATTTTTTATTTTAAAAAGACATGATTTGACATGGCCCCTAGGTGTGAAGCAGCCATTGTTAAGATATTGTAACTAACAACATCTAAGCATGTCATGCGCACACATTAAAATGGAACCAAACTTGGAAGTATCTATAGTTGGTCAGGGTGGTGACGTTAGAGAATTGAAATTAGCATGGAATCCCAGGGCTAGCTTGTTCAAACACTCTCAAAATATGCAAAAAGGCAAGTACTTGAGAGAAATAAGAATTGGACTGTACCCAATTTGGTAATTAGTTTGCAAATTGCAAAGCCAAAATTGTAAGTTCTGCCAACCTTTATTTTAAAATCTAACTTGAATTAGGGATAAAGATTCCCTTCTAATTTCCTAAACACTTCAGTCTTCCTTTTTCTTGCTTCTATGTATTTAGAACTTCAATTGTTAATACTTGGATCACTTCTTCTAATTTTTTATTACTCTTAACTATTCCTCTAATTGATATTTGCTTTGTTTGCTTTGGAAATTCTATTTGAACTTGAATATTGAATTGTTTTTGAAGTTAGTCCTTGGACTTCTAGAATATCTCAACAACAAAATTGAACTAAAATCTCACTAACCTATGTGAGTGATTCTAACTCTAGTCTTGAGCTAGAACATACACAAGTTCTAGTGGCTTCTTGAAGAAATTATTCTATGGGTGTTTATATCTAATCCAAATTACACCTTTCAAGCAATGAACATTCTTTTATGATATCCTATAACCAAAAACAAACTCAAATGACACTAATTGTTAGAAATTCCAATTGACTTTGGCTAACAAGGCCAAACGCTAAACTTTTGAGGAAATGTAATTCAAAAGAGATACCAACCTATCCCAATTTGGAGAACCTAATTTGCCATTCCTAGAATGGTAAAATAGTATGAAATTGGACTTTCCTAGCAATGATTCATTTCATGTCTTAAAGCATTCAAAATCCATGCATTAGATGCCTATCGGAAATTCTCAGGGGAATATTTATGGTCGAATTTAAAAGAAAGTTTGTTGTAAATCGCCGGAAACTCTGTTGAAGATACCGCATGACAGAACATTATGCAAAATCCGCCAGATTTGGTAGCCTAAACCAAATCCTTGAAGCCATCCCAATAAAGGAGAAAATTTGAAAAAACAAATCCTGCTATCCGTCGCAGATTCGTTTCTTGTTAGAAACAGCTTTCTTTCCTTTATACAGTATGATGCATAAACCTAATGTACATTAAGTAGAATAATCTACCGAGTGAGCTATCTATGACAGGGTGCTTGAATATGCTTCAAATCGCATAGTTGCACTTTCAATTGTATCAAATGAAAGAATGTTCCTCTTCAGGTAGCAGTCTGAGTTCAGCCACTTATCTTACCTGCTAAGAATTGCTGCAGGAAGGATGCTCATGGTGCGCTCCAAATCCGAGGTTAAATTTGGCAGCATTAACTTTTGCTCCAAACTCGAGGAAACCTCCAAAATCAGAGAGTACGAATGAGGCTTTGCGCATGGCACTTGCCAGTTTGTTCAATGCTTGAGGAACAGCATGACTGACTGTGTCAAGCCAATTTTCGATTTCTTCACAGTTCCATTCCTTCAGCCGAGGTCGCTTGAAAGGACTCTCCATACCTGAGCCTTGACTTGAGCAAGGATTTTGTTCCTTGCAACTTCCTTGTCCAAGCTGGCTGCTGAAACCAGCATCCTCATCATGGCATGTTCTACTTCGTGGTGCGGCCCCGTTCACCCTTTCGGAAGGGCCCTCACCTAGATTCGCACCTTGACAATTTTGGCATCTCGAGGAAGGTAATGTGCTCCGCGCCTGTGAAGTTACGGCTTCGTGTTTCCTTTTCTTGCCTCGACCTGAAATGACAGGACAGACGTCCTCCAAACCTATTCTTGGAGTATCCACCGAAGAAACAATTTTCTGATTGTCAAGATTTGCAGGGCCCCGCTGTACAGTGCCATCAGCAACCAGTTCATTGGATGCAGCACCATGATCTGGTAAACTCTGAACGGAATGACCAAACATCAATTGAGAAGAATTATTTAGCTCTTGCGTCCTTGTACCATTGACAGTACAGCGAACGTCCTCCAAACTTGTTGCCAAGGGATTCTGTTTCCCTGGCTCAATGTCGACACCGTCTCCGTCCTTCCTCGTGCCATCTCCTTCATTTTGGTGACCTGCTTCATAGCCTTTCGAGGATTCTGGAGAAGACCCTTTCGAAGGTTCATGGGATGGATGTTTCTGCTTCTTGCTCTTTCTTGAATCAACTCCTAGATTCGCTTCTTCACTTTGGTGGACTGCATCATAACCTTCCGAAGAGTCTGGAGAGGAACCTTTCAAAGGTTCATGGGATAGATGTTTACGTTTTCTGCTCTTACTTGAATCAAGTCCTTCAAGCGCGGTGCCATCCTTATCCATATTCTGTTCTCCACAGTCGAGATCAATAGGATCTTGAGCAGCGTCTGGGCGATTCAATGATAAGGATGTATGGAAATCGGTCTCTTTTCGAACCGCGGACAAATCTATATGTTGCTCCTTCTCTCTTGGATCATCCACTTCGGCATTCCTGCTCAAGGGAACAAGAAGAGGTTTCGGTGTTCCGCAAACTACCTTGAAGCTCAAACTTGGATTTAATGATTCTTCACCTGATGAGTGAGTCTGAGCTTGTTGTGAAGCCCCCGGTTGAGACTTCGTCCGTTTCTCTAAAGCAGGGGATGCATCGACATTTCCATCGCCACCAGCAGGGGCTTTCACCCAGTCTCCAAGTGACAGCGCTCCCCGACCAACGGAACACAAGGTGCCATCATCTTTAGGCTCTACATTGTTGCGAACGGGATCCTCTAAGATGCTTTCTACGTTGTTGTCACAAGGCTCACTTTCAGGTTGTTGTAAGGCGCTTCCTTCTGAGAAGCGGGAAACCTTGAGCTCTCTTTCAGAGATGTCTTTGTGCTGATGAGAGCCTTCTGCAGTAACATTAACAAGAATGTCAGCGGTCTTGGTCTACAGGTCATCCTGGAATACCTTTGCGAAGATTGGGCTTACGAAAATGTGTAGGACTTTTCACCTTCTACAGTACTGATTCAAGGAAGATACGTGCTGAGAGGTCTAATGCTCACAAGCTTCGTGAGGAACTTCAAGCGCAGAATGGTTGCTATAAAAAAAAAAAAAATTCAGGCCTCTGTGAAGCAAATACTAAAGAATTATCAAATACAGCGAAACCTCGGAGCCCAGTCAAAGAATGCAGAAGAAATTGTAACACCCAGGGGCAGAAATCCGTTTTGAAGCTGACTTAACTTACCACAGGAGAGGCTTGCAAGTTTGGCTGGGCCAGCAGAACCAGAATTCCGGTCCCTGGTCTGCGGAAATAGGCAGTCATCCTTTCTGAAAGGACTTGACAGAGTATTCTCAATACTCCGCTGGACAATACACGGGCCTTGAGTTTTCAACTGCATTGATCCATCTGCAGTCCTAACCGAACCTCCAGAGGATTGGGAGCATCTGATCCGTTCAGAAGGACAAGCTCTCATAGAGGCCCAACCAAATGCAGACTTGCTGAGCGCAGTAATAGCGTCAAGTTCTGAAGAATCCAACTTAAGCACGGAACAAAGGAACGTCAAGGCCTTCATAAGGCGCTCCGCACGCACAACACACGCAGACTCAGGAACATTGTGGGCACTCTTGGCCAACATCGATAACTTCAAAGCAGTCTCCGAAGTTTCTGAAAGCTTCAAAGGGACTATACCACACAGTTCTTTGTCTTCCCATAAAACGGTTTCAGTTCCATGATGACCTTCCTTTTCAGAATAAGCTATAGAGTCATTGTCGTGGGGTTTGGCCATGCCAATTTGTTGCACACACTTTGATAAGAGCATGCACGCTTCCTTCACGAAACTGCATTGCAGTTTCTCACACTCCTCATCACCCTGAATTTGTTGGCAAAAGTCCGGGTAGCAGGACAGCCAATTGCAGAAGACCACTACTGCAGGAAACAAGGGGCTGCAACATGGCTCTTCCGTTCTCGTGCAATCCTGCAACACGCCGGTCATGAATCGAAATGCAAATATAGTGGCTTGCATCACAACGGGTGACATTTCCGGCCGCTGAGAACTACGACTGCTCTTGTCTTTCTTATGCCCAACATTGTGAACGGAAAAGATCAATAAAACGACGAGTTGCATGACGCTGAACGCTTGATTCTTGAAACGATTAGATTTCTCGAGGGTGAAAGAAGAAGTAATCAGCGCGTTGTCTTGGGAGAGCAGAAGTTGTGCTTCTCGAAGCACGAGCGTAGAAAGCTCCGAGAAATCTTCCAACCTGCCCAAGAGGACGATAGACGGGTCAGTTGTGCTTATGGTTGGCCAGGGCTGCCTTGATTCCTGGCCAAATCTGGCGTCACATAATCAATCAATTTAGGAAAGCTAAACAGCAGTGGCAGAAAAAGAGTCCAACCCTGATTTGTTGAAGAGAAGTCCAATAAGCGTGATGAAATGCACACGAAACCGTCGTTGCAATCGAGCAAGAGGGCACTCAGGATGAGACTCTGTGCTGGACTTGTGGCTCTCAAACGCTTGCGCCATTTCAATATCAATAGCCACATCGTCATCAGGTGAATTCGACAGCTGTGTATTGTGGCGTTGATTCTGCGAGTTATAATACACGAATCAGATTTGACATTTGGAAAGAAAAAAATTCCAAAAAAGGAAAACCCGCAACCCACGAAATTGCGTCAAAATCATGTTTGGACTACCGCATAAAGTTCCGCACCATATTTTGAAAGAAGAATTAGTCATTCATTGTCGAACTGAGATATGAAAACCCTGAAGTACCCAGTCTAATAATTGTTGATTATAGTAACTCTCAAAACATATTGCTATCGTTAAAAAATGTGGTGTATGCTTTCCTCTTTCTATTGGTATATTTGCTAACGTTCTTGAGACATCCCAGACGATTTATTTCAACAACCCGAGATATGAATGCCACCACTCGGGCAATTACAAGTTAAAGAAGTGTGTTTTCAAGGAAGTGTAACGAGTAAGTACCTTTTCAAACAGAAGCTTAGCATTTGCACGGGCAGTAGAAAAGGGAACATGCACAGCTAAACTATACAGATAATGATACAAAGCCTGCAAGTTGTCCCCCGCATAGGTGGCCAGCACACCCAGCTGCAACACCAATATGGTATCCCACATAAGCTTTGATAAGGAAAATCTGGACAAGAAATTCGCAGACATACTAGGAAGATTCGACCAATGCGGATCTGAGAAATTGCACTAGATCACGAAACGAAACGCTTATGTTCCCACTGAGAAATTCACGCTGTCAGATAATAGAATGACCACCTGGATTGGTACAAGAACCTGGTTATGAGGATTGCCACCAGCAGGCCACAGAGCAGAAGCTTGTCGGTAATAATTCGCTGCTACATACCAGTCGGGTGTTCTTCCTTCAACAACCAGGTGAAGCTCTTTATAGCGAGATAAATCTCCCAAATAGATGTAGCACCTGTGACAGACACACTGGCACCTTCTGAACCGTTTGTTGCTGCTGCTGCTAATCTCTGCCACTCCATTTCCACACAACAGCCTTTAAAACAACACACGAAAAATCAAAGCCTACAATCTCGAAGGAGTCCAGCAGGGGTATACAAAAGACTGCTAGTTGCGAAGACATAGACATATCATCGATCGTAAGCTTCCAAGTCTCCGCACACCAACCGCGCGGAATGATTACAAGAAAATATCATTCACATTATAACAGAGTTCACTTGGCTGCTTTCTAGTGAATTCTCTCCACATTGCAAGAAACCTTCTTGTATGATCAGCAAGTGAGGATAACGATGCACAGTGGATGTGCTATGATGGGGAAGCGATTTGATTTTAATGAGGTTTTGGACATGCATCACTAAATGCAGCATCAATTACAGTATATATATGACTCTCGGATCATTTATTTGTGGAAGGTTTAACCCGAAAGAGTCGAAATCCACTGAGTGAATGCTAACTATTTTCAACAGCTGACTGCGGGGCTACACGAATGCTGAAAAAGGAAAATTTTATTTACTCGTCAGCAATGTGATGAACTTGGTCACACGGAGCTTTATGAATTACGTGCAGGGTTCAGAATAGGTACAGATAGGGTTATAGGGATGGGAACTTGAAAAGTGAGTTTAATTCTAGATTGTTATGAATTGACGAAGAATCTTATGACTAGATTCTTCAACAGCCATAATTTATTCTGAAAGTAAAAAATACTCCAGCTCTACAATCCCCCTCCTCCTAGGCTCTCTTAGGGGTCCAGACTCAAGCATTCATAGTTGTAGAAAGTTTCCATTCATATCACACAAATTTAAATTTGCTAATAATTTTAAACCTGGAAAATGCGGTCAACGGCAGGAATAAAATACCAGTTCTGTTGCCGGGAGAAGAAAACTTTCCAGCGAGTCCATGCTTAGCCCCGAGCTTGGCAATGAGCCCATGGTAGAACCCCGTCGCTTCATCAAGAAAACACTTGTACTGACCCCCGACACGTTCGAATTTCTGCTTCTCAACGGCTTTCTTCTTGTTAGGAACATTGGCAGCAGCCACAGCAGCCGCTTTCAGTTTCCCTAACCGAGCCCGAAACTCCTGGATAAAACTGTAGTGAAGCTGCCACAGTTGCTGCTCTATCGACTCCGAGCTCGACACATTCTCCAAAATCATGCTCTCATAGCTCTCACGAATGTTAGTCGTGAGTGCTCGCACGGCTCGATCGAACGGGCCCTTGCTGCGTCGCAACTCGACCAGCTTCCGCTCTTGCTCATAAATCTGGGAGTGAAGGGGCGAGCATTTAACCTCAAGCCCAACGAAACACTCCAGCATTCTTACTATCCAAACCCTAAAGCATAAAACTCAAAAAAAAACCCATCCCTCTACAATTCTACTCATTCGCCATTCTACTCTCGTTCATAAATCTCGCAAGCGAATGCGACCAGTACCCCTAATCAACAGCTCAGCAATCCAAATCGTAAACCGTTAAGTCAATTTTCGCACTGAAAAATCAGAGTAAGCAATTTGATCGCGAAAGGAAAAGAAAAGAAAAGAATCACCTGATCGAGAGGAGATTGAAGAAAAGATCCACGCTCCGACTCATGGCTCGCGGCAGCCATCGTTCTTCTGGAAATTCTTCTCGGGTTGCAGAAATTGTTGTTTTCAGCTGGTGCAAGGTGATTCTGAGCACCAGTTGATTGTCCACATCAGTTGCCTCAAGAGAAATGGACAGAAATCGGTCGGACAGAAAGGGAGTCTCGCAAATATTGTCTACAAGTAACGGCATTGCAGAGAAGTGAAAATCTCTGCAATGCCATAGCCGAAACGAATTTGCAAGGGGAAGCTCTTGGACTGCCGGTAACTACGGCAACTACCGGTAACTACGGTTACCGGTATTGCCAACGGCTGCCTTACCCTCGATAAGAACTGAACTTTCATGCTAAGTGGAATTCAATGATATAAGGTAGGAGGTCCATAAATGGACTATTTAAGGGCCGATACTGAATTTTGGGGAGGGGAAGCTTCTTGAAATATTTTTCAGTGAATTTTTCTTGAAAGAGAAAAAGAATTGGCATCTAACCCAAGTTGTTTCATATTTTTTGGAGCTTTGTGGAATTAGTTATAAAATTTTGAAGTTGAAATGGTACAGGGCTCTAAAATGGCTCACGTTCTACAATGTACACTATCTGTAGATTGTTGAAGGCTATGAAAAAGCAACATGTACAAATTGTGTACATTCATTTAAGGATGTGAAGTTATTTTAGAGCCTGAGCCATTTTAGAAAATCCTACCTCATGACACTCCAAATTTGAATCAGTATTACTCCTTCCATATTATATGAAGTCGTATTTAAGCATATTAAGGGTGGGCTTCCATGTAGAGTCGAGGGCCAGTGGAGCCTACTGATCATCAGTCAAATGGCCATTCCTAAAAAATGGGGATGTCCATTTCACCAATAATCAATAAAGCTCCACTAGCCCCTGACTCTACAAAGGTTTAAAATCAAATGACATTGAAATGGAAGATGTTAATTGTTTAGTTGTCAATTTATAGTGTATGTTGTGCCATATATTGTTACTTCCTCCGTCCCAAAATGATCTTCTTGATATGACATGAGAGGAAGGGCCCACACTTTTTGATGATGTCTAGGACAATGAATTTCCTAGTTTGTTGCCTATGAATTTCCATTTAGCCATTATGTATTGTAGATTTTGGATTGGTGTGGTTAGACCAAGCACCTAGTGATTGGTAGGTGGCCTTTAGGTGGCTCTTCATTGACTCTTAGGTGCCTCCTAAGTGGCTCTAAGGCCATAGAGATCAAGAACCTATGAAGATATTTGCTTGAAGCAATGATGTAGACAAGACAATATGGAATCAATACGAAGATTGAAGAAGATAATAAAAAAATATACATAGCATTGGAAATTGCAAAAATGATTTGCCAATGGTGCTCCATTAATCCTAAAGGTTTTCTACTATGTTTTCACCAAAAATGCTTCAAAACTACCATTCCTAATACAAGTACCAAATTTTAGAAAAAAAACACATTTTTAAACACATGTAATCGTAGGGTCTTATAATACGCTAGTTTGAAAAGATGTGGAAAAAATTTAAAAAATTTCTACTATGTAGATTGCAAGATATTAGTGTTTGAAGTGGCAAACATCCTATTTCTACCCCTACAAAACATTAGGCTGAACTTCACAAGGTCAAATCATTATGAAAAAATGTACAAAATGGTTGTGACTCTTTGGATTCATTCTTCAAGGCAAGTTGGATATATTCTTGAAATTTTTTATATCATTTGGAATTGTACAATATATATAAAAAAAATAAAAAGTAGAAAGAAATAGAGAATGATTCAAAATACTAAATTGTTAAACATTTATTTATAGAACTAAAAAATGCCAATCCCAATGGTTGTAATGTTGTACACCTAATGTTTTTATTTTATTTTTTCAAAATATTGAAAATTGAGTTAAATAAAGGACTTCAAAGTTTATTCTAGAATAGACATTTTATAACTATTTGTAAACTACCCACAACTAAAATTCCTCATAACTTTCATCTCAATCAAAATGAAATGATTCAAATCATTCTATGTATAAATAAATCTAGAGAACCAATTTTAAATTTTTATTTTTTTTAAAAATGATTTTTAAGAAAATGTTTTTTGCTACCCATGCTACTTACCAAATGCTAAAAATTACATATCATACAATAACTTTTTAACCATATAGTCAACAATTATAAAAATTGTTGGGCTTTACAACTACTCCCTAGACATATGTGTGAAAATTTCAAAGAAAAAAAGTAAAAATTCCATTTGTAGTGAGCTACCCCAAATCACTATATTGCCAAAAAATGCAATTTGGTCCTTTAGGGGTTAAAGTGGTTCAAAAATCCCACTTCCAAAGCCCTCTAACAACATTTTGAAAAGTTAGGGTGGATTTATACTGTGCCTAAGGCCGGATGGAAGGTTGGCCGGATTTGCCTTCGATTTGGCCTTCAATCTGGCCTTCAATCCGGCCCAAGCTTTTCATTCCAGCATTAGTTAATGTAAACCCCTTAGGCTGGATTTTAGGGCCAAATTTCCAATTCATGTGCTTTTGGATTTTCTCAATACTCAATTAAAAAAAATATAAAAACATGCATGTTTATTTTTTCCTTCTTTTCTTTTTAATTAAAAACAAAGGATTTTTTGTTGTTCCTATATATTTTATTTACTTGAAATAAAAAAGAAATTGATTTATTTATTTACTTGAAAATAAAAAAAAGCTTATTTATTTATTTACTTGAAATAAAAAAGAAGTTTATTTATTTATTTACTTGAAAATATAAAAAAATATAATGTTTTGTTTTTCCCCATGTATATAATATACATTTGTAATCAACATGTTTAATGCTAAAACATATATACTTCATTGTAGTCAAATAGATGATGATGTTATTTAAAAATTAAATAAGTTAATGCATAAGATAGTTTGCTCTAAAAGCACCCATGCTCTAAGAGCGATCATGATGGAGAGGCACATTTTGCTTTATTGAATGTACTAGCACATTTTAGGACGTGGTCACTTTTAGTGACCACTGCCTTTTAACTTAAAAAAATCCATAACTAATTACACAAAGATTTAAAAAATATGAAACAAATTGGGTCACCAAAAAAATATGAGGATAAAAGGTTTCACATGATAACCCCAATTAATTTATGGCTTCTCAAAATCTACTCTACAATTTTTTAAAATGAATCTTTAATGTAATTTTTTCT